>OZ012741.1:157824540-158424540 GCA_963859935.3 Lathyrus sativus
GTCGTTCTTGAGCTTTTCCGAGCTTTTCCTTCTTTTTCCTTCTACTTTCTCTTCTTCCTCCACTTTCCTTTCATGTTTTCTATTATACATTGTCGTTCCTCTTTCTCCCATATATATATATATATATATATATATATATATATATATATATATATATATATATATATATATATATATATATATATATATATATATATATATATATATATATATATATATATATATATATATATATATATATATATATATATATATATATATATATATATATATATATATATATATATATATATATATATATATATATATATATATATATATATATATATATATATATATATATATATATATATATATATATATATATATATATATATATATATATATATATATATATATATATATATATATATATATATATATATATATATATATATATATATATATATATATATATATATATATATATATATATATATATATATATATATATATATATATATATATATATATATATATATATATATATATATATATATATATATATATATATATATATATATATATATATATATATATATATATATATATATATATATATATATATATATATATCCTGCCTTCCTATTTCTCTCCAATTATATTTCTTCTCTTAAAATATTTGTCAATTCGTTTTCTCATAAAATATCTCATCTTGACATTGGTTAGAAAACATCTGATAAACCCTCATGATTCTACCAATTAGAATAAATCAGTTAAATCTAATAATTCACTTTAAACCATACAAACTAACTAACTAGTACAATTAATCAGGTATTAAAAATCGGGCTGTTACAGGTGGTACGATTTTTCCAAAGACAGGTTGATAAAGGAAGGAGGTGTGCTGGAGTTCTGCATCAGATATCCTCCCCAAGCGAAATTTTAGTTTCCGTCAAGCGGGGAAATTCGAGACGATGAAGCAGTAGTTTATTTAGAATGCAATATTAATGTAGTTTTGGACGTGTTATCGGTTTTTTGACGTAATCTTAATGTAGTTGGTTTAGACTCAATATAGCTTAGTTATGTTGTTGAAAGTTGAGCTGGTGTTTGAAATTATGTTTAGCAGTTGTGTTATAAAGACAGCAATGCAATGATGTAATTTGAGTCTTTAAATTGTAATGAACCTGTTGTTTTATGTTGATGTTAAGTTTACTGTGAACTATTATTTATGATGTAGTTGTGGATTACTCTAAAAATAATCTGTAGAATGCTTCAGAATTGGATTGTATTGAAAGGGTGGTGTAATTGGTAAATGTTTGTGCAAGCAATGGATATCTCTGAATTGGCATTTCATTCATGTTGTGAACAATGGAATGCATATGTGTAATACTAAATATTAAGGTCGTTTAAGATATAGATAGTTGTGGGTTTATGTGTAGGAAAAATAGTGTGTAGTGTGTTGTTGCATGTCCAACCGTATAAAAAAGCAAAGAAGGAACATATTATATTACAACCTAAGGAGAAATGAAAAAAAACAGTGGTGTGGGCCAACTTATTTGAGAAAGTGTTAAAGACCACACATAAGTAAAGATGCGTAGGAGCTTTAATGCAAGTAATATACAAAAGCATACACCAGAGATAAGAATAAAGTAACATGGCCATGCACAGTCGGAAATTCAAAATTAATAAAGTATTGTTGACATGTGAGTGGGAAATGGCAGTGGACAGAACTGTTGCAGCAATAAATACCAAACTGTGGTGTTAATAATTGTAGATGTTCTTGATTGGCTGCATTTTATGGTAAAACATTGTTGTGTGTAGATGTCTTGACTGATGTCATGACATTCGTGTGTAGTGTATTGTAGGGTAAGTTTGGTTAGCTAAAATCGAGTGTATTGGATGTCATGTTGGATGTTATGACATCAGGTAGCGACCAGCAAGGGCGCGTGTTTATTTTTCTGGTATAATGCATGAGTTAGCTTATGCTAGATTTCAGGAAACATTTTAGGGTTCATAGTTATCTCAGGCGAAATGCTAGGTAGTGCTGAGTATAACACGAAATGCCTATGACCAAGTTGAAACAACCCTGAATTATGGAAAAGGGTTTAACTTGGTTAAACCTAACTCCTGCCACTTAGGCTCAAGTGTCGCTACCGCGAAAATAAGGTGCCGGCAAAACAGAAGAGTCGCCACCTTTCGTTATTTATCCCTCAGAGCGGGAAAGGAAACAATCAGAAAAACCTGACGAAAAGGTATTAGACAAGGTCATCGCAACCTTTGTCTAGGTTCGGGAGTCGGTTACGCAAGGGGAAGGTATTAGCACCTCTCACATCCATTGTACTCGATGGGATCCACGCTTGTTGTGTTTATCTGACGGGTTTGTTTAACTACCTACCTATCAAGGCTGGTCTGAAAAGAAAAGAAAATGACTCGGCAAAGCGTCGCACTTTATGCCTACGTATTCTCATCAGAGAATGAGAAATCAGAGTCAACGTAGTTCGACTAACTACGGGTTACGGACGGGGGAAGGTGGCTCGCCAATACATCAGTATTGTGCCTACGTACTCTCAACAGATATGAGAGATCAGAGCTTACGTAGTTCGGGATAATTCGGCTTACGGGAATTCAGATTCATCTGTTTTCCGAGTAGGGTTAACAAACAGTTCCAGCAGTTTGGTGTACGCAGCTCAACCCTTGGAGACTTAGGCGTTACCGTTTGCGGTAGAACTGAGAGTTAACGACACTCTTTTCTTCAGAAAAGCTTCCTTTGAATTATGGGTCCACGGGGTAAAAAGGTTTGAAGTTTGTTTTCTGTCTTTTACGGAAGAACTGTTTTTTAATTGCCTGTAGTTTGTACAGCACTAGAGACTATGACCTAGGAACGAATGCATCGCATATCGTCTAAAGGACGTATACTAAACATTCTAGACGATTGAGAGGAGGCCGCTCAATCATCATTACCCATGTAGCTTAAGGCTCATAACGCGCTTATACTAACTTGCCTGTATTACGTTTTTTACTGTTTGTTTGAGATGAGAAGAAAGGCTCAACTACGGGGAGACTATCAAGTCCTAATGTTGTCATGCCAAGGATTCATCCTATGGTTGAGGTTTGAAACAAGGAACTCCTAGAAGTTATCATGCATAGGTTTCAACCTAAAGTTCTAATCATCACTTCCTTATCAAAGGAAGTGAGATTCCTAGGGGATCATGTCAATGATAAACAGAAACAGATAAAGCATCAGCTTAAACAGTAAACAGTAAACGACTGTAAAAATGCATGCAATGCAAGTGAGGGAGGAAATGTGTGTGGGGCATCAGCCTCCACAAGCTCATCTCAACCTCAAGCCAAGTATGAATAATTTCTAAAATAATTGAAGAAAATAAAATGCCATCAAGCAAATCACAAACCACACAGGTAAGGGAGCGAAGCTCTACCGAATACCAGCAAGCAAAGCCATACAGTAAAATTACAAGCAGAGGGAGGAACTCAACCTCTAATGCAATACAAGCAAGGGGAGAAGCTCAACCCTTAGGATGCTCTTAGACTTATTCAACTACATGACCTAATCTAAATGCATCACACCAATCAATTCACATCAATACAGTTGCACAGAAAGAAAACAGACAGTCAAGAAAGCAAATCAACAGCTTCCACAGCTTCACAGCAAAGCAATCTTCTGACAGCAGTTCAGTCCACAGTCTGCAACTGTTCTTCAAGTCTATCATCTTCAAGAGAGTGAAATGTGCTCCATCTTCAAGCTTCAATCTTCAATAGGCTCCACCAAGAATGAAGAGAATCAATAAGATGATTGTTTGATAATGGGAAGTAGACAGGAAACCAAAGGAATACTGTCTGACACTCAACCATTCATCAGAGAAAGGTATCCTCAAAAGTTCTACTCATTGTAAATGTCACACATCCCTCCAAAGGAGAGATGAGACTTTAACATGAGGACTTTGAATCATAGGATGAGAATGGAATGGGAACAAAACCAACCATTATTTAAAGAAATATCTATTTCTAAAGCTCTCTCCTAAAGCCCTAATTTCCTAGGCTACACAAAGCTAACAAAAGGGAAGGAAAAACTCCAATCCAAGCTCCACCAGCCACTTCACACAAGCCTCATCATGTCCATGATATCTTCCAATGAGATCCAGAAGCCCACTATGCAAGGAAGCCCAACTTTGAGTTCATTCCAAATCAATCATCAACATTGAAACACCAAATGAACAACCAACTAGAATATTCTATCAAAAATACCAAAACACATTCTAAAAATATAATTCTTTTTCTATGGGTGCATTTACTAATAACCTATAGTTAAAAAATCAGGACCTAATTCATTCCCTAAGTCCTCCAATAAAATCCTAAACCTCAAGGTATCACAATTAAACCCTAAAAAGGAACTCCTAAAGTTCTAGTCCTAAAATAGCACCTAAATTCATCACAAAAATGTGAGAAAAATCTGAGGGGAGCATGCACATATAACCTAACCACAAGCCAAAAATCCAGCCAAAACTCAATACCAAATGCTCAAACAAAATTCACCAAACAGAAGAGGCAAACAATACAATTTTATTGTCAAATAAAATGTGAAAAAATCAAATAAAATGAAAATAAATGCTAATCATGATTTTTTTATTCCTAAAATTTCTAAACTCATTCATGAATCAGGGGAAAAAATATCAGGATTTATTGACTAATTTTCCTATTTTTAATGGATTAAAACTAAACTAGTATGAAATGCACAAAAATAATAAAAAAGAAAAGAAATTAAAAAGGAGCGCGTGGTGAATAGCAATTCTGGCTAGTTAAAATCTTGGGTTGGGCCCAGAGGGGGATGTGAGTATCAATCTGATCACTAAGCCCAGGTTCTCTCATTAATCAAAACACTGCGCTTTGGATTGGGGTTATGTGGCAACGTTCTGATCACACGATGGTAAGACTATTCAACTGATCCAATGCCTTCTCATGCTGCCAGCACATTAATGAGGGCGACGTCGTTTTTCTTCAGGTCAAAGTCAGAATTTCAAATCCAATCGTGGTCGTGCATGATGATTACCCAGTCAAGTCTCCAGCAAGATCCAACGTCTCATATGTTTCTTCTTCATTTGAAACTCAGTTTGGGGGAAAAACACAGACGGTGGCCCATACATCATTTCACTCCGGCGAAGCAACTTACACAGGTCAAGCAAAATTAACAAACCATACATCATTTCACTCAAAATCTCACGCTGATCACGAATCTGGTCTCAGAATTTGCTAATTCCCTCTAGATTTTCAAACCCGAAGACAAATCTAAAATATGCATCAATCTTGAATCTCATCCAAACCTCAATTAAATGCACATATGCACTCAGCACCTCACACTGATCACTATGCACTATCCAAATGCAATTAACAGTCCAAGAACCACCTAATCCAAGGCTCAACAGAAATTGATCATCAACCTATTTTGTCTCTAATTCACCAGTTTTTGATCCTAAATCCAACTACATATCACCAGAATCCTAACCACCTATGAATTTCTATCTATCTCTACGTAAATTAAGCACAAAAGTGAAATGCACCAACCCGTGTTCAAGCTTGTAACCGAAGCAGTTCTTGCACTCTTCAGCCTTCAAGAAAGTGCAGATACACTCCAAATCACTTGATGAACACAATGAAATCTTCAATTGATCTTGATTTGCCCTTGAACTCAGAATTCGATTCTCACTTGCACCTCTGAAATTCCAACTTCACTCTCTGCTTCAGGCTTCAAACTTCACCAAAAAATGAACTGAATGCACTCATAGACTTATATAGGATGTAACTGAATGATCTAGATCCTTCTCAAAGGTCCAGAATGAGAAATTCAAATTTCAATTTCTCTTCAAAATCTCATTCATGACAGTCACGATATCTCCTCTGTTTTGGCTTCAGGAACCTTCCAACACACTCCTTGTGAACCACTGAACTTGAATGGTGGGGATTCATCCCTTGTTTTCATCCTAGGGCTTTGATTTGAGATGTAACTTCCTTTTGAAGTAACAAAGCAAAAGGCCATGAAAATGAACTCAAACCTAAATTATAATGATGTCATTGTTTCCAAAATGCAATTTCCATTCAAAAAATGCTATTATTTTGCCTTATTTGCACACATAACATTTATTTTGAATTTTTGATCTTTAATACCCTTTAAATCTTCCTTTTTCAAAATTCCTTGAATCAAATCTCTCCTTGAGCCATTTCAATGCCTCCTTGATACATGGTCCAAGTTAAAACCTCATTTTGAGCAACCTTCAAGTTGATCAAAACTTCATTTGAAATGTCTAAGTTGGTGAAAATGACCCATAATCACAACTTCCCAAAATACCCTTGACTTGTCAAAGCCATAACTTGAGTTCTACAAATCCAACCATGGAGTTATAGTACTCTATGGAAAGCTGAGAGAATAAGGAACAACATTCATGTTGACCAAAAATTCATAGGAATCATCCTTATAAGTCAAAAGTGTCATGCAAGTTGGGTAACTTTCAAGCTCCAAATTCACATGCCTCAGATGACTTGTAACTTGTCTGGCTCATAACTTGAGTTCTATAAACCCTATCAAGGACTTCTAGTACTCAAATCAAAGCTAAGACCATGCCCTACAACAATCATGTTGGGGTAAAGATGAGATGAAGATCCTATCTTGAGTTAAATTTCCTTGAAGTCAGGGGTCAAACTAGGGGATTTTACATTGTCAAGTCTTAGAAACCCTAGCCTGAAACTTCTCAAACTCTTCAATCATGATGAGTTAACCTTGGAATCATCCTTAGAACATCTTAATGTATCAATCCATGATCACATGGCTCTTGGATTAGGTCTCAACCTTCTTCAAATCATTAGTTGACTTAGAGTTGACCCAGTCAAACCCTAGTTGCACCGCTCATGGCTGAGCCTTCTTAATCTTTCACAATGACCTGTCTAGGCCTTAAAGTGATCTTCAACACTTCTCATGAGCTCTATCAAGACCTCAAGTCCATCTCCATGACCTCAGAATCATCTGATGGCTTCCCACAACTCTCAAGTTAGGAGACCTACACACTTGGCTTCAATCACTCTCTCTGAGGATCTTTTAACTTCTCTGACAAGGATATCAACCCTTGAGCACCTGAATAACCTTCTTAGCTAGCTTCATAGTCTTGTGTAGCTCTTAATTGGTAATCATACCTCTTGATCTCCTGCATACATGTCAATGAAATGCAAATGATAATGCTAATGTGAATGAAATGAAACATAAGCTAGGTAAAGAAATGTTGAGCAAATTTTGGGGTGCAACACCAAGGTCCGTGCACTACATATAAATAAAGAAGTGGCAATCCTGATTATGGACGAACATAGAGATTATGAGTGAAGAATTCTGTTTGTGTAACTTGTTTTTCACGTGGGTTTATGTGTCTTAGGATTTCTTGTGAGCCAAGCAATTATCACCTAGATGATTGCATTGGACTAGTGTGTTTTGAGTTGTACTTTGATTGTGTCACTCTAAGCTTTTAAGCACGAGTGCTGTGTCTCTTGATTGAAGCTGTGAAGAAAGATCAAGATTTGTTTGAAGTGTGTCTTCTTTTTAATTTGTAACTTAATTGGTTGATATCACTGTTGTGATTGAGGGGGAGTGAGTAGGAACTCAGGTCTAGTGTTAGGCTGAAGTTGCATTGGGTAGGTCTTAAGTGAAGAGTGCAAACTGGTGGTTTGGCTCTGAATTAACACTTCTTATAGTGGATTTCCTCCCTGGCTTAGTAGCCCCCAGAGTAGGTGTGATTTGCACCGAACTGGGTCAACAATTCCCTGTGTTATTTTCTGCTTTCATTTTCTATTTACTGTTAAGTTCTATAGTCTGTTCAGTAGTGGATGGCATAACATCCGTTACAACATCGACTGTCTGTTACTAGAATTTCAATTGGCATCAGAGCAGGCACCCTGCCTTTTATTTTCTGGGTGAGATCTAGGGAAGATGAATTCTGGTACTATGGACAAGGATATATGATTCACAAATAGACCACCAATTATGGATGGTTCTAACTATGACTACTAGAAACCTCGTATGATATCTTTCATGAAGTCTCTGGATAGCAAGGCCTGGAGAGCAGCTAACTCAGGATGGGAACATCCAGTGAAGGCAGATAAAGATGGATCAACTGTGCTAATACCTGAAGAAGAGTGGAGCAAAGAGAAGGAAGCTTTGGCTCTTGGGAATTCTAAGGCCCTGAATGCTTTATTCAATGGGATAGGTAAGAACATCTTCAGACTTGTGCATCACTGTGAACTAGCCAAAGAGGTTTGGGACACTCTCAAAACAACTCATGAAGGTACCTCTAAGATCAAGATGTCTAGATTACAGATGCTGACTACTAAGTTTGAGAATCTGAGAATGAAGGAGGATGAGACTATTCATGAATTCTACATGAATATTCTTGAGATTGCCAATATCTCTGGAGCTTTAGGAGAAAAAATGTCTGAAGAAAAGCTTGTAAGAAAGATTCTCAGATCATTGCCCAAGAGATTTGCCATGAAAGTTACTGCTATTGAAGAGGCTCAAGACATCAACAACATGAAGGTTGATGAACTCATTGGTTCTCTCCAAACCTTTGAGATGGGAATGTGTGATCATGCTGAGAAGAAGAACAAAAGCGTAGCTTTTGTATCAAATACTGTAGAGGACTCAGATGAAGACAATGGTGGAAGTGAGGAGAATCTATCAGAAGCTATAGCTATGCTTGGAAGACAATTTAACAAACTGATTAAAAGAATATATCAGAAGACTAGACCTAATGTCAAGAACATTTCCTCTGACATCAGCAGAAGAGGTAAATATGAAGATAAGTCTAACCAAGTCAAAGGAATTCAGTGCCATGAATGTGAAGGATATGGTCACATTAGAGCTGAATGTCCCACTTACCTCAAGAAGCAAAAAAAAGGTCTAAATGTCACTTGGTCAGATGGAGATTCTGAGAGTGGATCAGAAGAAGAATTTGCAAAACATGTCACTGCACTAACTAGTGTATGTGTATCTGATGATGATTCTAGTGAAGATGAGATGGCTTTTGATGAGCTTGCAGCTTCATATAAACATTTGTGTATCAGAAGTGCAGAAGTGTGTCAACAAGGGGAGAAGCAAAAGAAATTTATAAGGGAGTTGAAGGCTGAGAAGAAGGAGCATCTTGCAACAATAGACTCACTCAACAGTGAGGTCAGCTTATTGAATTCCAAACTTGATCAGATGTCAAAATCTATCAGGATGTTGAACAATGGGACTGACACTCTAGAAGAAATTCTACAAAGTGGTCAGAAAGCTAGAGACATGTCTGGAATAGGCTTTGTTGGTGAACAGAGACCCATCTTAGGGTTCAAGAGGCCAAAGCCTGAAAATCATAGGCCAAATCGGATGTCACGACCGATGTCTCAACATCAGGGGAACAGAAGCATGAACCAGACCAAGAGAAAGTTCCAAAGGTGGAGGTGTCACTATTGTGGAAGATTTGGACACATAAAGGCATTTTGCTTCAGGCTGCATGGATTTCCCAGCCACACTCATCAAGTCAAACCCAAACAGGATGCTCCTATCAAGAAACAACAATGGGTTGCCAAGGAGGTTACTATAATAGCTCATACCTCTCTAAGGGTATCGGCTACAGAAGACTGGTATTTTGATAGTGGTTGTTCTAAACATATGACTGGAATAAATAACCTTTTAGTGGACATCAAACCTCATTCCACGAGTCATGTAACCTTTGGTGATGGAGCTAGAGGAGAAATCAAAGGTGTTGGAAACCTAGACTGTCCTGGTGTTCCAGAACTGGATAATGTTATGCTGGTTAAAGGACTGACTGTAAACCTTATTAGTATCAGTCAGCTCTGTGACCAAGGACTTAATGTCAAATTCACTAAGGGTGAATGTGTTGTCACCAATGGAGAAAATGAGGAAGTCATGAGGATGTCTAGAGCTAAGAATAATTGTTACTTATGGGAGCCTAAAAGTAACTCCACTGTCTGTACTATGACCAAAGAAGAAAAGGAGGATCAATTGTGGCTTAAAAAACGTGGAAATCTTCAAGGGATGAAAAAGATCATATCCAAGGAAGTAGTAATAGGAACTCCAAGGTTAACACCAGATGAAAGAAAAGGCTGGGGTAAATGTCAGGTTGGCAGGAAAGCCAAGATGACACATCCATAGAGTGGACATCATAAAACGTCCAAAAATCTAGATATGTTACACATGGATTTGATGGAATCCATGAATGATGACCAACATGAAGGAAGCAATGTCACTCAGGATGTCATGACATTATATTGTGACAATCTTAGTGCCATCAAGATGAACCCAATTCAGTATAACAGAACCATGTATAGTGAGAACAGACATCAATTTGGAAAGGATTCTGTGGAGCTTGGGGACTCTGATCTACAAAGTGTTGGCATTTTTACAAGAGATCTTGAGACTACTCAAATTCAAAATTTAAGAAGCAAATTGGGAATGTGTCTCTATAAGGAGTTATAGTAATTAATGGTATTTGGGAATTGTATTTTGAATAGTCTAAATCTTAATCATTTGCTGATTGGTCAAAATTTTGAGTTCCCTCTTCTTTTGCAATCATATAACTCTACCCCCTACACACGATACGTTTACTTCATTTGATGCCCATACCACTTCTTCATCTTCCATACCTCCTTCAACAATCACAGAAAACCTTCTCTCACACTTCCAAAGTCTCCTGAAATGTCTCAACAATCAAAATCTATCTCTTCCAAGAAGATGTCCACCATCGCTGATCCAGATTCTGGTGCTGGAACTGACTCTAGCAACCCTAACCAGGTTCTTGAGGTAGCACCCCTGCGAATGTTGACCCAAGAAGGTCTGAGTGTGAAGAAACTATGGACTTCGCATGCAAGAAGACCTAAAGAACTAGTCACAGGTCAGGCCCCTCACACTTCAACCTTCATCCCTCATGAGGATACCAATAGGGAAGTCTCTAGGCATGCCCACAACACTATTGCAAATTTGGTATCTAGGATATTGAATGAGCCACATGATGTGCCAGGGATATCCGTCCCCCTTAACACTGAGGTTGTTGCTCCCCATCTGGATCAACAAACTGGTGTTACTCAAGATGTTGAAACCATGGGTACGACCTCACGAAAGAATGATAATAAGGGTCAAACTTCTAAGACTGATGATGATAATGTGCAAGGTGATAACAATGATGATGTCTAAAAGGAAGATGCTGATGTAGTGAACCTTGATGATTATTCAGATAATGATCTGATATCCACGATCAACCCTAGCATAGCCAAAAGGCTCATGACTAGGAAAGGGAAGAAGGCAGCTGCTCAGAGTCCTACCAAGAAGAAAGCTGTAACATAGAGTACCCATGTTGGCCCTACAAAAGCTTGGAGAAAGGTGGTTCCAAAGAAAAGGAAGGCTCAAATAAGTACTGAATCCAACTCAGACTCGGATGTTGCTTGTGATGTCACTGACATCCCACCCATGAAGAAGCCAACAACTAGCAGACTTGCTGCTAGTGTTCCCGAAGTTCATATTGACAATATCTCGTTTCATTATCCCTCTAGTGTCAACAGGTGGAATTATGTGTATCAGAAGAGGTTGGCATTGGAAAGAGAGTTGGCTCAGAATGCCCTTGGATGTAAGGAGATCATGAAGGAGTTCATAGTGAACCTATCAGAAGACTGTGCTGATAAAAAATCAAATGAGTTTGGAAACGTATATGTAAGAGGAAAGTGTGTCACTTTCTCCTCAACTATCATCAATAACTATCTAGGAAGATCAGATGAAGCTCAAACTGATCTAGCTGCTTCTGACAACAAAGTTTGTCAAGTTATAACTGCCAACCAGGTCAAAAGCTGACCCTCAAAAGGGAAACTGGTTGGCAATAAACTAAGTGTGAAGTATGCTATGCTGCATAAGATTGGTGCTGCCAACTGGGTGCCCACAAACCACAAATCCATTGTGGCTACTGTCCTTGGAAAGTTCATATATGTTGTTGGGACTAAAACAAAGTTTGATTATGGGACATACATCTTTGATCAAACAATGAAACATGCAGGCAGCTACAGTGTAAAAGGCCTCATTGCATTTCCATCACTCATTTGTGAGATCGTATTGAATCAGTATCCTAATATCCTAAAAGACAATGAACCTGTGTGCAAGAGAGAAAGTCCCTTGTCTTTTCACCACAAGCTGTTTCAAGGAATGCATGTTCCTGACATTGTCATGACTTCTGCTGAGACATCCAAGAGGAGTTCTAAAACAGGGAAAGCTGAAGTTATTGCTATGCTCAAGCAGACATGCAAGGAGCTGGAAACAAGAAAGTTGACTCTTGAAAAATTGATCAGCTCTCTTGAGAAGGATGAAGATACTGAGTTTGCTGAAAATGATGAGGATGAGCATGATGATGGTTCTAGGAAAAGTAATGATCAGGAAGCTGATTGAGAAGAAGCAACTTCCAGTTTTAAGAATGGCACTGATAAAGAAAGTGATAGTGATGATGCTGGCTCTTAGTCTGATGACTAGAGTTCGTAGTTTGTTTGCTCCAAAACAAGTTATTATGTGAACAACTTTTATGTGTTGCTGTGTGTTGCACCCCAAAATTTGCCCTTCTACTTTAACCTTAATTGGCTTTTGTTTCTTTGCATTTTCGCATTCCTGCATAGCATAGCATTTGCTCTTGAGGCAGGGGATCAAGGTTTTTCTGTGGCTCAGGGCTCTTTTAGTGCAAGAGACTGAACAGTGAGCATTAGGAGCTCCGACATGTATTTTGTCTGACGATCGAGCGGTCGATTTTATTTTATTTTGCAGGATATTTTTAGATCAAGAGGCAGCATTCAGGTTATCTCAAGTATTCTTATGGTTGTAATATTCAAGAGCAAGTTTTAGAGGCTGGACAGGGCTTAAAATGGATGAAAACGGACAATTGTGCATCTTTTCCCTCCAAAAGGCGCCAAAATTCAAATTTTCAAGGTGTTAATCGATTAACCAATTGTTTAACCAATTAACCAATGCAAATCTTGCCTCTGCACGTGAATTTTCAATAGAATTCGCTTTGGGGTCCATTTTGATCACATGAGAAATTGATTTTACACCAAAGGAAGGATCTAGAACCACTTTAAATTTTGATTAACTTTCAAATTAATTCACATTCCATCCAAATTCTCATTCCTAATCCCATTCCAATTTTCACAAACCACACTTCAAACCACATTTGGATCCTAACCAAGAGCATACTTAAATGATTTGCTCCAAACCTCACACACACAATCCTCATAATTTCACATCATTTTCAGAATTCACTCTCACTCTTGAATTTTGCTCTCGACTTCTCCATCTCCAAAACCTCCATTAGAGCTCTCATATTGAATTCCTTGATTCTTCAATTGAATCATTGGATTATAGAGTTAAGACCTTCATCCTTCATCCTTATTGTCTCCATTTCTCCATTCAATTTTCGTGTGAATTTGGATCTGATCTTGGAAGCTGGTTTGGAAGAGGCTATTTGGACTATTCTTGCTTAATTTTGGTGGATCTTCATTTCTACTACAAGTAATCACTTGGATCTTAAAGGATTTCCGGATTTCTTGCTCGGATCTACTCAATTGAAGTTGAATCAACATTTACCAAAACAAATATCCATTTTGTAGGTTGGAAATTCTAGATCCGATTCTGTTTTTGAGCTTATTTGCATAATCATCATGTTGATCTTCATATTTGATTCAGTTTGTTGATTTTGATTTATGTGAATTGTGATCTTGATGTTTGAATGTGTTTACATGTTGATTGAATCACTATTTTCTGGTATAAATTCGTGTTTCATTGATTATACAATCATCTGGATTATTGGAGAAGTGATTATTTACTGAAAGTGCTTTTGAGCTGCTGTTTTTCTGCTTTTGGTACAGTGTTAATCGGTTAACCAGTTGTAGTGCAAACTGGTTAATCGATTAACCAGTGTGAATTTTTAAATTTTCAAACATTTTTAACTGGTTAATCGGTTAACCAAATGTGTTAACCAATTAACACTGTATCAGAAGGTGTTATTTGTTGTTTTCAAGCTTGTTTTGGTATCATCTCGCTTTGAATCTTCATGGATCAGTATGATGCATTTGAGTGAGATGTTTCTGATATTGTGTTGTTGTTCTTGATTGTTTAATCATGATTTCTTCGACAGGCGTGTTCGATTTCCACTTGAATTCATGCTTTTGTAGTTGTTGTTCAAAGTGATGAGTGTTCATTCTTTGCATTTGCTTGAGCTTGAAGAATTGCTTGGTTGAGATGTGCTTGTGGTGGCTGCTGCCCCACACTTTTTTCCTCCCTCTTTTCTTTGTGTTGCATTTCATGTTTGCATCCCTTTCTTCCTTTTTACTTGGGATTGATTTATCTTGTGTTTACTTGGTTTTCTTTCCCATGATCCCTTAGGATTCCTAGTCCCTTTGGGAGCAAGAGAGACATTAAGTGTTCAATCCAAGCATGCTAACATTAGGATAGATTACCCCCTTTTAATCTCAATCTTAGGAGCACATTGCATGATAACATTAGGGTTGAGTTAGTTTCCCCTTAGTCTTGTGTCCTCTCTTCTCATCTCAAAAATTCTTCAAAACATCTAATAAAGGATAATAAGTGTTGTACGCTACGAGTCTTAATTACTTGGAACGAAGGTTTAACCTTACTCGGTTAAAACACTTGAACCAATCTGTGGTCGTGTCAGCCCGAACTACGTTTGCTCTGATTTCTCGCACTGGGCGAGGATACGTAGGCACAAGACGGTGATGTCTTGGCGAGCAACCTTCCCCCCTTCACCCGTAGTTTTTCGAACTACGTTGACTCTGACTTTCCCATTGCACGAGGGAATACGTAGGCATAGAGCGGAGATGCTCTATCGAGTCTCTTTTCTTTTCATTTGTCCCTGTGGCCTGTAGCTTAGATAGATTAACACCCTTTTAGATAGACAACAAGTGTGGATCCCGTCGAGTACGACGGACGTGAGGGGTGCTTATACCTTCCCCTTGCATAACCGACTCCCGAACCTAAGATTTGGTTACGATGACCTGTCTTCTCCCCTTTTCGTAGGTTTTCTCTGATCGTTTCCTTTCCCTTTCTTTGGGATAAATAACGAACGGTGGCGAATCTTCTGTCTTTGTCGGCCCCTCTTCGCAGCGATGCGACACTGTGTTGTAATATTTCTTTAACACTTGTGTTTCCAACTGTGTTTGATCAATGCTAATTCATTATTTAGGATCTTAATTTTGTGGCTAAAAAGGGGGAGAAGTAGTAGTAGAAACAACAAGTTCATTTGTTTGTGCTTCACAGGTGGAAGATGATATGCTGTTGCTCTGGGTTGATGTGTGTGAGCAGGATGATGATTCTGTGTGTTTGATGTTTGCTGTTGCTGGTGTGCTGGAGTTGATCTCTTATGTGTGTGAGTAGGATGATGATCTTGTATGTTTGATGTTTGTTGTTGCTGGTGTACTGATGTGCTGGAGTTGATCTCTTATGTGTGTGAGTAGGATGATGATCCTATGTGGTTGATGTTTGCTGTTGCTGGTGAATGTGTGTGTGTGTTCCTGGTTGGAACTTAGTAGTATCCTAGATGTTGTTGTTGGTGCTTGTGCTTGGGTGTGTGTGTTTCTGCAGGTTTTTGGTATGTTGTGGTTGGCTGGTGACAGATTTGTTATGCATCCCTTGAGGGGGAGAATCACAAGATGTTATACCAAATGTTGTGACATCTGTAATTTGAACTAGCAGGTGGTATTTTTGCTGAGAAACAGCTGTGTTTCAGGATGTCAACCTGGATGTCTTGACATTCATAAGCCAGAACAGTCTGTATGATTGTGTGTGATTGGTAGTGTAGTTGACTCTAATTTGTTAGTACAACATGTGTGTTAAGTGGTAGTATTAGCTAGTAGCTATCCTGAATGATTATATGTGTATTGTGAACTTTTCTGCTGCATATGTTCTCTGATATGGTGACAGATTGTTTTAGCCAAAAATTTTCCAAAGGGGGAGTTTGTAGATGTTCTTGATTGGCTGCATTTTATGGTAAAACATTATTGTGTGTAGATGTCTTGACTGATGTTATGACATTCGTGTGTAGTGTACTGCATGGTAAGTTTGGTTAGCTAGAACAAAGTGTATTGGATGTCATGCTGGATGTTATGACATCAGGTAGCGACCAGCAAGGGCGCATGTTTGTTTTTCTGGTATAATGCATGAGTTAGCTCAGGCTAGATTTCAGGAAACATTTTAGGGTTCGTAGTTATCTCAGGCGAAATGCTGGGCAGTGCTGAGCATAACACGAAATGCCTATGACCAAATTGAAACAACTCTGAATTATGGAAAAGGGTTTAACTTGGTTAAACCTAACTTCTGCCACTTAGGCCAAAGGTCCATGCGCTGCATATAAATAAAGAAGTGGCAATCCTGATTATGGACGGACTTAGAGATTGTGAGTGAATAATTCTATTTGTGTAACTTGTTCTTCACGTGGGTTTGTGTGTCTTAGGATTTCTTGTGAGCCAAGCAATTATCACCTAGATGATTGCATTGGACTAGTGTGTTTTGAGTTTTACTTTGATTGTGTCACTTTAAGCTTTTAAGCACGAGTGTTGTGTCTCTTGATTGAAGCTGTGAAGCAAGACCAAGATTTTTTTGAAGTGCGTCTTCTTTTTAATCTATAACTTAATTGGTTGATATCACTGCTGTAATTGAGGGGGAGTGAGTAGGAACTCAGGTCTAGTGTTAGGCTGAAGTTGCATTGGGTAGGTCTTAAGTGAAGAGTGCAAACTAGTAGTTTGGCTCTGAATTAACACTACTTATACTGGATTTCCTCCCTGGCTTGGTATCCCTCAGAGTAGGTGTGATTTGAACCAAACTAGGTCAACAATTCCATGTGTTATTTACTGCTTTCATTTTCTGTTTACTGTTAAGTTTTATAGTCTGTTCAGTAGTGGATGTCATAACATCAGTTATAACATCGACTGTCTGTTACTAGAATTTCAATAATAGTTCATACCTGCTGCCCTTTATCTCTTCCATTAACCTTGTTTACAAAAGCTATGGATAGGAATGGAAATATGGTTCATACATATGTGAAGAAATATAATCATTAGAAGCCTATGAACTACAGTGCTGTGAAAGTACATGAGTTACATCAATGGCTAGGAGTGGAATTCTGGTTCAGGCAGAGCTCGTGGACATATTAGCAATTGCAAAGTTAGCCATCCAAGTAAGGGTATTTTTCTATATTTTGAAAGGTGTATCCCAACCTTAACATTATATTAATAACTCTGTATATTGACTCGACTCGTTACATAAGAAACGTAGGTGTTTCCTGAGATTGAGCCATTGTTTACTAGAAGTCACTTAGGAGATCTATGAAAAACATGGAGGATAATTAACAACGAAGGTATCCATCACGAAATAGGATTTAACAAAAATGAGGATCTACCACTTGTTGTCAGAGGTTGGACGAAGTTGCAATATTTGTACACACTACCAAATGATGTGGTTGTCGTCTCGGGTATTACGGGAACAACAAATTTGAGGTTGCTGGTTTTAAGGGGATAACGGCCTTCGAGGAGCTACCACAGTTTCATAGCAGGTTCATATACTAGACGGGGATATATGTATTTGATGTCGAACTTTCACCAATTACTATGTCCAGACTGAAATTAGTTGAGTGAGAACTTTGTTTGAAATGAATACATAAGATATATTATCATGTGTTATGTGTTACCTCACCGACTCATGTTATAAGCCCTTATGTATGTAGAAATTGCAGCCAGATTTTAGATGTATTTTGAGAGACAACGACTATGAGGTTCTTACATTGTATGGTGATAATGACCGGACTTAAATGCTCTTAATTATGAAACATACATGATTTAGATTGCACAAAGTTAGGTTATAAATGGGACGCATTATGTGAGTCAAACCAGCTAAGAGCTAGAGACAAAATTAGATTCAGATTGGATGTAAATGATGCGAACAAGCATGTTCCTGTCATGTATCTCAGACTGGTCAACTGAATTATAGCTATAGTAATCCCTCAAGTCACCTAAAGCAAAAGAATGTTGTCGCTACTCGAAAAATGCAACGACGGGGAGGCGAAAAAAGATAGACAGAAGAGTCGCCACCGAACTTTATTTATCCCATGAGGGGACAGGTAAATATCGAGAAAACCTTAATAAAGAAATGGATAAGATGGTCTCGCAACCATGAACGGGTTCAGAAGTGTAACAGCCCAATTTTCATTAATTAATTATTTATGTTAATTAATTGATTTATTAAAATTATTGGATGATTATTTAAGTGATTTGGTAGATAATTGGGGAGAAGAAAATATAATGGAAAGAAAAGAAATAGAAGAGAAAGGGATATAAGAAAAAGTGGAAGGAAAAGGAAATAATAGAAACATAAAATAAAGAGAAAGAGAAAGAAAAGAGAAAGAAAGAGGAAGAGGAGAAAAGAGAAGGAAAAGAAGGAAAAGCTTGAAAAGCTCAAGAACAACTTATAGCTTCGATTTAATCAAGGTAAGGGTGTGAAATATTATTATTCTCTCAATGTGTATGATTATGTATGTGTGTGTTTGGATTGTTTGGATGTTTTTCCATCTTTTTCCATTTTAGGGCAAGAATGGGTCTAATCGATAGAATCGATGTTTGAACGGTTGGAAGTTGGATTAAATGGTGTAGTTTAGTCAAAGATTGTTAGGCTAAGACTATGGAAACTCGTTGGAATTGAATCGGGAGATTTTATGGTAGCAAAGAGGGGAATAGTTGGTGAAAATACACTTTTCTGCATAATTTTTCAAAAATGCACAGTGAGCAATCGATTGCACTAATACAGCAATCGATTGCACATTTAACAAAACTGCTGGAAAACTGAATTTTTAGCTGGGCAATCGATTGCACTAATACAACAATCGATTGCATATCAAAACAGTGGCTAAAATGTGAAAAATTGGGTCAAGCAATCGATTGCACTAATACAACAATCGATTGCATGCTGTATCAAAGCTGAAAATTGGAAATTTATGTTCCGACGATTTTGGCCATAAGTTTTAATTCGTAAGTCGGTTTTAGTCCCCGTTCGAAGCGTCGGAAAGCTAATGAATAGATCTATAACATAGTATATATAATATAATTAGTTGCCAAATATTTTTATATCCAATATGTTTGGGGAGTCATTGCTTAATTAAACCTTAACAAAACATGGTTTAACTGAGATCATTTATTAATTATTTACTTGAGTATTGATTGATTATAAACCTTCGGTTGGCTATTGGGATATCAATTGTTGTTTAACAAGTTGATTGTGTATTAAGTATTGAATTCAATGATTTGTAATGGATTGATTGTCCTATGTGTAATCGTTGAATTGTGATTGAATCTAATTGATTCTTGTGCATTACTTGATAAATGCAATGATGATGTTGAAAGTATGAATACTTTGATATGATGTGTGAGTGTGAAATCATGATATAATTATTGTGTGATGAATTATTTGAGTATGCATGAGATTAAGATGTGAGAACGGTCTTAAGTGCATATGATTATTTTATGAAAATATGTGTATGTGCAAAACTCGTACTCATTGGGGTAGAATAACTAGATGTTGTTCCTAGTGGAGTAATCACAAGGGTAGAATAACAAGATGTTGTTCCTAGTCGAGTAATCACCGGGGTAGAATGACAAATGTTGTTCCTAGTGAGGTAGAGTGGCATGGTCGTATACACTGGGGTAGAATGACTAAGATGTAGTTCCTAGTGGAATAATCACCGGGGTAGAATAACTGAGATGTTGTTCCTCGTGGGGTGCTCCCTGGGGTAGAATAACTGAGATGTTGTTCCTAGTGGAGAATACGTGATACAGTCGTACACACTGGGGTAGAATGACTATGATGTTGTTCCTAGTGTTGGTGTTCACTGGGGTAGAATGACTAAGATGTCTTTCCTAATGGAATAATCATCGGGGTAGAATAACTGAGATGTTGTTCCTGGTGGGGTATAATTGATGTACCCATAATTCCAAGTAGGGACTGGTGAGAATTGATGAGTTTTATATGAGTCACAGGGCATAGATATCATTGTTATACGAAAGTATGCTTGTGTGTGAATTGTTGAATTGAGAACTTTGGATATATGCATGATAAATATGCTTGGTGTTATATATATATATATATATATATATATATATATATATATATATATATATATATATATATATATATATATATATATATATATATATATATATATATATATATATATATATATATATATATATATATATATATATATATATATATATATATATATATATATATATATATATATATATATATATATATATATATATATATATATATATATATATATATATATATATATATATATATATATATATATATATATATATATATATATATATATATATATATATATATATATATATATATATATATATATATATATATATATATATATATATATGTGTGTGTGTGTGTGTGTGTGTGTGTGTGTGTGTGTGTGTGTGTGTGTGTGTGTGTGTGTGTGTGTGTGTGTGTGTGTATTTTATGATGAATTGTGATGAATAAACATAATTGTAAATGTTTATATGCAATGATGTGAATTGTGAATGTGTAATTGTGAATGATATTGACTGAGGAATTAATGAATAAACATGATTGTATATGTTTATATGAATTATGGTGAATTAAACATAATGTGTATGTTTAGGTGAATTGATTGAAATTGTGGATGTATGTATGAGGAAATATGATTGGTGATTATCCATATATATTGTATATACATTGTGATGTATATGGATGACTTGTGGTGAGAAATGCGGAATGTGTGTATTCTCTGCTTGTATACATATATATATATATATATATATATATATATATATATATATATATATATATATATATATATATATAATTATATGCATTGATTATTATGATAATATTTCTCACCCTTCTGCTGGAATGATGTCCTATTTGGCATCGTGCAGGTATCAAGAGTAGAGCTTCTTGTAGTTGCAAAGTCGCTATTGGTGTAGCTGTTTAGTAATTTAATTATGTTGGGTCGAGTCATACTCTGGTCATTTAACACTGGGATCGTTTGGGTTATATTTTAGAGATACATTATGTACTCTATGAATGTTTTTATATTCATTGAAATATTGTGATGTTGGCCTTAGTGCCTAAGAAATGTTGAATTATATGATGATCATGGTTATTTTGTTAAGAGAATTATGAGATAAATTGAATTCGCTGCCTCATGCAAAATGAAACTTTGAAAAGCATGATTATTTATTGAAGTGTTAAGGAGCATGACACGTGATTTTTGATGTTTGAAAGTTATGTGTGACGCCCTTTTATAAATGTATGATTATTTACTCTGATTATTCATATATTTTCCGTGGGGTTTAGAAGGGTGTTACAAGAAGCCGATTATGCGAAGGGAAGGTATTAGCACCCCTCGCATCCATCGTACTCGATGGGAACTGTAATACCCCAAATTTTGCCCTAAGATTTGTCGTCGCATTTCATTGCATTTAATCAATTACTAACAAATTTGTGTAGTCGTTTGACTTTTTGCAGGTAAATATCATATGGCATGTATTTTTTTTTAAAAGTAAAAATGGCACAATTGGCAAGATGACATGTGTAAGGAGTTGTGAGTGTGAGAAGTTGAGAATTCGAATCTCACCTTAGTCACTTTTTGTTTTTTATTATTTTTACTCTAAATGTTTCTATCTCTCATTAAAAAATAACAAAAATAGTTTTTTATTATTATTTAATTATTATTTTCGTATTTTAATTAAATCATTTTTTAAAATATTATTTTTTTTCACTTTTTTCTAAATTATTCATAAAAATATCCAAAAAATCATAAAATAAAAAATATTAGAAAAAATTTTGTTCTTTTTATAATATTTTTGATGTTAGGAATCAATAGGATTATTAGTTTTTATTTTAAGTTTATTTTAATTATTTTAAATCATTTAAATTTTATTTTTTCTTAACTAATTATTTAGTTTGGGCTTTAAAATGGGGTTTAGGGACATTATTGACAATTTGGTGTTAACCCTAATTTGTTCCCTATATATACATGTGTTGCCTTGTTGAAAAGGGGGTCAGAAGGTTTTCTTCAGAAAAGAGGAGAGAGAAAGGGAGAAACAAAGGAGATCCCCAGAGAAGAAAGGCGGTCGTTCCCACAACTCGTCAGAAGGATTGGAGCTCTCCATTGTTCCCTTATTCAAACCTTTTTCACATTTACCGAAGCAAACCTCCGCTTCGTAGGTTAAATTACTAAACCTTTTGCCTTTTCATGTTTATGTGCATATTTTGCCATATTAATGTGTTTAGGTCCGTTAAATTACTAAACCTTTTGCTTTTTCATATTTATGTGCATATTTTGCCATGTTAATCCCCATGTGTATTTAGGTCCGTAGATTTTAATATCAAAACCCTTTTTTAACAAAACCTTTTTTTAAAATCAAAACCCTTTTTTTATTTATTATTAAAACCTTTTTTTTAGTAAGACCTTTTTTAAAAACTGAAAAGCCTTTTTGTTCCGAAGAAAAAAAAACCTTTTTGTTCCCAAAAGCCTTTTCCCAAAAAACTGAAAAGCCTTTTTTTGGGATGAAAAACCTTTTTTGTTCTAAAAAAAACTGAAAAGACTTTTCCCCAAAAACCTTTTCCCAAAAAACTGAAAAGTCTTTTTTTGGATGAAAAGCCTTTTTTGTTCTAAAAAAAACTGAAAAGACTTTTCCTCCAAAAACTTTTTTTTTATAATTTAAAATTATTTTTTTTATAATTTTAACTTAAATATTTTTTATTAAAAAATTAAAACCTTTTTTTTATAATTAAAATATTAAAAAAATTAAAACCTTTTTTTATAATTAAAATATTAAAAAATTAAAACCTTTTCGTAAGGAACTCCTGATGTTTGATGTTTGTCGTGTCATTTTATGTACCCTTTTATTACTTTTCTTTCTTTTGGCATTTCATGTGCATGCCCGAGGTTGAGATGTGCTTGTGGTGGCCACAGCCCCACACTATTTTCCTCCCTCACTTCATTCTAAGTGTCATTACATATTTTCATATTCTTCATGTTTTCAGAAATGTTTCTTTGTTTCTTTATACCCTCTGCCTTTATTACTTTTCTTATTTCTGTACCTTAATTATTCCTCCATATAATGATTTGTCATATTTTCACATTTTTTTACAGTTTTATCCTTCCGAAGGATTAGGTCCAGCCTTTTGGCCGCCGAGTCAATAGCCTTACCCCTTTAATGGATCAAACCCTGTTTAGCCTAGGTGTCCCGCCGTGGGCAAAATTGCTTTTATCCTAGTGTTAGGCCAAAAGAGTCGCCGTACTCTGTTTTAAGGTTTTCCGCCGTGGAATCCCTAATTTAACCCTATTTTAATTTTAATTAACATTTTTTTAACATAGAGATTGGAGTCTCTGAATAAACCTTGGCCACAGTCAAGACGTTTCTAACCTCCCTTTTGAGGGGAACTACAGTTACTCTGATTCTATTCCCGTAAGGATATGTAGGCACAAGATGCGATGTCTTGCCGAGTAAACTTAGAATTAACCCCTAGGTCTTTTAATTTTCAATCCTTTGTATATACCCTAAAGCAAAATAATTAATGAAATAAATAAAAAAAAATAAACAAAAGATTCCCGTAGAGTACTACGGAAGTTTAGGGTGCTAATACCTTCCCTAAATTTAACCAACCCCCGAACCTTAGATCTCTCCCTTTTAGGTTTTTCCTTTCTTTAACCTTTCCTTCGGATAAATCAAAGACCGGTTGTAAATGAATTAAGATTCAATTTAATCAATAGCTTGACATCCAAATTTCACCGCAACAGAAAATGGCGACTTCACTGGGGAGTCCTAATTTTTGAGGGTTATCCCTATCTTGTTTATTTTTCTTCATATATTTGTTTCATTAATATTTTTACTCATTTGTATATACGTTGTTCAGGGTACCTGCTTGGGAGTTACTGTGTTGTGAGATAAGTCCTACACCCAGACTTGAGTGACATTATTATAGGATGGCGATATATTCGACGAGGCTTATAGGGAGTGAGTCCCGACTAAGCTAAATCGAGAATCACCGCTCAGTTGAGACACTTTCTAAAATGGTTCGGTTGATCGAGTGTAGTCGTGAAAACTTTTACCATTATCGATTGGAGTCTGTGATACTGGGAACCGTAGTACCTTTACACCATCTTGACCTTATATAGGACGTAGTGCGGGAACTATGTGGGAGTAGTCCTACAATGGTTGCTACGCGATGCTACACTTAAAAGAGGTTCTCTTGAGAATATTATTGACCCTCGAGTCAGTCGGGAAGTCGATAATATCCGAAAGATGGACTGATGACTTTGGGCATTGATTTAGAACCCTTGTTCTGCAGGTACAATCAACCTATAGTACATACCTCTTTGGGAAGGGTAGACCTTGACTCCATTCATTGTTCCTCTAACTTAGGACCTTTTGTTTGCTTATGTGTATTTGTGCTTCGCATCCATAAAGCATCATATCATTTCTAGTTTCAAGGAATTCAGCAGTCCTTTGCAAATTCGAAAAGCCTTACATTTTAAAGTCTAAATTTTTTTCCAACTTTCTTAAAAAGCAATATTCGCAATCGACCGTTGAAATTCTTGAAACCATTGCATGGCATCAGCATCACATTTTTGCATTGCATTTGTCCCCCGGTTTCTCATTCTTGGTCCTATCGTCTTCTAGTGTACCTTTGAGTCGTCAAGCTAATTCCTCGACACAGATATCAGACCAGAAACGGAACAGGAGTCACTTTGATCCTATTCTCATGACTTACACAGAGCTATATCCTGACTTAGTCCGGCAAGGACTGATTACTACAAAGGCTTTACCACCTCCTCTTAATCCTCCGGCTGGATTTAGGGCTGATCTCCATTGTGCTTCCCATGAGGGTGCCCCAGGACATGACTTGGAGCATTGTTTTGCATTGAAGGCTAGAGTATGTGAATTGGTTAGAACTGGAATACTTGATTTTACAGACAGTCATCCGGATGTTCAGAAAAATCCCTTGCCAGTACATCAGAAATGAAGTTTTGTCACTAGGCCTTTTTTTTCTCGTTGTTTGCATTTTCCTTATTTTGTTTAAGTTGTTTGCTTTCAATTATGTTTGTACTTTCATTAATGAAATAAGCATTGCGACTTTTGATTCAATTCATTTCCGTCCATTTATTTGCATCTTTATGCTTTATTTTTCAAATGTTTACTTCTTGTCCAAAATTTTGATATGCTAAGATCGGAGGGAGGATGATGAAAACGTTATACTCATAATTGTTGTCAGTATGCTTTCAATCAAACCTTGTTGACGATGTAAGGCATTGTTTCAATTCCCAAACACTGGAGAAATAAGGAAGTTAATCCCTCGTTACCCCCTTCGAGCCTAGAAGTTGGAGTTTCTTTCGTTACAAAAAACCCACAATTTTAACCTTGGGATGGGTAGTTCTCAATTAACTTGGTTGTGTGTTCATACGATACACCTTTCATTAACAAATTTTCCTTCGCACACGTCAAATAAGTGTCGAAGATGTTTTCTAATCAAAAGGTCGATGATGGTTCACCGTAATCATTAAAATCAAACAGTCACTTTCCTTCACACACAAAAATAATATAAAAAAAAAATTCAAAAGAAGCCCGCTAAGTCAAAACCTATGAAGGAGACTTAGGCAAAACTGGGGCATCCCGCTGACTGTAAACTCTAAAATAAACAGTTTAGGCAAAATTTAGGGATAATACAAAGAGATTTTTAAATCCTTATCTTGAAAATCCTTAATGTCAAAACAATCAAATGTTATAGGGGAGTAGTGGCTGCCTTTTCATAGGTCCCTTTGACTTCTGAGTCATCATTGCTACGATCAATGAAATCCCTAACTTATGGGAACCTGAATGCATAGTATGAGTTAACTGAGCATAGGACTGAAGATCATCACGTAGATTGGGTGGGTACAAATAAATTTTGAGCCTTTATCTTTTGTTTCATAAACCGTGAACCAGGCCACATTACAACCCTCAAAAGACCTAATTGAAGCAAGGTTATTTTGAAAGTATACTACAGCAAGGTTGCGTAACCTGACTCCAAAAGATCCTTGCGAATCATTTATTTTGGCAATACACTTTTATTTTAAACTTTGAGTGTCTTGAACCGCCTTGTTCTGACTAACGACTCATGTATTTTCCATCTTTCAAAAATAATTTTTCAAAAATCGCATGAACTTTGCATTACCATGTTTGTATGAATATTTTTGTTTGCAAACTGGCTTTCCTCTAAGGAATTTTCAAACAATGAGAAACTTGGTCAAGTGATCTTATCAGGGGCAAGTTCCTCTTACATCCTGTCAAAGAATCAGTTCAAGATTTGTTCAAGGCAATATCTTCTCAGATTTGGTTTATCCAGAGAATTGTTCAAGACTCAGACTGGGGCAAGCCCTCCGAGGATACAACAAAACAGTCGATTCCACGAATCAGACAGCTGAAGCAATTATCAATTCATTTGACCTGGGGCAGTTTACTTGCATAATCCCCAAGCAGTTATTCATCATTCCTACAGTGACTATCAACTTGATATAGTTTAACAGAATGACAGTGATTTCCGTGTTGAGGAATCAGTCCTCCAGTTTTGTCATCTCACAGAAAGAGTCGAGTCTTGTCGTCGACGTCTGCATTTGCATTTGATCATATGTCATAGCATAATTCCTATACATGTGCACATCTTGGGTGCTTTACTCCCCATTTACATTTCTATCTTGGGTGCTTTATTCCCCATTTACCTCTCTATCTTGGGTGCTTTATTCCCCATTTACATTTCTATCTTGGGTGCTTTACTCCCCATTTACATTTCTATCTTGGGTGCTTTACTCCCCATTTACATTTTTATCTTGGGTGCTTTACTCCCCATTTACATTTCTATCTTGGGTGCTTTACTCCCCATTTACATTTCTATCTTGGGTGTTTTATTCCCCATTTACCTCTCTATCTTGGGTGCTTTACTCCCCATTTACATTTTTATTTTGGGTGCTTTACTCCCCATTTACATTTTTATCTTGGGTGCTTTACTCCCCATTTGCATTTCTATCCTGGGTGCTTTACTCCCCATTTACATGTCTATCTTGGGTGCTTTACTCCCCACTTACCTTCTATCCTTTGGTGTTTTATCCCCCATGTACCTTTATCCCGGGTGTTTTATTCCCCGTTTACCAGATATTCCTGGGTTTACCTAACATCATGGTGTTTTACCCCCATTTACTTTTTTTTCTCCCTGAGGTCGTGTTTTACTCGCGTCTTACCTTGTGGGCAAAATTTATTTACTTGGCATCATGGGTGTTTTATCCCCATTTGCGTTTTTCTCCTGAGCTCGTGTTTTACCCGCGTCTTACCTTGCGGACAATTTCTAATTTACTTGGCACCTATCAACAATTCTGTGTCGTGTCTACCCGACGTTCTTCCAGATATGACATGTCTTCTTCCCTAGTGCAATTCCTCGATGGGTCGTCCCCTGTGACGTTGTTTCGTCTGTATCCGTGCATTTGTCATTTTCATCATACGCATCTGTCGCTTGCGCGAAAATAAGGTGCCGGCATGACAGAAGAGTCGCCACCTTTCGTTATTTATCCCTCAGAGCGGAAAAGGAAACGATCGGAAAAACCTGACGAAAAAGGGTAAGACAAGGTCGTCGCAACCATTGTCTGGGTTCGGGAGTCGGTTACGCAAGGGGAAGGTATTAGCACCCCTCACGTCCGTCGTACTCGACGGGATCCTTGCTTGTTTGTTTACTTGGACGGGTTGGTTATAATCTATCTACCTATCAAGGCTGGCTGAAAAAGAAAAGTGACTCGGCAAAGCATCGCGCTTTATGCCTACGTATTCTCATCAGAGAATGAGAAATCAGAGTCAACGTAGTTCGACCTACTACGGGGGAAGATGGGGAAGGTTGCTCGCTAGGATATCGCATCCTATGCCTACGTACTTTCATCTGGTATGAAAGATCAGAGCAAACGTAGTTCGGGAAACTACGGGTTATCTCCTGAAAGAAGTGTTTTTTATTGTGTTTGCGATTTCAACCGCACTAGAGACTATGACCTGAGAGTGAATGCGTCGCATGTCACCCAAAGGGTACCATACTAAACATCCAGACTGTGGAAAAGAAACTCTCCCACAATCCTTTCTCAGATAGCTTAAGGCTCGTAACGTACGAAAGAAATCATTCATGATTACTGTATCTTAAGCTGCTTTGAGATGAGAAGAGAACAGGCCCAACTAGGAGGGAGACTATCAAGTCCTACTGTTATCATGCCATGGATTCATCCTATGGTTGAGGTTTGAACAGGGAACTCCTAGATGTTGTCATGCATAGGTTTCAACCTAAAAGTCTATCATCAAGTCCTTATCAAAGGAAATGAGAGTCCTAAGGGATCATGTCAATGATACACCAAAACAGATGAAAGCATCAGCTTTAACAGTAAAATGCATGCAACGCAAGTGAGGGAGGAAATGTGTGTGGGGCTTCAGCCTCCACAAGCTCGTCTCAACCTCAAGCCAGTCATGAAATAACAGTAATCAAAATAAACAACATGCCATCAAGCAAAAACAGTAAACTGTAATCATACAGACAGAAAATGAAATGCTATCAAGCAAAATAAACACATGGGCAAGGGAGCTGGGCTCTACCGAATACCCGCAAGCAAAGCCAAGCAATAACAATACAATCAGATGCACTCATGCTCTTAGACTGAACTTATTCTAAATGGGCTTAGTCTAATGCAACAGACAAATCAGAAAAAACACACAATACATCAAAGAAAACAGAAGAAAGCCTCAGCTCCTCCAGCAGCAACCCAGTCTTCAGACTTCAGAGATCACTTGCTTTCCAGGTATCAACCCTACAACATGAGTATCAACTCATCTTCTCCCTTGAGCTTCAGCTCCTTTGATCAGCTCCACCTTCAGGCTTCACTATCTCCAGGGATCTTTAGGCATCTACTTGATCTTCACAGAGTCTTCAGACTTCAATAATCTTCAAGGAATCATCCTCTTCAAAGCTTCAGCTTCTATCTTCAAGGGCTCAAATGCTCCAGCAAACAAGATTCAGTCAACAAGATGAGGTGAGGATGTTATAGTACTCACTGACTTCCAAAGGATGCCATTGAGGTCTTAACATCAAAAGAAAGGCTCTCTCAAAGTTCTACCTTATGGGGCAAGGTCACTAATCCCTCCAAAGGA
The DNA here is from genome assembly GCA_963859935.3 of Lathyrus sativus. Lineage (NCBI taxonomy): Eukaryota > Viridiplantae > Streptophyta > Magnoliopsida > Fabales > Fabaceae > Lathyrus > Lathyrus sativus. The sequence goes on from OZ012741.1 coordinate 157,853,851, forward strand.
GAGAGGTGAATACCCTTAAGGGACTCTGTGTCATAGAGAAGAAAGGAGGTGAACAAAGCACTCCTTGGTTATTGAACAAAGTATTCTATCTAGGGCTCTGCCTATGCACCTATAAACCTATAAACAAAACAACAAAAGCTATACTAAACTCCTCTGCAAGGTCTTCAAAGCTTCCATGATTGTCCACAAGGTCTTCAACTCAATCTTCAAAGCTCACACACTCAAAAGAGAAGGAAAGAAAACACAACAATACAACTTATGCCTTTAAGCAACAAACATACTATCCATACATTCAAAAATCAATGAAAAATACTAAAATACCATACAAATTCCTAATATAAATTCTAGGGGATCCTATTTAACTACCCTTAAGTCCCATATATTCCCCATAGGCTAACTTGTCCTAAAAACCCCAAAATAAAGAGTTCAAGTTCAAGTATACTACTTAAAACCCTAATTAGAGCACCTAAATGTCTAACAATCAAACTATATCAACTTTAATTTCTAAAATCAAGGGATAAATCCTACATGAAACTAGGGTTCAATATCTAACTATGACAAAAAGAATGGCTTAAAAATCCTAAGGGAAGGTCCTAAAACAATTCTTGCAAAATAAGGTATCAACTAAAAGAAAGAAAATACACTATTTAAAAGAAAATATCATTATAAATTCTACATTAAAAATAAAATTTCATTTTTATTTTTATATTTTTCTACACACAATTATCTAGACATAGAAAAAATAATGAGTAAAAAATCATTATTTATCAATTACTTATGAATTTTTAAAGTTCATTAAAAATATAAAACAAAATAAAAATATGAAATAAGGAAAATGAGGGAGGGGTGTGAATAGAACAGGCGCGCAGTACATTCCATTTGGGCCAGACCACAGGGGGGTGTGAATAGAAGAGATAGGCCCAGGGACCACCGTTTAAGTGAAACGGTGCGTTTCCATTTTCAAATTTTTCCCTCCGTTCTCACAAGCGATCTGGGCCGTAGATTGAGATGAATTGGTCAATTAGTCAGGCTAATCCAATGGACGCTGGTCATCGTCCCCAAACGAAACCCTAGGGTTTCTGAACCTCGTTTCCATGCAAGGAGCTTACACCCTCTCTATCTCTCTCGTCTGGCCACAAAACCTCACGATACAAAAACCAAAATTACTCCTCTTCTCGCCCTCTACACGGCCATGTCCATGGATTCCCCTAAAACCTAACCACTCAAGAGATACACATGATGGAAGTTCTGGTACCATTTTAATTGCACTGATATCAACCCTACTGCAACTCAAATTTAATGATCCAATCTTGCTCTACTCCTCACCCTGATCTCCACAAGCTATAACATGTTAATTGTAACTCATAATCCAGCTTGTTCTTGCAAGTTAAAGATTCAATGCCCTGCCATGAAACTTCTCTGATTGCACTCTAATTCTCAGGATTTGGTCTTCTAACTTAGCTTAACAATTCTATACCTATAATTATGACAGAATGTACATGAACTATGAGATTCGAGCAAGGTCACCAACCTGTTACACTTTAATGGAAGCTAGGGTTTCCTTGCAATTCAGTGCTTGAAACCCTCCTTGTTTGATCCTTAGAGGCCAATGTGGGTTCTGTATGCAGCAAAAGTGATGAACAAGGCTTGAGACTCGAGTTGGACAGCAAAATGCAATTCTTGCAATTTCCTCAAGATAGCTTCAAACTGCCATGGATCTTCTTCTCCCTCAGCATGCACTCACTCACAATGATCAGAATAATAGGTTTGTGGTGGAGAAATGAATGGAGATTGAAGAGAATGAAGGTTTAAGATCAAATTGCAAATGGAAGAATCTTGCTTTTCACACTCTAATCTCACCTCTTATCAACAATGGTCACCAACCATTTACCCTCCCTGATTCACTCTTTAAATAATGATTAATGGAAGCTCTTGGATTTATCTAGAAAGATCTAGAAAGTGCTAGAATCTCATATGATGGTAAGTTGAAAATCTCATGCATCATGCATTATCCATTGCAAATTGGCCTTAAAATCTCCTCACATGACATATTTAAGTGTTATAAGCCATTACAAGCTTTTTCCTTGCCTTGTGTTAGGATTTCCAAGGGTGACTTCAAATGCAAGTAACAAAATAACAAAGCATCACCCATTTTAAAGCTTCAAATCAAAATTCTATCTAAACCAATATTCTCAAAATGATGTTTCCAATCAAAATGATATATTGGATGACCCATTTTGGATTTCTAGATCCTCCAAACCAATTTCCAATTTCAACTTTTTAAACTTATATGCCATTTTTAGTTCATTTTTGACCAATCATGCAACTCCATGCTATGAGCTTTTCCAACAATTCATGACCTTCTTTATAGACTTAAAATCACATTTTGAACAACTTTCATGTTTTGAGTTTTTCCATTTGAGGCTTGGAAATAGGAGTTTTAGGCATTGGCTAAAATGACCTATAACTGACAAATGACCAAAATACCCCTGTCTTGTTCAAACCATAAGTTGAGTTCCACAAATCCTATCAAGGACTTCTACCACTCAAATTAAAGCTAAGAAGATGCCCTCCAACATTCATGTTGACCAAGAGATCATAGGAATCATCCTACTAGGGCAAAAGTTATCTGCAAGTTGGGTGACTTTCAAGGACCCAGATTCACACACCTCAGCTGACCTGTAATTTGTCAAAACCATAACTTGAGCTCTGCAACTCCTATCAAGGACTTCCACCACTCAAATTAAAGCTTAGAACAATCTCTACAACATTCATGTTGTGGGGAAGATGAGATATCAATCACATCTAGAGCTAAAACTGCCTGGAAGATAGGGATCAAACTAGGGTTTTTTCACTGACAATCCTTGGAGACCCTAACTTGAAACTTCTCAAACTCCTCAATCATGATGAGTTGGTCTAGGAATCATCTTTATAACATCTTTATGCATCATTCCATGATCTCATAGCCCTTGGATTAGGTCTCAACCTTCTCCAAATCTTCAGTGATCCTAGGGTCGACCCAGTCAAAACCCTAATTCTACCAATCATGGTTGAATCTTCTGAATTCTTGCCTAATGACCTCTCTGGGCTTCATGATGGCTATCAAGACATCTCATAGGCTTTCTCAAAACATCAAGTTCATTCTCAAAGTCTCAGAATCATCTGAGGAGCACCCACAACTCTCAAGCTATGAAGCACACAACCTTGGTTTCAACCAATTCCTCTGAAGATCTCTTGAACTGTCTGATGAAGGTATCAACTTTCAAACACTCAATGAATAAATAATTGTTGGTCAAATTTTGGGGTGCAACAGCTGCCCCTATTCAAACGGCTTGAACCTGACTGGGTGATAAGCGAACGGCTCTCAGCCAATCAAGGTGCGAGACGATTGAATACCGGTAAACCCGAAAATTTGCCAACTGCACGAGCACACGATACTCTGCGGGGAACAAATCTTCGAATACTGCAATACTAGCTGCACGACAACTAGCTGGAGAGATATCAATCTGACATCATCGTCAGTTATCCACATTAAATTCTTCTGACATTGCCTTCAGACAACCACAACACCCAACCTCGCCGCTGGAGAACTGAATCTGACATCGCCGTCGGAAACACACATTATTTGGAGACACTGGACATCGCCGTCGTACAAACATCATCTCTGATGGGGATTTCAAGAGTCTGGCCTCGCCGTCAAACAAACATTCAACCTCGCCGTCGAACAAACCTGATCTGACCTCGCCGTCAAATCCAAACGTTCAACCTCTGACCTGGGGTTCACCCCTGGTAAATGGAACAAAAAGGTACACTTGCGTATTTGAAACTACTCCGCTGGGAATGAGAGACTTAACCATGCACACTCTGATCTGGGGTTCACCCTCAGAACCATGACGAATCATCGGAATACTGCTGCACACTGGCCGCCGTAGAACTTCAACATTAAAGATATATGAAACCCTGGCCCCTGGCCACTTCCAGCTTCAGCTAGCAAAAATCTCCAAGTATTTCTGAAGATAGATGAAATCCTGGCCCCTGGCCACTCCAGATCCGCTGGAGAATCTTCAAGTTCTTCTGAAAATAGATGAAACCCTGGCCCCTGGCCACTCCAGATCCCCTGGAGAATCTTCAAGTTCTTCTGAAGATAGATGAAACCCTGCCCGTCGGCTATTCCAACTTCAGCTAGAAAGAACATCCTTGGCCTTCAAGGATGTAAACTTTGCCCGTCGGCAACTCTGCAGGAGGCACCTTCGACTTCAGTCTAAAGCAATGGTCCTTGACCTTCAAGGATACATGGATATGCCTTCAGGCAACTCCGCCTCTGCTATAGAGCATCCGAGACTTCAGTCAGGGATATACTTCGGCCTTCAGTCCGAAAAATGAATCCTAGGTCATTCATGACCTTGGGGATAACCTTGCCCTCAGGCACCTTCGCTTCAGCTTAGGAAAATTGTGACTTCAGTCAGAGAAATGGTATCCTGAGCCATTCATGACTCTACGGGGATTCAAACACTTTGCCTTCAGGCAAAACTCCGCTTCAGCTGGAGAAACATCTTCGACTTCAGTCAGAAGAAACACTATTCACTAGATCGCGATCAATCATCACCTCAGGGCAACTGACTTGGTCTTCAGACCAACACGGATCATCTTGGTATATCTACAAACTTTGGAACCTTGTCTTCAGCCACACGTTGATTCATCAACAAGGACATCTGAGCTCACAGGAACCTTCTGATACCGCCTTCAGGCGTTTACGCAGTCAATCTTCAGATTAGACAACACTGTTGGAGCAGACATATCACGCTGCTAAGGACTTCAAGAATCATCTTGAACAAACAAATCCGTCAGGCACCTTCAAGAATCATCTTGAACCGATAACCATTCTGGAGACTTTATTCTGCGGGGTATTCCAGGAACCTTCCTGGGCAACTCTTGCTGGGGACGCTACTGGGGAGCTCAAGAATCATCCTAAGCCAACCATTCGGGAACCTGCGTTGAGGTCTTAAGAATCATCTTAAGCAAACGGCCCTGCTGAGGAATTCAAGGGTCGTTTTGAACTGCAGACTTCGCTGGGGATCTCAAAAATCATCTTGAGCGAGCGACTGTGGGAAGTACACCGGGGTCTTAAGAATCATCTTAAGAAAGCGACCTCGTTGGGGTGAACGTCAGGACTCATCCTGAGCAACTGGTCTTTTGGTGGAACACCTGTAAAACAAGAATGATGATAACCTAGATCATGCTTATGATGCATATGCTTCGGTACCATGCCCCACACGGTGGGAATGATATGCGTTCATGCTAGATGCTATGCAATCATGCACAGTGCTATGCAATGCTATGCACAATGATGCAATCCCGTCAGCAAAATAAATGCCGAGGGGAATTCTCCTGTCAAGGAGAAAGAACTACTCAGATAGCGGAATTATCCTGCTGAGGAGAACATGGACACGCCAATATCCATCGGACTCTGTCTAGGGAATTGATCTTCCGCGGACTGCTGCAGGGAAAACAACTTCAGTTGATTGCTGCAGGGGAACGAAGCTCTGCGAGAACTTGGACCTGCTGATATCAACCGTGCGAATGAACTGCGTGGCCGCCATGGCTACTTTTCTGGGGATGACAACTCTGTGGGGGAAACAACCTCAGCTGCTCCATACTCCACTGGGGAAAACATGGTCTGATCAGCTTCTAGGGACTCGGCTCTCCTGGACATCTGCAAACTCGGCTGAGGAAGGAGAAGTCATTCTGCTTCACTGGAGAGAGTGCGACTCTGGGGAAAATACAGCATCAGCTGCTCAACATCTGCTAGGTAAAATCCACTCATGGTCCCAACTGCCACCAAGGATTCGGCTCTCCTGGGGATCTGCGGACTCAGCCGGGGAGAGAGAAATCATTCTACTTCACTGGAGAGTACGTTTGTGATGAGGAATTTCAATTTCGCTGGGGAAGAAAGAATCATCTGACTTCGGGGGAGAGTACAACTCTGCAGGGGAGTACAACATCAGCTGTTCCAACACTCTACTGGGGAAGAGGGAATCATCCAACTTCAGGAGAGAATATAACTCTGGTGGGGAATCTCAATTCCGCTGGAGACTTCAGTCTGGCACCATCAGTTACTGCATAATTTGGCATGAGAATAGCTTCATGCGAGACCTGCACTTGTGACCCGGTGCTGGGGGAGACACCTGCTTCGGCGACTTTATTGGGGAAAACACGAGCTTCGGTACCCGACTACTTCTATGAAATCTGCACTTGTGACCCGGTGCTGGGGATGAATCCGAGCTTCGGCGTGCGACTTAGCTGATGAGGTGACGTTCCCTCAGGATGCGTCTGCTTGGGGAAGAGAATCATCTCTCCCTGGGGAAGACATATCAATGCTCACCATCTTGCGTTCAGATTCTGCGGAGGAGAGACTACTGAGCTCTGCTGGAGAAGGAGGACTCATCCTGCTTCGGGGATACGCACGGCACATCTTCTGGCAAGTGCTACACCTGCAACAACACAAACAAACAGACAAGATACCCTCCTCAAAGGGGCCTATCCAGGTTATTATCTCGTGACAATATTCAGTTAATTAATTGTTTCAACAATCAATGGGCCTAGGCCCGCAAGTTTATGTATGCGCATTTTATCAAAAAACATCGGCGTTTTCATTCGCAAACAAAACAGATAAATGCTAAACAGGCAAGCGGAATTGCTGAATAATGGGCATTTTATTGATGATGAACCCCTGAATGGGCAAAAATGTTTTACAACAGATGCAAGCTCCTGGAATGAGGAAGCTGCGCAAAAAGTAAAAAACATAAATATACATCAGTATATACAAATGTCGGCAATGAGGCGTAGACGAACACCATGAGTTGATCCCTCTAAGACCCACTCGACTTCGATACTTCTCCGATGCTTCAGCTTTGGAAGAGATTGATTCAGATAAACGGCCCTCAGGTCTTCCAAACCACTAAACAATGAAAGTCCACACGCGGAACGCAGTCATTTGCTTATTCAAATCCCTAACTTTTGCGTGAACCGCCCTTTACGGGTTTTCAGTTCACCGGGATACCCTTTTTTGCCGAAGCCGCCCAATGTAGGTTTTCGACTTCGCGGGTGTACATTTTTCAATATATCCCTAATTTTTGCCCGAACCTTTTATTCTGTTTTTGGTTTGCCGGGATGCCCCTTTTTTGCCTGGACTCTTTCTTTTTTGTCCAGCGGGTCTCTTTCAAGCAAAGTATTTTTTAACTGCGTCCGCGTTCACCGGGGATGCAAAATCTTCACCATCCATCGTGGATAACAACAAAGCTCCTCCTGAGAAGACCTTGCTGACGACATACGGCCCTTCGTAATTCGGAGTCCATTTGCCCCGGTGATCGGAGTGTGGCGGAAGGATTTTCTTCAGGACGAGATCACCCGTCTGAAAGCTTCTAGGACGCACCTTCTTATCATAAGCTTTCTTCATTCGGCTTTGGTACAGGCGACCAAACGCAATCGATGCTAACCTCTTCTCGTCCATCAGGCTGAGCTGGTTCAAGCGATTCGTAATCCATTCTGCCTCATCGAGTTTCACATCAACCAAAACTCGCAAAGAAGGAATCTCCACTTCTAGCGGTAGGACAGCTTCCATACCGTACACCAAGGAGAAAGGAGTTGCCCCGGTCGATGTACGCACCGTCGTACGATAACCGTGCAAGGCGAACGGCAACATCTCGTGCCAATCTTTATACGTCACAACCATCTTCTGAACAATTTTCTTGATGTTCTTGTTGGCCGCTTCAACAGCGCCATTCATCTTCGGCCGGTAAGGAGATGAGTTGTGGTGTTCAATCCTAAAGCTCTGGCACAGCTCCTTCATCATCTTGTTGTTCAAATTCGAACCATTATCAGTAATGATCCGCTCGGGAATTCCATAGCGACAAATGATGTCCTTCTTTATGAATTTAGCAACCACCTGCTTGGTCACATTAGCGTACGAGGCTGCCTCCACCCATTTGGTGAAGTAGTCGATAGCTACCAGAATGAAACGATGACCATTGGATGCAGTGGGCTCGATCTTGCCTATCATGTCGATGCCCCACATGGAGAACGGCCAAGGGGAGGACATGACATTCAATGGGCACGGCGGCACATGAACTTTATCAGCATAAATCTGGCATTTGTGACATTTCTTCGCGAATCTGAAGCAATCCGACTCCATGGTCATCCAGTAATATCCTGCTCTCAGGATTTTTCTCGTCATGGCATGCCCGCCGGCGTGCGTACCAAATGTGCCCTCATGGACTTCTTCCATGAGCATACTTGCCTCTTTCCTATCTACACATCTGAGTAGCACGAGATCGTGGTTTCTCTTATACAGCACTCCGTCAGGATTGAGATAAAAGTTTCCAGATAGCCTCCTCAGAGTCTTCTTATCCTGGGTTGACGCACCCGCAGGATACTCCTTAGTCATAAGGAAGGTCTGGATATCGTGGAACCATGGCTTGCCGTCGGTGGCATCCTCGATTGCAAAGACGAATGCCGGTCTATCAAGACGCGAAAGTACAATTCTTGGAGCCTCATTCCAATAATTGACCTTATACATTGAAGCTAGCGTGGCTAAGGCATCAGCCATTTGATTTTCAGCCCTGGGTACATGATGAAGTTCCACCCGATCGAAGAACGGAAGCAGCCTCCTGGCATAATTCATGTACGGCATCAAATTCGATTGACGAGTCTCCCACTCCCCTTTAATCTGGTTGATCACAAGCGCCGAGTCACCATATACGTCTAGATTCTTGATTCTCAAATCAATTGCCTCTTCTAGACCCATAATACATGCTTCATACTCTGCTTCATTGTTGGTAACTGGAAACGTCAGTCTCGCAGTAAACGGGATGTGGGATCCGTGAGGAGTCGTGATGATAGCCCCGATACCACTTCCATAGGAATTAACTGCTCCGTCGAATATCAACTTCCACTGAGACTTCCTATCCGGTCCCTCATCGGGCAATGGCTCATCGCAATCCTTTGCTTTGAGAAACATAATGTCCTCGTCCGGGAATTCAAACCTCATCGGCTGGTAGTCCTCGATTGGCTGTTCGGCAAGATAATCAGACAATACGCTCCCCTTAATGGCCTTCTGAGAGACGTACTGAATATCATATTCTGTTAACACCATTTGCCACCTGGCAATCCTGCCCGAAAGAGCCTGCTTCTCGAAGACGTACTTGATCGGATCCATCTTCGAAATCAGCATAGTGGTGTGGTTGAGCATATACTGTCGTAGACGTTTGGCAGCCCAAGCTAATGCACAACACGTCTTCTCCAGCATCGAGTATCGAGATTCACACTCAGTGAACTTTTTACTCAAATAATAAATGGCATGCTCTTTTCTGCCCGTCTCGTCGTGCTGACCGAGAACACACCCCATACTATTCTCCAGAACCGTCAGGTACATGATCAATGGCCGTCCAGCCACTGGGGGTATCAAGATTGGAGGTTCTTGAAGATACTGCTTTATTTTATCGAATGCCGTCTGGCAATCCTCATTCCAAGTAATCGCCTGATTTTTCTTTAAAAGCTTGAACATCGGTTCACAAGTGGCCGTGAGCTGAGAGATAAACCTTGCAATGTAGTTTATTCGGCCCAGGAAACCACGAACTTCTTTTTCTGTTTTCGGCGCTGGCATTTCTTGGATAGCTTTTATTTTCGCAGGATCAACTTCAATACCTCGTTCACTAACGATAAACCCCAATAACTTTCCGGACCGCACTCCAAAAGTGCATTTGTTAGGATTCAGCCTCAGCCTGAACTTCCTAAGCCTTTCAAACAGCTTCAACAAATTGACCAGATGCTCTTCCTCCGTTTGGGACTTTGCAATCATGTCATCAACATAGACCTCGATCTCATGATGAATCATATCATGAAACAAAGTAACCATTGCGCGTTGGTAAGTGGCCCCTGCGTTCTTCAGACCGAAGGGCATTACCTTATAGCAGAATGTTCCCCAGGGGGTAATAAACGTCGTTTTCTCCATGTCCTCCGGTGCCATTTTAATCTGATTGTAACCGGAGAAGCCATCCATGAACGAAAACACGGAAAACTGGGCTGTATTGTCGACCAACACATCGATATGAGGCAACGGGAAATCATCCTTAGGGCTTGCCCTGTTCAAATCCCGATAATCGACGCACATGCGTACCTTACCGTCCTTCTTCGGTACAGGCACTATGTTGGCGACCCACGGAGGGTAAGTGGTAACGGCTAGAAACCCTGCGTCCAACTGCTTCTGGACCTCTTCTTTGATTTTTACAGCCATGTCTGGTCTCGTCCTCCTGAGCTTCTGCTTGACTGGAGGGCACTCTTCCCGCAACGGCAAGCGATGAACCACGATATCAGTGTCAAGTCCGGGCATATCCTCATATGACCAAGCAAAGACGTCACTATACTCTCGAAGCATCTCAACCAGTCTTTGCTTGACATCATTCTGCAGCGCAGCCCCTATTCTGACATTTCTAACGAACTCCTCAGAACCCAGATTTACAATCTCAATATCCTCCTCGTGAGGCAGAATAACCTTCTCCTCTTGTCTCAACAAGCGGGCCAATTCTTCCGGAAGGTCTTCGTCTTCATCAATCTCATCCTCGGCTTGATAGATCGGGCAATCAAAGTCGTAGTGAGCCGTAGAGGGTCCAGGGTCGATGTCGTCTGTTATGTGGATCCTGCAATAACAAGGGTTAAGTTTAAAGCAGGAATATGCAGGTCAGCACGAACCTCGTTGCCATTTTGCTATTTTTCGAAATAAACATAAAATAGGAATAACAGAGAACACAATACTTGATTACGAAGAAAACGCCTTTTATTTATTAACAAAATGCATACACATAATCCAACAAGGCCCTGACAGTAAAACCACTATGCCCCGGGCAGGACATAGGGTGTACAAAGATTGTAAAAAGCAAATCATTACTCTTCACTTGTCAGCTTGATAATCTCCTTGATGGTCCAATTGTGGAGGCGCTCGCCTGGCTTGCTCGGTTGAATCCAGGCGTCAAGATCGCAATCACTGTCTCCGCTGTCCTCCGACGCAGCGTTGATACTCTCGAAAATTACTCCCCCCTTGGTGAATAGGATCGGCCCTTTCCCACGAGACGAGCTGCCAGAAGAAGATGAAGCTTCAGCTCCAGGAGAATACCCCAATCCAAACTTATCCTGTTTGATTGGTATATCCAAGACATGCCCCCAGCCTGGGGTGGATCCGGCTTCGACAACGGCCCGAGCTTCCTTAAACGAGGAGAGGTTCAACTCTTGCTTCTCTGTGACGACAGGAGCCACCTCCTTCACCCTGACGGTTTCAAATGCCTGGCAAAGAGTCTCATGGATCTCACCATCCATTTCCACGTATTTAAAGGACGACAGGTGGCTTACCATGATGTCCTCCTCTCCACAGACTGTCACTATGCTGCCCCCAACAGCATATTTAAGCTTCTGATGCAACGTGGACGTCACGGCACCAGCAGAATGGATCCATGGCCGACCTAAGAGGAAACTATAGGCGGGCATGATATCCATGATATGGAAAACCGCATTGAACGTCTCTGGACCAACTTGAATTGGCAGAGTCAATTCTCCGAAGACGTGGTGCTTGGTCCCATCAAAGGCTTTCACGACCAGATCACTGGGCGTGCACAGCAATCCACGGGTATCCAACTTCATCAGTGCCTTTTTCGGAAGTACGTTAAGCGAGGAACCCGTATCCACCAGGACATGCGACATAATCGTGCCTCTGCACTCTATCGAGACGTGCAAGGCGCTGTTGTGATCTCTTCCCTTAGGAGTCAGCTCCAGATCTGTAAATCCCAGCCCATTACCAGCATTGACATGGGCTACTACTTCCTCGAGTTGATTTACTGATATCTCCTGCGGCACGTATGCCGCATTCAATACCTTCAGCAATGCGTTGCGGTGCGCCTCAGAGCACAGCAACAAGTTAAGAATCGATATCTTTGACGGAGTCTGATGAAGATGATCTACGATTTTGTAGTCACTTTTCTTGATTAGTCGCATGAACTCTTCAGCATCTTTAACCAGCAAGTCCTTCTCTGCCCCTGCAGGGACCTCCTCAACAGCTTTACCTTTACCCTTATCCACAGCATCAGCCCGGACCACTTTCTGTTGCAACCTCTGCTGGTGCGAACACTCTTCCGCTTCTAGTGATACCACCGACTTCGGTAAGATCCTGCACAGTCGATCCACACGGCTCAAGCTCTATCTTCTGACCATTACAATAAACTTCGGCGCCATAATGCCATGGAACGGCATTGGTACTCTCGAATGGGATTGGTCCGGCCCTGGTGATGGTGATGGTAGGCGGACGAGGCGCCGAGATAGTAATAGGGTGGCGAGGAATGGTAATGGTAGCAACTTCGTCTGCCTGCTTCAGCACAACTTCCCCTGACACACTCTCGACGCTTCGGCTGAATTGCAAAATACCCTCGGTCATCAGACTTTGGATACCTTCGATCAGCTGCTCACACCTATCAGGAAGTGTAGCACAAGCCATACATAACTCTCCGCATCCAGGAAATAAGCCCTTCTTCAGCAACTTAGCCTTGACAAAACTCAACGGCGTCTTCAAATCTTTGACATCAGTCAGCAAGTCCGCACTATCCTCGGTGATAACAGCATTCACTCCGCCCCCCTTATGATGAGGCATTGGATTTTTGGTGACGTTGGGCACGTTGTCAGAAAAGTTGATAACCTTGGCGTCCACCAGGTCCTGGACTTTGTGCTTAAAAGCTTTACAATTCTCAATCGTATGGCCAGGTGCCCCAGTATGGAATTCACAAGTAGCACTGGCATCATACCCCGGTGGTGGTGCCCCTGTCAAGGGAGCCAACGTCCTCTTTTGAACTAATTGGAGCTGAAGCAATGTTTGCAGAAGCTGTGCATACGACATAGGTGGAGTTTCAAGATGACGGCTTGCCAGGGGAGCCCGATTCTGATATCTTTTATACCCCTGATTATTCTGCTGCTGAGGCTGCTGCTGCTGCGGCTGCGGAGCAGCTGGGATATTTATGCTAGCGATCTGAGGCTGAGGGCCCTTGCCCTTTCTCCTAGCATTAGTGACAACACTGGCATCTCCCTCTCGGCGCTTGCCAGTATAGGGTTTCTTGCTACCTCCTCCAGCTGAGGATGATTCGCCCTGAATTTTTCCGATCTTTATACCGTTCTCAACATGCTCGCCCAAAGTGATGAGAGCCGAGAATGTTCCAGACATGCCACTGACCAGCTTTTCATAATAGATTCCGGGAAGGGTAGCCACGAACATTTGTACCAACTCACACTCAACCATCGGCGGTTGAACCCGAGCAGCCAATTCACGCCACCGATGGGCGTACTCTTTGAAGCTTTCATTGTTCCGCTGTGAGAGATTCTGAAGCTGAACCCGGTTGGGAGCCAAGTCGCTATTGTATTGATAGTGGAGGACGAACGCTTCTGCCAGATCTTTCCAAGTGCGCACAGTAGCGGGTTCCAAACCCATATACCATTCGAGCGATGGACCAGAAAGGCTATCCTGAAAGAAGTGCATCAGCAGCTTCTCATCGTCAGAATAAGCGGACATCTTTCTATAATAAGACCGGAGGTGGACTCGGGGGCAAGTAGTGCCCTTATACTTCTCGAAGGTAGGAACCTTGAACTTGTGAGGTACTTTAAAGTCAGCAATCAACCCTAGGTTGGACATATCAACGCCCAATGTGTTCTGATTTTCTATGCTTCTCATCTTGTCTTCCAGCGCCTTAAACCTGAGTCGAGCTTCAGCATTCAACTCTGCCTCTACACCTCTCTGAGAGAATATATCATCCTGATGGTCCTCCAGCCATGGTTGAGGCACCACCAGATTTCCTGCACCAGCATTGCTGTTGACCGGCCCTATGTTAACATTGGCTCCCAAACTACCATTTACGGCGCCAGCCGCGTTGAGTCCGAGATTAGTCATCAGATTGCCGTTAGCACTGCCGTTGCCCCCGGCAGCAGGAACAACGTTCTGTGGAGTATCCCCTGGAGGAGGAGTAGGCACGGCCCCTCCATGAAGTATGCCATTACTGTCAACCCTGGAGATCAGAGGTTGAACCAGAGTACGAAGCTGGTCTTGACCATTCGCGACCACCTGCATCAGCTCCATAAAACGATCCATCCGCTCACGGAGTTCTTGAACATCTGACTGCACCTGGTCCATGATTCTTGTCTGATTAGCGCGAGTTGAGTAGCGGTGGATGAGTCTTTGATCAATCCTGGAGATCGAAAGCAGCTCGGAACCTGAAAAACCTGAAGCAAAAAAGGTTAGGAAAAGCAATAAGATATACACCATGCAAATATGCTTCATGCAGATGCATGCGTGTGTCTGTGTGCGTGGGAGATTTTCCCCCGATCCTAGTGCCTTAGTGACGGTGCTGATAATAACAAGAGGAAGAAGAAATCCAAGCCCAATCATGGAAACATCAATCTCATATATATATGGAAAGGCCTGTCAAGGCAGTACACAGTATCAACGAGTACAAATCAACAACATGACCTCAGCCAACAAGTCTGGTGATGGTCAGCATACATCAAAGCTCAAAAACAACAGGGATATAACTAGTCAAGTACGGCCACGGGCGCGATACTCTGCTAATAACTCCTTTGTCTCTGAATGATCTGGCGAAGTGAGCAACCCCTCGACGAGTAGTTCCCTCTGCCTGATAGTATGCTGAAGCCCCTGAACTGAACTCTCCCAAGCTCCTTTTCCAAAGCAATCCTCCAGCTTCCGCTTTTTAGACTCAAACATCAGCTTATGCTCCTTCAGGCTAGCAATAGCTTTGTTGAGACGGGCTTCAGCGGAGTACCTGCGGGCGGTCTCTTCATCAAACCTCCGCTCACTGTCTTTTACCTCGGCTTCTAGCTTAGAAATCTGCAGCATCAGCTTGTCTTCTCGCTCCTTCCTGGTGGCCATGGAAGTCTTCCAATGCTGGTCGAACTTAGATATTCTCCGGTATGCTTCCTCCAAATGCTGCTTCTTCGTAGCTAGCACATCATTAGCAGCTCTGAAGTCTTGACCTAAGCGTTCCCGATCAGCAATCTGCTTTGCCAAGTCTGCACCCAGCTGGCTCATCGACTCTGTTTGCCTTTTGAGAGCATGCACGGCTTCGTTTCTCTCACTTCGAAGCTGAGCTAACTCCTTCTCTAATTCTGCATTTGCCCTCTTCAATTCATCACGCTCAGCTAATACATGGTTGTGCTGATGAATGGACACAGTGGTAGGCTCTTCGACTGGTGGAGGACTCTCTGGTCTGACATGAGGGAATGGCATCCCTATAGCGCTGGCTCTGGCTCTGATCCAATCTGAATAAGGAGGGTAGGCCTGGCTGTTGCTCTTCCCCAACAAAGGCTTTCCTCTCGTGTTGATATTATTCCACGCATACTGCAGCTTGGACAACAACTCCCCTTCTAGAATACCCGTGAGGTACAGAGATTCCCGTACCTCTTCTTCCTTTGGTGGAGCCCTCAAAGCATACGCAAACTGACGAACTAGCAATGATGGATTGTAGTTGATGCAACCCTTCCTCCCTATCAGAGGTACGTTAGGAAACCCACTACAACTGAAAATCACCTCGGTGCCTAACCTGTCTCTGTCAACAAACCAATCAATGTCTTCTGCCGTCAAACTCATCAGACACTCAGGCCACTCAGCTGTGGCTGCAGACAAGACAGAAGAACCCCTCTTGGGCAAATGACTATCAAACCACTTGTACAGCAACGGTACATAGCATGAAACATTCTTCCCTCTCCGGTTCTCATTCTTGTAGTGCACTGAATGGTAAACATCCCCGATCAGAGTAGGGACTGGATTCCCTGAGGCAAAGATATGTAATGCATCAAAGTCTACGAAATCAGGCATGCTGGGAAATAGGATAATGCCATGTATGCATAAAGCAAGAATGGCGCTGAAGGCGTCCCAACATTTGTCCTTAGCACACTGCTGAGCCTTAGCTATCAGAAACTGCAGAGAGAACCCTGGGACCTTGTTCCAACTCGTTACCACTAACTCAGAAGCGCTCAAATGGAGTGAGGAAGCCAAGCTAACCAGATCAGGTTCAGCATCCATGTGGACAAAAGGTATCTGCCTTTTGACAGGCACACCCAGCATATCATCATACTCTTCCAATGTTGGCGCGAGAATAAAGTCATGAAAAGTGAAACACCTCAAGGGAGGGTCATAAAACTGCAGAAGAGCATGTAACCCATTCAACTCGGACGTAGAAGGTTTGCAAACCAGACTAAGCAACTTGCCATAAGACTTCCTGAACCTATCCTTCACAGAATCCCCTGCCAGGGCTATCAAACCAGTCAGCTTCGACATGTCGGGGGTCGGGAACTTATACGCAACAGTCTTCCTGAGAGAGGCCATAATAACAGTAGGAGGCGGGAAATCCTGGATCGGGGAAACGGTACCTGCAACACAGACACGCGTTAATGGAATGCAGATGAATGCGTAAACTAATACAAAATGCAGGTATGCAATAATATATCCAAGTGGCTGCTGCGGAGATTCGGTATCAACAGTCACTGATGAGAAGGAAACCCCGGTGTAAGACCACTAATCTGATCTGCTGAGAATAACCATCTGATGGGATCGAGATCAAAATTCTGTTCTGACAAGAGTAAGTGACTGATAATAAAGACCCCGGGTGCAAGATCAAGGAACATCTGTTGAAGTCTTCAGACCCCAAATCAAAATCTGCCCTATCAAGAACAAACACACAGCTGCTGATGAGATCTTCAGACCTCACTCAAAATCTGCCCTATCAAGAACAAATAACATCTGCCGATGAGGTCTTCAGACCTCACTCAAAATCTTCCCTATCAAGAACAAATAACATCTGCCGATGAGGCCTTCAGACCTCACTCAAAATCTGCCCTATCAAGAACAAATAACATCTGCCGATGAGGCCTTCAGACCTCACTCAAAATCTGCTCCGTCCAGAACAAACCACTGACGATAATACACTGATCAAAACCTGCTCTATCAAGAACAGACGAACACCCGATGATAAGATCCTCTGGCCAAGCTCTATCAAGAATACATCTGTAACTGAGAACCCAACATAACTGATTCACTGTCAAGAAAACCAGGTAGTCTGAAGGTCTAAGTTTCCTGCAATAAACCCAGTCCCACTCACAGGTATGGACCTAGACTGACTCAAGGTACGGCATCCTATGCGTTCATCAGCGTCACAGACTTTCAAAACTGATGATACGATTCCCAGAAGGAGTGGCATCATCAAGTCCTGAAGAGGCCTCACTTAGCTGAATCACAAATGATCGGTCCCCAGAGTCGACAATCCACCAAACCAGCAACCGTCTCAACCCAAAGGGTTGAAAGTGAAGCCAACCGGATGAACCTCGTCTGAGCGTGGATTTCATGAGACACTAGTGCCTGCAAAGCAAGCACGCGCCCACTAATTTCCACTCTAATTCTATGGTGCACTCAAGCCTGGGTCTGGCTTCTCACTCAATCAGAACTCCCATCCCACAACAGCACAAATAATCATATTTTACTGAATATAAAATGCGGGAAATAAAGTGCGAGAAGTAAAAATGCGATAAATAAACGCAACCCAACAAGCAAACACACAAGCAGTAGGATTGACTCTCTTAAGAGACGTTGGATCCCAAAATTGACTCACTTTCGGGACGTTGGATCCCTAGGAAACTATGATTGGTCATTTCCCCAGCAGAGTCGCCAGCTGTCGCTTGCGCGAAAATAAGGTGCCGGCATGACAGAAGAGTCGCCACCTTTCGTTATTTATCCCTCAGAGCGGAAAAGGAAACGATCGGAAAAACCTGACGAAAAAGGGTAAGACAAGGTCGTCGCAACCATTGTCTGGGTTCGGGAGTCGGTTACGCAAGGGGAAGGTATTAGCACCCCTCACGTCCGTCGTACTCGACGGGATCCTCGCTTGTTTGTTTACTTGGACGGGTTGGTTATAATCTATCTACCTATCAAGGCTGGCTGAAAAAGAAAAGTGACTCGGCAAAGCATCGCGCTTTATGCCTACGTATTCTCATCAGAGAATGAGAAATCAGAGTCAACGTAGTTCGACCTACTACGGGGGAAGATGGGGAAGGTTGCTCGCTAGGATATCGCATCCTATGCCTACGTACTTTCATCTGGTATGAAAGATCAGAGCAAACGTAGTTCGGGAAACTACGGGTTATCTCCTGAAAGAAGTGTTTTTTATTGTGTTTGCGATTTCAACCGCACTAGAGACTATGACCTGAGAGTGAATGCGTCGCATGTCACCCAAAGGGTACCATACTAAACATCCAGACTGTGGAAAAGAAACTCTCCCACAATCCTTTCTCAGATAGCTTAAGGCTCGTAACGTACGAAAGAAATCATTCATGATTACTGTATCTTAAGCTGCTTTGAGATGAGAAGAGAACAGGCCCAACTAGGAGGGAGACTATCAAGTCTTACTGTTATCATGCCATGGATTCATCCTATGGTTGAGGTTTGAACAGGGAACTCCTAGATGTTGTCATGCATAGGTTTCAACCTAAAAGTCTATCATCAAGTCCTTATCAAAGGAAATGAGAGTCCTAAGGGATCATGTCAATGATACACCAAAACAGATGAAAGCATCAGCTTTAACAGTAAAATGCATGCAACGCAAGTGAGGGAGGAAATGTGTGTGGGGCTTCAGCCTCCACAAGCTCGTCTCAACCTCAAGCCAGTCATGAAATAACAGTAATCAAAATAAACAACATGCCATCAAGCAAAAACAGTAAACTGTAATCATACAGACAGAAAATGAAATGCTATCAAGCAAAATAAACACATGGGCAAGGGAGCTGGGCTCTACCGAATACCCGCAAGCAAAGCCAAGCAATAACAATACAATCAGATGCACTCATGCTCTTAGACTGAACTTATTCTAAATGGGCTTAGTCTAATGCAACAGACAAATCAGACAAAACACACAATACATCAAAGAAAACAGAAGAAAGCCTCAGCTCCTCCAGCAGCAACCCAGTCTTCAGACTTCAGAGATCACTTGCTTTCCAGGTATCAACCCTACAACATGAGTATCAACTCATCTTCTCCCTTGAGCTTCAGCTCCTTTGATCAGCTCCACCTTCAGGCTTCACTATCTCCAGGGATCTTTAGGCATCTACTTGATCTTCACAGAGTCTTCAGACTTCAATAATCTTCAAGGAATCATCCTCTTCAAAGCTTCAGCTTCTATCTTCAAGGGCTCAAATGCTCCAGCAAACAAGATTCAGTCAACAAGATGAGGTGAGGATGTTATAGTACTCACTGACTTCCAAAGGATGCCATTGAGGTCTTAACATCAAAAGAAAGGCTCTCTCAAAGTTCTACCTTATGGGGCAAGGTCACTAATCCCTCCAAAGGAGAGAGGTGAATACCCTTAAGGGACTCTGTGTCATAGAGAAGAAAGGAGGTGAACAAAGCACTCCTTGGTTATTGAACAAAGTATTCTATCTAGGGCTCTGCCTATGCACCTATAAACCTATAAACAAAACAACAAAAGCTATACTAAACTCCTCTGCAAGGTCTTCAAAGCTTCCATGATTGTCCACAAGGTCTTCAACTCAATCTTCAAAGCTCACACACTCAAAAGAGAAGGAAAGAAAACACAACAATACAACTTATGCCTTTAAGCAACACACATACTATCCATACATTCAAAAATCAATGAAAAATACTAAAATACCATACAAATTCCTAATATAAATTCTAGGGGATCCTATTTAACTACCCTTAAGTCCCATATATTCCCCATAGGCTAACTTGTCCTAAAAACCCCAAAATAAAGAGTTCAAGTTCAAGTATACTACTTAAAACCCTAATTAGAGCACCTAAATGTCTAACAATCAAACTATATCAACTTTAATTTCTAAAATCAAGAGATAAATCCTACATGAAACTAGGGTTCAATATCTAACTATGCCAAAAAGAATGGCTTAAAAATCCTAAGGGAAGGTCCTAAAACAATTCTTGCAAAATAAGGTATCAACTAAAAGAAAGAAAATACACTATTTAAAAGAAAATATCATTATAAATTCTACATTAAAAATAAAATTTCATTTTTATTTTTATATTTTTCTACACACAATTATCTAGACATAGAAAAAAGAATGAGTAAAAAATCATTATTTATCAATTACTTATGAATTTTTAAAGTTCATTAAAACTATAAAACAAAATAAAAATATGAAATAAGGAAAATGAGGGAGGGGTGTGAATAGAACAGGCGCGCAGTACATTCCATTTGGGCCAGACCACAGGGGGGTGTGAATAGAAGAGATAGGCCCAGGGACCACCGTTTAAGTGAAACGGTGCGTTTCCATTTTCAAATTTTTCCCTCCGTTCTCACAAGCGATCTGGGCCGTAGATTGAGATGAATTGGTCAATTAGTCAGGCTAATCCAATGGACGCTGGTCATCGTCCCCAAACGAAACCCTAGGGTTTCTGAACCTCGTTTCCATGCAGGGAGCTTACACCCTCTCTATCTCTCTCGTCTGGCCACAAAACTTCACGATACAAAAACCAAAATTACTCCTCTTCTCGCCCTCTACACGGCCATGTCCATGGATTCCCCTAAAACCTAACCACTCAAGAGATACACATGATGGAAGTTCTGGTACCATTTTAATTGCACTGATATCAACCCTACTGCAACTCAAATTTAATGATCCAATCTTGCTCTACTCCTCACCCTGATCTCCACAAGCTATAACATGTTAATTGTAACTCATAATCCAGCTTGTTCTTGCAAGTTAAAGATTCAATGCCCTGCCATGAAACTTCTCTGATTGCACTCTAATTCTCAGGATTTGGTCTTCTAACTTAGCTTAACAATTCTATACCTATAATTATGACAGAATGTACATGAACTATGAGATTCGAGCAAGGTCACCAACCTGTTACACTTTAATGGAAGCTAGGGTTTCCTTGCAATTCAGTGCTTGAAACCCTCCTTGTTTGATCCTTAGAGGCCAATGTGGGTTCTGTATGCAGCAAAAGTGATGAACAAGGCTTGAGACTCGAGTTGGACAGCAAAATGCAATTCTTGCAATTTCCTCAAGATAGCTTCAAACTGCCATGGATCTTCTTCTCCCTCAGCATGCACTCACTCACAATGATCAGAATAATAGGTTTGTGGTGGAGAAATGAATGGAGATTGAAGAGAATGAAGGTTTGAGATCAAATTGCAAATGGAAGAATCTTTCTTTTCACACTCTAATCTCACCTCTTATCAACAATGGTCACCAACCATTTACCCTCCCTGATTCACTCTTTAAATAATGATTAATGGAAGCTCTTGGATTTATCTAGAAAGATCTAGAAAGTGCTAGAATCTCATATGATGGTAAGTTGAAAATCTCATGCATCATGCATTATCCATTGCAAATTGGCCTTAAAATCTCCTCACATGACAGATTGAAGTGTTATAAGCCATTACAAGCTTTTTCCTTGCCTTGTGTTAGGATTTCCAAGGGTGACTTCAAATGCAAGTAACAAAATAACAAAGCATCACCCATTTTAAAGCTTCAAATCAAAATTCTATCTAAACCAATATTCTCAAAATGATGTTTCCAATCAAAATGATATATTGGATGACCCATTTTGGATTTCTAGATCCTCCAAACCAATTTCCAATTTCAACTTTTTAAACTTATATGCCATTTTTAGTTCATTTTTGACCAATCATGCAACTCCATGCTATGAGCTTTTCCAACAATTCATGACCTTCTTTCTAGACTTAAAATCACATTTTGAACAACTTTCATGTTTTGAGTTTTTCCATTTGAGGCTTGGAAATAGGAGTTTTAGGCATTGGCTAAAATGACCTATAACTGACAAATGACCAAAATACCCCTGTCTTGTTCAAACCATAAGTTGAGTTCCACAAATCCTATCAAGGACTTCTACCACTCAAATTAAAGCTAAGAAGATGCCCTCCAACATTCATGTTGACCAAGAGATCATAGGAATCATCCTACTAGGGCAAAAGTTATCTGCAAGTTGGGTGACTTTCAAGGACCCAGATTCACACACCTCAGCTGACCTGTAATTTGTCAAAACCATAACTTGAGCTCTGCAACTCCTATCAAGGACTTCCACCACTCAAATTAAAGCTTAGAACAAGCTCTACAACATTCATGTTGTGGGGAAGATGAGATATCAATCACATCTAGAGCTAAAACTGCCTGGAAGATAGGGATCAAACTAGGGTTTTTTCACTGACAATCCTTGGAGACCCTAACTTGAAACTTCTCAAACTCCTCAATCATGATGATTTGGTCTAGGAATCATCTTTATAACATCTTTATGCATCATTCCATGATCTCATATCCCTTGGATTAGGTCTCAACCTTCTCCAAATCTTCAGTGATCCTAGGGTCGACCCAGTCAAAACCCTAATTCTACCAATCATGGTTGAATCTTCTGAATTCTTGCCTAATGACCTCTCTGGGCTTCATGATGGCTATCAAGACATCTCATAGGCTTTCTCAAAACATCAAGTTCATTCTCAAAGTCTCAGAATCATCTGAGGAGCACCCACAACTCTCAAGCTATGAAGCACACAACCTTGGTTTCAACCAATTCCTCTGAAGATCTCTTGAACTGTCTGATGAAGGTATCAACTTTCAAACACTCAATGAATAAATAATTGTTGGTCAAATTTTGGGGTGCAACAGCATCATATCAGATTCATATCATATTTAGCATTATAGTTCGTTTTGTTTTGTCCATATCATTGCATAGCACTGCGTCTAAAGGCAAAATTTTCGGTTATCTGTATTTAAATCCCTCCACCACGATTTCTCGAGTCTCCGTTGCTCGAATCACCAGGTGAAGTTATTTAAATAGGGGCAACTGTAATACCCCAAATTTTGCCCTAAGATTTGTCGTCGCATTTCATTGCATTTAATCAATTACTAACAAATTTGTGTAGTCGTTTGACTTTTTGCAGGTAAATATCATATGGCATGTATTTTTTTTTAAAAGTAAAAATGGCACAATTGGCAAGAGGACATGTGTAAGGAGTTGTGAGTGTGAGAAGTTGAGAATTCGAATCTCACCTTAGTCACTTTTTGTTTTTTATTATTTTTACTCTAAATGTTTCTATCTCTCATTAAAAAATAACAAAAATAGTTTTTTATTATTATTTAATTATTATTTTCGTATTTTAATTAAATCATTTTTTAAAATATTATTTTTTTTCATTTTTTTCTAAATTATTCATAAAAATATCCAAAAAATCATAAAATAAAAAATATTAGAAAAAATTTTGTTCTTTTTATAATATTTTTGATGTTAGGAATCAATAGGATTATTAGTTTTTATTTTAAGTTTATTTTAATTATTTTAAATCATTTAAATTTTATTTTTTCTTAACTAATTATTTAGTTTGGGCTTTAAAATGGGCTTTAGGGATATTATTGACAATTTGGTGTTAACCCTAATTTGTTCCCTATATATACATGTGTTGCCTTGTTGAAAAGGGGGTCAGAAGGTTTTCTTCAGAAAAGAGGAGAGAGAAAGGGAGAAATAAAGGAGATCCCCAGAGAAGAAAGGCGGTCGTTCCCACAACTCGTCAGAAGGATTGGATCTCTCCAGTGTTCCCTTATTCAAACCTTTTTCACATTTACCGAAGCAAACCTCCGCTTCGTAGGTTAAATTACTAAACCTTTTGCCTTTTCATGTTTATGTGCATATTTTGCCATATTAATGTGTTTAGGTCCGTTAAATTACTAAACCTTTTACTTTTTCATATTTATGTGCATATTTTGCCATGTTAATCCCCATGTGTATTTAGGTCCGTAGATTTTAATATCAAAACCCTTTTTTAACAAAACCTTTTTTTAAAATCAAAACCCTTTTTTTATTTATTATTAAAACCTTTTTTTTAGTAAGACCTTTTTTAAAAACTGAAAAGCCTTTTTGTTCCGAAGAAAAAAAAAACCTTTTTGTTCCCAAAAGCCTTTTCCCAAAAAACTGAAAAGCCTTTTTTTGGGATGAAAAACCTTTTTTGTTCTAAAAAAAACTGAAAAGACTTTTCCCCAAAAACCTTTTCCCAAAAAACTGAAAAGTCTTTTTTTGGATGAAAAGCCTTTTTTGTTCTAAAAAAAAACTGAAAAGACTTTTCCTCCAAAAACTTTTTTTTTATAATTTAAAATTATTTTTTTTATAATTTTAACTTAAATATTTTTTATTAAAAAATTAAAACCTTTTTTTTATAATTAAAATATTAAAAAAATTAAAACCTTTTTTATAATTAAAATATTAAAAAATTAAAACCTTTTCGTAAGGAACTCCTGATGTTTGATGTTTGTCGTGTCATTTTATGTACCCTTTTATTACTTTTCTTTCTTTTGGCATTTCATGTGCATGCCCGAGGTTGAGATGTGCTTGTGGTGGCCACAGCCCCACACTATTTTCCTCCCTCACTTCATTCTAAGTGTCATTACATATTTTCATATTCTTCATGTTTTCAGAAATGTTTCTTTGTTTCTTTATACCCTCTGCCTTTATTACTTTTCTTATTTCTGTACCTTAATTATTCCTCCATATAATGATTTGTCATATTTTCACATTTTTTTACAGTTTTATCCTTCCGAAGGATTAGGTCCAGCCTTTTGGCCGCCGAGTCAATAGCCTTACCCCTTTAATGGATCAAACCCTGTTTAGCCTAGGTGTCCCGCCGTGGGCAAAATTGCTTTTATCCTAGTGTTAGGCCAAAAGAGTCGCCGTACTCTGTTTTAAGGTTTTCCGCCGTGGAATCCATAATTTAACCCTATTTTAATTTTAATTAACATTTTTTTTAACATAGAGATTGGAGTCTCTGAATAAACCTTGGCCACAGTCAAGACGTTTCTAACCTCCCTTTTGAGGGGAACTACAGTTACTCTGATTCCATTCCCGTAAGGATATGTAGGCACAAGATGCGATGTCTTGCCGAGTAAACTTAGAATTAACCCCTAGGTCTTTTAATTTTCAATCCTTTGTATATACCCTAAAGCAAAATAATTAATGAAATAAATAAAAAAAAATAAACAAAAGGTTCCCGTAGAGTACTACGGAAGTTTAGGGTGCTAATACCTTCCCTAAATTTAACCAACCCCCGAACCTTAGATCTCTCCCTTTTAGGTTTTTCCTTTCTTTAACCTTTCCTTCGGATAAATCAAAGACCGGTTGTAAATGAATTAAGATTCAAGTTAATCAATAGCTTGACATCCAAATTTCACCGCAACAGGAACCATTTGTTCGTCGACGTGTGATAATATTTGCTAAAGTGTATTGCTTTCTATGAGTGTTCCTAAAGGAGAGAGAATAGTTAGAAATAGGGAAAGGAGGTAACAGGGAAGAAGAGAGAAAGAACTGACTCGGTAGGACTTCGCGGTCCTAGGCCTACGTATTCTCAATAGATATGAGAAAATCAGAGTCAACGTAGTTCGGGGAACTATAGATATAAGGGGAATGTGCTCGGCAAGGATTGGGGCCCTTGTGCCTATGTATCTTTACTTGAAGGAAGTAAAGAATCAGAGCAGCCGTAGTTCGGCCTACGGTTTGCGGATGAGTTTTGGTAGACGCTGCTATCGTGCATATTCTAGCAGTTTAGGTGTTTTGCTGCTCGCATGTGAGGAGACTTAAGCGTTACCTATTTGCGGTAGAACGAACGTAGCATGCCTTTTCGGGAAAGGGTGGAAAAGAGAAAAGGGTGCTCGCTAGGATTGTCGCAATCCTATGCCTACGTATTCTCAACATGCAAGAGAAATCAAAGCAATGTAGTTCGTACTACTACGGGTAACTGGTGTTTTTGTGGATGATGTTACCGTGCGCATTCTAGAAGTTTAGGTGTTTTGCTGCTCGCATTTGAGGAGACTTAAGCATTACCTGTTTGCGGTAGAATGGACGTAACATATCCTTTTTGAAAGATTATTTTTCGCCATGCGAGGCAAGAAGTCACGTTTGATTGGTGGAAGTGTTTTTTAGGGATGAAATAAGTCCTTGGATAGTAACCCCTTGCGGGTAGTACCCAATTCTTTATCTCAAAGTTTTTGTTATGAAAATGGTGTGGCGAACGTAGCATCTTCGTATTGAAAGACGAGTATCAAGACCACACACACTACAGTGAGTATCCTGACACTCAGAGAGGAAGAAGTCTACACTCAATCCTCTCTCTTTAGTTCAACACAAAGAGAACTGCATTCTCTTATTAAAGGTATTTTTGGTTTTGAATGGTAAGTGCTTTACGACTGTAAACCCTACGATAAATGTCAAGCACTCGGGATATGATAAGGCCTACGCCTAACCACTCCATAACCATTCAAGTTTTTGTGTAAAAAAAGAGTTTGAACATGCACTCGGTACGGGACCGAGGTTTTAGGAGAGAAGGTTTGGAAGGAAGTTGTAAAGAGAAGATGTCTTTGTATTGAAAGACGAGTATCGAAACCACCCACACTACAATGAGCATCTCAACACTTGGAGAGGAAGAAGTCTACACTCAATCCTCTCTTTTTAATTCAACACAAAGAGAACTTCATTCTCTTATGGAAAGGTGTTTTGAAAATGCACTCAGTATGGGACCGAGGTTTTTAGGAGAAAAAAGGGGGTGAAGAATACAAGCGTCTTCGTATTGAAAAACGAGTATCGAGACCACCCACACTACAGTGAGCATCCTGACACTCGAAGAGGAAGAAGTCTACACTCAATCCTCTCTCTTTCGTTCAATACAAAGAGAAATCGATTCCTTATTGAAAGTATTTTTGAAAATGTTCTCAGTACGGGACCGAGGTTTTGGGAGGAAAAGGTTTGAAAATGCACTCAGTGCGGGACCGAGGTTTTAGGAGAGAAGGTGTGGAGAATACAAGCGTCTTCGTATTGAAAGACGAGTATCAAGACCACACACACTACAGTGAGTATCCCGACACTCGGAAAGGAAGAAGTCTACACTCAATCCTCTCTTTTTAATTCAATACAAAGAGAAACTCGATTCCTTTATTAAAGAGATGGTTTTATAGCAATGGTGAATCGAGTCGGGACATAATGTGGCGCTAAACCGTCTTAGCTCGACTTATAAGGGAAGCCAAACTATAAGAGGTCGCGTATTGATTTCCTTGCTAAGGACAAGATAGAGAAATGATATTGAGGATCATTCTCCGATTTAATCGTGTCGCACGGACCAAGAAAATGGGATCTCGTCTTAATCGCAAACAAAATGTCGATTAATCGAAGGTAGCCTATCGCGATCCCAAAGTAAAGAAAATGACCCAAATGGTCATTTTCCATAGATTTGAAATCGGGAAGGTTATCAACCCCGATAAATCTGACGCTTGCGGATACAAGACTTCATCGATCCAAAAAGTTGAAATAAAATCGAAAGTGAAGAAATGAGGAGATAAAGAAGGCAGTCTCATATCCAACGTCATTTATCAATAATTTGATTAATAACGGTTTACGGAGGTCTCGTCATCGACCAAAATAGATGAAAATGGAACAAAATGTCCAATAACAAATAAAATCTAATTTCTAAAACAAAGAATTCTAAAACTATAATATACTTTTATAAAGCTCTAAGAAGTTATAAAACTCTAATAATATAGCTAATATTAACAATTTCATTAAGAACTAAAATATATATACTAACTAAAAGTTTTTAGAAAAATATCATATTTAACTAAAATACTAATATACAAAAAACTGTTTTAATAATTATTTACAAAAATCTAAAAAAAAACTAACAAAAATATTTACAATTTTTCCTTAAGAAAACGAAACAGGGGTGCAACTTCAGGTAGGGGTATGTGTGTGAGAGAGATATGAGAGAGAGATTGGGCCTCACAGCCCAAATAGACCACAAAACGAATTAAAAATAAATAAATATAAAAAAAAAGAAGTTGCGGTAAAATTTGATAAACAAGATATACGAGCCACAAAGCCCATCTGTCAACAACAACACGCCATTATTGTCAACAATAACGCAGCGTCTTCTCAAAATGAATCAGAGTGAGGGAAACAACAATCAAACGATCCAACATTCTTTTGTGATCAACTTCCCTCCGTATTAAACGCAATTTCAACATCTCGCTATGCTCGCTTTCATTCGAGTCATCCGCGATTTGATTTGGGTTAAAATCCAATTGGGGATTTGTGAAGTGAAGGATTAAGAAGAGGCTTATGTGGAAAGTGGTTATGACTTTTGAAAGGTGTTATGGTGGTTTTGTGGATGGGTTGCGTTCGTGGGTGAGGTGAGAGTTGTGTGGTATGGGTTTCAATTGCTGTGAATCGAGAAGGTTTATGGTGGAAGGATTCAATTCAATGGAAGAGGGTTGGATGTGTAGGAGGAAAATGGGTTCGATTGAAGGTGGGTCAGAGAAGATTGTGACGTTGAAGCTTTTTTTTCTTTCAGAAAATGGGTTAAGATATTCTTGAAAGCGGCAAGTTGTGTGGGTTTTCGTTTGGATTCGCGTGG
Organism: Lathyrus sativus; assembly: GCA_963859935.3. NCBI lineage: Eukaryota > Viridiplantae > Streptophyta > Magnoliopsida > Fabales > Fabaceae > Lathyrus > Lathyrus sativus. Next base: position 157,882,371 of record OZ012741.1, read on the forward strand.
TCTTTCTTCAACCCTCGTTTTTATCTTCTAATCTATCTACATTTCTAGGTTGGAAAAAGAAGGTTTGAAATCTGAAGAAGGTTTCAGAACGAAGTTTGGAGGTTGAGCGGAGGGGTTTGAAATGGAAGAAGATGAGGTGTTTCAAATTCGTTTCCGTTTGTTTCGTTTCGTATCAGACTTTTACCTCAGGTTTGTTGGAAATTGTTTCGATTTGCTTCAACCAAATTTCTCTTCTTCTTATTCTTCCAATTCTGGGATGAGTTTATGGATAAGTTGATTGGGTTGTTTGGATTTTGAAGGATTGTATTGTTTTGTTGTGTAGTCTTGGGGGAAAGTGAAGAGAAGCTGGAAGGGTTTTGAAGGAGAAAATGGAGAAGAAGGTGAATAGGGTTGTAAGTTAAAGGAAGAAAAATTTTGTTCCTATTTTTTGATGAGGAGCCCTCCTTTTGAGGTGTGATGAGAGTGTAATGGTCTTGAAGGAGAAAAAGAATTGTGCTGCTGTTTATAGGTCGTACGGTTGGAGTGGGAGGCTGGCGTGCATCCCACGAAATGGAAACCGGACAGCAAAAGCCAACCCATGGACTTTGTCTAAATGTCCGTCAAAAGCATGTATCAGGATTTTATGATTTTTGCTTGTAACCTCATCTGAACTGCAACAATGGCTTGGCAAATTGGTCCATGAATTTTTATCATCAATTTTTTATTTTATTTAAAAGACACTTCACAAATAGTTTGTACAAACTTGTGGCATGTTGGTTTGGAAAATGATATATCACCATAAAGTTGGGGAATCACGTATGATATGACTTAGAGACTAATTTTGGGCTTTGTTGAAATGGTATAATTTGAATAAATTTGAAAATTTAATAACTTGGGCTTATCTTGAATCTGAGACAAATCAAGACGATGAATTAAAATGAGCTAACTATTGAATTCACTCCCTAATTTTACTACCTGACCATCCATGAGGACAATTCTTCATAATGAAACAAACGTCCAGTCACAAGATAATGATTTGCTTATATAGATCTTAGCACTTTGCATCTAGCCCCAATAAAAATGAATTAATTCCAAATGATTATCTTCCTTGAAGCATACATAATTTGAAGCGGACATCCACTGACCTGAATCAAACTCAACCCTGACTGACAATTCAATCATATACCTCTTGACATCATACCTATCATGGTTTTAATCAAGAAACACACATGCTTGGCTAAAGTTTTAGCCACAAACAAATGAGCTTCGATCTATGTTACATACCCATGACTTGACCTCCTTCAGATAAAAACTCTGTTCACTTTAATTCACCTTTGTGATATGCTAAGCAAGAAAAAAACAACATATCTTTAAATTTTCTGAGTATGGTGAGTGGACGGGATGTACATATGAAGGTTATACAGGTGGAACAAATTTGGCTTAAACCTTGTAAGATGAATTGCTACAACGTTCTTTCTTTCGAGGTAGAAGACAATTAGATACGAAGAAGACTGAATTTGTCTGAAAAGAAAGAAAACGCTTGGGAAATGAATATCTGGATATCTTGCAAAGGTTGTCATCACCAAAAGGATGATAACATTCATACACACTGCCCTGACATCAAAAGGATGTAGGAGAGATAAGCTTCTCTAAAGAGATTTCCACTTATTCGTTGAAGACAGATAAGCTTCTCTAAAGAGATGGCCACTTATTGTTGAAGACGAATACGCTTCTCTGAAGAGATTGCCACTTATCGCTGAAGACGGATAAGCGTCTACCAAGTGATTGCCACTTACCGTTGATGAAGGATAAGCTTCACCCAAGAGATTGCCACTTATCACTGAAGAAAGATAAGCTTCTCTGAAGAGATTCCCACTTATCGCTGAAGACGGATAAGCTTCTCCCAAGAGATTGCCACTTATCACTGAAGAATGATAAGCTTCTCTGAAGAGATTGCCACTTATCGCTGAAGACGGAAAGGCTTCTCCCAAGATATTGCCACTTATCACTTAAGGAAGATAAGCTTCTCTAAAGACATTGCCACTGATCGCTTAAGACGGATAAGCTTCTCCCAAGAGATTGCCACTTATCACGTAAGAAAGATAAGCTCCTCTGAAGAGATTGCCACTTAACGCTGAAGACGGATAAGCTTCTCCCAAGAGATTACCACTTGTAACTGAAGAAAGATAAGCTTCTCTGAAGAGATTGCCACTTATCGCGGAAGACGGATAAGCTTCTCCCAAGAGATTGCAACTTATCATTGAAGAAAGATAAGCTTCTCTGAAAAGATTTCCACTTATCGCTGAAGACGGATAAACTTCTCCCAAGAGATTTCCACTTATCACTGAAGAAATATAAGCTTCTCTGAAGAGATTGCCACTATCACTGAAGACGGATAAGCTTCTCCCAAGAGATTGCCACTTATCACTGAAGAAAGATAAGCTTATCTAAAGAGATTGCTATTTATCGCTGAAGACGGATAAGCTTCTCCCAAGAGATTGCCACTTATCACTTAAGAAAGATAAGCTTCTCTGAAGAGATTTCCACTTATCGCTTAAGACGGGTAAGCTTCTCCCAAGAGATTGCCACTTATCACTGAAGAAAGGTAAGCTCCTCTGAAGAGATTTCCACTTATCGCTGAAGACGGATAAGCTTCTCTTAAGAGATTACCACTTACAACTGAAGAAAGATAAGCTTCTCAAAAGAGATTGCCACTTATCGCTGAAGATGGATAAGCTTCTCACAAGATATTTCCACATATCATTGATGAAGGATAAGCTTCTCCGACGAGATTGCCACTTATCGCTGAAGACGGATAAGCTTCTCCCAAGAGACTGCCACTTATCGCTGAAGACGGATAAGCTTCTCCCAAGAGATTGCCACTTATCACTGAAGAAAGATAAGCTTCTCTAAAGAGATTTCCACTTATTGTTGATGAAGGATAAGCTTCCCTGAAGAGATTGTCACTTATCGCTAAAGACGGATAAGCTTCTCCCAAGAGATTGCCACTTATCGTTGATGAAGGATAAGCTTTTCTAAAGAGATTGCCACTTATCGCTGAAGACGGATAAACTTCTCCCAAGAGATTGCCACTTATCGCTGAAGACGGATAAGCTTCTCCCAAGAGATTGCCAATTATCATTGAAGAAAGATAAGCTTCTCTGAAGAGATTGCCACTTATCGCTGAAGATAAATAAGCTTCTCCCAAGAAATTTCCACATATCACTGAAGAAAGATAAGCTTCTCTAAAGAGATTACAAATTACCGCTGAAGACGGATCAGCTACTAACAAGAGATTTCCGCGTATCATTGAAGAAAGATAAGCTTCTCTGAAGAGATTGCCACTATCACTGAAGACCGATAAGCTTCTCCCAAGAGATTTCCACTTATCACTGAAGAAAGATAAGCTTCTCTGAACAGATTGCCACTTACCGCTGAAGACGGATAAGCTTCTCCCAAGAGATTGCCACTTATCACTGAAGAAAGATAAGCTTCTCTGAAGAGATTGCCACTTATCGATGAAGACTGATAAGCTTATCCCAAGAGATTTCCACTTATCACCACAGAAAGATAAGCTTCTCTGAAGAGATTGCCACTTTATCACTGATGACGGATAAGCTTCTCCCAAGAGATTGCCACTTATCACTGAAAAAAGATAAGCTTCTCTATAGAGATTTCCACTTATCGCTGAATGCGGATAAGCTTCTCCCAAGAGATTACCACTTATCACCGAAGAAATAAAAGCTTCTCTGAAGAGATTGCCACTTATCGCTGAAGACGAATAAGCTTCTCCCAAGAGATTGCTACTTATCACTAAAGAAAGATAAGCCTCTCTAAAGAGATAGCCACTTACCGCTGAAGACGGATAAGCTTCTCCCAAGAGATTGCCACTTATCACTGAAGAAATATAAGTTTCTCTGAAGAGATTGCCACTATCGTTGAACACGGATAAGCTTCTCCCAAGAGATTGCCACTTATCACTGAAGAAAGATAAGCTTCTCTGAAGAGATTGTCATTTATCACTGAAGACGGATAAGCTTCTCCCAAGAGATTTCCACTTATCACTTAAGAAAGATAAGCTTCTCTGAAGAGATTGACACTTATCGCTTAAGAAGGATAAGCTTCTCCCAAGAGATTGCCACTTATCACTGAAGAAAGATAAGCTCCTCTGAAGAGATTTCCACTTATCGCTGAAGACGGATAAGCTTCTCCTAAGAGATTACCACCTATCACTGAAGAAAGATAAGCTTCTCTAAAGAGATTGCCACTTATCGCTGAAGACGGATAAGCTTCTCACAAGAGATTGCCACTTATCGTTGATGAAGGATAAGCTTCTCTGAAGAGATTGCCACTTATCGCTGAAGATGGATAAGCTTCTCCCAAGAGATTGCCACTTATCGCTGAAGACGGATAAGCTTCTCCTTAGAGATTGCCACTTATCACTGAAGAAAGATAAGCTTCTCTGAAGAGATTGCCACTTATCGTTGATGAAGGATAAGCTTCTCTGAAGAGATTGTCACTTATCACTGAAGACAAATAAGCTTCTCCCAAGAGATTGCCACTTATCGGTGATGAAGGATAAATTCTCTGAAGAGATTTCCACTTATCGCTGAAGACGGATAAGCTTCTCTCAAGAGATTTCCACTTATCACTGAAGAATGATAAGCGTCTCTGAAGAGATTGCCACTTATCGCTGAAGATGGATAATCTTCTCCCAAGATATTGCCACTTATCACTAAAGAAAGATAAGTTTCTCTGAAGAGATTGCCACTTACCGCTGAATACGGGTAAGGTTCTCCTAAGAGATTGCCACATATCACTGAAGAAAGATAAGATTCTCTGAAGAGATTGCCAATTATTGCTGAAGATGGATAAGCTTCTCCCAAGAGATTCCCACTTATCATAGAAGAAAGATAAGCTTTTCTGAAGAGATTGCCACTTATCGCTGAAGACGGAAAAGCTTCTCCCAAGGGATTGCCACTTATCACTGAAGAAAGATAAGCTTCTCTGAAGAGATTTCCACTTATCGCTGATGGCGGATACGCTTCTCCCAAGACATTAGCACTTATCACTGAAGAAAGATAAGCTTCTCTGAAGAGATTGCCACTTATCGCTGAAGACGGATAAGCTTATCCCAAGAGATTGCGAGTTATCACCGAAGAAAGATAAGCTTCTCTGTAGAGATTGCCACTTATCGCTGAAGATGGATAAGCTTCTCCCAAGAGATTGCCACTTATTAGTGAAGAAAGATAAGCTTCTATGAAGAGATTTCCACTTATCGCTGAAGGCGGATAAGCTTCTCCCTAGAGATTACCACTTATCACTGAAGGAAGATAAGCTTCTCTGAAGAGATTGCCACATACCGCTGAAGACGGATAAGCTTCTCCCAAGGGATTGCCACTTATCACTAAAGAAAGATAAGCTTGTCTGAAAAGATTTCCACTTACCGCTAAAGACGGATAAGCTTCTCCCAATAGATTGCCACTTATCACTAAAGAAATATAAGCTTCTCTGAAGAGATTGCCACTATCGCTGAAGACGGATAAGCTTCTCCCAAGAGATTGCCACTTATCACTAAAGAAACATAAGCTTCTCTGAAGAGATTGCCACTATCGCTGAAGACGGATAAGCTTCTCCCTAGAGATTGCCACTTATCACTGAACAAAGATAAGCTTCTCTGAAGAGATTGCCATTTATCGCTGAAGACGGATAAGTTTCTCCCAAGAGATTGCCACTTATCACTGAAGAAAGATAAGCTCCTCTGAAGAGATTGCCACTTATCGCTGAAGACGAATAAGCTTCTCCCTAGAGATTGCCACTTATCAATGAAGAAAGATAAGCTTCTCTGAAGAGATTGCCACTTATCGTTGATGAAGGATAAGCTTCTCTGAAGAGATTGTCACTTATCACTGAAGACAAATAAGCTTCTCCCAAGAGATTGCCACTTATCGTTGATGAAGGATAAGCTTCTCTAAAGAGATTCCCACTTATCGCTGAAGACTGATAAGCTTCTCCCAAGAGATTGCCACTTATCACTGAAGAATGATAAGCTTCTCTGAAGGGATTGCCACTTATCGCTGAAGAAGGATAAGCTTCTCCCAAGAGATTGCCACATATCACTGAAGAAAGATAAGCTTCTCTAAAGAGATTGCCACTTATCGCTGAAGAAAGATAAGCTTCTCCCAAGAAATTGCCACTTATCAATGAAGAAAGATAAGCTTCTCTGAAGAGATTGCCACTTATCGCTGAAGACTGATAAGCTTCTCCCAAGAGATTGCCACTTATCATTGATGAAGGATAAGCTTCTCTGAAGAGATTGCCACTTATCGCTGAAGACGGATAAGCTTATCCCAAGAGATTTCCACTTATCACCGAAGAAAGATTAGCTTCTCTGAAGAGATTGCCACTTATCCCTGAAGACGGATAAGCTTCTCCCAAGAGATTACCACTTATCACTAAAGAAAGATAAGCTTCTCTGAAGAGATTGGCACTTACCGCTGAAGACGGATAAGCTTCTCCCATGAGATTGCCACTTATCACTAAAGAAAGATAAGTTTCTCTGAAGAGATTGCCACTTACCGCTGAAGGCGGATAAGCTTCTCTTAAGAGATTGCCACTTATCGTTGAAGAAAGATAAGCTTCTCTGAAGAGATTTCCAATTATCGCTGAAGATGGATAAGCTTCTCCCAAGAGATTGCCACTTATCACAGAAGAAAGCTAAGCTTTTCTGAAGAGATTGCCACTTATCGTTGAAGACGGATAAGCTTCTCCCAAGAGATTGCCACATATCACTGAAGAAAGATAAGCTTCTATGAAGAGATTGCCACTTATTGCTGAAGACGGATAAGCTTCTCCCAAGAGATTGCCACTTATCACTGAAGAAAGATAAGCTTATCTGAAGAGATTGCCACTTATCGCTGAAGACGGATAAGCTTATCCCAAGAGATTTCCACTTATCTCCGAAGAAAGTTAAGCTTCTATGAAGAGATTGCCACTTATCGCTGAAGACGGATAAGCTTCTCCCAAGAGATTGCCACTTATCATTGAAGAAAGATAAGATTTTCTGAAGAGATTTCCTCTTATCGCTGAAGGCGGATAAGCTTCTCCCAAGAGATTAGCACTTATCACTGAAGAAAGATAAGCTTCTCTGAAGAGATTTCCACTTACCGCTGAAGACGGATAAGCTTCTCCCAAGAGATTGTCACTTATAACTAAAGAAAGATAAGCTTCTCTTAAGAGATTCCCACTTACCGCTGAAGACGAATAAGCTTCTCCTAAGAGATTGCCACTTATCACTAAAGAAATATAAGCTTCTCTGAAGAGATTGCCACTATCGCTGAAGACGGATAAGCTTCTCCCAAGAGATTGCCACTTATCACTAAAGAAACATAAGCTTCTCTGAAGAGATTGCCACTATCGCTGAAGACGGATAAGCTTCTCCCTAGAGATTGCCACTTATCACTGAACAAAGATAAGCTTCTCTGAAGAGATTGCCATTTATCGCTGAAGACGGATAAGTTTCTCCCAAGAGATTGCCACTTATCACTGAAGAAAGATAAGCTCCTCTGAAGAGATTGCCACTTATCGCTGAAGACGAATAAGCTTCTCCCAAGAGATTGCCACTTATCAATGAAGAAAGATAAGCTTCTCTGAAGAGATTGCCACTTATCGTTGATGAAGGATAAGCTTCTCTGAAGAGATTGTCACTTATCACTGAAGACAAATAAGCTTCTCCCAAGAGATTGCCACTTATCGTTGATGAAGGATAAGCTTATCTAAAGAGATTCCCACTTATCGCTGAAGACAGATAAGCTTCTCCCAAGAGATTGCCACTTATCACTGAAGAATGATAAGCTTCTCTGAAGGGATTGCCACTTATCGCTGAAGAAGGATAAGCTTCTCCCAAGAGATTGCCACATATCACTGAAGAAAGATAAGCTTCTCTAAAGAGATTGCCACTTATCGCTGAAGAAAGATAAGCTTCTCCCAAGAAATTGCCACTTATCACTAAAGAAAGATAAGCTTCTCTGAAGAGATTGCCACTTATCGCTGAAGACTGATAAGCTTCTCCCAAGAGATTGCCACTTATCATTGATGAAGGATAAGCTTCTCTGAAGAGATTGCCACTTATCGCTGAAGACGGATAAGCTTATCCCAAGAGATTTCCACTTATCACCGAAGAAAGATTAGCTTCTCTGAAGAGATTGCCACTTATCCCTGAAGACGGATAAGCTTCTCCCAAGAGATTACCACTTATCACTGAAGAAAGATAAGCTTCTCTGAAGAGATTGGCACTTACCGCTGAAGACGGATAAGCTTCTCCCAAGAGATTGCCACTTATCACTAAAGAAAGATAAGTTTCTCTGAAGAGATTGCCACTTACCGCTGAAGACGGATAAGCTTCTCCTAAGAGATTGCCACTTATCGCTGAAGAAAGATAAGCTTCTCTGAAGAGATTTCCAATTATCGCTGAAGATGGATAAGCTTCTCCCAAGAGATTGCCACTTATCACAGAAGAAAGCTAAGCTTTTCTGAAGAGATTTCCACTTATCGTTGAAGACGGATAAGCTTCTCCCAAGAGATTGCCACATATCACTGAAGAAAGATAAGCTTCTATGAAGAGATTGCCACTTTTCGCTGAAGACGGATAAGCTTCTCCCAAGAGATTTCCACTTATCACTGAAGAAAGATAAGCTTCTCTGAAGAGATTGCCACTTATCGCTGAAGACGGATAAGCTTATCCCAAGAGATTGCCACTTATCTCCGAAGAAAGTTAAGCTTCTATGAAGAGATTGCCACTTATCGCTGAAGACGGATAAGCTTCTCCCAAGAGATTGCCACTTATCATTGAAGAAAGATAAGATTTTCTGAAGAGATTTCCTCTTATCGCTGAAGGCGGATAAGCTTCTCCCAAGAGATTAGCACTTATCACTGAAGAAAGATAAGCTTCTCTGAAGAGATTTCCACTTACCGCTGAAGACGGATAAGCTTCTCTTAAGAGATTCCCACTTACCGCTGAAGACGAATAAGCTTCTCCTAAGAGATTGCCACTTATCACTGAAGAAATATAAGCTTCTCTGAAGAGATTGCCACTTATCGCTGAAGATGGATAAGCTTCTCCCAAGAAATTGCCACTTATCACAGAAGAAAGATAAGCTTTTCCTGAACAGATTGCCACTTATCGCTGAAGACGGAAAAGCTTTTCCTAAGGGATTGCCACTTATCACTGAAGAAAGATAAGCTTCTCTGAAGAGATTTCCACTTATCGCTGAAGGCGGATAAGCTTATCCCAAGAGATTACCACTTATCACTGAAGAAAGATAAGCTTCTCTGAAGAGATTGCCACGCGATTGCCACTTATCGCTGAAGATGGATAAGCTTCTCCCAAGAGATTGCCACTTATCACTGAAGAAAGATAAGCTTCTCTGAAGAGATTTCCACTTATCGCTGAAGGCGGATAAGCTTCTCCCAAGAGATTACCACTCATCACTGAAGAAAGATAAGCTTCTCTGAAGAGATTGCCACTTACCGCTGAAGACGGATAGGCTTCTCCCAAGAGATTGCCACTTATCACTAAAGAAAGATAAGCTTCTCTGAAGAGATTGCCACTTACCGCTGAAGATGGATAAGCTTCTCCCAAGAGATTGCCACTTATCACTGAAAAAATATAAGCTTCTCTGAAGAGATTGCCACTATCGCTGAAGACGGATAATCTTCTCCCAAGAGATTGCCACTTATCACTGAAGAAAGATAAGCTTCTATGAAGAGATTGCCATTTATCCCTGAAGACGGATAAGCTTCTCCCAAGAGATTGCCACTTATAACTTAAGAAAGATAAGCTTCTATGAAGAGATTGCCACTTATCGCTTAAGACGGATAAGCTTCTCCCAAGAGATTGCCACTTATCACTGATGAAAGATAATCTCCTCTGAAGAGATTGCAACTTATCACTGAAGACGGATAAGCTTCTCCTAAGAGATTACTAATTATCACTGAAGAAAGATAAGCTTCTCTAAAGAGATTGCCACTTATCGCTGAAGAAGGATAAGCTTCTCACAAGAGATTGCCACTTATCGTTGATGAAGGATAAGCTTCTCTGAAGAGATTGCCACTTATCGCTGAAGACGGATAAGCTTCTCCAAAGAGATTTCCACTTATCGCTTAAGAGGGATAAGATTCTCCCAAGAGATTGCCACTTATCGCTGAAGACGGATAAACTTCTCCCAAGAGATTACCACTTATCGCTAAAAACGGATAAGCTTCTCCCAAGAGATTGCCAGTTATCACTGAAGAAATATAAGCTTCTCTGAAGAGATTGCCACTTATCGCTGAAGACAGATAAGCTTCCCCCAAGAAATTTCCACTTATCACTGAAGAAAGATAAGCTTCTCTGAAGAGATTGCCACTTATCGCTGAAGACGAATAAGCTTATCCCAAGAGATTGCCAATTCTCACCTAAGAAAGATAAGCTTCTCTGAAGAGATTGCCTCTTATCGCTGAAGACGGATAAGCTTCTCCGAAGAGATTTCCACTTATCACTGAAGAACGATAAGCTTCTCTGAAGAAATTTACACTTATAGCTGAAGGCGGATAAGCTTCTCCCATAAGATTACCACTTATCACTGAAGAAAGATAAGCTTCTCTGAAGAGATTGCCACTTACCGCTGAAGACGAATAAGCTTCTCTCAAGAGATTGCCACTTATCACTAAAGAAAGATAAGCTTCTCTTAAGAGATTGCCACTTATCACCGAAGACGCATATGCTTCTCCTAAGAGAGTGTCACTTACCACTGAAGAAAGATAAGATTCTCTGAATAGATTGCCACTTATCGCTAAAGATGGATAAGCTTCTCCCAAGAGATTGCCAGTTATCACTGAAGAAAGATAAGCTTTTTTGAAGAGATTCCCACTTATCGCTGAAGACGGAAAAGCTTCTCCCAAGAGATTGCGACTTATCGCTTAAGATGGAGAAGCTTCTCCCAAGATATTGCCACTTATCATGTAAGAAAGATAAGCTCCTCTGAAGAGATTGCCACTTAACGCTGAAGACGGAAAACCTTCTCCCAAGAGATTACTACTTATCACTGAAGAAAGATAATCTTCTCTGAAGATATTGCCACTTGTCGCTAAAGACGGATAAGCTTCTCCCAAGAGATTGCAACTTATCGCTGAAGACATATAAGCTTCTCTGAAGAGAGTTCCACTTATCGCTGAAGACAGATAAGCTTCTCCCAAGAGATTTCCACTTATCACTTATGAAATATAAGCTTCTCTAAAGAGATTGCCACTATCGCTGAAGACGGATAAGCTTCTCCCAAGAGATTGCCACTTATCACTGAAGAAAGATAAGCTTCTCTGAAGAGATTGCCACTTATCGCTGAAGACGGATAAGCTTCTCCCAAGAGATTGCCACTTATCACTTAAGAAAGATAAGCTTCTCTGAAGTGATTGCCACTTATCGTTTAATACGGATAAACTTCTCCCAAGAGATTGCCACTTATCACCGAAGAAACATAAGCTCCTCTGAAGAGATTGCCACTTATCGCGGAAGACGGATAAGCTTCTCCCAAGAGATTGCCACTTATCATTGAAGAAAGATAAGATTTTCTGAAGAGATTTCCTCTTATCGCTGAAGGCGGATAAGCTTCTCCCAAGAGATTACCACTTATCACTGAAGAAAGATATGCTTCTCTGAAGAGATTGCCACTTATCGCTGAAGATGGATAAGCTTCTCCCAAGAGATTGCCACTTATCACAGAAGAAAGATAAGCTTTTCTGAAGAGATTGCCACTTATCGCTGAAGATGGAAAAGCTTCTCCCAAGGGATTGCCACTTATCACTGAAGAAAGATAAGCTTCTCTGAAGAAATTTCCACTTATCGCTGAAGGCGAATAAGCTTCTCCCAAGAGATTACCACTTATCACTGAAGAAAGATAAGCTTCTCTGAAGAGATTGCCACTTATCGCTGAAGGCGGATAAGCTTATCCCAAGAGATTGCCACTTATCACCAAAGAAAGATAAGCTTCTCTGTAGCGATTGCCACTTATCGCTGAAGATGGATAAGCTTCTCCCAAGATATTGCCACTTATAACTGAAGAAAGATAAGCTTCTCTGAAGAGATTGCCACTTATCGCTGAAGACTGATAAGCTTCTCCCAAGAGATTGCCACTTATCATTGATGAAGGATAAGCTTCTCTGAAGAGATTGCCACTTATCGCTGAAGACGGATAAGCTTATCCCAAGAGATTTCCACTTATCACCGAAGAAAGATTAGCTTCTCTGAAGAGATTGCCACTTATCCCTGAAGACGGATAAGCTTCTCCCAAGAGATTACCACTTATCACTGAAGAAAGATAAACTTCTCTAAAGAGATTGGCACTTACCGCTGAAGACGGATAAGCTTCTCCCAAGAGATTGCCACTTATCACTGAAGAAAGATAAGCTTCTCTGAAGAGATTTCCACTTACCGCTGAAGACGGATAAGCTTCTCCCAAGAGATTGCCACTTATCACTAAAGAAAGATAAGCTTCTCTTAAGAGATTGCCACTTACCGCTGAAGACGAATAAGCTTCTCCCAAGAAATTGCCACTTATCACAGAAGAAAGATAAGCTTTTCCTGAACAGATTGCCACTTATCGCTGAAGACGGAAAAGCTTCTCCTAAGGGATTGCCACTTATCACTGAAGAAAGATAAGCTTCTCTGAAGAGATTGCCACGTATCGTTGAAGGCGGATAAGCTTTTCCCAAGAGATTGCCACTTATCACCGAAGAAAGATAAGCTTCTTTGTAGCGATTGCCACTTATCGCTGAAGATGGATAAGCTTCTCCCAAGAGATTGCCACTTATCACTGAAGAAAGATAAGCTTCTCTGAAGAGATTTCCACTTATCGCTGAAGGCGGATAAGCTTCTCCCAAGAGATTACCACTCATCACTGAAGAAAGATAAGCTTCTCTGAAGAGATTGCCACTTACCGCTGAAGACGGATAAGCTTCTCCCAAGAGATTGCCACTTATCACTAAAGAAAGATAAGCTTCTCTGAAGAGATTGCCACTTACCGCTGAAGATGGATAAGCTTCTCCCAAGAGATTGCCACTTATCACTGAAAAAATATAAGCTTCTCTGAAGAGATTGCCACTATCGCTGAAGACGGATAAGCTTCTCCCAAGAGATTGCCACTTATCACTGAAGAAAGATAAGCTTCTATGAAGAGATTGCCATTTATCCCTGAAGACGGATAAGCTTCTCCCAAGAGATTGCCACTTATAACTTAAGAAAGATAAGCTTCTATGAAGAGATTGCCACTTATCGCTTAAGACGGATAAGCTTCTCCCAAGAGATTGCCACTTATCACTGATGAAAGATAATCTCCTCTGAAGAGATTGCAACTTATCTCTGAATACGGATAAGCTTCTCCTAAGAGATTACTACATATCACTGAATAAAGATAAGCTTCTCTAAAGAGATTGCCATTTATCGCTGAAGAAGGATAAGCTACTAACAAGAGATTGCCACTTATCGTTGATGAAGGATAAGCTTCTCTGAAGAGATTGCCACTTATCGCTGAAGACGGATAAGCTTCTCCAAATAGATTTCCACTTATCGCTTAAGAGGGATAAGCTTCTCCCAAGAGATTTCCACTTATCGCTGAAGAAAGATAAGCTTTTCTGAATAGATTGCCACTTATCGTTGATGAAGGATAAGCTTCTCTGAAGAGATTGTCACTTATCGCTGAAGACGGATAAGCTTCTCCCAAGAGATTGCCACTTTTATCGTTGATGAAGGATAAGCTTCTCTGAAGAGAATACCACTTATCTCTAAAGACGGATAAGCTTCTCCCAAGAGATTTCCACTTATCGCTAAAAACAGATAAGCTTCTCCCAAGATATTTCCACTTATCACTGAATAAAGATAAGCTTCTCTGAAGAGATTGCCACTTATCGCTGAAGACGGATAAGCTTCTCCCAAGAAATTTCCACTTATCACTGAAGAAAGATAAGCTTCTCTGAAGAGATTGCCACTTATCGCTGAAGACGGATAAGCTTCTCCCAAGAGATTGCCAATTATCACCTAAGAAAGATAAGCTTCTCTGAAGAGATTGCCTCTTATCGCTGAAGACGGATAAGCTTCTCCGAAGAGATTTCCACTTATCACTGAAGAACTATAAGCTTCTCTGAAGAGATTTCCACTTATCGCTGAAGGCGGATAAGCTTCTCCCAAAAGATTACCACTTATCACTGAAGAAAGATAAGCTTCTCTGAAGAGATTGCCACTTACCGCTGAAGACGAATAAGCTTCTCTCAAGAGATTGCCACTTATCACTAAAGAAAGATAAGCTTCTCTGAAGAGATTGCCACTTATCGCCGAAGATGCATATGCTTCTCCTAAGAGAGTGCCACTTACCACTGAAGAAAGATAAGATTCTCTGAAGAGATTGCCACTTTTCGCTAAAGATGGATAAGCTTCTCCCAAGAAATTGCCAATTATCACTGAAGAAAGATAAGCTTTTTTGAAGAGATTCCCACTTATTGCTGAAGACGGAAAAGCTTCTCCCAAGAGATTGCCAATTATCGCTTAAGATGTAGAAGCTTCTCCCAAGATATTGCCACTTATCATGTAAGAAAGATAAGCTCCTCTGAAGAGATTGCCACTTAACGCTGAAGACGGAAAACCTTCTCCCAAGAGATTACTACTTATCACTGAAGAAAGATAATCTTCTCTGAAGATATTGCCACTTGTCGCTAAAGACGGATAAGCTTCTCCCAAGAGATTACAACTTATCGCTGAAGACATATAAGCTTCTCTGAAGAGAGTTCCACTTATCGCTGAAGAAAGATAAGCTTCTCCCAAGAGATTTCCACTTATCACTTATGAAATATAAGCTTCTCTAAAGAGATTGCCACTATCGCTGAAGACGGATAAGCTTCTCCCAAGAGATTGCCACTTATCACTGAAGAAAGATAAGCTTCTCTGAAGAGATTGCCACTTATCGCTGAAGACGGATAAGCTTCTCCCATGAAATTGCCACTTATCACTTAAGAAAGATAAGCTTCTCTGAAGTGATTGCCACTTATCGTTTAATACGGATAAACTTCTCCCAAGAGATTGCCACTTATCACCGAAGAAACATAAGCTCCTCTGAAGAGATTGCCACTTATCGCGGATGACAGATAAGCTTCTCCCAAGAGATTGCCACTTATCATTGAAGAAAGATAAGATTTTCTGAAGAGATTTCCTCTTATCGCTGAAGGCGGATAAGCTTCTCCCAAGGGATTACCACATATCACTTAAGAAAGATAAGCTTCTCTGAAGAGATTGCCACTTATCGCTGAAGATGGATAAGCTTCTCCCAAGAGATTAGCACTTATCACAGAAGAAAGATAAGATTTTCTGAAGAGATTGCCACTTATCGCTGAAGATGGAAAAGCTTCTCCCAAGGGATTGCCACTTATCACTGAAGAAAGATAAGCTTCTCTGAAGAAATTTCCACTTATCGCTGAAGGCGAATAAGCTTCTCCCAAGAGATTACCACTTATCACTGAAGAAAGATGAGCTTCTCTGAAGAGATTGCCACTTATCGCTGAAGGCGGATAAGCTTATCCCAAGAGATTGCCACTTATCACCAAAGAAAGATAAGCTTCTCTGTAGCGGTTGCCACTTATCGCTGAAGATGGATAAGCTTCTCCCAAGATATTGCCACTTATCACTGAAGAAAGATAAGCTTCTCTGAAGAGATTTCCACTTATCGCTGAAGGCGGATAAGCTTCTCCCAAGAGATTACCACTCATCACTGAAGAAAGATAAGCTTCTCTGAAGAGATTGCCACTTACCGCTGAAGAAGGATACGCTTCTCCCAAGAGATTGCCACTTATCACTAAAGAAAGATAAGCTTCTCTGAAGAGATTGCCACTTACCGCTGAAGATGGATAAGCTTCTCCCAAGAGAGTACCACTTATCACTGAAAAAATATTAGCTTCTTTGAAGAGATTGCCACTATCGCTGAAGACGGATAAGCTTCTCCCAAGAGATTGCCATTTATCGCTGAAGACGGATAAGCTTCTCCCAAGAGATTACCACTTATAACTTAAGAAAGATAAGCTTCTCTGAAGAGATTGCCGCTTATCGCTTAAGACGGATAAGCTTCTCCAAAGAGATTACTACATATCATTGAAGAAAGATAAGCTTCTCTAAAGAGATTGCCACTTATCGCTAAAGACGGATAAGCGTCTCACAAGAGATTGCCACTTATCGTTGATGAAGGATAAGCTTCTCTGAAGTGATTGCCACTTATCGCTGAAGACGGATAAGCTTCTCCCAAGAGATTTCCCACTTATTACTGAAGAAAGATAAGCTTTTCTGAATAGATTGCCACTTATCGTTGATGAAGGATAAGCTTCTCTGAAGAGATTGTCACTTATCGCTGAAGACGGATAAGCTTCTCCCAAGAGATTGCTACTTATTGTTGATGAAGGATAAGCTTGTCTGAAGAGATTACCACTTATCTCTAAAGACGGATAAGCTTCTCCCAAGATATTTCCACTTATCGCTAAAAACGGATAAGCTTCTCCCAAGAGATTGCCACTTATCACTGAAGAAAGATAAGCTTCTCTGAAGAGATTGCCACTTATCGTTGAAGATGGATAAGCTTCTCCCAAGAGATTTCCACTTATCACTGAAGAAAGATAAGCTTCTCTGAAGAGATTGCCACTTATCGCTGAAGGCGGATAATCTTCTCCCAAGAGATTTCCACTTATCACTGAAGAAAGATAAGCTTCTCTGAAGAGATTGCCACTTATCGCTGAAGACGAATAAGCTTATCCCAAGAGATTGCCAATTATCACCGAAGAAAGATAAGCTTCTCTGAAGAGATTGCCACTTATCGCTGAAGACGGATAAGCTTCTCCGAAGAGATTTCCACTTATCACCAAAGAACGATAAGCTTCTCTGAAGAGATTTCCACTTATCGCTAAAGGCGGATAAGTTTCTCCCAAGAGATTACCACTTATCACTGAAGAAAGATAAGCTTCTCTGAAGATATTGCCACTTACCGCAGAAGACGAATAAGCTTCTCTCAAGAGATTGCCACTTATCACTAAAGAAAGATAAGCTTCTCTGAAGAGATTGCCACTTATCGCCGAAGACGCATATGGTTCTCCTAAGAGATTGTCACTTATCACTGAAGAAAGATAAGATTCTCTGAAGAGATTTCCACTTATTGCTAAAGATGGATAAGCTTCTCCCAAGAGATTGCCAGTTATCACTGAAGAAAGATAAGCTTTTTTGAAGAGATTGTCACTTATCGCTGAAGACGGAAAAGCTTCTCCCAAGAGATTGCCACTTATCGCTTAAGATGGAGAAGCTTCTCCCAAGATATTGCCACTTATCACGTAAGAAAGATAAGCTCCTCTGCAGAGATTGCCACTTAACGCTGAAGACGGATAAGCTTCTCCCAAGAGATTACTACTTATCACTGAAGAAAGATAATCTTCTCTGAAGATATTGCCACTTGTCGCTAAAGACAATTAAGCTTCTCCCATGAGATTGCAACTTTTCGCTGAAGACATATAAGCTTCTCTGAAGAGAGTTCCACTTATCGCTGAAGAAAGATAAGCTTCTCCCAAGAGATTTCCACTTATCACTTATGAAATATAAGCTTCTCTGAAGAGATTTCCACCATCGCTGAAGACGGATAAGCTTCTCCCAAGAGATTGCCACTTATCACTGAAGAAAGATAAGCTTCTCTGAAGAGATTGCCACTTATCGCTGAAGACAGATAAACTTCTCCCAAGAGATTGCCACTTATCACTTAAGAAAGATAAGCTTCTCTGAAGTGATTGCCACTTATCGTTTAATACGGATAAACTTCTCCCAAGTGATTGCCACTTATCACTGAAGAAGGATAAGCTCCTCTGAAGAGATTGCCACTTATCGCTGAAGACGGATAAGCTTTTCCTAAGAGATTACCACTTATCACTGAAGAAAGATAAGCTTCTCTGAAGAAATTTCCACTTATCGCTGAAGACAAATAAGCTTCTCCCAAGAGATTGCCACTTATCACTGAAGAAAGATAAGCTTCTTTGAAGAGATTGCCACTTATCGCTGAAGGCGAATAAGCTTCTCCCAAGAGATTGCCACTTATCACTGAAGAAAGATAAGCTTCTCCCAAGAGATTGCCACTTATCACTTAAGAAAGATAAGCTTCTCTGAAGAGATTGCCACTTATCGGTGAAGACGGATAAACTTCTCCCAAGAGATTGCCACTTATCACTGAAGAAAGATAAGCTCCTCTAAAGAGATTGCCACTTATCGGTGGAGACAGATAAGCTTCTCCTAAGAGATTACCAATTATCACTGAAGAAAGATAAGCTTCTCTGAAGAGATTCCCACTTATCGCTGAAGACGGATAAGCTTCTCCTAAGAGATTGTCACTTATCACTGAAGAAATATAAGCTTCGCTGAAGAGATTGCCACTATCGCTGAAGACGGATAAGCTTCTCCCAAGAGATTACCACTTATCACTGAAGAAATAAAAGCTTCTCTGAAGAGATTGCCACTTACCACTGAAGATGAATAAGCTTCTCCCAATAGATTGCCACTTATCACTAAAGAAAGATATGCTTCTTTGAAGAAATTGCCACTTACCACTGAAGACGAATAAGCTTCTCCCAAGAGATTGCCACTTATCACTGAAGAAATATTAGCTTCTCTGAAGAGATTTCCATTATCTCTGAAGACGGATAAACTTCTCCCAGAAGATTGCCACTTATCACTGAAGAAAGATAAGCTTCTCTGAAGAGATTGCCATTTATCGCTGAAGACCGATAAGCTTCTTCCAAGAGATTGCCACTTATCACTGAAGAAAGATAAGCTTCTCTGAAGAGATGGCCACTTATCGTTGAAGACGAATAAGCTTCTCCTAAGAGATTGCCAGTTATCACTAAAGAAAGATAGGCTCCTCTGAAGAGATTGCCACATATCGCTGAAGACGGATAAGCTTCTCCTAAGAGATTACCACTTATCACTGAAGAAAGATAAGCTTCTCTAAAGAGATTGCCACTTATCGCTTAAGATGGACAAGCTTCTCACAAGAGATTGCCACTTATCAATGATGACGGATAAGCTTCTCTGAAGATATTGCCACTTATCGCTGAAGACGGAGAAGCTTCTCCCAAGAGATTTCCACTAATCACTGAAGAAAGATAAGCTTCTCTGAAGAGATTTCGACTTATAGTTGATGAAGGATAAGCTTCTCTAAAGAGATTGTCACTTATCACTGAAGACGAATAAGCTTCTCCCAAGAGATTGCCACTTATCGTTGATGAAGGATAAGCTTCTCTGAAGAGATTTCCAATTATCGTTGAAGACGGATAAGCTTCTCCCATGAGATTGCCACATATCACTGAAGAATGATAAGCTTCTCTGAAGAGAATGACACTTATCGCTGAAGACGGATAAGCTTCTCCCAAGAGATTACCACATATCACTGAAGAAAGATAAGCTGCTCCAATGAGATTGCCACTTATCGCTAAAGAAAGATATGCTTCTCCCAAGAGATTGCCACTTATCACAGAAGAAAGATAAGCTTCTCTGAAGAGATTGCCACTTATCTCTGAAGACTGATAAGCTTCTCCCATGAGATTGCCACTTATCACTGAAGAAAGATAAGCTTCTCTAAAGAGATTGCCACTTATCGTTGAAGACGGATAAGCTTCTCCCAAGAGATTGCCACTTATCACTGAAGAAAGATAAGCTTCTCTAAAGAGATTGCCACTTATCGCTGAAGACGGATAAGCTTCTCCCAAGAGATTGCCACTTATCACAGAAGAAAGATAAGCTTCTCTGGAGAGATTGCCACTTATCGCTGAAGACGGATAAACTTCTCCCAATAGATTGACACTTATCACCGAGGAAAGTTAAGCTTCTATGAAGAGATTGCCACTTATCGCTGAAGACGGATAAGCTTCTCCCAAGAGATTGCCACTTATCACTTAAGAAAGATAAGCTTTTTTGAAGAGATTTCCACTTATCGCTGAAGGCGGATATGCTTCTCCCAAGAGATTACCACTTATCACTGAAGGAAGATAAGCTTCTCTGAAGAGATTTCCACTTACCGCTGAAGACGGATAAGCTTCTCCCAAGAGATTGCCACTTATCAATAAAGAAAGATAAGCTTCTCTGAAGAGATTGCCACCTACCGCTGAAGACGGATAAGCTTCTCCTAAGAGATTGCCACTTATCACTGAAGAAAGATAAGCTTCTCTGAAGAGATTTCCACTTATCGCTGAAGATGGATAAGCTTCTTCCAAGAGATTGCCACTTATCACAGAAGAAAGATAAGCTTTTCTGAAGAGATTTCCACTTATCGCTGAAGACGGAAAAGCTTCTCCCAAGGGATTGCCACTTATCACTGAAGAAAGATAAGCTTCTCTGAAGAGATTTCCACTTATCGCTGAAGGCGGATAAGTTTCTCCCAAGAGATTACCACTTATCACTGAAGAAAGATAAGCCTCTCGGAAGAGATTGCCACTTATCGCTGAAGACGGATAAGCTTATCCCAAGAGATTGCCACTTATCACCGAAGAAAGATAAGCTTCTCTATAGAGATTGCCACTTATCGCTGAAGATGGATAAGCTTCTCCCAAGAGATTGCCACTTATCACTTAAGAAAGATAAGCTTCTCTGAAGAGATTGCCACTTACCGGTGAAGACGGATAAACTTCTCCCAAGAGATTGCCACTTATCACTGAAGAAAGATAAGCTCCTCTGAAGAGATTGCCACTTATCGCTGGAGACATATAAGCTTCTCCTAAGAGATTACAAATTATCACTGAAGAAAGATAAGCTTCTCTGAAGAGATTCCCACTTATCGTTGAAGACGGATAAGCTTCTTCCAAGAGATTGCCACTTATCACTGAAGAAATATAAGCTTCGCTGAAGAGATTGCCACTATCACTGAAGACGGATAAGCTTCTCCCAAGAGATTACCACTTATCACTGAAGAAATAAAAGCTTCTCTGAAGAGATTGCCACTTACCGCTGAAGATGAATAAGCTTCTCCCAATAGATTGCCACTTATCACTAAAGAAAGATACGCTTCTCTGAAGAAATTGCCACTTACCACTGAAGACGGATAAGCTTCTCCCAAGAGATTGCCACTTATCACTGAAGAAATATTAGCTTCTCTGAAGAGATTTCCAATATCGCTGAAGACGGATAAGCTTCTCCAAGAAGATTGCCACTTATCACTGAAGAAAGATAAGCTTCACTGAAGAGATTGCCATTTATCGCTGAACACCGATAAGCTTCTCCCAAGAGATTGCCACTTATCACTGAAGAAAGATAAGCTTCTCTGAAGAGATTGCCACTTATCGTTGAAGACGAATAAGCTTCTCCCAAGAGATTGCCACTTATCACTAAAGGAAGATAGGCTCCTCTGAAGAGATTGCCACTTATCGCTGAAGACGGATACGCTTCTCCTAAGAGATTACCACTTATCACTGAAGAAAGATAAGCTTCTCTAAAGAGATTGCCACGTATCGCTGAAGATGGACAAGCTTCTCACAAGAGATTGCCACTTATCATTGATGAAGGATAAGCTTCTCTGAATATATTGCCACTTATCGCTGAAGACGGATAAGCTTCTCCCAAGAAATTGCCACTTATCGCTGAAGACGAAGAAGCTTCTCCCAAGAGATTTCCACTTATCACTGAAGAAAGATATGCTTCTCTGAAGAGATTTCCACTTATCGTTGATGAAGGAAAAGCTTCTCTGAAGAGATTGTCACTTATCGCTGAAGACGGATAAGCTTCTCCCAAGAGATTACCACTTATCACTGAAGAAATATAAGCTTCGCTGAAGAGATTGCCACTATCACTGAAGACGGATAAGCTTCTCCTAAGAGATTACCAATTATCACTGAAGAAAGATAAGCTTCTCTGAAGAGATTGCCACTTATCGCTGAAGACGGATAAGCTTCTCCTAAGAGATTACCACTTATCACTGAAGAAAGATAAGCTTCTCTAAAGAGATTGCCACGTATCGCTGAAGATGGACAAGCTTCTCACAAGAGATTGCCACTTATCAATGATGAAGGATAAGCTTCTCTGAAGATATTGCCACTTATCGCTGAAGACGGATAAGCTTCTCCCAAGAAATTGCCACTTATCGCTGAAGACGAAGAAGCTTCTCCCAAGAGATTTCCACTTATCACTGAAGAAAGATAAGCTTCTCTGAAGAGATTTCCACTTATCGTTGATGAAGGAAAAGCTTCTCTGAAGAGATTTCCACTTATCGGTGAAGACAAATAAGCTTCTCCCAAGAGATTGCCACTTATCGTTGATGAAGGATAAGCTTCTCTGAAAAGATTGCCACTTATCGTTGAAGACGGATAAGCTTCTGCCATGAGATTGCCACTTATCACTGAAGAATGATAAGCTTCTCTGAAGAGAATGCCACTTATCGCTGAAGACGGATAAGCTTCTCCCAAGAGATTACCACATATCACTGAAGAAAGATAAGCTGCTCCAATGAGATTGCCACTTATCGCTAAAGAAAGATAAGCTTCTCCCAAGAGATTACCACTTATCACTGAAGAAAGATAAGCTTCTCGGAAGAGATTGCCACTTATCGCTGAAGACGGATAAGCTTATCCCAAGAGATTTCCACTTATCACCGAAGAAAGATAAGCTTCTCTGTAGATATTTCCACTTATCGCTGAAGATGGATAAGCTTCTCCCAAGAGATTGCCACTTATCACGGAAGAAAGATAAGCTTCTATGAAGAGATTTCCACTTATCGCTGAAGACGGATAAGCTTCTCCCAAGAGATTGCCACTTATCACTGAAGAAAGATAAGCTTCTCTGGAGAGATTTCCACTTATCGGTGAAGACGGATAAGCTTCTCCCAAGAGATTGCCACTTATCACTGAAGAAATATAAGCTTCTCTGAAGAGATTTCCACTATCGCTGAAGACGGATAAGCTTCTCCCAAGAGATTGCCACTTATCACTGAAGAAAGATAAGCTTCTATGAAGAGATTGCCACTTATCGCTGAAGACGGATAAGCTTCTCCCAAGAGATTTCAACTTATAGCTTAAGAAAGATAAGCTTATCTGAAGAGATTGCCACTTATTGCTTAAGACGGATAAGCTTCTCCCAAGAGATTTCCACTTATCACTGAAGAAAGATAATCTCCTCTGAAGAGATTGCCACTTATCGCTGAAGACGGATAAGCTTCACCTAAGAGATTACCACCTATCATTGAAGAAAGATAAGCTTCTCTAAAGAGATTTCCACTTATCACTGAAGACGGATAAGCTTCTCCCAAGATATTTCCACTTCTCGCTTAAGAGGGATAAGCTTCTCCCAAGAGATTGCCACTTATCACTGAAGAAAGATAAGCTTCTCTGAAGAGATTGCCACTTATCGTTGATGAAGGATAAGCTTCTCTGAAGAGATTGTCACTTATCGCTGAAGACGGATAAGCTTCTCCCAAGAGATTGCCACTTATTGTTGATGAAGGATAAGCTTCTCTAAAGAGATTACTACTTATCCCTGAAGACGGATAAGCTTCTCCGAAGAGATTTCCACTTATCGCTAAAGACGGATAAGCTTCTCCCACGAGATTGCCACTTATCACTGAAGAAAGATAAGCTTCTCTGAAGATATTGCTACTTATCGCTGAAGACGAAGAAGCTTCTCCCAAGAGATTGCCACTTATCACTGAAGAAAGATAAGCTTCTCTAAAGAGGTTGCCACTTATCGCTGAAGACGGATAAGCTTCTCCCAAGAGATTGCCACTTATCACTGAAGAAAGATAAGCTTCTCTGAAGAGATTGCCACTTATCGCTGAAGACTGATAAGCTTCTGTCAAGAGATTGCCACTTATCACTGAAGAAAGATAAGCTTCTCTGAAGAGATAGCCACTTATCGTTGAAGATGGATAAGCTTCTCCCAAGATATTTCCACTTATCACTGAAGAAAGATAAGCTTCTCTGAAGAGATTTCCACTTATCGCTGAAGACGGATAAGCTTCTCCCAAGAGATTGCCACTTATCACTGAAGAAAGATAAGCTCCTCTGAAGAGATCGCCACTTAACGCTGGAGACAGATAAGCTTCTCCTAAGAGATTACCAATTATAACTGGAGAAAGATAAGCTTCTCTGAAGAGATTCCCACTTATCGCTGAAGACGGATAAGCTTCTCCCAAGAGATTACCACTTATCACTGAAGAAATATAAGCTTCGCTGAAGAGATTGCCACTATCACTGAAGACGGATAAGCTTCTCCTAAGAGATTACCAATTATCACTGAAGAAAGATAAGATTCTCTGAAGAGATTGCCACTTATCGCTGAAGTCGGATAAGCTTCTCCTAAGAGATTACCACTTATCACTGAAGAAAGATAAGCTTCTCTAAAGAGATTGCCACGTATCGCTGAAGATGGACAAGCTTCTCACAAGATATTTCAACTTATCAATGATGAAGGATAAGCTTCTCTGAAGATATTGCCACTTATCGCTGAAGACGGATAAGCTTCTCCCAAGAAATTACCACTTATCGCTGAAGACGAAGAAGCTTCTCCCAAGAGATTTCCACTTATCACTGAAGAAAGAGAGGCTTCTCTGAAGAGATTTCCACTTATCGTTGATGAAGGAAAAGCTTCTCGGAAGAGATTGTCACTTATCACTGAAGACGAATAAGCTTCTCCCAAGAGATTTCCACTTATCGTTGATGAAGGATAAGCTTCTCTGAAGAGATTGCCACTTATCGTTGAAGACGGATAAGCTTCTCCAATGAGATTGCCACTTATCACTGAAGAATGATAAGCTTCTCTGAAGAGAATGCCACTTATCGCTGAAGACGGATAAGCTTCTCCCAAGAGATTACCACATATCACTGAAGAAAGATAAGCTGCTCCAATGAGATTGCCACTTATCGCTAAAGAAAGATAAGCTTCTCCCAAGAGATTACCACTTATCACTGAAGAAAGATAAGCTTCTCGGAAGAGATTGCCACTTATCGCTGAAGACGGATAAGCTTATCCCAAGAGATTGCCACTTATCACCGAAGAAAGATAAGCTTCTCTGTAGAGATTGCCACTTATCGCTGAAGATGGATAAGCTTCTCCCAAGAGATTGCCACTTATCACGGAAGAAAGATAAGCTTCTATGAAGAGATTTCCACTTATCGCTGAAGACGGATAAGCTTCTCCCAAGAGATTGCCACTTATCACTGAAGAAAGATAAGCTTCTCTGGAGAGATTTCCACTTATCGGTGAAGACGGATAAACTTCTCCCAAGAGATTGCCACTTATCACCGAAGAAAGTTAAGCTTCTATGAAGAGATTGCCACTTATCGCTGAAGACGGATAAGCTTCTCCCAAGAGATTGCCACTTATCACTGAAGAAAGATAACCTTTTCTGAAGAGATTTCCACTTATCGCTGAAGCCGGATAAGCTTCTCCCAAGAGATTACCACTTATCACTGAAGAAAGATAAGCTTCTCTGAAGAGATTTCCACTTACCGCTGAAGACGGATAAGCTTCTCCCAAGAGATTGCCACTTATCAATAAAGAAAGAGAAGCTTCTCTGAAGAGATTGCCACCTACCGCTGAAGACGGATAAGCTTCTCCCAAGAGATTACCACTTATCACTGAAGAAAGATAAGCTTCTCGGAAGAGATTTCCACTTATTGCTGAAGACGGATAAGCTTATCCCAAGAGATTGCCACTTATCACCGAAGAAAGATAAGCTTCTCTGTAGAGATTTCCACTTATCGCTGAAGATGGATAAGCTTCTCCCAAGGGATTGCCACTTATCACTGAAGAAAGATAAGCTTCTATGAAGTGATTTCCACTTATCGCTGAAGACGGATAAGCTTCTCCCAAGATATTGCCACTTATCACTGAAGAAAGTTAAGCTTCTCTGGAGAGATTGCCACTTATCGGTGAAGATGGATAAACTTCTCCCAAGAGATTGCAACTTATCACCGAAGAAAGTTAAGCTTCTATGAAGAGATTGCCACTTATCGTTGAAGACGGATAAGCTTCTCCCAAGAGATTGTCACTTATCACTGAAGAAAGACAACCTTTTCTGAAGAGATTTCCACTTATCGCTGAAGGCGGATAAGCTTCTCCCAAGAGATTACCACTTATCACTGAAGAAAGATAAGCTTCTCTGAAGAGATTTCCACTTACCGCTGAAGACGGATAAGCTTCTCCCAAGAGATTGTCACTTATCAATAAAGAAATATAAGCTTCTCTGAAGAGATTGCCACCTACTGCTGAAGACGAATAAGCTTCTCCTAAGTGATTGCCACTTATCACTGAAGAAAGATAAGCTTCTCTGAAGAGATTTCCACTTATCGCTGAAGATGGATAAGCTTCTTCCAAGAGATTGCCACTTATCACAGAAGAAAGATAAGCTTTTCTGAAGAGATTTCCACTTATCACTGAAGACGGAAAAGCTTCTCCCAAGGGATTTCCACTTATCACTGAAGAAAGATAAGCTTCTCGGAAGAGATTTCCACTTATCGCTAAAGACGGATAAGCTTATCCCAAGAGATTGCCACTTATCACCGAAGAAAGATAAGCTTCTCTGTAGAGATTGCCACTTATCGCTGAAGATGGATAAGCTTCTCCCAAGAGATTGCCACTTATCACTGAAGAAAGATAAGCTTCTCTGAAGAGATTTCCACTTATCGCTGAAGGCGGATTAGCTTCTCCCAAGAGATTACAACTTTTCACTGAAGAAAGATAAGCTTCTCTGAAGAGATTGCCACTTACCGCTGAAGACGGATAAGCTTTTCCCAAGAGATTGCCACTTATCACTAAAGAAAGATAAGCTTCTCTGAAGAGATTTCCACTTACCGCTGAAGATGGATAAGCTTCTCCCAAGAGATTGCCACTTATCACTGAAGAAAGATAAGCTTCTCTGAAGAGATTTCCACTTACCGTTGAAGACGGATAAGCTTATCCCAAGAGATTGCCACTTATCACTGAAGAAATATAAGCTTCTCTGAAGAGATTTCCACTATCGCAGAAGACGGATAAGCTTCTCCCAAGAGATTGCCACTTATCACTGAAGAAAGATAAGCTTCTATGAAGAGTTGCCACTTATCGCTGAAGACGGATAAGCTTCTCCCAAGAGATTGCCACTTATAGCTTAAGAAAGATAAGCTTCTCTGAAGAGATTGCCACTTATCGCTTAAGACGGATAAGCTTCTCCCAAGAGATTTCCACTTATCACTGAAGAAAGATAATCTCCTCTGAAGAGATTGCCACTTATCGCTGAAGACGGATAAGCTTCACCTAAGAGATTACCACCTATCATTGAAGAAAGATAAGCTTCTCTAAAGAGATTTCCACTTATCACTGAAGACGGATAAGCTTCTCCCAAGATATTTCCACTTCTCGCTTAAGAGGGATAAGCTTCTCCCAAGAGATTGCCAGTTATCACTGAAGAAAGATAAGCTTCTCTGAAGAGATTGCCACTTATCGTTGATGAAGAATAAGCTTCTCTGAAGAGATTGTCATTTATCGCTGAAGACGGATAAGCTTCTCCCAAGAGATTGCCACTTATTGTTGATCAAGGATAAGCTTCTCTAAAGAGATTACTACTTATCCCTGAAGACGGATAAGCTTCTCCCAAGAGATTTCCACCTATCGCTAAAGACGGATAAGCTTCTCCCACGAGATTGCCACTTATCACTGAAGAAAGATAAGCTTCTCTGAAGATATTGCTACTTATCGCTGAAGATGAATAAGCTTCTCCCAAGAGATTGCCACTTATCACTGAAGAAAGATAAGCTTCTCTAAAGAGGTTGCCACTTATCGCTGAAGACGGATAAGCTTCTCCCAAGAGATTGCCACTTATCACTGAAGAAAGATAAGCTTCTCTGAAGAGATTGCCACTTATCGCTGAAGACTGATAAGCTTCTGCCAAGAGATTGCCACTTATCACTGAAGAAAGATAAGCTTCTCTGGAGAGATTGCCACTTATCGGTGAAGATGGATAAACTTCTCCCAAGAGATTGCAACTTATCACCGAAGAAAGTTAAGCTTCTATGAAGAGATTGCCACTTATCGTTGAAGACGGATAAGCTTCTCCCAAGAGATTGTCACTTATCACTGAAGAAAGACAACCTTTTCTGAAGAGATTTCCACTTATCGCTGAAGGCGGATAAGCTTCTCCCAAGAGATTACCACTTATCACTGAAGAAAGATAAGCTTCTCTGAAGAGATTTCCACTTACCGCTGAAGACGGATAAGCTTCTCCCAAAAGATTGTCACTTATCAATAAAGAAAGATAAGCTTCTCTGAAGAGATTGCCACCTACTGCTGAAGACGGATAAGCTTCTCCTAAGTGATTGCCACTTATCACTGAAGAAAGATAAGCTTCTCTGAAGAGATTTCCACTTATCGCTGAAGATGGATAAGCTTCTTCCAAGAGATTGCCACTTATCACAGAAGAAAGATAAGCTTTTCTGAAGAGATTTCCACTTATCACTGAAGACGGAAAAGCTTCTCCCAAGGGATTTCCACTTATCACTGAAGAAAGATAAGCTTCTCGGAAGAGATTTCCACTTATCGCTAAAGACGGATAAGCTTATCCCAAGAGATTGCCACTTATCACCGAAGAAAGATAAGCTTCTCTGTAGAGATTGCCACTTATCGCTGAAGATGGATAAGCTTCTCCCAAGAGATTGCCACTTATCACTGAAGAAAGATAAGCTTCTCTGAAGAGATTTCCACTTATCGCTGAAGGCGGATTAGCTTCTCCCAAGAGATTACAACTTTTCACTGAAGAAAGATAAGCTTCTCTGAAGAGATTGCCACTTACCGCTGAAGACGGATAAGCTTTTCCCAAGAGATTGCCACTTATCACTAAAGAAAGATAAGCTTCTCTGAAGAGATTTCCACTTACCGCTGAAGATGGATAAGCTTCTCCCAAGAGATTGCCACTTATCACTGAAGAAAGATAAGCTTCTCTGAAGAGATTTCCACTTACCGTTGAAGACGGATAAGCTTATCCCAAGAGATTGCCACTTATCACTGAAGAAATATAAGCTTCTCTGAAGAGATTTCCACTATCGCTGAAGACGGATAAGCTTCTCCCAAGAGATTGCCACTTATCACTGAAGAAAGATAAGCTTCTATGAAGAGATTGCCACTTATCGCTGAAGACGGATAAGCTTCTCCCAAGAGATTGCCACTTATAGCTTAAGAAAGATAAGCTTCTCTGAAGAGATTGCCACTTATCGCTTAAGACGGATAAGCTTCTCCCAAGAGATTTCCACTTATCACTGAAGAAAGATAATCTCCTCTGAAGAGATTGCCACTTATCGCTGAAGACGGATAAGCTTCACCTAAGAGATTACCACCTATCATTGAAGAAAGATAAGCTTCTCTAAAGAGATTTCCACTTATCACTGAAGACGGATAAGCTTCTCCCAAGATATTTCCACTTCTCGCTTAAGAGGGATAAGCTTCTCCCAAGAGATTGCCACTTATCACTGAAGAAAGATAAGCTTCTCTGAAGAGATTGCCACTTATCGTTGATGAAGGATAAGCTTCTCTGAAGAGATTGTCACTTATCGCTGAAGACGGATAAGCTTCTCCCAAGAGATTGCCACTTATTGTTGATCAAGGATAAGCTTCTCTAAAGAGATTACTACTTATCCCTGAAGACGGATAAGCTTCTCCCAAGAGATTTCCACCTATCGCTAAAGACGGATAAGCTTCTCCCACGAGATTGCCACTTATCACTGAAGAAAGATAAGCTTCTCTGAAGATATTGCTACTTATCACTGAAGATGAATAAGCTTCTCCCAAGAGATTGCCACTTATCACTGAAGAAAGATAAGCTTCTCTAAAGAGGTTGCCACTTATCGCTGAAGACGGATAAGCTTCTCCCAAGAGATTGCCACTTATCACTGAAGAAAGATAAGCTTCTCTGAAGAGATTTCCACTTACCGTTGAAGACGGATAAGCTTATCCCAAGAGATTGCCACTTATCACTGAAGAAATATAAGCTTCTCTGAAGAGATTTCCACTATCGCTGAAGACGGATAAGCTTCTCCCAAGAGATTGCCACTTATCACTGAAGAAAGATAAGCTTCTATGAAGAGATTGCCACTTATCGCTGAAGACGGATAAGCTTCTCCCAAGAGATTGCCACTTATAGCTTAAGAAAGATAAGCTTCTCTGAAGAGATTGCCACTTATCGCTTAAGACGGATAAGCTTCTCCCAAGAGATTTCCACTTATCACTGAAGAAAGATAATCTCCTCTGAAGAGATTGCCACTTATCGCTGAAGACGGATAAGCTTCACCTAAGAGATTACCACCTATCATTGAAGAAAGATAAGCTTCTCTAAAGAGATTTCCACTTATCACTGAAGACGGATAAGCTTCTCCCAAGATATTTCCACTTCTCGCTTAAGAGGGATAAGCTTCTCCCAAGAGATTGCCACTTATCACTGAAGAAAGATAAGCTTCTCTGAAGAGATTGCCACTTATCGTTGATGAAGGATAAGCTTCTCTGAAGAGATTGTCACTTATCGCTGAAGACGGATAAGCTTCTCCCAAGAGATTGCCACTTATTGTTGATCAAGGATAAGCTTCTCTAAAGAGATTACTACTTATCCCTGAAGACGGATAAGCTTCTCCCAAGAGATTTCCACCTATCGCTAAAGACGGATAAGCTTCTCCCACGAGATTGCCACTTATCACTGAAGAAAGATAAGCTTCTCTGAAGATATTGCTACTTATCGCTGAAGATGAATAAGCTTCTCCCAAGAGATTGCCACTTATCACTGAAGAAAGATAAGCTTCTCTAAAGAGGTTGCCACTTATCGCTGAAGACGGATAAGCTTCTCCCAAGAGATTGCCACTTATCACTGAAGAAAGATAAGCTTCTCTGAAGAGATTGCCACTTATCGCTGAAGACTGATAAGCTTCTGCCAAGAGATTGCCACTTATCACTGAAGAAAGATAAGCTTCTCTGGAGAGATTGCCACTTATCGGTGAAGATGGATAAACTTCTCCCAAGAGATTGCAACTTATCACCGAAGAAAGTTAAGCTTCTATGAAGAGATTGCCACTTATCGTTGAAGACGGATAAGCTTCTCCCAAGAGATTGTCACTTATCACTGAAGAAAGACAACCTTTTCTGAAGAGATTTCCACTTATCGCTGAAGGCGGATAAGCTTCTCCCAAGAGATTACCACTTATCACTGAAGAAAGATAAGCTTCTCTGAAGAGATTTCCACTTACCGCTGAAGACGGATAAGCTTCTCCCAAGAGATTGTCACTTATCAATAAAGAAAGATAAGCTTCTCTGAAGAGATTGCCACCTACTGCTGAAGACGGATAAGCTTCTCCTAAGTGATTGCCACTTATCACTGAAGAAAGATAAGCTTCTCTGAAGAGATTTCCACTTATCGCTGAAGATGGATAAGCTTCTTCCAAGAGATTGCCACTTATCACAGAAGAAAGATAAGCTTTTCTGAAGAGATTTCCACTTATCACTGAAGACGGAAAAGCTTCTCCCAAGGGATTTCCACTTATCACTGAAGAAAGATAAGCTTCTCGGAAGAGATTTCCACTTATCGCTAAAGACGGATAAGCTTATCCCAAGAGATTGCCACTTATCACCGAAGAAAGATAAGCTTCTCTGTAGAGATTGCCACTTATCGCTGAAGATGGATAAGCTTCTCCCAAGAGATTGCCACTTATCACTGAAGAAAGATAAGCTTCTCTGAAGAGATTTCCACTTATCGCTGAAGGCGGATTAGCTTCTCCCAAGAGATTACAACTTTTCACTGAAGAAAGATAAGCTTCTCTGAAGAGATTGCCACTTACCGCTGAAGACGGATAAGCTTTTCCCAAGAGATTGCCACTTATCACTAAAGAAAGATAAGCTTCTCTGAAGAGATTTCCACTTACCGCTGAAGATGGATAAGCTTCTCCCAAGAGATTGCCACTTATCACTGAAGAAAGATAAGCTTCTCTGAAGAGATTTCCACTTACCGTTGAAGACGGATAAGCTTATCCCAAGAGATTGCCACTTATCACTGAAGAAATATAAGCTTCTCTGAAGAGATTTCCACTATCGCTGAAGACGGATAAGCTTCTCCCAAGAGATTGCCACTTATCACTGAAGAAAGATAAGCTTCTATGAAGAGATTGCCACTTATCGCTGAAGACGGATAAGCTTCTCCCAAGAGATTGCCACTTATAGCTTAAGAAAGATAAGCTTCTCTGAAGAGATTGCCACTTATCGCTTAAGACGGATAAGCTTCTCCCAAGAGATTTCCACTTATCACTGAAGAAAGATAATCTCCTCTGAAGAGATTGCCACTTATCGCTGAAGACGGATAAGCTTCACCTAAGAGATTACCACCTATCATTGAAGAAAGATAAGCTTCTCTAAAGAGATTTCCACTTATCACTGAAGACGGATAAGCTTCTCCCAAGATATTTCCACTTCTCGCTTAAGAGGGATAAGCTTCTCCCAAGAGATTGCCACTTATCACTGAAGAAAGATAAGCTTCTCTGAAGAGATTGCCACTTATCGTTGATGAAGGATAAGCTTCTCTGAAGAGATTGTCACTTATCGCTGAAGACGGATAAGCTTCTCCCAAGAGATTGCCACTTATTGTTGATCAAGGATAAGCTTCTCTAAAGAGATTACTACTTATCCCTGAAGACGGATAAGCTTCTCCCAAGAGATTTCCACCTATCGCTAAAGACGGATAAGCTTCTCCCACGAGATTGCCACTTATCACTGAAGAAAGATAAGCTTCTCTGAAGATATTGCTACTTATCGCTGAAGATGAATAAGCTTCTCCCAAGAGATTGCCACTTATCACTGAAGAAAGATAAGCTTCTCTAAAGAGGTTGCCACTTATCGCTGAAGACGGATAAGCTTCTCCCAAGAGATTGCCACTTATCACTGAAGAAAGATAAGCTTCTCTGAAGAGATTGCCACTTATCGCTGAAGACTGATAAGCTTCTGCCAAGAGATTGCCACTTATCACTGAAGAAAGATAAGCTTCTCTGAAGAGATAGCCACTTATCGTTGAAGATGGATAAGCTTCTCTCAAGATATTTCCACTTATCACTGAAGAAAGATAAGCTTCCCTGAAGAGATTTCCACTTATCGCTGAAGACGGATAAGCTTCTCCCAAGAGATTGCCACTTATCACTGAAGAAAGATAACCTTTTCTGAAGAGATTTCCACTTATCGCTGAAGCCGGATAAGCTTCTCCCAAGAGATTACCACTTATCACTGAAGAAAGATAAGCTTCTCTGAAGAGATTTCCACTTACCACTGAAGACGGATAAGCTTCTCCCAAGAGATTGCCACTTATCAATAAAGAAAGAGAAGCTTCTCTGAAGAGATTGCCACCTACCGCTGAAGACGGATAAGCTTATCCCAAGAGATTACCACTTATCACTGAAGAAAGATAAGCTTCTCGGAAGAGATTTCCACTTATTGCTGAAGACGGATAAGCTTATCCCAAGAGATTGCCACTTATCACCGAAGAAAGATAAGCTTCTCTGTAGAGATTTCCACTTATCGCTGAAGATGGATAAGCTTCTCCCAAGGGATTGCCACTTATCACTGAAGAAATATAAGCTTCTATGAAGTGATTTCCACTTATCGCTGAAGACGGATAAGCTTCTCCCAAGATATTGCCACTTATCACTGAAGAAAGATAAGCTTCTCTGGAGAGATTGCCACTTATCGGTGAAGATGGATAAACTTCTCCCAAGAGATTGCCACTTATCACCGAAGAAAGTTAAGCTTCTATGAAGAGATTGCCACTGATCGCTGAAGACGGATAAGCTTCTCCCAAGAGATTGTCACTTATCACTGAAGAAAGATAACCTTTTCTGAAGAGATTTCCACTTATCGCTAAAGGCGGATAAGCTTCTCCCAAGAGATTACCACTTATCACTGAAGAAAGATAAGCTTCTCTGAAGAGATTTCCACTTACCTCTGAAGACGGATAAGCTTCTCCCAAGAGATTGTCACTTATCAATAAATAAAGATAAGCTTCTCTGAAGAGATTGCCACCTACTACTGCAGACGGATAAGCTTCTCCTAAGTGATTGCCACTTATCACTGAAGAAAGATAAGCTTCTCTGAAGAGATTTCCACTTATCGCTGAAGATGGATAAGCTTCTTCCAAGAGATTGCCACTTATCACAGAAGAAAGATAAGCTTTTCTAAAGAGATTTCCACTTATCGCTGAAGACGGAAAAGCTTCTCCCAAGGGATTTCCACTTATCACTGAAGAAAGATAAGCTTCTCGGAAGAGATTGCCACTTATCGCTAAAGACGGATAAGCTTATCCCAAGAGATTGCCACTTATCACCGAAGAAAGATAAGCTTCTCTGTAGAGATTGCCACTTATCGCTGAAGATGGATAAGCTTCTTCCAAGAGATTGCCACTTATCACTGAAGAAAGATAAGCTTCTCTGAAGAGATTTCCACTTATCGCTGAAGGCGGATAAGCTTCTCCCAAGAGATTACCACTTTTCACTGAAGAAAGATAAGCTTCTCTGAAGAGATTGCCACTTACCGCTGAAGACGGATAAGCTTTTCCCAAGAGATTTCCACTTATCACTAAAGAAAGATAAGCTTCTCTGAAGAGATTTCCACTTACCGCTGAAGATGGATAAGCTTCTCCCAAGAGATTGCCACTTATCACTGAAGAAAGATAAGCTTCTCTGAAGAAATTTCGACTTACTGTTGAAGACGGATAAGCTTCTCCCAAGAGATTGCCACTTATCACTGAAGAAATATAACCCTCTCTGAAGAGATTTCCACTATCGCTGAAGACGGATAAGCTTCTCCCAAGAGATTGCCACTTATCACTGAAGAAAGATAAGCTTCTATGAAGAGATTACCACTTATCGCTGAAGACGGATAAGCTTCTCCCAAGAGATTGCCACTTATAGCTTAAGAAAGATAAGCTTCTCTGAAGAGATTGCCACTTATCGCTTAAGACGGATAAACTTCTCCCAAGAGATTTCCACTTATCACTAAAGAAAGATAATCTCCTCTGAAGATATTGCCACTTATCGCTGAAGACGGATAAGCTTCACCTAAGAGATTACCACCTATCATTGAAGAAAGATAAGCTTCTCTAAAGAGATTTCCACTTATCACTGAAGACGGATAAGCTTCTCCCAAGAGATTGCCACTTATCACTGAAGAAAGATAAGCTTCTCTGAAGAGATTGCCACTTATCGTTGATGAAGGATAAGCTTCTCTGAAGAGATTGTCACTTATCGCTGAAGACGGATAAGCTTCTCCCAAGAGATTTCCACTTATCGCTAAAGACGGATAAGCTTCTCCCACGAGATTGCCACTTATCACTGAAGACGGATAAGCTTCTCTGAAGATATTGCTACTTATCGCTGAAGACGAATAAGCTTCTCCCAAGAGATTGCCACTTATCACTGAAGAAAGATAAGCTTCTCTGAAGAGGTTTCCACTTATCGCTGAAGACGGATAAGCTTCTCCCAAGAGATTGCCATTTATCACTGAAGAAAGATAAGCTTCTCTGAAGAGATTGCCACTTATCGCTGAAGACGGATAAGCTTCTGCCAAGAGATTGCCACTTATCACTGAAGAAAGATAAGCTTCTCTGAAGAGATAGCCACTTATCGTTGAAGATGGATAAGCTTCTCCCAAGATATTTCCACTTATCACTGAAGAAAGATAAGCTTCTCTGAAGAGGTTTCCACTTATCGCTGAAGACGGATAAGCTTCTCCCAAGAGATTGCCATTTATCACTGAAGAAAGATAAGCTTCTCTGAAGAGATTGCCACTTATCGCTGAAGACGGATAAGCTTCTGCCAAGAGATTGCCACTTATCACTGAAGAAAGATAAGCTTCTCTGAAGAGATAGCCACTTATCGTTGAAGATGGATAAGCTTCTCCCAAGATATTTCCACTTATCACTGAAGAAAGATAAGCTTCTCTGAAGAGATTTCCACTTATCGCTGAAGACGGATAAGCTTCTCCCAAGAGATTACCACTTATCACTGAAGAAATAAAAGCATCTCTGAAGAGATTGTCACTTACCGCTGAAGATGAATAAGCTTCTCCCAATAGATTGCCACTTATCACTAAAGAAAGATATGCTTCTCTGAAGAAATTGCGACTTACCACTGAAGACGGATAAGCTTCTCCCAAGTGATTGCCACTTATCACTGAAGAAATATTAGCTTCTCTGAAGATATTTCCACTATCGCTGAAGACGGATAAGCTTCTCCAAGAAGATTGCCACTTATCACTGAAGAAAGATAAGCTTCACTGAAGAGATTGCCATTTATCGCTGAAGACCGATAAGCTTCTCCCAAGAGATTGCCACGTATCACTGAAGAAAGATAAGCTTCTCTGAAGAGATTGCCACTTATCTTTGAAGACGAATAAGCTTCTCCCAAGAGATTGCCACTTATCACTAAAGGAAGATAGGCTCCTCTGAAGAGATTGCCACTTATCGCTGAAGACGGATAAGCTTCTCCTAAGAGATTACCACTTATCACTGAAGAAAGATAAGCTTCTCTAAAGAGATTGCCACGTATCGCTGAAGATGGACAAGCTTCTCACAAGAGATTGCCACTTATCAATGATGAAGGATAAGCTTCTCTGAAGATATTGCCACTTATCGCTGAAGACGGATAAGCTTCTCCCAAGAGATTGCCACTTATCGCTGAAGACGGAGAAGCTTCTCCCAAGAGATTTCCACTTATCACTAAAGAAAGATAAGCTTCTCTGAAGATATTTCCACTTATCGTTGATGAAGGAAAAGCTTCTCTGAAGAGATTGTCACTTATCACTGAAGACGAATAAGCTTCTCCCAAGAGATTGCCACTTATCGTTGATGAAGGATAAGCTTCTCTGAAGAGATTGCCACTTATCGTTGAAGACGGATAAGCTTCTCCCATGAGATTGCCACTTATCACTGAAGATGATAAGCTTCTCTGAAGAGAATGCCACTTATCGCTGAAAACGGATAAGCTTCTCCCAAGAGATTACCACATATCACTGAAGAAAGATAAGCTGCTCCAATGAGATTGCCACTTATCGCTAAAGAAAGATAAGCTTCTCCCAAGAGATTACCACTTATCACTGAAGAAAGATAAGCTTCTCGGAAGAGATTGCCACTTATCGCTGAAGACGGATAAGCTTATCCCAAGAGATTTCCACTTATCACCTAAGAAAGATAAGCTTCTCTGTAGAGATTGCCACTTATCGCTGAAGATGGATAAGCTTCTCCCAAGAGATTGCCACTTATCACTGAAGAAAGATAAGCTTCTCTGAAGAGATTTCCACTTATCGCTGAAGACGGATAAGCTTCTCCCAAGAGATTGCCACTTATCACTAAAGAAAGATAAGCTTCTCTGGAGAGATTTCCACTTATCGGTGAAGACGGATAAACTTCTCCCAAGAGATTGCCACTTATCACCGAAGAAAGTTAAGCTTCTATGAAGAGATTGCCACTTATCGCTGAAGACGGATAAGCTTCTCCCAAGAGATTGCCACTTATCACTGAAGAAAGATAACCTTTTTTGAAGAGATTTCCACTTATCGCTGAAGGCGGATAAGCTTCTCCCAAGAGATTACCACTTATCACTGAAGAAAGATAAGCTTCTCTGAAGAGATTTCCACTTACCGCTGAAGACGGATAAGCTTCTCCCAAGAGATTGTCACTTATCAATAAAGAAAGATAAGCTTCTCTGAAGATATTGCCACCTACCGCTGAAGACGGATAAGCTTCTCCTAAGAGATTGCCACTTATCACTAAAGAAAGATAAGCTTCTCTGAAGAGAATTCCACTTATCGCTGAAGATGGATAAGCTTCTTCCAAGAGATTGCCACTTATCACAGAAGAACGATAAGCTTTTTTGAAGAGATTTCCACTTATCGCTGAAGACGGAAAAGCTTCTCCCAAGGGATTGCCACTTATCACTGAAGAAAGATAAGCTTCTCGGAAGAGATTGCCACTTATCGCTAAAGACGGATAAGCTTATCCCAAGAGATTGCCACTTATCACCGAAGAAAGATAAGCTTCTCTGTAGAGATTGCCACTTATCGCTGAAGATGGATAAGCTTCTCCGAAGAGATTGCCACTTATCACTGAAGGCGGATAAGCTTCTCCCAAGAGATTACCACTTATCACTGAAGAAAGATAAGCTTCTCTGAAGAGATTGCCACTTAACGCTGAAGACGGATAAGCTTTTCCCAAGAGATTGCCACTTATCACTAAAGAAAGATAAGCTTCTCTGAAGAGATTTCCACTTACCGCTGAAGATGGATAAGCTTCTCCCAAGAGATTGCCACTTATCACTGAAGAAAGATAAGCTTCTCTGAAGAGATTTCCACTTACCGCTGAAAACGGATAAGCTTCTCCCAAGAGATTGCCACTTATCAGTAAAGAAAGATAAGCTTCTCTGAAGAGATTTCCACTTACCGTTGAAGACGGATAAGCTTCTCCCAAGAGATTGCCACTTATCACTGAAGAAATATAAGCTTCTCTGAAGAGATTTCCACTATCGCTGAAGACGGATAAGCTTCTCTCAAGAGATTGCCACTTATCACTGAAGAAAGATAAGCTTCTATGAAGAGATTGCCACTTATCGCTGAAGACGGATAAGCTTCTCCCAAGAGATTGCCACTTATAGCTTAAGAAAGATAAGCTTCTCTGAAGAGATTGCCACTTATTGCTTAAGACGAATAAGCTTCTCCCAAGAGATTTCCACTTATCACTGAAGAAAGATAATCTCCTCTGAAAAGATTGCCACTTATCGCTGAAGACGGATAAGCTTCTCCTAAGATATTACCACCTATCACTGAAGAAAGATAAGCTTCTCTAAAGAGATTTCCACTTATCACTGAAGACGGATAAGCTTCTCCCACGATATTTCCACTTCTCGCTTAAGAGGGATAAGCTTCTCCCAAGGGATTGCCACTTATCACTGAAGAAAGATAAGCTTCTCTGAAGAGATTGCCACTTATCGTTGATGAAGGATAAGCTTCTCTGAAGAGATTGTCACTTATCGCTGAAGACGGATAAGCTTCTCCTAAGAGATTGCCATTTATTATTGATGAAGGATAAGCTTCTCTAAAGAGATTACAACTTATCCCTGAAGACAGATAAGCTTCTCCCAAGAGATTTCCACTTATCGCTAAAGGCGGATAAGCTTCTCCCACGAGATTGCCACTTATCACTGAAGAAAGATAAGCTTCTCTGAAGATATTGCTACTTATTGCTGAAGACGAATAAGCTTCTCCCAAAAGATTGCCACTTATCACTGAAGAAAGATAATCTTCTCTAAAGAGGTTGCCACTTATCGCTGAAGACGGATAAGCTTCTCCCAAGAGATTGCCACTTATCACTGAAGAAAGATAAGCTTCTCTGAAGAGATTGCTACTTATCGCTGAAGACTGATAAGCTTCTGCCAAGAGATTGCCACTTATCACTGAAGAAAGATAAGCTTCTCTGAAGAGATAGCCACTTATCGTTGAAGATGGATAAGCTTCTCCCAAGATATTTCCACTTATCACTGAAGAAAGATAAGCTTCTCTGAAGAGATTGCCACTTATCGCTGAAGACGGATAAGCTTCTCCCAAGAGATTGCCACTTATCACTGAAGAAAGATATGCTTCTCTGAAGAGATTTCCACTTACCGCTAAAGATGGATAAGCTTATCCCAAGAGATTGCCAATTATCACCGAAGAAAGATAAGCTTCTCTGAAGAGATTGCCAGTTATCCCTGAACACGGATAAGCTTCTCCGAAGAGATTTCCACTAAATACTGAAGAAAGATAAGCTTCTCTAAAGAGATTTCCACTTATCGTTGAAGGCGGATAAGCTTCTCCCAAGAGATTACCACTTATCACTGAAGAAAGATAAGCTTCCCTGAAGAGATTGCCACTTACCGCTGAAGACGGATAAGCTTCTCTAAAGAGATTGCCACTTATCACTAAAGAAATATAAGCTTCTCTGAAGAGATTGCCACTTACCGCTGAAGATGGATATGATTCTCCTAAGAGATTGCCACTTATCACTGAAGAAAGATAAGATTCTCTGAAGAGATTGCCACTTATCGCTAAAGATGGATAAGCTTATCCCAAGAGATTTCCAGTTATCACTGAAGAAAGATAATCTTTTTTGAAGAGATTACCACTTATCGCTGAAGACGGAAAAGCTTCTCCCAAGAGATTGCCACTTATCACTTAAGAAAGATAAACTTCTCTGAAGAGATTGCCACTTATCGCTTAAGATGGAGAATCTTCTCCCAAGAGATTTCCACTTATCACGTAAGAAAGATAAGCTCGTCTGAAGAGATTGGCACTTAACGCTAAAGACGGATAAGCTTCTCCCAAGAGATTACTACTTATCACTGAAGACAGATATGCTTCGCTGAAGAGATTGCCACTTGTCGCTAAAGACGGATAAGCTTCTCCCAAGAGATTGCCAATTATCACTTATGAAATATAAGCTTCTCGGAAGAGATTGCCACTATCGCTGAAGACGGATAAGCTTCTCCCAAGAGATTTCCATTTATCACTGAAGAAAGATAAGCTTCTATGAAGAGATTGCCATTTATCGCTGAAGACGGATAAGCTTCTCCCAAGAGTTTGCCACTTATAGCTTAAGAAAGATAAGCTTCTCTGAAGAGATTGCCACTTATCGCTTAAGACGGATAAGCTTCCCCCAAGAGATTGCCACTTATCACTAAAGAAAGATAATCTCCTCTAAAGAGATTGCCACTTATCGCTGAAGACGAATAAGCTTCTCCTAAGAGATTACCACTTATCACTGAAGAAAGATAAGCTTCTCTAAAGAGATTGCCACTTATCGCTGAAGACGGATAAACTTCTCCCAAGATATTTCCACTTATCGCTTAAGAGGGATAAGCTTCTTCCAAGAGATTGCCACTTATCACTGAAGAAAGATAAGCTTCTCTGAAGAGATTGCCACTTATCATTGATGAAGGATAAGCTTCTCTGAAGAGATTGTCACTTATCGCTGAAGACAAATAAGATTCTCCCAAGAGATTGCCACTTATTATTGATGAAGGATAAGCTTCTCTAAAGAGATTACCACTTATCCCTGAAGACGGATAAGCTTCTCCCAAGAGATTTCCACTTATCGCTAAAGTCGGATAAGCTTCTCCCAAGAGATTGCCACTTATCACTGAAGAAAGATAAGCTTCTCTTAAGAGATTGCCACATATCGCTGAAGATGAATAAGCTTCTCCCAAGAGATTTCCACTTATCACTGAAGAAAGATAAGCTTCTCTAAAGAGATTGCCACTTATCGCTGAAGACAGATAAGCTTCTCCCAAGAGATTGCCACTTATCAATGAAGAAAGATAAGCTTCTCTGAAGAGATTGCCACTTATCACTGAAGACTGATTAGCTTCTGCCAAGAGATTGCCACTTATCACTGAAGAAAGATAAGCTTCTCTGAAGAGATTGCCACTTATCGTTGAAGATGGATAAGCTTCTCCCAAGAGATTTCCACTTATCACTGAAGAAAGATAAGCTTTTCTGAAGAGATTGCCACTTATCGCTGAAGACGGATAAGCTTCTCCCAAGAGATTGCCACTTATCACTGAAGAAAGATAAGCTTCTCTGAAGAGATTGCCACTTATCGCTGAAGATGGATAAGCTTATCCCAATAGATTACCAATTATCACTGAAGAAAGATAAGCTTCCCTGAAGAGATTGCCACTTCCCGCTGAAGACGGAAAAGCTTCTCTCAGAAGATTGCCACTTATCACTAAAGAAAGATAAGCTTCTCTGAAGAGATTGCCACTTACCGCTGAAGACGGATATGCTTCTTTTAAGAGATTGCCACTTATCACTGAAGAAAGATAAGATTCTCTAAAGATATTGCCACTTATCGCTATAGATGGATAAGCTTCTCCCAAGAGATTTCCAGTTATCACTGAAGAAAGATAATCTTTTTTGAAGAGATTGCCACTTATCGTTGAAGACAGAAAAGCTTCTCCCAAGAGATTGCCACTTATCACTTAAGAAAGATAAACTTCTCTGAAGATATTGCCACTTATCGCTTAAGATGGAGAAGCTTCTCCCAAGAGATTTCCACTTATCAAGTAAGAAAGATAAGCTCGTCTGAAGAGATTGCCACTTAACGCTGAAGACGGATAAGCTTCTCCCAAGAGATTTCCATTTATCACTGAAGAAAGATAAGCTTCTATGAAGAGATTGCCATTTATCGCTGAAGACGGATAAGCTTCTCCCAAGAGTTTGCCACTTATAGCTTAAGAAAGATAAGCTTCTCTGAAGAGATTGCCACTTATCGCTTAAGACGGATAAGCTTCTCCCAAGAGATTGCCACTTATCACTAAAGAAAGATAATCTCCTCTAAAGAGATTGCCACTTATCGCTGAAGACGAATAAGCTTCTCCTAAGAGATTACCACTTATCACTGAAGAAAGATAAGCTTCTCTAAAGAGATTGCCACTTATCGCTGAAGACGGATAAACTTCTCCCAAGATATTTCCACTTATCGCTTAAGAGGGATAAGCTTCTTCCAAGAGATTGCCACTTATCACTGAAGAAAGATAAGCTTCTCTGAAGAGATTGCCACTTATCGTTGATGAAGGATAAGCTTCTCTGAAGAGATTGTCACTTATCGCTGAAGACAAATAAGATTCTCCCAAGAGATTGCCACTTATTATTGATGAAGGATAAGCTTCTCTAAAGAGATTACCACTTATCCCTGAAGACGGATAAGCTTCTCCCAAGAGATTTCCACTTATCGCTAAATTCGGATAAGCTTCTCCCAAGAGATTGCCACTTATCACTGAAGAAAGATAAGCTTCTCTTAAGAGATTGCCACATATCGCTGAAGACGAATAAGCTTCTCCCAAGAGATTTCCACTTATCACTGAAGAAAGATAAGCTTCTCTAAAGAGATTGCCACTTATCGCTGAAGACGGATAAGCTTCTCCCAAGAGATTGCCACTTATATCTGAAGAAAGATAAGCTTCTCTGAAGAGATTGCCACTTATCACTGAAGACTGATTAGCTTCTGCCAAGAGATTGCCACTTATCACTGAAGAAAGATAAGCTTCTCTGAAGAGATTGCCACTTATCGTTGAAGATGGATAAGCTTCTCCCAAGATATTTCCACTTATCACTGAAGAAAGATAAGCTTTTCTGAAGAGATTGCCACTTATCGCTGAAGACGGATAAGCTTCTCCCAAGAGATTGCCACTTATCACTGAAGAAAGGTAAGCTTCTCTGAAGAGATTGCCACTTATCGCTGAAGATGGATAAGCTTATCCCAATAGATTACCAATTATCACTGAAGAAAGATAAGCTTCCCTGAAGAGATTGCCACTTCCCGCTGAAGACGGAAAAGCTTCTCTCAGAAGATTGCCACTTATCACTAAAGAAAGATAAGCTTCTCTGAAGAGATTGCCACTTACCGCTGAAGACGGATATGCTTCTCCTAAGAGATTGCCACTTATCACTGAAGAAAGATAAGATTCTCTAAAGAGATTGCCACTTATCGCTATAGATGGATAAGCTTCTCCCAAGAGATTTCCAGTTATCACTGAAGAAAGATAATCTTTTTTGAAGAGATTGCCACTTATCGCTGAAGACAGAAAAGCTTCTCCCAAGAGATTGCCACTTATCACTTAAGAAAGATAAACTTCTCTGAAGAGATTGCCACTTATCGCTTAAGATGGAGAAGCTTCTCCCAAGAGATTTCCACTTATCAAGTAAGAAAGATAAGCTCGTCTGAAGAGATTGCCACTTAACGCTGAAGACGGATAAGCTTCTCCTAAGAGATTACTACTTATCACTGAAGAAAGATAAGCTTCTCTGAAGATATTGCCACTTGTCGCTAAAGACGGATAAGCTTCTCCCAAGAGATTGCAATTTATCACTGAAGACAGATAAGCTTCTCTGAAGAGATTTCTACTTATCGCTGAAGACGGATAAGCTTCTCCCATGAGATTGCCAATTATCACTTATGAAATATAAGCATCTCTGAAGAGATTGCCACTATCGCTGAAAACGGATAAGCTTCTCCCAAGAGATTGCCATTTATC
Source organism: Lathyrus sativus (assembly GCA_963859935.3). Classification (NCBI taxonomy): domain Eukaryota; kingdom Viridiplantae; phylum Streptophyta; class Magnoliopsida; order Fabales; family Fabaceae; genus Lathyrus; species Lathyrus sativus. The sequence continues at coordinate 157,926,468 of OZ012741.1, forward strand.
ACTGCAGAAAGATAAGCTTCTCTGAAGAGATTGCCACTTATCGCTGAAGACGGATAAGCTTCTCCCAAGACATTGCAGCTTATCACTTAAGAAAGATAAGCTTCTCTGAAGGGATTGCCACTTATCGCTTAATACGGATAAGCTTCTCCCAAGAGATTGCCACTTATCACTAAACAAAGATAAGCTCCTCTAAAGAGATTGCCACTTATCGCTGAAGACGGATAAGCTTCTCCTAAGACATTACCACTTATCACTGAAGAAAGATAAGCTTCTCTAAAGAGATTTCCACTTATCATTGAAGACGGATAAGCTTCTCCCAAGAGATTGCCACTTATCACTGAAGAAAGATAAGCTTCTCTGAAGAGATTTCCACTTATCGCTGAAGATGGATAAGCTTCTCTCAAGATATTGGCACTTATCACTGAAGAAATATAAGCTTCTCTGAAGAGATTGCCTCTATCGCTGAAGACGAATAAGCTTTTCCCAAGAGATTGCCACTTATCACTGAAGAAAGATAAGCTTCTCTAAAGAGATTGCCACTTATCGCTGAAGACGGATAAGCTTCTCCCAAGAGATTTCCGCTTATAACTGAAGAAAGATAAGCTTCTCTAAAGAGATTGCCACTTATCGCTGAAGATGGATAAGCTTCTCCCAAGAGATTGCCACTTATCATTTAAGAAAGATAAGCTTCTTTGAAGAGATTGCCACTTATCGCTGAAGACGGATAAGCTTCTCCCAAGAGATTGCCACTTATCACTGAAGAAAGATAAGCTTCTCTGAAGAGATTGCCACTTATCGCTGAAGACAGATAAGCTTCTCCCAAGAGATTTCCACTTATCACTTAAGAAAGATAAGCTTCTCTGAAGAGATTGCCACTTATCGGTGAAGACGGATAAGCTTCTCCCAAGAGATTGCCACTTATCACTGAAGAAAGATAAGCTCCTCTGAAGAGATTGCCACTTATCGCTGGAGACAGATAAGCTTCTCGTAAGAGATTACCAATTATCACTGAAGTAAGATAAGCTTCTCTGAAGAGATTCCCACTTATCGCTGAAGACGGATAAGCTTCTCCCAAGAGATTGCCACTTATCACTGAAGAAATATAAGCTTCTCTGAAGAGATTTCCACTGTCGCTGAAGACGGATAAGCTTCTCTTAAGAGATTGCCAGTCATCACTAAAGAAAGATAAGCTTCTCTGAAGAGATTGCCACTTATCGCTGAAGACGGATAAGCTTCTCCTAAGATATTGCCACTTATCACTGAAGAAAGATAAGCTTCTCTAAAGAGATTGCCACTTATAGTTGAAGAAAGGTCATGTGTGCTGGAGACAAATCACTGGTGGTCGCCCAAGCTTAGGATTGGATTCAGATGAATCACCGGGGCACGCCCGCTAACTTGCTTGGGGATCAAAGCTTTGACTATAAAAGGTTGCAATAGACTCCATGAGGAATGCCCATGGTCTTGAACGATATGCCCCTGTCTGGGTTGTATGTTGATTTGAAGATTTGATCAGCCACAAGGTTGAAATACGTCATGGGAAATACCCATGGTCTTGAAAAGATACCCCTGACTGGGCTGAATTTTTCTTTGATATTCTTGAATTTCGTGGGGGGAACCCACGGCTTGCAAGAGATGCCCCTAACTGGGATGAATGGTTGCTTTGAAGCTAAAAAAGCTAAACAACTTCGTGGGGAACGCCCACGGTCTTGCGGAATATGCCCCTGACTAGGATGATGATCTTGGAAATCTTCGAGATTGATCCTGGACCTGAGCTTGCATGCGGATGCTTGATGTTAATGATGTTCCATAAATGGAAATGCAAATGCAAATGCTAACACGCGGAAATGCAAGAGCTGGGGAAACATGATATGATTTTGGGTATGCATATGATGCAGGATGTTTATAAAGTCGAATGCGATGCGTATGATGCATATGATTGCAGACGGGTGATTAGAAATGCAGGTGCCGACACGGTGGACTTTGGTAGTTGCCAATGCGTATTGGACTTTGGATCAGGTGGGAAAGTGAAGGACAAGCCTGACTTCCCGACATTCGTCTTGAACTCAGCAGTTGCTGATGAAAATGGACTTGTTTGAGTAACTTGCCCCAGTATAGTTCAACTTGTCCCAGTATGATCTTTGGGAAAGTTTATCTTGAAAAGAAAGTAGCTTGTCATGAGACGACCACGAGATGACTTGCCCCAAAAATTTTATCATGAACGGATTCATTCTTGATCAACTGACTCTTGGTGGTTGGCTTCAATACACTTTTGGAGTAGCTTGCCCTTGAAAGAGTGTTGAAGTGACTTAACTCGTCCTGAATGAGCACTAGAGGGATCCGCCCTCAAGTTAAAGAAATTATGGGTGGCCTGCCCCTGATTGGTACCACGAAAGGATTCATCATTGTTTAACCGATTCTCATGGTAATTGAGTTCAACATACTCTTGGAATAGCTTTCCCCTGAAAGAGCGTGGAAGCGACTCAACTTGTCCTAAATGAACATTGGAGGGATCTGCCCTTAGTTCAAAGAAACTCTAGGTGGCCTGCCCCTGATCGGTATTCTCGAGATGATTCACTTCTGATCAATCGCTTCATGAATGATTTTCCCCATACTCAACCGATGTTTGGGGATTTGCCTCAGGCTGACTAATTCCAAATTCGCGGGATGACAATGCCTCAGATCCATAAGGCTCCCTGGTATATTCGGTTCCGATCCAGACTGCTGAATAATCCAGTCCTGTTTGATTGCTCTCTGTTAGAATTTCCTCGATGCCAACTATTGACTTGCAATTAAAATTGTTTGTTCATAAATGGTAATTTTAACGTAAAGTTCATGCAAGTTTTGAAAGAAATGTCATTTATTAAGTGTCGTGATAGTGAGAGGAATGGATCGTTAGTCCAAACATTGTGCTAACTTGATTTGTGTGAAAGATATAGCAAGGATAATGACATCAAGGCTGATGACTAGCAAATATGTGAGGCGTCAGTTTACGCAACGTCGCAATAGTATGCTTTCAGAATAAACCTCGCCTCAATTAGGTCTTTCGAGGGTTGTAGCGTGGTCTGGTTCACGGTTATAAAACAAAGGATATGAGGCTCAAAGTATAATTTGTACCCACCCCATCTTCTTGATGATCTCCATACCTATGCTCAGTTAATTTTGCACTTGTTTACCTTGATGGTGTAAGCTTGATGGTTCAAGGTTTGCTCGAGACGGCAGTCACCTTATTTTGATGGAAGGATGTTAGTGCCCCTTTTGATTTGGGTAGCCACTGAATCTTATTTTATTTTTGCTGAGGGTTTGAGAACCTCTTTTGATTTCTTTTTGATCCCTAACTTTTGCATGGACTGATTTTGCTTGTCAGATCCATCGGGATAGCCTTGATTTTTGCCTAAGTCTACTTTGAGGTGCTTGACTTAGCAGGCTTTTGATTTTTTTGATTTTGTTGGAGGATGATGACTGCCATGTCATGGGACATTGATGAACAACCGTCATGTCTTTGGATTTTTCTTTGTTGATTTGAGTGTGAAGTTGGTTTAACTGAACAACTAACCTGCCCCAGGTTGAATGTAAGGGTTTGAATATCCGAAGGAAACTCCTACTTCTAGGCTCGAAGTGGTTGACTAGGGATTAACTCCTTATATCTCCAGTGTTTAGGGGAATTGAAACAATGCCTACACATCGTTGACGAGATTTTGTCTGAAAGCATACGGTTTGCAAATATGGGTATTTAGTTTTCGTCATCCTCCCTCCAATATTGCTAAACAACCGTGAAAAAGTGGAGTGGATAAAAATGTATGTGTCTGTGATTGTGATAAGTACAAGAAATGAGCGAATGCGACATGATTGATTCAGAAAGTGCATAATCATTTCATTAATATTACCATTCAAAACAACAATGCTTAAAACAAGTAGCAATTAACAGGAAATAAAATGCAAATGATAAAAGCGCCCAAGGACTGCCAATGTTGAGGACGTCTGCCTGTCTGGACCACTAGCTTTTGGAGATGACCCTTGGAATCTTCGAGCTTAGACAACTGAGAGGTTGACATGGACAACCAAACTTCCTTCTGGAAAAGATATGTACCCTTTGTCGATCAACTGTTGACCCTTGGCTTGGAAGGCTTTGTAATCTTCGGTCGAATGCCCCATGGATCCTCCATGATATTCACACTGAACATTAGGATTGTACCTAGGAGGGTAAGGTTCTGGCACAGGCTTAAGAGATTTGGGCTCCACCAATGAGTTTTGAATCAGATGTGGGAGAAGTTGACTGTGCAACATAGGGACTGGATGAAGAGGAGCAGTCCTTCTTTCCAAGTTGTTGCTGGGCCTATTCTGTTCACGGCGCTGATTTGGATGACCTCGGCCATGGGCTCATTGATTTGCATGAGGAGCGACCCACGACTTGTGGGATGAAGCTTTAGACATGGATGATTTCTCATAAGGATAACATGGCGCTGGAAGTGATGCCTATTGAGCAAATGAGGTACCATAGATTTTTGCTGGTACATCGTGAGAATACTCAACGTTTGCTATGAGTGCGCTGGTTTCATCCTTCTCTTCCTCATGGAAATCGTCGAAAGATTCAATCTCACTAGTCTGGCTGCCTGAGGCGTCTTGGATTTGTATGCTTTTGAGGTAGCTTAAATGTGCTCTCCTACAATCACAAGGTCAGAGAAGCTTGATGGCGTACAACCAGTCATTCTTTCAAGATAAGAGCCATGCAAATTGTTGATTAACATGTCAATCAATCCCTTGTCCGATAGTGGTGGTTGCACTCTTGCTGCGAATTCTCTCCACCGTTGTGCATATCCCTTAAAAGATTCATTTTAATTCTGAGATAAGTTTTGCAACTGCATGCGGACGGGAGGAGTGTCTAGATTGTACTGGAAATGCTTTAGAAAAGCGTGTTGTACCCCAAAATTTGCTCAACCTTTTCTTTCCTGATTTATGTTTCATTACATTTCATTTGCATAGTTACATCATGTACATAGCTCAATCATTGGCATATCATAGCATATCACTCATCCAACAGGGATCCAAGTGTGTTTCTTATCAGAAGAGCCTAGCAAGAGGTGTTATCCAAGTGAGAGATCATCCAAGCCATCAAGAAATGATTTGAAGTCTTGAGAAGTTTGAATGCCTACATATGGGTTTTGCTCCTATCTTGAGGAATATTGAGAATCATCAGTGGGATGTGAAACAGGGAATGTGAATTTGAGGTGTGTATGGATCTCATGGGATGCCTAGAGGGCCATATTGAAGCTGAGACAAGTCATTGATTCAAGTACAAGAGCCACAGTTGAGGTGCAGTCAACTAGGGTTTCATCTGGGTCAACCCTATGTCAATTGTGCAAATTGGAGAGCATCAAAGCCTACTTTGAAGTCATGGGGGTCATGGATTGGTACATTGATACATGTGTGGTGTTGTGCCAAGTTTAAGCAAACAAGGATCAAGAATGTGGGAAGTTGCTAAATTAGGGTTTCAGTGTAAAATCCCCTGTTTAGTGCCTAACTTCAAAGCCATATAAGTCAAAATACAAGTTTCAAATGGATCTTTGGCCAGCATGAAACTTGTATAGCATCTCAATACCTTTAATTTGAGTACTAGAAGTCCTCAAGGGGATTTATAGAACTCAAGTTATGGTCCTTGCAAGTTACATGTCCTCAGATGCCATTGAAATTTATCTATGAAAGTCACTTGACTTCCGAGCAACGTTTGCCCTTCAAGGAGTTTTCAAATGGATTCTTGGCCAACATGATAGTTGTAGATATTGATCTTAGCTTTCCATAGAGTACTAGAAGTCCTTGATAGGATTTGTAGAACTCAAGTTATAATCTTTGCAAGCCAGGGGTATTTTGGGTATTGGTGATTATAGGTCATTTGTGATCATAGGCCATTTTCACAAACTTAGAGGCCTCAAATGAAAATTTGTTCAACTAGAAAGTTGCTCAAAATAGGGTTTTAACCTTGACCATGCATTAAGGAGGCTTTGAATTGGCTCATAGGAGAAGTTGGTTTGAGAAATTTTGAAAAGGAAGAAATTAAAGTGATTAAAAGGCCAAAATTGTGGAAAAATTGATATGTGGGCAAATAATGCAACATTATAGGTCAAATTGATCAGAAAATATATTTTGGAAAGTATGGAAATACCAAATTTTGGATTTGAGGCCAATAGCACATGGTTCCCTTTTGTACCTTAAGGTTGAAGTAACATAACAATCTCACATCCATGGGATCAAAAACAAGGAGCTACACCTCCCATTCACTTCAAAATATCATGAGAGGAGAAATTCAACTGAAATTGAGAGTTGTAGCAAGGCAAAACATGACTGTGGTGAAGGATATTTTCAAGGAATACGAGAATTTCAATTTCTCATTGTGGTTGTTACAAAACTTTCTAGAGGTTTCTAACAACTTCTATATAACATTTGCAATTGATTCAGATCATTTTTTGGGAGGGATTGAGCAAGGAACCAGAGCAAGCCATTGAAATTTCTCAAGCTGCATCAGAAGTTTTGATTGGAGATTAAGGGGATTTCAAAGCAAATTGATCATTGGAAAAGCTTTAGGAGTGGTTCTTGAATGAATCTGGAGAAGATTGAGGGTTGAATCGAGCAAAACCATCATTTGTTCATCCATTTTTACCAGGTTTGCATTCTTCAAATTCCAGCTTAATTTATAGGTAATTTCTTAGGTTTTGATAGTTGGATAGGTTAGTGTTGATGCTAGGTTGGATTTAGGCACAAATTTGGAACAATTAGAGACCAAAATAGGTGTAACACCATTTCTGTTGAAGCTCATATCTCTTGATCCTTGAGGTTGTAATGATGTTTAGATGGTTAGAATTGATCTCTGAGAGGTGTAGATGAGTTTAGGTTTATTAATTGCAAGATTTGAGATGTTCAAGATTTGGTGATTCCCCTGCAACTTGGATCGGGTTTGGTTTTAGAGGATGAATCAATAAAATTGGAGATCATTTTTGAACTCAGGGGATGATTTTGAGTAGGATACGGTGATTAGTTGCAAGAATTGATGCGCTTTTGGATATGCCACGCCGGAGAAGACGGTGGCGCAAAGCTCATGCCACCGTCTGGGTTTCCCTCTCAGATTTGAATCAATTGGAGAAGATGAATCTCCTACCATTGATTCATGTTTTGACTTTGACTGAAGACTCAATCCAAGGGCCATGATTGCGTTTCAAATCTGAGGAGAATGAGGTTTATCAAAACTCACCGTTTCACTTAATGGTAATTGTTTGGGCTTAAGTGGTTCTTGCTACTCACACCCCAGATTTAGGCCCATGGTGAATTTGAACTAGGAACTCTTGCTATTCATCACGCCTGTTTCTCAATTTCCATTTATTTTCTGATTTGTTTCAAAGTTGGTTTGGGCTTAGTCAGGTTTGATATGCGCACCCCTCCCTTAGGCCCAAGTTTGGTTTACAACATGATCTAATTGCTATTTGCAACGCACATTTATCATTTTCATTATTTTTCTTTTATTTTTATATTTTCATATAGTTTAGGAAATAATTCATAACAAATAGAAAAATTAATCTTTTTAGGTTAGGTTTTTTCCCCCTGACTCTTTAGAGAGTGTAGAATTTAATAGGATTAAAAAATTCATAATTCATGCATTTTAGAATTTAATTTCCTTTTTCAAAGTTTAATTGCTTTTATTTTCAATATGGTTGATACATGATCTTGCTGATTTTGGTATGGATGATTGGTGTGGATTTTTGGAGTGATTCTTTTTGGACTATATAGATTAGATATGCATGTACCCCTAGTAATTTTATCATATTTTTGTGAGATAAATTTAGGCTAGTTTGAACATTGAACTTTAAGCGGTGTAGAATTAGGGTTTTAGGATAGTACCCTTAGGTTTAGGGTATAGTTTTAGGTCCAAATGAATGGTTAACCCCTTGGTTTTGTATGGAGTGATTATTAAGAGGTTTAGGAACCCTTATAATTTTTTATAGGAGTTTACAATCATTTTTGGTATTTTAATTAGATTTAGTTTTAGGACTAACTTCTAGGTGTTTCTAACTCACTAACTTGACTAGTTTAATTCAATAGTTCCCCTTAGATTAGGGTGGTGGTGCTCTTGTGCTTGGGTGAAGATGAATACCAATTGAAGGTGCTTTGGGGAGCTTGAAGGAGCTTGGATGTGAAGATTTTATCCTCTTGTGGAGTGCTTGTCAGGAGCTTAGGAAAACTAGGGTTTTAGGAAGAGCATTAGACTAGTTTTGCTTCTTTCTTTAAACATGGAGTATATTGTTCATCTCCATTCAATCAAATGACATAAAGTACTCTTAAAGAAGTCATATCTCTACTTTGGAGGGATGAGTGGCATGCTTTAAGAGTAGAACTTTGAGGATACAGTTCCTTTACAATGTTAGGTTCTTAATGATTTCCCTTGGTTGTCATTGAGTTACTTAACATTTCAACCTGATCTTGTTGAACGATTCTCCCTTGGAGGTTGCTTGTTGAAGCTTGTTGAGAGTGAGGTCTATGCTTGTTGAAGCTAGAGGCTTGTTGAAGCTAGGAGTGAAGCTTGTTGAAGCTGGTTGCTTGTTGAAGCTAGGGTTTGGCTGTTTGTTGAAGCTGTTTACTGGTTGAAGTTTACTGGTTTAAGCTGGAAGCTTGTTAAAGCTTGGTGCTTGTTGAAGATTGAAGGAACTTGAGGATGGGAGATATTCATGAAGATGAAGGTTGTTGCTGTCAACTTTCTGCTGTTTAATCAACCTGTTGCTGTCAGAGCTGCTGCTTGGGCTGTTTGCTGTAGGAGTTTGGTGCTGCTGCTTGGGCTGCCTCCTCTGCTTTGGTTTTTATTTTCTGTATTGTTTGTTGGCTTGCGTTGCTTGCCCCCTAGGTTTGAAGTGAATGTTGATTCACTTTGCCTATTGTTTTCCCAGGTTCGAGGTTGAGTGGGACTCCCTTGCCTCGCTTGTATTGCTGCATTGCATGCATTTTACTGTATCTGCTTGCTTTCTTTGTTGTTTATCCCCTAGGATCTCTGATTTCCTCTGTGCAGGAGGGAATTATGACAGACATTAGGATTCTTATCCATGCATGACAACATTAGGTTAGTTTTTATTCCCTTTTCAACCATAGGCTTTTTAGAGCTTCTTTCTCTTCTTATCTCAAAACGACTCAAAAATACAGTAATAAGGTTAATCGATGTCGTGCGTTACGAGCCTTAAACTATTTGAGAAAGGATTGTTGGAGAGCTTCTTTCCAGTAGTCTGGCTGCTTAGTGTGGCACCCTTTGGGTGACACGCGACGTAGTCACTCTCGAATCATAGTCTCTAGTGCGTCAGAGATTGCAAACCAACTAAAAAACACTTCTTTCGTAAAAGATTCAAAACAAACATCAACGTGTCATTTTTGTCCGCTTGGACTCTTAATCAAGAAAAACCCTTTCATAAGGTAATAAAAAACAGTCAGACAAGCTTGTGTCTTCCGTAGCCCGAACTACGTTTGCTCTGATCTTTCATGCTGTATGAAAGTACGTAGGCATAGGATGTCGTATCCTAGCGAGAAATCTTCCCCTCTTTTCCCGTAGGTAGGCGAACTACGTTGACTCTGATTTCTCGTTCCAGACGGGAATACGTAGGCATAAAGTGCAATACTTTGCCGAGTCATTTTATTTTCTTTTTAACCCAGACCTCTAGCGTAGATAGAATAACAATCCGTACTAGAAAACAAGTGTGGATCCCGTCGAGTACGGCGGACGTGAGGGGTGCTAATACCTTCCCCTTGCGTAATCGACTCCCGAATCCAGGAATTTGGCTGCGACGACCATTCCTTTCCCGTTTTGCATTAGGTTTACTCTGAGCGTTTCCTTTCCCTCCGTTGGGATAAATAACACACGATGGCGACTCTTCTGTCATAGCCGGCGCCGATTTTCGCAGTAGCGACAAAGCGCTAGCTAAGTCCCTCCATGACTGGATATGGCTTCTTTCTAGGTCCATGTACCAACTTAATGATGCCCCACTCAGACTTTCTTAAAAATAGTGAATCATCAGCTTATCGTCATGAGTGTAGGAGGTCATTTTTCGACAAAACATCACCAAATGACGCTTCGGGAAACTATATCCTAAGTACTTCTCGAAGTTGGGCATCTTGAATCTCGGAGGAATTACCAAGTCTAGCACTTGACACATATCAGCAACATCGAGGCCAGGCGTATCAGGCACTTTCATAGCTTGAAGTCTCTCCTCAAGGGCACTGAGCTTTTCTTCCATGAGATCAGTCGGTGGCATCCTCTGGGGTCGAGTAGGAACGTTTACTTGCGGAGGATGGCCATCTGGCGGAAGATCATACAGTGGATTAGTTGACACAGCAAATCCTGGTGGGGGATCAACATTCTGGCAGTTGTTCTCTGACATAGCTACCTTAGCTTGCTTCGTCTAACTGGCCATTCAAGGCGTCTAAGCTCCTCCTGCTTCGAATGCTTCAAAGCTCTCACAAGTTTAACGGGAGTGTCGGGAAATCAATTGTGGGTTATGAATAGAGGATGGGTAAGCTCTTGGTGTTTGGTTGGAGAGGCAAATGCACAATGATGCAGAGATGCTTGTGCAAATGCAATGTTATGAGTGCATACGAGAACAGATCCACATCAAGGATTAAAGTCACAGATCATGCAAGACAACAACAAAAGGTATCTCTCACCTCGGGGTAAGACGGTAATCCCTTCAAAGGATGAACACAGAGTTATGTTTTAGCGACCTTCGAAAGAAGGTTCTACAAAAGGTCCTCAGAGTCACAGACTCCCAGGTCAGAAATAAAGACGCCATTACGATTACTCGTAAGACATAATCAGCCCAAAGGGGTCTCATCTGAGCGGTGGAATTCAAACCAACTCAACGAGTCCTAAGTCTCGCAAATCAAAAAGAAACCACCTCCTACTCTTAGTGTATACTAGAAAGCTAGGGTAGAAAGCTTTTATCCTCACAAACCAACCCCAATAAACCCAATAGTTAGAGAATAAAGAAAAATAAACAATAAAAGCAAACAAATCACACATGCGACAAGAAAATTAGGTTTGGCTTGCTAGGAGTCCCCAGCAGAGTCGCTACTCGAGAAATGCAACGACGGGGAGGCGAAAAAAGATAGACAGAAGAGTCTCCACCGAACTTTATTTATCCCATGAGGGTACAGGAAAATATCGAGAAAACCTTAAAAAATAAATGGATAAGATGGTCTCGCAACCATGAACGGGTTCGAAAGTCGGTTATGCAAAGGGAAGGTATTAGCACCCCTCGCATCCATCGTACTCGATGGGAACCATTTGTTTGTAGACGTGTGATAATATTTTCTAAAGTATATTTCTTTCTATGAGTGTTCCTAGAGGAGAGAGAAGGGTTAGAAATAGGGAAAGAAGGTAACGGGGAAGAAGAGAGAAAGAACTGACTTGGTAGGACTTCGCGGTCCTAGGCCTACGTATTCTCAATATATATGAGAAAGTCAGAGTCAACATAGTTCGAGGAACTACAGATATAGGGGGAATGTGCTCAGCAAGGATTGGGGCCCTTGTGACTATGTATCTTTACTTGAAGGAAGTAAAGAATCAGAGCAGCCGTAGTTCGGCCTACGGTTTGCGGATGAGTTTTGGTAGACGCTGATATCGTGCATATTCTAGCAGTTTAGGTGTTTTGTTGCTCGCAAGTGAGGAGACTTAAGCGTTACCAATTTGCAGTAGAACGAACATAGCATGCCTTTCTGGGAAAGGGTGGAAAAGAGAAATGGGTGCTCGCTAGGATTGTCGCAATCCTATGCCTACGTATTCTCAACATGCAAGAGAAATCAGAGCAACGTAGTTCGTGCTACTACGGGTAAGTGGTGTTTTTGTGGATGATGTTATCGTGCGCATTCTAGCAGTTTAGGTGTTTTGCTGCTCGCATGTGAGGAGACTTAAGCATTACCTGTTTGCGGTAGAACGGACGTAACATATCCTTTTTGAAAGATTATTTTTCACCATGCGAGGCAAGAAGTCGCGTTTGATTGGTGGAAGTGTTTTTTAGGGATGAAATAAGTCCTTGGATAGTAACCCCTTGCGGGTAGTACCCAATTCTTTATCTCAAAGTTTTTGTTATGAAAATGGTGTGGCGAACGTAGCGTCTTCGTATCGAAAGATGGGTGTCAAGACCACACACACTACAGTGAGTATCCTGACACTCGGAGAGGAAGAAGTCTACCACTCAATCCTCTCTCTTTAGTTCAACACAAAGAGAACTGCATTCTCTTATTAAAGGTATTTTTGGTTTTGAATGGTAAGTGCTTTGCGACTGTAAACCCTACGGTAAATGTCAAGCACTCGGGATAGAAGAAGGCCTACGCCTAACCACTCCACGACCATTCAAATTTTTGTGTAAAAAAAGAGTTTGAACATGCACCCGGTACGAGACCGAGATTTTAGGAGAGAAGGTTTGGAAGGAAGTTGTAAAGAGAAGATGTCTTTGTATTGAAGGACAAGTATCAAAACTACCCACACTACAATAAGCATCTCGACACTCGGAGAGGAAGAAGTCTACACTCAATCCTCTCTTTTTAATTCAACACGAAGAGAACTTCATTCTCTTATGGAAAGGTGTTTTAAAAATGCACTCAGTATGGGACCGAGGTTTTTTAGGAGAACAAAGGGGGTGAAGAATACAAGCGTCTTTGTATTGAAAGACGAGTATCGAGACCACCCACACTACAGTGAGCATCCTGACACCCAAAGAGGATGAAGTCTACACTCAATCCTCTCTCTTTAGTTCAATACAAAGAGAACTCGATTCCTTATTGAAAGTATTTTTAAAAATGTACTCGGTACGTGACCAAGGTTTTGGGAGGAAAAGGTTTGAAAATGCACTTGGTGCGGGACCGAGGTTTTAGGAGAGAAGGTGTGGACAATACAAGCATCTTCGTATTGAAAGACGAGTATCAAGACCACACACACTACAGTGAGTATCCCGACACTCGGAAAGGAAGAAGTCTACACTCAATCCTCTCTTTTTAATTCAATACAAAGAGAAACTCGATTCCTTTATTAAAGAGATGGTTTGATAGCAATGGTGAATCGAGTTGGGACATAATGTGGCGCTAAACCGTCTTAGCTTGACTTATAAAGGAAGCCAAACTATAAGAGGTCGCATATTAATTTTCTTGCAAAGGACAAGATAGAGAAATGATATTGACGATCATTCTCCGATTTAATCGTGTCGCACGGACCAAGAAAATGGGATCTCGTCTTAATCGCAAACAAAATGTCGATTAATCGAAGGTAGCCTATCGCGATCCCAAAGTAAAGAAAATGACCCAAATGGTCATTTTCCATAGATTTGAAATCGGGAAGGTTATCAACCCCGATAAATCCGACTCTTGCGGATACAAGACTTCATCGATCCAAAAAGTTGAAATAAAATCGAAAGTGAAGAAATGAGGAGAGAAAGAAGGCGGTCTCATATCCAACGTCATTTATCAATAGTTTGATTAATAACGGTTTATGGAGGTCTCGTCATCGACAAAAACAGATGAAAATGGAACAAATTGTCCAATAACAAATAAAATCTAATTTCTAAAACAAAGAATTCTAAAACTATAATATACTTTTATAAAGCTCTAAGAAATTATAAAACTCTAATAATATAGCTAATATTAACAATTACATTAAGAACTAAAATATATATACTAACTAAAAGTTTTTAGAAAAATATCATATTTAACTAAAATACTAATATACAAAAAACTGTTTTAATAATTATTTACAAAAATCTAAAAAAAACTAACATAAATATTTACAATTTTTCCTTAAGAAAACGAAACAGGGGTACAACTTCAGGTAGAGGTATGTGTGTGAGAGAGATATGAGAGAGAGATTGGGCCTCACGGCCCAAATAGACCACAAAACGAATTAAAAATAAGTAAATATAAAAAAAAAAGTTGCGGTAAAAGTTGATAAATAAGATATACGAGCCACAAAGCCCATCTGTCAACAACAACACGCCATTATTGTCAACAATAACACAGCGTCTTCTCAAAATGAAGCAGAGTGAGGGCAACAACAATCAAGCGATCCAACATTCTTTTGTGATCAACTTCCCTCTGTATTAAACAAAATTTCAATGTCTCTCTATGCTCGCTTTCATTCGAGTCATATGTGATTTGATTTGGGTTAAAATCCAATTCGGGATTTGTGAAGTGAAGGATTAAGAAGAGGCTTCTGTGGAAAGTGGTTATGACTTTTGAAAGGTGTTATGGTGGTTTTGTGGATGGGTCGTGTTCGTGAATCGTGGGTGAGGTAAGAGTTGTATGGTTTGGGTTTCTGTTGCTGTGAATCGAGAAGGTTTATGGTGGAAGGGTTCAATTCATTGGAAGAGGGTTGTATGTGTTGGGGGAAAATGGGTTCGATTGAAGGTGGGTCAGAGAAGATTGTGATGTTGAAGCTTTTTTTTTCCAGAAAATGGGTTGAAATATTCTCGAAAGCGGTGAGTTGTGTGGGTTTTCGTTTGGATTCGCATGGTCTTTCTTCAACCCTCGTTTTTATCTTCTAATCTATCTCCATTTCTGGGTTGGAAAAAGAAGGTTTGAAATCTGAAGAAGGTTTCAGAACGAAGTTTGGAGGTTGAGCGGAGGGGTTTGAAATGGAAGAAGATGAGGTGCTTCAAATTCGTTTCCGTTTGTTTCATTTCGTATCAGACTTTTACCTCAGGTTTGTTGGAAATTATTTCGATTTGCTTCAACCAAATTTCTCTTCTTCTTCTTCTTCCAATTCTTGGTTGAGTTTATGGATAAGTTGATTGGGTTGTTTGGATTTTGAAGGATTGTATTATTTTGTTGTGTAGTCTTGGGGGAAAGTGAAGAGAAGCTGGAAGGGTTTTGGAGGAGAAAAATGGAGAAGAAGGTGAATAGGGTTGTAAGTTGAAGGAAGAAAATTTTGTTCCTATTTTTTGATGAGGACCCCTCCTTTTGAGGCGTGATGAGAGTGTAATGGTCTTGAAGGAGAAAAAGAATTGTGTTGCTGTTTACAGGTCGTACTATTGGAGTGGGAGGCTGGTATGTTGTAGATTGTGTGTGTGGTCGGGTGTTTGTCACTGTGAAGGGTGTTTTTTGCCACAGTTGTACCTCACGGTACCGTCTGCATGTGTTTGTGAGGTACAAGCTTTTTGTCGTTTGTTGAACCACTACGTTGTTATTTGTTTGTAAGTTGGTGTATGCGTTACACGTTGCCGTGCATCCCGCGAAATGGAAATCGAACAGCAAAAGCCAACCCATGGACTTTGTCTAAATGTCCGTCAAAAGCATGTATCAGGATTTTATGATTTTTGCTTGTAACCTCATCTGAACTGCAACAATGGCTTGGCAAATTGGTCCATGACTTTTTATCATCATTTTTTTTATTTTATTTAAAAGAAACTTTATAAATAGTTTGTACAAACTTGTGGCATGTTGGTTTGGAAAATGATATATCACCAAAAAGTTGGGGAATCACGTATGATATGACTTAGAGACTAATTTTGGGCTTTGTTGAAATGGTATAATTTGAATAAATTTGAAAATTTAATAACTTGGGCTTATCTTGAATCTGAGACAAATCAAGACCATGAATTAAAATGAGCTCACTATGTTACATACCCATGACTTGACCTCCTTCAGATAAAAACTCTGTTCACTTTAATTCGCCTTTGTGATATGTTAAGCAAGAAAAAGAAAACATATCTTTAAATTTTCTGAGTATGGTGAGTCGACGTGATGTACATATGAAGGTTATACAGGTGGGACAAATTTGGGGTATGACAAATGCAATACATCAAGGCCTCATTATGAAGTTGTATAAATATTTGAGAAAAGGCATGTTAGGCTGTAAAAATACCTAGCATCATGGCTAAAAGATGATCATTGATTTTGTCAACCATATCGATGGTTGATCCTAAGATAGCCCTACTCTTTAGGTAGTTGTAGTCACGGTAGTTATTGAGGAAATCTGGATAAGTACGTGTGACAATGGCTACAATAGGATCTTGGAACTGTGTTATTAGAATTTCATGTGGAAAATCTATCTCAGCGGTCCCGTCATTATGAGCTCCGTGTCTACCCTCCCCTATTCTGAGAAGCCAATTGGAGAATTCAACAATTTCGTTCTGATCGTGTTCTGTTAGACCAGAGTTGAGACGCATATTTTTGGTTAAGGTTAACACCCGAACCGAGTGCCAAAGGTAGGAAGCGTTTATGGTTTCCTGCATAATGTCATATCTTGTTCCCCTGGGTATTACTGGAAACATTTTCCTAAAGTCTCCACCAAAGACAACAACCTTCCCACCAAATACCTCACTGGAGTTGCCACTGACACTCATTAGATCCTTCAATGTCCTGTCAAGTGCTTCGAAGCACCATTTTTTTACCATAGGAGCCTCGTCCCAAATAATTAACTTCGCTTGCCGAAGTAGTTATGCGGCCTCATCTTTGAAATGAACGTGGCAAGTTGAGTTATCCAACATTGGGACAAGTATTTTGAACCTTGAATGAGCGGTTCTCCCACAGGGTAGCAACAATGATGGAATTCCACTGGTTGCAACAATTATATAGATGTCGTGCTTATACCTAAGTGCACATGCGAGTGTCCTCCACATGTAAGTTTTTCCGATATCCCATAACCATGCAAGAAGAAAACGCCTCCTTTCTGACCTGTAACGACAGTCATTATTATCTCGTAGATACCATATTGTTCATCTGTTTAAAAGAAAAAAACTATAAACGGGATTATATGTAACGTAGGTGTGAAAACATGTTTCTTGTAATATGTTAGATGTAAGTACCTGTGAGAGCGGCATGAAGTGATTGGAACTCATCCGTCATGGTTTGAATGTCGTAATTACGTTCCTCGTATATGAGGCGATTCCCAAGTTTTTCCAGGACATATTAGTTTGGATATGGTAGAGGTTTGAAGTCTTTAAGAGTTCTTTGATTTTGTTGTAATAGTTTTTCAATCTCCATTAATGTGAGATTTATCAGCTGCAACTCAGTCAACAACAGTTCTGCACACAAAAATTAAATTCATGTCAGTAACGTGGTAAATGTACAGAACCTGTAAGGATCTAATGGGATGGTCTTGAATGGAAAAGAAGGATGAGGTTCACATAAACGAAATTCTTAATATAATAGCACATGTTCAATGTACTGTAACTCTAACCTTTGTCATTCACCAAGTGCCTCTGTTGGTGCAACACACCATCGGATAGTAAAACACAGGACTCATTCTAAACACGGGCAGGCCTATTTACATTACTCGACAAAAGCATAACCACAAAAATCTTTCGAAGGTAATGATTGGACCCCCATTCACTTTCTTCCTTAATGGCTCCGATGAATTCCCAGTCATCTTCAAGGAAACCCATTGCAAAACATGCATCCCTAAAAGAATCATACTGTGTATCATCAACCTTTTGTATTTCCTCATAGGTCCTAGGCCCCTTGACAATTGTCAGTAGCATCCATAGAAAATATAATTCTTCGATAGAAGGAGGAACCTAAATCAAACCACTAATTGTAAACCTTTGCGAGGTTTCCATATTCTAAATCTTTTATGGTATACAAACATGCTGACGAATTGGCCATAAGTCAATTGTCTGGCCTCCTCATAAGTCTAATTTGCAACTAACCACGCATAAAACATAGACTCTGTGACACTTGCCTTCTCTAAATCATTTTCCATTCGGGCATAATCGGTGTAGAAAAGCGGTTTCTCACCGATAAGGTGGAAAAACATACGCTCAACCGCGGGCTTCCTTCCATGAATGTTGTAACCGAAGATCCTTCATATTGCTCACATAGAGAGACGTGTCAAAAATCAAGATTCTGCTGTATTTCATCAATGACTTTTTTTTCCATCAGAGGTTGGATGCGTAGCATGCACAACAGAAGCGGTGCTTTTGTGAAAGTCTTTGTGGATATGTTTGAATATATATTTGATAGAAGTACTCTAATTACACCACTCCATGTTGATATGAGCATGGTATTTCAATAGTAAATTTGTGTTGTAGGGAACTACATGTCTATTGTCCAAAGGGATTCCATTTTTCTGTATGATGTGTGTTGTTGATCTTCTTCTATATAGAGGATAACCATCGACATCAACAATTGTATTTTAGATGAATCGCTTTGGAAAGAATTTAGTGTATTTTCTATTCTTCATACATGGTGATGATTGATTAGATAAACCACAAGGCTCGTGGACCATGTGTGCTTTGACCAAGTTGTACAAAGTTGGATGGCGTGCAGGATCAGGTATTTCAGCGCTTATTACACGGTCAATGTCTGTCAGAGTCTGGTATTTACTTTCAGGATGTAAGAAAACCAATATATGTGCATGTAGGAGGCCTCTCTTTTGGAATTCAGTGGTATATATAACTAAAAGATGAAAAAAATTGTAATTGATTTGATGAGTATAATAATAAGAATAAGGGTGTGTTATTGGAATAAATTTGATATAGTTGACTTACATGCCAAAACACGTCCAAGGACATGATTCTTTGTTATATCGCTGTCGCTACTGCGAAAAAAGGTGTCGGCAATGACAGAAGAGTCGCCATCGTTCGTTATTCATCCCAATCGAGGGAAAGGAAACTATCAGAGAAAACCTGCGAAACGGGATAAGATTGGTCATCGCAACCAAATATCGGGTTTGGGAGTCGGTTGCGTAAGGGGAAGGTATTAGCAACCCTCACGTCCGTCTTTCTCGATGGGATCCACGCTTGGTTGTCTATCTAAAAGGGATGATTGAAACTATCTACGCTAAAGGTATCATGGACAAAAGAAAAGAAAAGTGACTCGACAGAGCATCACAGCTCTGGGCCTACGTATTCCCTCGTGCAATGGGAAAGTCAGAGTCAACATAGTTTGGCTAACTATGGATGAAAAGTGGGGAAAGGTTTCTCGGCAAGACATCGCTTCTTGTGTGTCGCTTCCGCGAAAATAAGGTGCAGGCAAAATAGAAGAGTCGCCACCTTTCGTTATTTATCCCTCAGAATGGGAAAGGAAACAATCAGAAAAACCTGACGAAAAGGTATAAGACAAGGTCATCGCAACCATTGTCTGGGTTCGGGAGTCGGTTACGCAAGGGGAAGGTATTAGCACCCCTCACGTCCATCGTACTCGATGGGATCCATGCTCGTTGTGTTTATCTGACGCGTTTGTTTACTATCTACCTATCAAGGCTGGTCTGAAAAAGAAAAGAAAAATGACTCGGCAAAGCGTCGCACTTTACGCCTACGTATTCTCATCAGAGAATGAGAAATCAGAGTCAACGTAGTTCGACTAACTACGTAGTTCGCCAATACATCAGTATTGTGCCTACGTACTCTCAACAGGTATGAGAGATCAGAGCTTACGTAGTTCGGGATAATATGGATTACGGAAATTCAGATTCATCTGTTTTTTTGAGTAGGGTTAACAAACAGTTCCAGCAGTTTGGTGTACGCAGCTCGACCCTTGGAGACTTAAGCGTTACCGTTTGCGGTAGAACTAGGAGTTAACGACACTCTTTTCTTTAGAAAAGCTTCCTTTGAATTATGGGCCCACGGGGCAAAAAGGTTTGAAGTTTGTTTTCTATCTTTTACGGAAGAACTGTTTTTTTATGGATGTTTGCAACTAATATCGCACTAGAGACTATGACCTGAGAGTGAATGCGTCGCATGTCACCCAAAGGGTGCCATACTAATCATCCAAGCTGTTGAAAAGAACTCTCCAACAACTCTTTCTCAGGTAGCTTATGGCTCGTAACGTACGACGTCAGTTAACCTTTATTACTGTATTTTAATTTGTTTTGAGATGAGAAGAGAACAGGCTCAACTAAAAGGAGACTATCAAGTCCTAATGTTGTCATGCCAAGGATTCATCCTATGGTTGAGGTTTGAAACAGGGAACTCCTAGAAGTTATCATGCATAGGTTTCAACCTAAAGTTCTAATCATCACTTCCTTATTAAAGGAAGTGAGATTCCTAGGGGATCAGGTCAATGATAAACAGAAACAGATAAAGCATAAGCTTAAACAGTAAACAGTAAACGACTGTAAAATGCATGCAATGCAAGTGAGGGAGGAAATGTGTGTGGGGCATCAGCCTCCACAAGCTCATCTCAACCTCAAGCCAGATATGAATAACTGCAATCATACAGAAAATAACATGCTATCAAGCAAAATATAATAATTGTAATCATACAGGAAATAACATGCTATCAAGCAAAATAACAAACCACATAGGCAAGGGAGCTGAGCTCTACCGAATACCCGCAAGTAAAGCCATACAGTAAAAATACAAGCAGAGGGAGCAACTCAACCTCTAGTGCAGTCATGCTCCTAGCTTAAATCAATCTAAATATGGACTTATTCTAATGCATCAAGCAAATCAAACAAGTCATATCAATACAGTTGCACAGCAAGCAAACAGACAGAAAAAGAAAGCAGATCAACAGCTTCCACAGCTTCACAGCAAAACTCCTCTGACAGCACTTCAGTCCTCAGTCTTCAACAGCTCTTCAAGACTATCCTCTTCAATAGAAAGTGTCAACTTTCTTCTCCAAGCTTTCAATACATCAAACATAAGTATCAACTTATTCCCTCTTTCTCAAGCCTCAGCTCTTCAGTAATTTCCACATTCAGGCTTCACTCCTCATATCAAGTATTAACGTGGCTCCTTCAGGCTCTCAATGTATCAAACACAAGTATCAACTTGTTTTCCTCAAGCTTCAACTCTTTCTTTAATCTCAATCTGATCTTCTTCACAAGTGTCAACTTGTTCTTCAAGCTTCACCTCTCTCCTCCTTACAAGTATCAACTTGCTCTTCCTGATCTACAAGCTTCAGCTCCTAAGGGTAATCTCCAAACACAAAGAAGTAGCAACCTCTAGCATCTGAAATCTTCTAGCAAGGGAGAAAGATTCATCTAACAAGAGCAAAGTTGGATGATTGGTAGCAGAGTGAAGACCAAAGGTCACCACTAAGCATCCTATCATCAGAGAAAGGGACCCTCAAAGGTTCTACCCACTTGTAAAGAGCCACACATCCTACCAAAGGAGGGATGAGGCCTTTACAAAGGGACCTTACATTATAGGGAAGAACGGAAGTGATCAACATCTTCCATGTTTATGAAGGAAGAGAATCTATCTAGAAGCTCTGCCTACAAACCCTAATCTTAACACCTAATCAACACTACACCAAAAAAAGGGAATATCTTCACATCCAAGCTTCTTCAAGCAATCCATTGCATCTTCAACTTGCCTTCAACCTCATCCAAGAGCAAGAGAAACAAAACCCTAGTCTAAGGGGACTAAAGAAGTCATTCTACTTGAATTAGTGCATTAGAATCATCTAAAGTTAGCACCTAAACTAAAATCAAACAAAAATAGCAAACCACATTGTAAATTACTACAAAAATTCCTAAGGGATCCTAATTCAATCATGAATCTACCATACAAAAAACAGAGGTTGAATCATCCACCAAGTTCTAGATATAAAACCTAAATCATAAGGTACTAAACATAAACCCTAAAAATGGAGCTCTTAAAGTTTCAACCTAAAACTACCACTTATATTCATCACAAAAATGTGAGAAAAATCTAGGGGGAACATGCATATCTATGCTAGCTACACACGAAAAATCAGGGCAAGAATCATCATCAAATGATCAAACCAAATCCAACAAGATCAAGCATCAACCATGATCATTTTAATGTCAATTAAAATTCAAAAATGCACATAAAATCAAAAAATGCATGGAATATTAATATTTTGTTTCTCTAAAAAAAAACTAGATTCAATCATGAATCCATGGCAAAAAGAATGGAATTAATTGAGTCATTTTTCAATTATTTATGAATTTTCCAATAACCATGTATGAAATGAAAAATAAAATGAAAAATCAAAAGAAAATAATAGGCGCGTGGTGCAGGTAGCAAATTAATTCAGTTCATTTTAGTGTTTGGGCCCAAAAGGGGGGTGGGAGTATCAACTATTGACTAAGCCCAAAACCAACATTTAAATGAAACGCTGCGTTTCATCTCAACTTAGAAATCCTTCACAAAATTTCCTTCATGCGTGGCCGTTGGATCCTCATCTGGTCAAAGGTCTCAGCCCAATCCAATGGCCATCCAGTCATCTTCAACCTTTTGAATTTCTGAGTTTCTCCTCACCTGCGCGCGCTAGAGTCACTGCCGGTGACTTCTCCGATCAACCACTCATAACCCTAACTCTCTCTAGGATTCACCATTGGCCACGATCCCTTGATGAATCTTGCCCCAAATTTCCTCAGGAATTCATTCATGCCACTAATTCATTCTAAAAGTTCAAGATTTGCAAGAACACAATCCCAACCGAAAATTGCAATAACCCTAATTGGTCACTAATCTCCAAATTGATGATCCAGAAACCTTCCTACATCAATCTACAATGCATCTAACATAACAATTCCTCTTGATTCTACCTAAATTAAGCCATGGAATAAGAATTGCATACCTGGTAAAATCGTGTGAACAGAGTGGTTGAATCTTCAAATCAACCCTCAAGAACTTGCAGACTCCTTCACTAGCCCCCAATTAACCTTCTGTATGCAAAGAAAAGAGTTGAAATGCCTTGGATTCTTGAACCCGATTCGGAGTTGCAAGCTTCCAACTCCAATGGATAACTCACGATTCCTCCACAGTTTGGCCTTGAATTTGATCTGGGATCAATCACCAACCTCAGAGCAAGCTATTGAGATCAATTTCTTGGACTGAAATGGCTTCAAACCTTGTAACAGATTTTGATTTGCAAGAAGAAAGTTCACAATTCAATCTCACTCTCCTCTCTCAATTCTCACCAACCTTCACTCTGAACCAATTCATAATCATATATAGGACATGAATGAACGATCTAGAAAGTTCTAGATCAATCCAATGAGTATTTCAATATCTCATGTCATGGAAAATTCAATCTCATGCCATTCTCATACCAATTCTGCTAGCAGCTTGCACTTGCCCTCATTCTCATCCAAATTCTCTCCACATGAGATTTTGAAAGTGTTTTGATGGATTGGAGCATTGGTCTTGCCCTTATGCATAGTTTGGGTTATGTAACTTAAGCTTTAAGTAACAACATACAACTCCATGATTTTGACCTCAAATGAGAAAAGTGCCATTGCCATTGTCTTTAAAATGCATTTTACAATCAAAATGATATATAGGTTTGTTTCATTTGGTCACCAAATGAAAAATTCCAAATTTGGTCTTTTTAATGAACTTTAATTCTTCCTTTTTAAGCCAATTTTGCAATTTTGAGTTACAAGCAATTCCAACCTCTCATGACCTCTTGGCTAGCCTCAAAACATCATTTTGAAAAAGTTTGATGTTGAACATTTTCCCATTTGAAGCTTGCAAATAGGAGTTATGGCCTTATGATTGAAATGACCTATAATCTCCAAATGACTAAAATACCCTTGACTTGTCAAAGCCATAACTTGAGTTCTACAAATCCTATCAAGGACTTCTAGTACTCTCTAGAAACCTAATAGGATAAGGAACAACATTCATGTTGACCAAAAGTTCATAGGAATCATACTTCTAGGGCAAACGTTTCATGCAAGTTGGACAACTTTCAAGCTCCAAATTTACATGCCTCAGATGACTTGTAACTTGTCAAAGTCATAACTTGAGTTCTACAAATCCTATCAAGGACTTCTAGAACTCAAATTAAATCTAAGATCATGCTATACAACATTCATGTTGGGGGAAAGATGATATGACAATCACATCTTGAGCTAAACTGCCTTGAAGATAGGGGTCAAACTAGGGGATTTTACACTGTCAAGCCTTAGAAACCCTAGCTTGAAACTTCTCAAACTCTTCAATCATGATGAGTTGACCTTGGAATCATCCTTATAACATCTTAATGCATTAACCCATGATCACATGGCTCTTGGGTTAAGTCTCAACCTTCCCCAAATCATCAGTTGACTTAGGGTTGACCCAATCAAACCCTAATTGCACCACTCATGGCTGAGGCTTCTTAATCTTGCACAATGACCCGTCTAGGCCTCAAAGTGATCTTCAACACTTCCCATGAGCTCTCTCAAGACCTCAAGTCTAACTTCATGGCCTCAGAATCATCTGGTGGCTTCCCACAACTCTCAAGTTAGGAGACATACACACTTGGTTTCAACCACCCTTTCTGAGGATCTTTTAACTTCTCTGACAAAGATATCAACCCTTGAACACTTGAATAACCTTATTAGCTAGCTTCATAGTCTTGTATAGCTCTTTATTGGTAATCATACCTCTTGATCTCCTGCATACATGTCAATGAAATGCAAATGATAATGCTAATGTGCATGAAATGAAACATAAGCTAGGTGAAGAAATGTTGGGCAAATTTTGGGGTGCAACATTGTGCCTACGTATTCTCGCAAGATACGAGAAATCAGAGCAAACATAGTTAGGGCAAATAGGAACACCGGTTGGTTCAACTGTTTTTACCCGAGTAGGGTTAACAATCAGTTCTAGCAGTTAGGTGAATGCAGCTCGACCATTGGAGACTTAGGCGTTACCTGTTTGCTGTAGAACTAAGAGTTAACGAAACTCTTTTTCATGAAAAGGTTTTCCATTGTTAAGGGTCCCAAGGGACAAAATGAAGTTTGATGATTTTTTTTGTGTCTTTTAAGGAGAAGTGTTTTTGAATTGTTTGTAATTCATATTGCACTAAAGACTATGACCTAGGAACGAATGTGTCGCACATCACCCAAAGGGTGAACACTAAACACTCTAGGCCATCAAGAGGAAACCCCCCAATAACCATTTCCCAAGTACTTAAGGCTCGTAGCGTATAATATTCATTAGCCTTTATTAAGTATTTTGAAGTTGTTTTGAGATGAGAAAGAGAGAGGACAAACTAAAGGGAAACTAGTTCAAAACCTAGTAGTTGTCATGCATCATGGTCCTAAGTTTAGGATTAAGAAGGGAATTCTATCCTATTTGTTATCATGCAAAGGATTCAACCTAATGTCTATCATCACTATCCTTAATCAAGGAAGTGAGAATTCCTAAGGGAACATGTTAAGAAAAGAAGAAGAGGAACAAAGCATTAAGTAAATGAAATATGAATATGAATGAATGCACATGCAATGCAACACACAAGCAAAGGGAGGAAATAGTGTGGGGTGAATACTCAATATAATGACCGGAGCCTGAATACTCAACGTACAATGACCGGTGTTTGGACGCTCAACGTAACAAACCGGGGCCTGGATGCTCAACGAAACAAACCGGAGCCTAGATGCTCAATGTAACAAGCCGGAGCCTGGATGCTCAACGTAACAAACTGGTGCCTGGATGCTCAATGTAACAAACCGGAGCTTGGATGCTCAATGCAACAAACCGGAGCCTGGATGCCCAATGCAACAAACCGGAGCCTGGATGCTCAACGTAACAAACCGGAGCCTGGATGCTCAACGTAACAAACCGGAGCCTGGATGCTCAACGGACAAGGCAACATATCACCAATATACTTATCAAGACTTGAATACCACATTATCTCTATCGGAGTCTGGATACTCAACGGACAAAAGAATTTATTGCAAACTGGGAACTTACCGGAGTCTGGATACTCGACGAAAGATGACCGGAGCCTGGGTACTCAATGGACAGCGGAACCGGAGCCTGGATGCTCAACGTAGCAAATCGGAGCCTGGCTGCTCAACAAAAACGACCGGAGCCTAGATGCTTAACGAAAATAAAAGACCCCCGTAAATATGCTTTTCAAAGTCTAGATACCACACGAGTTAAGAATACCATTTCAAAATGCCGGAGTCTGGATACTCTAAGAACAAAATTAACCACCGAGATTTGCCAGAGCTTGAATGCTCAATGAAATAAGCCGGAGCCTGACCTCTCAACGAAATAACCGGAGCCTGAACACTCAATGTAATAACCGGAGCCTGGATGCTCAACATAAAAACCGGAGCCTAGATGCTCAACATAAAAACCGGAGCCTGAACGCTCAACGAAATAACCAGAGTCTGAATGCTCGACGTAAAAATCGGAGCCTGAACGCTCAACGAAATAACCGGAGCCTGAATTCTCAACGTAACAAATGGAGTCTGAACACTCAACGGACAGAGAAGGTCACATTTGAAATTGGAAACTTGTCGGATCCCGAACGCTCTACGTAAAAGCCGGAGTCTGAACACTCAACGTAATAACCGAGATAAACCGGAGCCTGGACGCTCAACGAAATAAACCGAACTGCACCGGAGCCTGAACGCTTAACGGGATTGATCGGAGTCTGGATACTCAATGGAAAAAGAAACTCATGTCAGAAATTGGTAATTTGCCGGAGCCTGAATGCTCAATGTAAACTGGAGTTTGAGTATTCAATGAAATGACCAGAGTCTGGATACTCAACGGATGAAAGAATGCCCTTCTGGAACTGCCATAGTCTGGATACCACACGAATTAAGAAATCACATTTAAACCTGTCATGATCTAGATACCATACATCGAATTACCGGAGTCTGAATACTCAACAAAGTTGATCGGAGTCTGGATACTCAACGGACTGACCGGAGCCTGGACGCTCAACGTAATAGTCGGGATAAACCGGAGCCTGAATGCTCAACGAAATAAAGAAGCCAGAGCCTGGATGCTCAACGAAGATGGAAACTTCACTGGGGATTTACCGGAGTCTGGATATTCAACGGAAAATGCAATACCTCATAAATCGGACATTTACCGGAATCTGGATATTCAACGGAGAAGAAATATAACCACGGAACTTATCAGGATCTCAGACCCAACTGACTTTTACAGGAGTCTGGATACTCAACAGAGAGAACAGTACTTCCCGAATTGAAAACTCACCGGAATCTAGATATTCAACGGAGAAGTCGGAGCCTGGATGCTTAACGTAATTGACCGAAGCCTAGATACTCAACGGAAAAAGCAATAATGCCAACTGGGAAATCACCGGAGCCTGGATGCTCGATGCAATAATCGGAGCCTGAACTCTCAACGGAGGTTGACTGGAGTCTGGATACTCAATGAACAAGGAAACAGTCATTAGAGTCTAGGTACCACAGGGTTTTTTAAGAACAATGTTTCACACCGCCAGAGTCTGGATACTCTATGAATGAAATGAATCACATCACGAATTTCCATAGTCTGGTTACCATACAAGGCCACGAAATGCATCACAAGTTGAAATTTTCGCCGGAGTCTGGATACTCAACGACGTAGACCGGAGCCTGGATACTCAACGGACGGAGCGAACGTATCACCAGTCTTAACAAGGTCTGAATATCAAGTGAACTTTCTACATCATGACTAGCTGAAGTCCAAGGACACTGCTAGGGATTAGCATGAGTCGGGGTCTGGATACCACGCGGGCTGAAAGAACACTTCGAATTGTCAGAATCGAGGAAATCATCACAGATTGGGAAAAACTGGAGCCTGAACATTCGACGAATTAAGAGAAATCCTCAATTGGAGATTTACCGGAGTCTGGATACTCGACGAAACTAGTCACAACTATTTCAATAGGGTCCTGATACCCAACCAAATAAACCGGAGCATGGATGCTCAACGCACTTGACTGGAGTTTGAATACTCAACGGACAAAAGAACTGCAGCCTGAATGCTCGACGCACTAAGCCGGAGCCTGAACGCTCAATGAAAGTTGACCAGAGTCTGGATACTCAACGGACGAGGAAATAACAACACCCATTGTTGTGGTCTGTACGACCTACAGGCCAAGATATCAGTCATTTGTCGGAGATATACCTGCAAACAAAAAGATAACAACCTGGCTTATGCATATGTTTGAAAATGGCGTAATTCTCCATACAAAATGGAAATGCTACGCATTTGGGTAGATGCTATGCTCGAATGCAGATGCCACGAAACCATTCCAGCAAAATAAATGCAGGAGAAACAAGGTCAACTCTGCAGAGGGTGGCTAGGCGTGCCTAACACACATAGACCCATGCTAGGGAAACACAACCTAGCGAAATAGTAGTTCTACTCCAACGGAGATCAAATCAAATCCTGTTGTGGAACAAATGCATATAGACGCTCTGCTAGGAATAAGTATTCACATTCGACTGCTCCTTCAACCTGTATATCCGACCCTGGTCGGGGATAGGGAGGTGCACCGCCTCTACTTGCTACGGAATGAGTCCCTAATGGGGGGAATAAACTTGCTTGCATAACTGCCCCAGTGTAATTCAATTTTCCCTGGTCTAATCTCTAGGACGACAAGGAATGTTTGTCATGGAACGACCTCAAGATGGGTTGCCCCTAAATTTGTAGCATAAAAGGATTCGACCCTGGTTGACCACTTCTGATAAACGTGGAAGATAGAGGGAAACAACCCCTTCATTCCCAATTTTGCCCTAGCCCGTGGGACCTGCACAACATCTTCATGGAAATTGCCTTCTGGCCAAGAATAGCTCACGTGCTCTTAGGGTAATCTGCCCCCAAACTTGCAACGACTTTGCCCCTGATCGGGTGAGCAGTATTCTTAGCTATGAGAGATTCACCGAATCTCGACTTGATTTCCTCAGATTAACTGTCTTTCAGATGGCTGACTCTCATGATATGAACATTTGATAAATTGTCCCGGTTCTCCGGTGTATCAGGCATTCTGCATTCTATCCTGATCATACTTTCCACTGGGGAAACTTTCCTATTGTCAAGTGCTTACCCGCAAGTAAAACAAATTGTTCTGCACAAAAGACATATTAATGCAATGCATAAGCAGTTTCGAAATCCAAGTCTGTTCACTGGAAAAATTTGTGACATATAATAAATGAAATCATTTATCAAAATGTCAACACTAATACAATGTTGTAATAGGAATCCTTTTAAGAGTCCGTTCCGACGCGATCTTTACCAAAGTATGCTTTCGAAACAACCCTACTTCAATTAGGACTTTTGAAGGTTGTAACGTGGTCAGGTTCACGGTTAAGAAGGAAAGGATAACGACTTAAAGTTTATTCTAACCCACCCATTCTCCTTGATGTTCTCCAATCCTACATTCAGCTAATTCAACACAAGCGCTCACCTCTCAGAAGTTGAATGACAGGAGTGAGGGTTTGGGAAACCACAAGTTTTTGGAGTGACAGTCACCCGCTTTTCGTCCTTGGTGCCTGGAGTCACACAACTTGTTTGTTCGAGGATTTTTCTTTTGTAATCCTTTTGGCTTTTTCCCTAAATTTTTCCTGGACTGGCTCTTTTGAGCTTCTTTTCTTTTCGGAGTCCATCGGGATGCCCTAATTTTTGCCTAAGTCGCTTGTTTTCAAGTTTCGACTTAGCGGGCTTCTTCTTTTGATTCTTTTTTTCTCTTTTTTTTTGAAAAAATCGTGCGACAACGGCTTGTCTGACTTGTTAAAGGGATTGT
This sequence comes from Lathyrus sativus, assembly GCA_963859935.3. NCBI lineage: Eukaryota > Viridiplantae > Streptophyta > Magnoliopsida > Fabales > Fabaceae > Lathyrus > Lathyrus sativus. The sequence goes on from OZ012741.1 coordinate 157,955,877, forward strand.
GACTGTTTCACTCCATGGTTGGCGATGGATACCCATTGTGGGTTTTTTAGGTACGACCTATACAGGTGTGGTTGACCCACGAATAGGAACACTCCTTTCGCAATTTGGATGCTTGGTCAAATTAACTGACACCTATCCTGCCCCAGGTTAAGATTAAGGGTTTTTCGTTTTTCAGAAAGAAACTTTTACTGCTAGGCTCAAAGGGGTTGGCAAGGGATTATCATCCTTATTTCTCCGGTGTTTAGGGATTTGAAACAATGCATGTACATCATCAACAGGTTTTATTCAAAAGCATACAATCGACAGTTTTCGTCTTTCAGTTTCGTCATCCTCCCCAGATTCTGCTTAAACAAGCGTTAGACATCAATTAAAAACATAAGTGAACACAAATGGATTTAATCAAAACATGCATACTTACTTCATTATTGCTATCAATTTGAAAACAACAAGTTTTACAAACGAAATTTACATTTAAACAGGAAAGGAACTATAGATGCAAAGAAAATGACAAGATAAAACAAAGATTGCCAGCTTCGGGGAACCGGGCTTCTAGATCTTTGACTTGCTGCTGAGTCAACCATCTTCAAACTCCATCGGATGAAAGGTCGACATGCACCCTCAATCTTCCTTTAGGAAAGGAAATGTACCTCTTGTCGATCAACTGTTGTACCCTGGCTTGGAAGGCCTGGAAATCTTCAGTTAAGTTCCCTATGGATCCTCCATGATATCCGCATTGAACACTGGGATCATATCCGGGAGGGTGCGGCTCTGACACCGGCTTGAGAGTCTCAGGCTCCACCAATGAGTTCTGGATCAAATGTGGCAAAAGCTCACTGTATGGTATAGGAACTATATGAAGAGGAGCATTCCTCCTTTCCAAATTGTTGTGGGGCCCATTCTGATTCCGGCGCCAAGGGTTTTTCTGCCGAGGAGCATGAAGTTGTTGGCACTGATTAGGGCATTCTTTATGCTCAGGTGCTTTCATTCTCAGATTTAGCCCGGGAATTGGCAGTAGCTGTGGGTGTGGAGATTCTGCAGTCATAAATTGCATGACACGCTCTTGACCTGGTACAGCTTCAGGAGAAATAAGAGGAACAACCACCTCTTTTGCACTGAGTGGACCAAGACCACCTGGTACCCTTACGCCGCCCGGCGCAAGTTCAACTGCCTTTGAATCGACTAAATCCTGAACTACGTGCTTAAAAGCTTTGCAGTTCTCGACGTTATGCCCCGGTGCCCCAGAATGGAAATCACAATGAGCGCTTACATCATAGCCTGGTGGTAACTCACTCGTAAGTGGAGAAATAGTCCGAAGTTTAACCAACTGAAGTTGAAGCAAGAGTTGCAACAACTACGCATAAGTCATGGGGATCTGGTCGAAGATTCTCTCGAGCTACTTCATCCTTTGACCATACCTCATAATCTTAAGATTGTCTCGGGAAGTAGGAGGTATCTACTGACGTGGAAAATTTGGAACCCCAGGTTGTGCAGCAGATCTTTGGAGTACATCACGCCTTGGGAGAGGTTCCACAGACAAAAGCGGAACAAACATCCCTACTTCAGCTTTAGGCACCTGATCACCCTCCTTCCTTAGCACATTTCTTATCACCTTTATGACCAGGCCCATCTGGGTCTTCAGTTGATGAACTTCTTCCCTTAGCGCTTTCTGATCCAGACACAACGCTTGCATTTCCACCATAAACTGCCCCATCTGGCCTCAGACTTCCCTCAACTCTGCTTGAACTTGTTCCATTACTATTTGCTTATCCCCTCGAGTTGGATACCTGTGGAAACTGAAATGCTCAATCCTGTTACTGAAGAACACCAAGCGGAGATAAGAACATGAGGCCATCGAGAATAACCTGCGATGCAAATGAGAATGCAAGATGCAAACATGTCTATGTGTTTACAGGGAGATCTCTCCCTTGATCTCAGTTTCAATAGACATGGGCAGCAGAGATGTACACCATGACAATCCTCTCATATATCAGGTAAGATCCTTCCTGGAGGTTTCAAAGACGCCAGGGTCAGCCGTGGAAATCAGACCAAATAAAGGTCCTAGCCCAAGTATCGGGAACTTGTACATAAAAATCGTCTTTCTGTCTACTTCCCTCTTTACGGCAAGTTAGTACCAGGATCAAGGGAAAGACGAGAACCTTTCAAACATATAGACATGTAATGTTAAATGCAGGATGATTATGCAAATGAGAATGCAACAGGGGATCAAGATTGTTATGTTGTAGCTCGTGAAGAACCAGCGCTCTGCTTTGGCCAGAACATAGCATAACTCTGATAATAGGAACCTCTGGTATCGGGAACACAGATTCACATTGCAAAGAAAACCGGGTAATCTGAAAGTCAAGGTTTCCTGCATAACCCAATCCCTCTCACAGGTATGGACCTATCCACTGATAAGGTTCGGCATCCTATGCGTTCATCAGTGTCACAGACTTTCAAGAAATGATGATACGTTCACCATTTCTGGTTTGGCATCATCATCTCCCGAAGAGGCCTCACTTAGATGAATCACAAATGATCGGTCCCCAGAGTCGACAATCCTCAGATCCAAAATCCCCTCAAGCCCAAAGGGCTGGAAAGGAAATCATCAAAGAGAATCTCGTCTGAGTGCGAATTTCATGGGGAACTGGTACATGCAAAGCATGCACGCCCCCCACTAATCTCCACTACTAATGCTAGGTTTGCACTCAAGCTTGGGTCTGGCTTATCACTCAACAAGACCTCCCTTCCCACAGCACAACAATAATGATATATAATGCTGAAAATAAATGCGGGAAAGTAAAAATAAAGTACAACACGCATGTACATACACCCCAAAGATAAACAAAGAAGCGCTAGGATTGACTCTCATAGGGAACCGTTGGAGTCCCCAGCAGAGTCTCCAGTTGTCGCTACTGCGAAAAAAGGTGCCGACAATGACAGAAGAGTCACCACCGTTCGTTATTCATCCTAATCGAGGGAAAGGAAACGATCAGAGAAAACCTGCGAAACGGGATAAGATTGGTCATCGCAACCAAATCTCGGGTTTGGGAGTCAGTTATGCAAGGGGAAGGTATTAGCACCCCTCACGTCCATCGTACTCAATGGGATCCATGCTTGGTTGTCTATCTAAAAGGGATGATTGAAACTATCTACGCTAAAGGTCTCAGGGACAAAAGAAAATAAAAGTGACTCGACAGAGCATCGCCGCTCTAAGCCTACGTATTCCCTCGTGCAATGGGAAAGTCAGAGTCAACGTAGTTCAGCTAACTACAGATGAAAAAGTGGGGAAAGGTTGCTCGCCAAGACATCACATCTTGTGCCTACGTATTCTCGCACGGTACGAGAAATCAGAGCAAACGTAGTTTGGGCAAATAGGAACACTGGTTGGTTCAACTGTTTTTACCCGAGTAGGGTTAACAATCAGTTCTAGCAGTTAGGTGTATGCAGCTCGACCATTGGAGACTTAGGCGTTACCTGTTTGCGGTGGAACTAAGAGTTAACAAAACTCTTTTTCATGAAAAGGTTTTCCATTGTTAAGGGTCCCAAGGGAAAAAATGAAGTTTGATGATTTTTTTTGTGTCTTTTAAGGAGAAGTGTTTTTGAATTGTTTGTAATTCATATTGCACTAAAGACTATGACCTGTGAACGAATGCGTCGTACATCACCCAAAGGGTGAACACTAAACACTCTAGGCCATCAAGAGGAAACCCCCCAATAACCATTTCCCAAGTACTTAAGGCTCGTACCGTATAATATTCATTAGCCTTTATTAAGTATTTTGAAGTTGTTTTGAGATGAGAAAGAGAGAGGACAAACTAAAGGGAAACTAGTTCAAAACCTAGTAGTTGTCATGCATCATGGTCCTAAGGTTAGGATAAGAAGAGAATTCTATTCTATTTGTTATCATTCAAAGGATTCAACCTAATGTCTATCATCACTATCCTTAATCAAGGAAGTGAGAATTCCCAAGGGAACATGTTAAGAAAAGAAGAAGAGGAACAAAGCATTAAGTAAATGAAATATGAATATGAATGAATGCACATGCAATGCAACACACAAGCAAAGGGAGGAAATAGTGTGAGGTGAATACCTCCACAAGCACATCTCAACCTTTAATAATGCAAGTAATAAATGTACAAAGATAAAGTAACATCCAAGCAAAGGGAGGAAATAGTGTGGGGTGAATACCTCCACAAGCACATCTCAACCTTTAATAATGCAAGTAAGGTGCAAAACAAACCCTAAAGTCTACAACTTGAACATGGGATGAATTATAAACCAAAAGAGGGTTGGGAGAAGAAGAGAAAACAGCCATGGTATCCCTAATGTCATTCAACCAAGGTCTCATTATGACTTGTGCAAAAGATGCACAAAATGTCCTCATGGTTCATCATTCAAGTTAAGCTTCAAATACCTCCAAAGGAGGGACTAAGAAAAATTAAATGATTCTCCAAGGTCCTTGGACAGAAAGGGATATTAAATAAGAGTGCATAAACTCAATCACAAAATCCACAAAAGAAAGTTCAAGTTTATGTACAAGATAAAACAAAACATGTATCATGAAAACCCTAATAGAAATGCCTAAAAGATGCCTAAACTTAAACAAGTTGAAAATCAAATTAGGACATAAAATTCAACATAAAAACACCTCAATATGTCTATAACATGAATACACAAGGATTGGAGTCTCAATCAATGCACAAAAGTCATTTAGGAAACAAACTAGCTCATGTATCAAGGTGAAAACCATACAAGGGTAGGCTAGAATGTAAAATACACTAAAAATATCTAACATATCCAAAAAATACCAAATAAAATCCTAGATGGCCCCTAAGGTGTTAGGAACCAGGGGCCAAAGCTATGGGGAAAAAGTCTAAACAAAACTAGGCAAACAGAGGTGAAGTTCTAAGGGATACCCTAAAAGCTAGTGCAAATCGAGGGTCCTAAAAATCCAACTAAAACCCTAACCAAATGGTAATAAACCCAGGGGTAAAAATGTCAAAAAAACCACTAAACATGTCATGGATATGAAAGAGAAAAATTAGCCAATTATATGAACATTTCATCAAGAAATAAAATTCAATACAAGAGATATGCATTTTTCAATTCATATGAAATACCTCAAAATGGAAAATCAAATTTTAATTGAAAAATGGCTTAAAAATTAATCCAAAAACATGAAAAATCAATTAACATCCTAAAATACATGAAAATATTTTTGTATGATTTTTTTAGCATATTTGAGGCATTTTTTATGAATTAAAAATCAAACTGAAATAAAATGAAAAAAGAAAATAAAATGAAAAAAGTGTGTGGTGAATAGCAAATACATCCAGTTATAATCAATGGGCCAAGCCTGAGGGGGGTGCGAATTAGAAAGGAGGCCCATGATCCAAAGCCTTTAGAGGCTTTAAGTGAAACGGTGAGTTTTGATGAGACACGCTGGCAGTCAAATGGTCAAATGCGCTTAGGATGCAATCATGGTCGTAGGATGAGTGAGGGTCAAAGAGCCTATAGCCATGTGGACATACACGTCATCTAGACGGGGGAAAATCACAGACGGTGGAGTACTATTCTCCGGTCATCTTCTCCGACGAACCTGGCCGGAGTTGATGACCCTAAAATTTATCAAAACTCGCCATTTTTAATACCAATCTCATCCTCTCAACATGCAGGTCATGAATCCATTGTTTGTTTTAATTTTCCATTCATAAATAGTGCAAAACGAATCAATCAAGATTTAAAGTCAAACCATAAATCATCAAGAACACTAACCAATTTCAATCCAGAAATGATCTATAAGCATAAGGCTTCAAGAATCCATGAAAATGGCACATGATTGTGGCATAAAGACTGAGAATTTTTGAAAGATGACTTACCTAACAGAGTGCCTCCGTTAGGCCTTGTTTTGTTGATGAAGCTCGTACAAAACCACCCAGAAAGCTTCCTTGATCTTCAATGGAGCTTTTGGCAATACTCAATTGGACTGAAACTGCTTGATTCTTGATTTCACTCTTCCAATTTTTCCTCCACTTTTGCAACTGATTTTTGCTCCAAACTTGATCAATTTTCCATCCTGAACAATTGTACATGATCTGGAGATTATATCGAATGGATATCAATCCAATTGGAGGCCCAATCATGGCCTGTTTGTGGAATTGAGAAAAATCCAACTTTGGGTTTTCAAGCTTGAAATTCATGTATCAAAGTGGCGCCAATGGCCCAGGATTTGATTCAAACAGCTTCATTGTGTTATGAATTGATCAAACGTATAGAAATGGCTCCTTGTTTTGATCTTGTGGTGTGAAAATGACCTCAAATTTGACCTCAAATTTGATTTCTAATTTTGGCATTGTGTTTAGTACATTCAAGTGAATCAAAAAATGCATAAAAATGTCATTATATGGTCCAAAATGAATTTAATCCAAATTATTCCTTTTAAGTACTTTTCCATGGAAATTCCTTCATCAATCTTCCAATTCACTCTAAACCCATGATAGGTGATGACTTGATGATGAAAAGGGTGTCATTTGAAGCAAGTTTGATGTTGAACAAAGTTCCATTTGAAGTGTGCAAAGTTGTGAAATTGACCTATAACCAAAATGACTTATAATCAAAGTTTCTCAAAATACCCCTGCCTTGCAAGCTTCATATCTTGAGCTCTACCAATCAGATGAAAGACTTCTAGTACTTTTTGGAAAGCTAAGATCATAAGGAAAAACGTTTATGTTCTGGTCAAAGTGAGGAGTGAATAAATATCAAGGCAAAATAACACATAAATCAGAGTGAATAAATAAATCTCATTAAAATGCCACTAAAATGGCGTACATTCTCAAATTCATCAAAATAGGATCCATACTCCGTAACTACAGGTTTTTCCCAAAAATACATCATAGCATCATAAACAGCAGAATTCAAAACATACTTCAAAGTCTTCCTCAAAGAGGGAATGAATCAAAATAACATCAATAGTATAAAATCAACTCAAAGAACCCAACCCGATGTTACATATCAGAGCAAGACCCTCTAAGCTGACCAAAAGACTAAAACACTCAAAAACTTCAAAACTAACTCCTCGTCGGCGTCCACGGCTAAACTGGATCATATGCACATTACCCACGTGGAGGTAACATTCAAACAGGCAGGGTGAGTAAAACAATTCATAATAATCAATGTATGACAATTAATGCATAAACGGCAACATATTCATATTCAACACATTCATATTACTCGCATATGCCTCAAAGGTCACAACATCATAATTTATACACAAAGACTCATAAATGCAATGCACACAACTCAATGCATGTGGTACCAATCATCACAGCTCGATGGACACTAGGCCATCAACCCTCCATAGATCCCCATCAATAGGATCAGAGCACGTCAAAATACTTCACATCCACATAGTGGGATTGAAGCCAAAGCAATCAAATGCGCATGAATGCATGATGCACACGTCACAATAATAATCCTCACAATACGGCATATGGTGCATCATCATTCATCATATTCATCATCATCACATAAATCACATAAACCATCATAACATCATATTATCACATAATTCATCAAATCATGGTAGTTTAATCATATTAATTCAACCCAACACATCATAGAACCATCATAACATAATGCACATATCACCCAGACCCCACTGTCATACTCATGGCAACTCATCCCAGAAATCCCAGAATTCACACATCACGACATCGCTGCACAATAATTAGTTTCGCGAACTCTGCTACGTTCGCTAGGCGAGTCTTGTAGCGAGTGTCGTGGTGAAAATCGGATACCAAACTATTGATTAGTTTGAATCTTTAATTCATTTTGCAACCGAGCTTTGATTTGTCCAAAGGAAGGGATAAAGATCGAAATTCCCGCGATGCAATGCAAATGCAAGCTAGATTGTTTTGAGTTCGGGGGTTGGTTAAACTTAGGGAAGGTACTAGCATCCTAAGTTTCTGTAGTACTCTACAAGAACCTCTTGTTTTATGTTTGTTTACTGCTAAGTATTCATCTGCTTAAAGGTTTAAAGACCTAAGGGTTTATTCCTAAGTATACTCGATAAGATATCGCATCTTATGCCTACATATCCTTACGGGAGTGGAATCAGAGTATGTTGTAGTTCACCCTAAAGGGTTAGAGGAGCTCTTTGACTGTGGTCAAAGTTCCTACGGGTTTAGGGTAGTTGATTGATTGGGTCTAGGAGAAGAGACGAGTCTTCATGTTAAGGGAGAGATAACCACCACGAATGTAAAAAGGGGTCGTAGGAAATGGTCTTTGCATCATCTTAAGAAAAGGTCTTACATACTCGGATGGTCGCCAAGTATGCCTTTGTCGCTCTTAAGGCAAAGTCCCTACATGTTTGATTGTATTGTTGTGGGGGTGGAGATTATATCTCGCTTAAGATGATTAACATCTATTCTCTAATGTGTTTGTAAAGTTGTATTGTTTTGATTGTTTGTTTCTATGTTGTAAAGATTAAAGACAAGGTCCTTCCTATGGGGTAGGTCCTAAACTTAAGCGATCAACTTGAATGGGATCAAGGATCGAAGGGATTATGATGCAAATGATGTGCAACTACACACAATGTTGAATTATGTGTAGGTTTTTCCTTTGGACGGATGCAATGCGATGCAACAGGATATAATGACTTGCAGTAAAGATAAAATTGCAGAAAGTAAATACGGAGATATAAACCATACACAAACGCATGAAAGCGCTAGGTGAGTGTGTGCATTGTGAATAAGATAAAAGCATATAAAGGTAAATAATATATACGCATGAAAGCGCTAAGTGTAGGTGCATGTGGTGTGAAGTGGGTGTGCATGATTGATTTTTATATTTTACGATGTTGATTAGTTTTAGATCGATGGATTGATTTATAAGCAAATTGTTTTGAAGGGTAAGATTGATTTATAAGATAAAAGTTACAATGATTTAATTTAATTATAAAAAAAATATCTTATGGGTTTCATTTTTATTCTTAAGAGATTAATATATATTAAAAAAATTTATTATTAAAAAGTTTCAGATGGTAAATTAAGTTGATTTTAATTAGTTTTGACACAAGTGGTTCTTTTTAATCATTATGAAAGGTTATTATTATATAAAATTATTTTAGTTATTGATAAAATTAAATTATTTAGAAAAGGTTCTTTTAAAATTATAATAGAATATAATATTTATTAAACAAATTGATTATTAAAGAGAAATTTATTTATTTTAATAAAAGGTCATATTTTTACTTCATTATAAAAAGTTATTAAATTGATTAAATAAAAAAAATGAAATGATAGTTTGTTTAAAATAAATTGAATAAAGAAATGAGAGTGGAATTTAAATAAAACAGGTTTTTGTTAGTTTGTTTTAGCTAAGAAGAGGTTGATTAAGGTGTTAATTATTAATTAATTAAATAGAAGGTTAAGTTAATTATGTTAACTAGATTAATGAAGTTAATTAGGAGTTTTAACGGGTTAATCAGGTGATTAGGGGGGGGGGGGGTAAATAGGTTAATCAGGTGATTGTGTGCGTGTTGGATTGTGAGGATATACGGGGGGTACGCAGGTATGGACCACCCGATCCGATCTGTTGGAGATCTGAGGGTGAGGTGTGGGAGAGTGCACCGTGTGTCTGTGTATATGCAGTATATGATCATTACAATAGACAAAAGCACAAAACGAAAATTGGAACCCTAACCCTTTCCCCCAAATCCCTCGATCGGCCGCGCCGTTCTTCTTCTACTCTCCTCGCTTCGTCTTCCCTTTCTCCGATTCTCCTTCCTTCTTGCTCTCAAGTTTCTTAAACAAACCTAGCAAAATCTCACAGAACAAACATCAAATACGAATTAAAAAGTTAATCGAAGAATCGTTACCCATGATATCGAAGGCTTCGCTGGTGATTCCGCGACGGCGTCTGAAAGAGGAAAGTGGCGGATAGAAGATGGTCTCGCAAAAATGGTGAAGGTCGGCTACGTCGACGGTAGCTTCGTGAAAGATGGGGTTTCGATAGTGACAGAAAGATAAAGAGATAAGTTCCGCTTTTTCTCTCGATTTGCCGTATTGGGGTTTTTCTTTGTGGATTTTGTGATTAATGTTTGTGTGTTAACTGTTATGAGTTCTTCTGTTTCGAATTGGTTTGTGAACTCTGTGTGTTTTTTGATTGGGATTTTTGTGTGTATGAGTTTTGTGTGTCCATCCCCCCCTTTTGTGTACAGATGATCTCTCTGCTTTATAGTACTCCTGGCTTGATTGTGGTTTTGGATTAATTGTAATGTTGAATGCTATTTGGACAGAAAAAATTCTTGTCTGACTTGCTATCTGGGTGATGAAGAACCTTCCGTTCTCGTCCCGACATGTTTACGGCTATTTAGGAAAGAATTTGAATTCTGTCTTGGGCGTGTTTTTGGAAAGTGTTTAATTATTTTGTCTGATTTGTTTGCCAGGTCAGGAGACCCATGAAAGATGTTGTATTTACAGTTGCGGTTTTGTTAGTCTATTTGATTATCACGCAAGCATCAACATTACTTCCACTTCCCAAGTCATTAAATATACCAGCACATATCGCCTCAACAACTATCTTCACTCCTTCATCCCTACTCAAGCTTCCTTTGTATTTAGACTCGAATACGGACATTGCAGCTAGTGAGCCAGATCCCATTGTAGCAAATGGAAGGGTGTCAGTTGACCCGTGTGGATAGATAGTGTGTAAATATGGTCCAGTGATGCCAACCCCGCCAAGAACTAATGCAGCCGAGACATGACCTTGGTAATCGAGAAGGTGTCTCTTGAGGAGAGTTAGCGTAGTAACAACTCTTGATTCTCTACCAGTATGATGGCGATGTAGTTGCAACTGTGAGCTAACCAAGTCTTTTACTGCCTCTGTTCTGTGGATTTTCTAAATATCTTGGTTTGTTGCAGGTCAATGCTTATGGAAGGTTTGCGTACGGAGCTTCACCAGTTGACGTACCATTCACGAGGTTGAGACTTTCTCCTCGTCTTTCCTTGCCTTGGCCGTATGGCTTCATGATGTTCATATGCTATAGCTATTAACTTTCTGATACCTGAAACAAAATGGACTGCCAATCTGCAGGGGCTGATTGGAGGGATTTGCGTATGGTTATGAGATTGGAGCTGTAGGAGTCTGCACATGTGAAACTGGTTGCGACAGTCCTTGAGCCTGAGGTTGTGCTTGAGGCTGCGACCGAGGATGTTGATATTGGAACAACAGACTGTCGGTGAAGGTAATACTGCTGATACTGCTGTTGGTATTGCTCTGCTGTTGTGAAAAAGTCTTAAACCAATGTCATGTGCTTTGCAGGTTATTCAAGAGCTGAGGTTGCCGGTGTCATGCTTCGGAAGTTCGAGAAGTTGGAAAGGCGTACAGGATGATCATCAGAGTCATCGTTAGCATGGCCACTAGATGATAGTAGGTTGGTCTATGGAAGTGAATCAAAGGAGTTTGAATTGCATATTTTGTCAGAAACGACTGGTTTTCATTGACACCCTTTGGCAAAAATGCTCAGACAATGTCATATCAGCAATTGAAGAAATTTCCTCAACTAGCAGTGCATTCAAACTTGGAATACAGATCCTTCTTGCAGAACCTGAATGATTGGTCCATCCTTGGTGGCGCCAGAGTTAACTCTGTTGTCAATATTGTAACCTCGGTATGCTATTTCTTTGATGTTTACTCTTGCATCGAGTTTTCTCTCGCCGTCAACGGCTTTTTTCAAAACGAATTAAGAGTCTCTGACATAGTTTTAATACCCTTGTAGCTCGCGTATACGACGGTCGTTGCTCCAACTGTCTCCGAAGTAAATAAAATTGTGCAACAGTTGTAGGAGTTCGCGGGGTTCTCGGTACCGGCTCCGAAGAGTTATAGAGGCTGCCACCGATCCAGCTTTCCTGTGTTGAATTTCTTCTTTGATGGTGCGTAGAATGATCGTCGTAGCTCTAGTATCAAGGTCTGATGTTGGCTCATCCAAAAGATGACAAAAGGGTTAGCAGCCAATTTCAACAGCAGTAGTGGGTCTCTTCCTCCGTTCTGTTGATAAACCCCTTATTCCTAGAAGTCCTTAATGGATGCAGCTCCCTCAACAAACACCTTCCGTGTTTCCTCTTTGACTTGCAAGTGTTTTTTATTGGATTTGTTGATAACTTGTAGTCATCTATAATTGAATGGAAATTTGTATAAACGACAAATCCTTGGCTTATGTACCTATTCCTCTTCTTATTATCATTTCTTAGCTTGTAACACTTTCTCTTAAACGATGTTACATCATTAGTTTGCTTCATGTTCAATTTGTAAAAATGGCGTTTCGACAACATATGAATCCATCCTTGCCCGTAGGTGGTGAATGATATCTTAAATATTTGCAATGGTGAATGATACTCCTGAAGCTTGAGGCTTGGTATCGTAAAAGAGCACGCCAGGGGCCTCATAGCGTACTTTCCATGGCGAAATGGAAATCGATCCTTGTAAGACAACACGTCTTAACCTTGCAATTTGGATCATAATTGGAAGCAACGAATTGATTTGACTTTGAGATACCCTCCATGTTTTAAATCTTGATACGCAGGCATGAGTCTCGAGCTTGAACTTGTATGATAATGGATTGAAACCAAGTTGCATTTTTGTGGAAGCACACGAGTTCGGAATTCCAACATAACTTATGGTTTATATAAGTCAATGAGTTAAACTGATATATTAATCAAACCTCATTCATGATTCTCATTAATACCTGCCATATTAAATTATCAGCGAACCATAACTCTTTCTCATAAATGACGGCTCAACCCCTGGACGATGATGCAACATGATATGCGAACTACGTCTTGAAAGACCTTGAAGACGAAGCTTATAACCTGCGACGCTACTCCCCATGAACCACAGCAAGACTTCCAATGTCTATGCCTTGAAGTACTAGATTTTAGGGATCTATATTTGACAATATTGCGCCTGCGCGAACTGGTTAGCCGTAATAAACATACATATAAAGGTAAAATAAAACAAACAAGAAAGAAAAAGGTAAAGACGAGATCTTATGGTCAAAAATTAGGGTGCAACAGATGCCCCTATTTAAGTTACTCCTGTTCGGAGATATGGAGATTGAAATCTTCGTCTCGACGAGATAGGAGGGACATAAATACAAACATTGCGCGAATTTTTGGCCTTAAGATATCACCGAATGCATATGATATGTAATGACATGAAAATGCGAGACCGACGGGTTCTGTGAAGAAATGATGTCACAGGGGAGCAACCAGACACGACGCGCGAAAAAAAACAGGCTCAACAAAAGGAGACTCCCTGGGGACAGATTGACAATCACAAAGTGCTTCTAAATATGTTTGTGAAGAATTCGTGAGAAGACCACTTGAAGAACTTGCTGGACATGTTAAATATAATTATCGGCTGGAGAAGTTCATTGCCGAGACTCGTAAATGTACTTGAGAATACTTTTGCCAAAGTGTGTACTTGTAAACATCTGTAAGGAATCTACTGCCGAGATTCTATGTTGAAGTCTGTTGGAGAAATACTTCTGACGAAGTCTTCTGGAAATCTACTGCCGAGATTAACCAGGAACCACCTACTGCCGAGGTCTTCTGGGAATCTACTACCGAGATTAACTAGGAGCTGAAATAGGACTACCTGCTGCCGAGGTCTTCTGAGAATCTACTGCCAAGATTAACCAGGAACTGTGAGATGTTCGAATGATTGTTGTTGAAAAAAAAAAAATTCCCGTGCGTCATGATATGGGTGCCATGAGCTGGTCTCAGTCTCTGCCCAGAATGAAGAAAACTCGCGAGAGCGTCTTCACAAAGGGGTTGTAGATGTTGTAGATTGTAAGTTGTAACTGTTGAACTTCCCCTTGCGTCATGGTATGGGAACCATGAGCTGGTCTCAGTCTCTGATGTAGGACTTGTAGATGTAATTTGTAATGTAGTTGTAAATTGTAGATGTAGTTTGTAAAGCTTCACCGGGGATCTTCAAAGGAGTTGTAAACCGGTTGAGTTGTAATCTACGTCTTCTCAAATAAAGAGAGACTATTGTGATAAACTTCTTCGACTTCTTCAGGGAGATGTCACTTGATGAAAGTAAACTTGTGTAATGAACTCACTGGGAAATAAATTCCTGAAGAGTATCTCGTTGTAGTTGTAAGTATGTAAACTTCTTGAGGTGAACGTTTCTCAAATAAAGAGAAAACATCTGCGAAGTCTTTGATAAACCACTCTGATGGATTTCCAGAGAGATGCCACGAGTTGATAATCTTGATAACCCATTGGGGATGTACAAACTGCCTTGAGGAGACTGTCATTTGTCGTTTTGAATCAAAACGAGTTGCTCAAATAAAGAGATTGCTCAAATAAAGAGGTTACTTGCAAACCAGATGTAGATTGTTGGAAGGACGTCTTGTAATATTGCTGGAGAGATATCCATCTTCAATAATTATCTTCATGAAGACCTTTTCTGGGGAGAACAGTGCAAAATAAATGCACACTTGATCCATGTTCAGGAGTTTGGAGATATCCACCAATGTGATTGTCAGGGACCGAAATTCAATTCAGGAAATAACTGAAAAGAGATTGTCACGTAAGACTCGACCATTAAGGTATGAACTCGAATGGGAATATACTAAAGCAACCGTCTTCCACGAGGATCGAACTTCGTGGGGAAAATAGAAATATTGCATTTTTTCTGCCTATGGATGACAATTCTATTTGGAAGGAGAAGACACGCCCAACCACTTGTAGATAGACACGACCAAAGCGACAGAATAACAATACACACAAAGATGCACAAATGCAAATGTTATGTTATCTACTTATATGATATGTGTATGCTTATGCTGACAAAACAGACGAAAGCAATGAACGGAGATGGGATAAACATCCGACCAATCTTCAAAGATAGAAGTATCACTGGGGATATATGGAGAACCAGATATAGGATCTTAATCCTGTTTCAGAGCTTCACAAGCCTCTATTAGGGAATATAGATCAATCCATTCGGGGATATAACAACTTAATCTTGCCGGATAACATGGTTGTTGAATACGTCGTAAAAACTTCACGGGTATGAAATAAACATCCGCCTCGCTGGAGAAGATTAACACTGTAGAGATCTACTAGGGTGTACAGTAACAACCACTTCACTAGGGAGATGAAGTTCAAGAAGATCTATTGAGGAGTAAAATACGTCCACTTCACCGAGGAAGGTGAAGTTGGAGAAGATTCACTGAGGATTAAAATAGCATCTACTTCATTGGGGAAGTGAAGTTGAGCAAATCACTAGGTGTTCTTGCATCGAAAAGTTTCATCGAAGAATGGTCATGACCACAAAAATGAAATTTACTGGGGAAAATAGAAATATTATAAGAACGAGGTAATTCTGGCTTGATGAATTGTGTAGTAGTCGCCATTTTGAACAAAACTTGTTATGCGGGAAAGATAATCTTCGCGTCTCAATTGCCCCAAGTCATATGGATATGAGAAGATGTTATTCCAAGAGGATTTTACAGAAAACAAGGCGTCCCACTGTTTTCAAACTCCTAGAGAGATTCGCTGAATCTCGACATAACGGACCCTGATTGGCGGTATTATGACGAGTCTTCAATCTTGCTCTAAAGGTGAAGTCAAACCTGAGCAGACCACTTGGAAACAAACTTGCCCCAGTTTAGCAGAGTCTTCGAATTCCGATAGGATACACTTGATGATGACGCTTGTATGTAATTTTCTATGATATCAGGCCGAATTAACACGCGTGAAATGTTATTCCTGAAACTTGTTAATGCAACATATGTGTCGGTCTTGAAGTTTTTTGAAAAAGAGATATCACGACCACTTGTGACAAAGTCACTAGTTAGGACATGAATTAATTTATAAGCCAATATAAATAGTTGGGCATAGCTCATAGGAGTCAGGAAACGTTATCTCATTGAGTATGCTTTCGAAGTAAACCTTACCTCAATTAGGAATTTGGAAGGTCATATCAGGGCTTAGTTTAAGTTTTGTAAAACAAAAGGAATAAGGGTCAAAAGCTTATTTGTGCCCACCCAAATTTTTTTGAAATTTTAAGTATTCAATCGAGCTGACTGAAAATTTCCCTGCCCCAGGTTTAAAAATGAAGTTGGAAAGGGTTTGGGAGAAATAAAGCAGATCCTCAATCAAGGTTTGAAGGAGTTAAAAATGGATTAACTTCTTTATGTCTTTGGTGTTTAGGAGGTTTGAAACAATGTCTTTCATCATTAGTAGGTTTTATTCGAAAGCATACATCAAGAGACCTTGCGTTTTACTTCGTCATCCTCCTTCCAATTCTTCACCAAAGTGAAAAAGATTGGGTAAAAGTTGGCATTATAAAATTATGAAAGATATTTTAAGAGTGAAACAAATGGATTTCTTCAAGACAAACACTTATTGCACTACTTTATTCAAAGTAACATGCCCTTACATGCCAATTATGCTTTTAATCAAAGAAATGAAACACATAAGTAAACGAAAGTGAATAGGTGATCAACATAAAAGTGTTCCATTCATGACTGGTCTTTCTCCTTTGAAGGTTAGCACTTCGTCATCAATCATTTCTTGAACTTTCTCTTGAAAAACTTTGCACTCTTCAATCGAATGCCCCAACACACCATCATGAAAATCACAGCTGGTGTTCGGGTTGAACCACGGTGGATGAGACTTCATGATTCTAGTCTTTCTGGGTGTCATCACTGAGTTTCTGGCAAAGTAAGACCATAGCTGGCGGTAAGTCATTGGGATAAGATCAAACCATCGAGTTTCTTCCTTCGGAACGCTTAGAGGTACCTCCTGATTCTGAAACCGTCTTCGAACTTGTCGGTTCTGATGTTGATTTGGAGGAGTCAATCTTCGTTTATGAGGTAGTCGCTGCTCGCGCTGAGCAGGCGCTGCATATTGATGTTGAGGTACTGGATCTGGATCTGACGGGATTTGATGGGAGTCCTGAATTGCATCGACGTCAACACTTCCTTCCTCTTGGGAATCATCAACTGAAATCTCTTCGTCAGTTTGGTTATTCAAATTATCTTGAATTCTTCCACTTTTGAGCGCATTCTCGATGTTTACTCCGACTTCTATAATCTTGGGGAAATCCAATGGTACAGCTCCTACCATTCTAACATAATAAGAGTCTGGCAGTGTTCTCAGAAACATCTTGTTTAAATCTTTCTCTGGAAGTGGTGGATGAACTTGGGATGCTAACTCTTTCCATCGTTGGGCATATTCCTTGAAAGATTCATCGTCATTCTTACTCATGTCCATCAATTGATCACTGTCTGGAGCCGCGTCCAAATTATAATTGTACTGCTTTATAAAAGCATCAGCTAAATCTTTAAAAGACTGAATACGACTCCTTTGTAGCTTCGTATACCACATCAAGGATGCCCCAGATAAGCTCTCTTGAAAGAAATGAATCATCAACTCGTCGTTATCGATATAAGCAGCTATCTTCCGACAGAACATCGTCAAATGATTCCTTGGACAACTAGTACCCTTGTACACCTCAAAGACATACATCTTAAACTTCGTAGGAATAATTACACCTGGAACCAGACATGAGTCACGAGCATTAAAATCATATGTATCAGCTCCTTTTGTCATCTTTAATTGCTCTTTGAAATCCCGAAGTTCTTTCTCCATTACATCCACCTTCATCTTAGTACGAACATTCTGAAGATTAGGTACATTTTGTAGGGGCTGAGAAGCTTGAACAACCAAGTTGTCTTGCACAGGATGAGGTTGAGTAGGAACATCCGCTTGTTGAACATTGTCGTCAGAAGGAAGATCGAATAACGGATTAGTCACAACCCTGAAACCAGTCGTGGAATCCATATCTTTATTCTCTTTACTATCCTTCAATAATACTTAGAGCTTGGTCGAATGGTCAAGATGTCAACTGGAAGACAAAGAGGGAAAACCGGATGAGGACACAGAAGAGAAGAGACACATGCACATGCCAATGCTAAATACAGAATGTTAATGCAAGAATGAGAGGTTTCATGGAACTCAAGTTCTTATAAACATTACAGAGTACCAAAGAAAACCATTTTAATATTTTTATGTATATATTTTTATTTTATCGGATTACAAATAAATATCCTCTTAAGAGTCCTAACATAATAGCTAAATAAAAGCTAAGAAAGCCCTAAGGAAGTCCTTCATCTTGTTTGTTGATTTGTTCCTCCACTTGGATCTCCTTGAAGGTAAGCTCGTCCATGATCAAAGTCTAAAGAGTAGTTTGATAGAGGAAAATAAATCCTCCATCCCTTCTTTTGCTCTTGTTGGAAAATGAGAAATGGATCCCTTGTTTACTTAGATCTTTGATGATGATGAGAGTCTTTTGAACTTCTAATGATCCTCCATGTTAAGGGAAGCCTTCTATTGATCTTCAATGATAAGGAAGTCTCTTGTATTTGTCCTTTGGAGTTTTTTGATTCTTCAATTGATGCCCCTAACTTCCTTAGGTCATCCAAGCTAGGACTCTTAAAAGAATATTTCAAAAATATTTTCTATTTGTAATCTATGTTGGTTTTGTAATGTTTATAAATAAACTAAGAATTCCATGAAACTTAATGATGCTATATGGATGCAACAAACACAAGTATTCACATAAGGACATAAAGGTAAACAAACAAAGGGGCGCCCTAGGTTTGCAACGAGCATGGAGCCAAAGGTATACCCATTCCCAAAGGTTGTGGACTAAAGGTTGTTGGTATCTGCCGAACAAGGTTCTAATGAAGTTCCCAAAGTCATTAGCCCATATTTCGGATATTATCAACTTCCCAATTACTCTAGGATTAATAATATTCTCAAGAGAACTTCTTTTGAGTGTAGCTTCGCGTAGCACTATTTCGGAGGTACCCCCTCATAGCCTCGCGCTACATCCTAATAAAGGCCAAAGTTGGGTTAAGGTAACTACGGT
Organism: Lathyrus sativus; assembly: GCA_963859935.3. Classification (NCBI taxonomy): domain Eukaryota; kingdom Viridiplantae; phylum Streptophyta; class Magnoliopsida; order Fabales; family Fabaceae; genus Lathyrus; species Lathyrus sativus. The sequence goes on from OZ012741.1 coordinate 157,974,828, forward strand.
CCTCAATATCATAGGCTCCAACATCGAATATAGTGCATGTTTTCACGATTAAAGACTCGTTCAACAATACAATTTTCGAGAGGGCCTCAATTGAGCGTGATTTTCAAGTCAGCTTGGTCGGGATTCCACCCCCTATAAGCCTCTTTGAACATATCACTATCCTATCTTAAGTTCACTCAAGTCCGGGTGTAGGACTTTGTCTCACCACTCAAGAGTATCAACCCAAGAATACAAACAAATAAGCAAGTAAACAAATAAGCAAATATAAGCAAATATAAAAAGCAATAAAGGAATAAAACAAGATAGGGAGACCCACTGAGAGGTCCCCAGTGAAGTCGCCATTTCTGTCGCGGTGAAAATCGGATACCAAACTATTGATTAGTTTGAATCTTTAATTCATTTTGCAACCGAGCTTTGATTTGTCCAAAGGAAGGGATAAAGATCGAAATTCCCGCGATGCAATGCAAATGCAAGCTAGATTGTTTTGAGTTCGGGGGTTGGTTAAACTTAGGGAAGGTACTAGCATCCTAAGTTTCTGTAGTACTCTACAGGAACCTCTTGTTTTATGTTTGTTTACTGCTAAGTATTCATCTGCTTAAAGGTTTAAAGACCTAAGGGTTTATTTCTAAGTATACTCGATAAGATATCGCATCTTATGCCTACATATCCTTACGGGAGTGGAATCAGAGTATGTTGTAGTTCACCCTAAAGGGTTAGAGGAGCTCTTTGACTGTGGTCAAAGTTCCTACGGGTTTAGGGTAGTTGATTGATTGGGTCTAGGAGAAGAGACGAGTCTTCATGTTAAGGGAGAGATAACCACCACGAATGTAAAAAGGGGGTCGTAGGAAATGGTCTTTGCATCATCTTAAGAAAAGGTCTTACATACTCGGATGGTCGCCAAGTATGCCTTTGTCGCTCTTAAGGCAAAGTCCCTACATGTTTGATTGTATTGTTGTGGGGGTGGAGATTATATCTCGCTTAAGATGATTAACATCTATTCTCTAATGTGTTTGTAAAGTTGTATTGTTTTGATTGTTTGTTTCTATGTTGTAAAGATTAAAGACAAGGTCCTTCCTATGGGGTAGGTCCTAAACTTAAGCGATCAACTTGAATGGGATCAAGGATCGAAGGGATTATGATGCAAATGATGTGCAACTACACACAATGTTGAATTATGTGTAGGTTTTTCCTTTGGACGGATGCAATGCGATGCAACAGGATATAATGACTTGCAGTAAAGATAAAATTGCAGAAAGTAAATACGAAGATATAAACCATACACAAACGCATAAAAGCGCTAGGTGAGTGTGTGCATTGTGAATAAGATAAAAGCATATAAAGGTAAATAATATATACGCATGAAAACGCTAAGTGTAGGTGCATGTGGTGTGAAGTGGGTGTGCATGATTGATTTTTATATTTTACGATGTTGATTAGTTTTAGATCGATGGATTGATTTATAAGCAAATTGTTTTGAAGGGTAAGATTGATTTATAAGATAAAAGTTACAATGATTTAATTTAATTATAAAAAAAAATATCTTATGGGTTTCATTTTTATTCTTAAGAGATTAATATATATTAAAAAATTTTATTATTAAAAAGTTTCAGATGGTAAATTAAGTTGATTTTAATTAGTTTTGACACAAGTGGTTCTTTTTAATCATTATGAAAGGTTATTATTATATAAAATTATTTTAGTTATTGATAAAATTAAATTATTTAGAAAAGGTTCTTTTAAAATTATAATAGAATATAATATTTATTAAACAAATTGATTATTAAAGAGAAATTTATTTATTTTAATAAAAGGTCATATTTTTACTTCATTATAAAAAGTTATTAAATTGATTAAATAAAAAAAAATGAAATGATAGTTTGTTTAAAATAAATTGAATAAAGAAATGAGAGTGGAATTTAAATAAAACAGGTTTTTGTTAGTTTGTTTTAGCTAAGAAGAGGTTGATTAAGGTGTTAATTATTAATTAATTAAATAGAAGGTTAAGTTAATTATGTTAACTAGATTAATGAAGTTAATTAGGAGTTTTAACGGGTTAATCAGGTGATTAGGGGGGGGGGGGGGTAAATAGGTTAATCAGGTGATTGTGTGTGTGTTGGATTGTGAGGATATACGGGGGGTACGCAGGTATGGACCACCCGATCCGATCTGTTGGAGATCTGAGGGTGAGGTGTGGGAGAGTGCACCGTGTGTCTGTGTATATGCAGTATATGATCATTACAATAGACAAAAGCACAAAACGAAAATTGGAACCCTAACCCTTTCCCCCAAATCCCTCGATCGGCCGCGCCGTTCTTCTTCTACTCTCCTCGCTTCGTCTTCCCTTTCTTCGATTCTCCTTCCTTCTTGCTCTCAAGTTTCTCAAACAAACCTAGAAAAATCTCACAGAACAAACATCAAATACGAATTAAAAAGTTAATCGAAGAATCGTTACCCATGATATCAAAGGCTTCGCCGGTGATTCCGCGACGGCGTCTAAAAGAGGAAAGTGGCGGATAGAAGATGGTCTCGCGAAAATGGTGAAGGTCGGCTACGTCGACGGTAGCTTAGTGAAAGATGGGGTTTCGATAGTGACAGAAAGATAAAGAGATAAGTTCCGCTTTTTCTCTCGATTTGCCGTATTGGGGTTTTTCTTTGTGGATTTTGTGATTAATGTTTGTGTGTTAACTGTTATGAGTTCTTCTGTTTCGAATTGGTTTGTGAACTCTGTGTGTTTTTTGATTGGGATTTTTGTGTGTATGAGTTTTGTGTGTCGATCCCCCCCTTTTGTGTACAGATGATCTCTCTGCTTTATAGTACTCCTGGCTTGATTGTGGTTTTGGATTAATTGTAATGTTGAATGCTATTTGGACAGAAAAAATTCTTGTCTGACTTGCTATCTGGGTGATGAAGAACCTTCCGTTCTTGTCCCGACATGTTTACGGCTATTTTGGAAAGAATTTGAATTCTGTCTTGGGCGTGTTTTTGCAAAGTGTTTAATTATTTTGTCTGATTTGTTTGCCAGGTCAGGAGACCCATGAAAGATGTTGTATTTACAGTTGCGGTTTTGTTAGTCTATTTGATTATCACGCAAGCATCAACATTACTTCCACTTCCCAAGTCATTAAATATACCAACACATATCGCCTCAACAACTATCTTCACTCCTTCATCCCTACTCAAGCTTCCTTTGTATTTAGACTCGAATACGGACATTGCAGCTAGTGAGCCAGATCCCAATTTAGCAAATGGAAGGGTGTCAGTTGACCCGTGTGGATAGATAGTGTGTAAATGTGGTCCAGTGATGCCAACCCCGCCAAGAACTAATGAAGCCGAGACATGACCTTGGTAATCGAGAAGGTGTCTCTTGAGGAGAGTTAGCGTAGTAACAACTCTTGATTCTCTACCAGTATGATGGCGATGTAGTTGCAACTGTGAGCTAACCAAGTCTTTTACTGCCTCTGTTCTGTGGATTTTCTAAATATCTTGGTTTGTTGCAGGTCAATGCTTATGGAAGGTTTGCGTACGGAGCTTCACCAGTTGACGTACCATTCATGAGGTTGAGACTTTCTCCTCGTCTTTCCTTGCCTTGGCCGTATGGCTTCATGATGTTCATATGCTATAGCTATTAACTTTCTGATACCTGAAACAAAATGGACTGCCAATCTGCAGGGGCTGATTGGAGGGATTTGCGTATGGTTATGAGATTGGAGCTGTAGGAGTCTGCACATGTGAAACTGGTTGCGACAGTCCTTGAGCCTGAGGTTGTGCTTGAGGCTGCGACCGGGGATGTTGATATTGGAACAACAGACTGTCGGTGAAGGTAATACTGCTGATACTGCTGTTGGTATTGCTCTGCTGTTGTGAAAAAGTCTTAAACCAATGTCATGTGCTTTGCAGGTTATTCAAGAGCTTAGGTTGCCGGTGTCATGCTTCGGAAGTTCGAGAAGTTGGAAAGGCGTACAGGATGATCATCAGAGTCATCGTTAGCATGGCCACTAGATGATAGTAGGTTGGTCTATGGAAGTGAATCAAAGGAGTTTGAATTGCATATTTTGTCAGAAACGACTGGTTTTCATTGACACCCTTTGGCAAAAATGCTCAGACAATGTCATATCAGCAATTGAAGAAATTTCCTCAACTGGCAGTGCATTCAAACTTAGAATACAGATCCTTCTTGCAGAACCTGAATGATTGGTCCATCCTTGGTGGCGCTAGAGTTAACTCTGTTGTCAATATTGTAACCTCGGTATGCTATTTCTTTGATGTTTACTCTTGCATCGAGTTTTCTCTCGCCGTCAACGGCTTTTTTTCAAAACGAAGTAAGAGTCTCTGACATAGTTTTAATACCCTTGTAGCTCGCGTATACGACGGTCGTCGCTCCAACTGTCTCCGAAGTAAATAAAATTGTGCAACAGTTGTAGGAGTTCGCGGGGTTCTCGGTACCGGCTCCGAAGAGTTATAGAGGCTGCCACCGATCCAGCTTTCCTGTGTTGAATTTCTTCTTTGATGGTGCGTAGAATGATCGCCGTAGCTCTAGTATCAAGGTCTGATGTTGGCTCATCCAAAAGATGACAAAAGGGTTAGCAGCCAATTTCAACAGCAGTAGTGGGTCTCTTCCTCCGTTCTGCTGATAAACCCCTTATTCCCAGAAGTCCTTAATGGATGCAGCTCCCTCAACAAACACCTTCCGTGTTTCCTCTTTGACTTGCAAGTGTTTTTTATTGGATTTGTTGATAACTTGTAGTCATCTATAATTGAATGGAAATTTGTATAAATGACAAATCCTTGGCTTATGTACCTATTCCTCTTCTTATTATCATTTCTTAGCTTGTAACACTTTCTCTTAAACGATGTTACATCATTAGTTTGCTTCATGTTCAATTTGTAAAAATGGCGTTTCGACAGCATATGAATCCATCCTTGCCTGTAGGTGGTGAATGATATCTTAAATATTTGCAATGGTGAATGATACTCCTGAAGCTTGAGGCTTGGTATCGTAAAAGAGCACGCCAAGGGCCTCATAGCGTACTTTCCATGGCGAAATGGAAATCGATCCTTGTAAGACAACACGTCTTAACCTTGCAATTTGGATCATAATTGGAAGCAACAAATTGATTTGACTTTGAGATACCCTCCATGTTTTAAATCTTGATACGCAGGCATGAGTCTCGAGCTTGAACTTGTATGATAATGGATTGAAACCAAGTTGCATTTTTGTGGAAGCACACGAGTTCGGAATTCCAACATAACTTATGGTTTATATAAGTCAATGAGTTAAACTGATATATTAATCAAACCTCATTCATGATTCTCATTAATACCTGCCATATTAAATTATCAGCGAACCATAACTCTTTCTCATAAATGACGGCTCAACCCCTGGACGATGATGCAACATGATATGCGAACTACGTCTTGAAAGACCTTGAAGACGAAGCTTATAACCTGCGACGCTACTCCCCATGAACCACAGCAAGACTTCCAACGTCTATGCCTTGAAGTACTAGATTTTAGGGATCTATATTTAACAATATTGCGCCTGCGCGAACTGGTTAGCCGTAATAAACATACATATAAAGGTAAAATAAAACAAACAAGAAAGAAAAAGGTAAAGACGAGATCTTATGGTCAAAAATTAGGGTGCAACAGCGAGCCCCTCGCTTGCTTGCTTGCTAGGCGAGCCTCTAGTGAATCCTCGTTGGCTTGCTCTCTAGGCGAGTCTTATAGCGAACCTTCGCTGGCTTGCTCGCTAGGCGAACAGTGCGATGACAGCAACTTCTGCTACGCACTAGAACTGATTTCCACCCAAAAACTCATACGAATCATTCACCCAAGGCCCCCAAAGTATCCCTACATCATCTGTAAGGTTATACGACAATAACGGTACAAAGTCTATGGTTCATTAGGCTAATCCGACAACATTTGCACTGCCTAAAACACTATTTCCTACAATTGCTCTGAGTACATCAGAGTTACTCACATTTGAATATTCCTACTCCTACAGGGTCAAACATATCACAATCCAAGGTTTTGGTTTCCAAACTCACATTAATATTTAGTGATTCATACCATAACCCACAATCTCAGAGTTCTATAATCAAATCTCTTAGTTTCCCCAATTCAACTCAGAAACCCTCAAATCCTAAATCCACCATGAATACATCTAAAGGCATACATGAAAAATCATGAACAGAAATACTCCCCATACCTTAGTCGATTCCCAGTTTTCACGATTTCTCTTTGGGACCTTCTGCCTCCAACCTTTCCTTCAGAGCTCTGGCCATACCAAAGTTTCACGTTAAACACAAATGAATTCCAATTTCCTCTCAGAACTCTATTTTGTCTAACTTAGTCATGGGCCTCACACATTGGGCTTTTCCTTCATTACCCTTACTAACTTCCTCAAATGCCCAAATTGCCCTTATTTCACTTATATTCCATTTAATTAATAATAATACTAATAAATTAATATTATATGCTATTAATAAAATAAATATCCGAAAATGCACATTTTTCCAATATTCACAAAACCACCGGAAATTTACCGAAACATGAATATTCTCAATTAAATAATTAATTAACATATTCTGATTAAATTTGGGGTGTTACAACCCTCCCCCATTTAAAAGAATTTTCGTCCTCGAAAATTACATGCAGAAAACAGAGTCGGATACGACTCCTTCATCTGATTTTCACGTTCCCAAGTCCAACTTTCTCCAGCTGGTCCTCCCTACAATACTTTCACCAAGGCGATCTCTTTACCTCGTAGCTTTTTCACTTCTCATTCATCAATTCGAACAGGCAACACCTCAACAGTCAAATCATCTTGCACTTGTACATCATCCATCTGAATCACATGCGACGGATCTGGAATGTACTTCCTCAACTGGGACACATGAAACACATCATGCAAATTCGCAAGCGACGGCGGTAAAGCAATCCGATAGGCTACTTCCCCCACCCTCTGTGAAATCTAATACGGACCAACAAAACACGATGTGAGCTTTCGAGACTTCAAAGCTCGACCAACACCAGTTACCAGCGTAACTCTCAGAAACACATGATCTCCCTCTTGGAATTCAAGCGCTTTCCTCCTCTTATCATGGTACCTCTTCTGACGACTCAGCGATGCTTTCATCTTCTCACGGATCATCTTGATCTTTTCAGTCATCTCTTGCACAATTTCAGGTCCGAGCACAACACTCTCGCCTGATGCATACCAACACAACGGAGTCCTACACCTCCTACCATACAAAGCCTCATACGGTGCCATCCCAATACTAGAATGGTAATTGTTATTATAGGTAAACTCAACCAATGACAAATAACTATCCCACGATCCACCTTGATCCAAAACACAAGCTCTCAACAAATGCTCTAAAGACTGGATAGTTCTTTCTGTCTGTCCATCCGTCTGCAAAACCTCGACTTAGTACCTAAAGCTGCCTGCAAACTCTCCCAAAACCTCGATGTAAACCTCAGATCTCTATCAGACATAATACTCGATGGAACACCATGCAACTTCACAATCTGCTCAATATATAATTCAGCAAGCTTCTGCAACGAATAATTGATCCTCGTCGGTATAAAATGAGCCGATTTAGTCAATCTATCAACAATTATCCAAATCGAATCATATCCCTTCACTGTCTTCGGAAAACTTGTCACAAAATCCATAGAAATGCTATCCCATTTCCATTCTAGAACGCTCAATGGTTGCATCAGACCTGACGGTCTCTAATGTTCAATCTTCGACTTCTGACAAGTCAAACAAGCATAAACGAATTCGACAACTTCCTTCTTCATACTAGGCCACCAAAACAACTTCTTCAAGTCTTGATACATCTTTGTGGCACCAGGATGAATACTCAACCCGCTTCTATGACCTTCTTCAAGAATGCTCTTCCTGATTTCTGGCACATCAGGAACACATACTCTATCTCGGAACCTCATCACACCATTCTCATCAATCCAAAAATCACCTTCGTTACCTTGATTAATCAACGCAAGACGATCCACCAAACTCAAATCAGATCTCTGACCTTCTCTGATCTCTTGGAGAATACTATTAGTCAACTTCAACATACCCAATTTCACACTGTTAGGAGTCTCTTCACAAACCAAACTCATATCTCTGAATTGCTCAATCAGTTCCAACTCTTGAACCATAAGCATCGACATATGCAAGGACTTCATACTCAACGCATCAGCCACAACATTAGCCTTACCCGGATGGTAACTCAATTCAAAATCATAATCCTTCAGAAGTTCAAGCCATCTTCGCTGCCTCATGTTCAACTCTTTCTGATCAAAAAAATACTTCAGACTCTTGTGACCACTCAACACTTCGAATCTGGACCCAAATAGATAATCCCTCCACATCTTCAACACAAGCACCACAGCGGCCAACTCTAAATCATGCGTAGGATAATTCCTTTCATGAACCTTCAGTTGTCTGGAAGCGTAAGCAACAACCTGACCGTTCTGCATCAATACGCCTCCAAGGCCCATCTTCGACGCATCGCAATACACCACAAAGGACTCACTCGGATTTGGCAAAATCAACACTGGAGCAGTCGTCAACTTCTTCTTGAGTTCTATAAAACTCTTCTCACAAGCAACATCCCACACATAAGCCTGACCCTTTCGAGTCAACTTAGTCAATGGCAATGCTAATTGAGAAAAACCTTCAATAAACCTACGATAATAACCAGCCAACCCAAGGAAACTTCGAATCTCAGTGACAGACTTTGGAGCCTCCCACTGCAACACAACATCAATCTTCGACGGATCAACATCAATCCCCCCACTAGAAATCACATGGCCAAGGAAACTCACTTCCTTCAACCAAAACTCACACTTAGACAACTTGGGATAAAGCTCATTGTCTTTCAAAACCTGCAATACAATTCTTAGATATTGCGCATGCTCTTCTTCAGACTTAGAATATATCAAAATATCATCAATAAACACAACTACAAACTGATCCAAATAAGGATGGAAAATCCTATTCATATACTCCATGAATACACCAGGTGCATTCGAAACTCCAAACGGCATCACAGTATACTCATAGTGTCCATATCTCGTCCTGAAAGCTGTCTTCGGAATATCATCAGGCTTAACACGAATCTGATGATAACTAGACCTCAAATCAATCTTGCTAAACACACAAGCACCCACCAATTGATCCGTTAAATCATCAATCCTCGGAAGTGGATATTTATTCTTGATTGTCACTTTATTCAACTGCCGATAATCCACACACAATCTCAAACTACCATCTTTCTTCTTCACCAACAACACAGGAGCACCCCACGGAGAAACACTCGGTCGAACAAACTTCTTCTCAAGCATATCTTCCAACTGTTTCTTCAATTCCTCTAACTCAGATGCAGACATCCAATAAGGAGCCATCGATACAGGACTAGTGCCCGGTATCACCTCAATAACAAACTCTACCTCACGCTCAGGAGGTAAGTCATTCATGTCGTTTGGAAACACCTCAGGAAATTCCCGAACAACCGGTAGCTCCACGCCCACTGCTTCACCATCCACTTGGAGCGAATTAAACACAACAAACATCTTAGCCTCATCTTCTAAGAGTTCTTCCACTTGCTTGGTAGATACAAACATTAGCTCTCCCACATCGCCCGACTCAGGAAATTTCACAGTCTTACTATAACAATCAATGTGAACATAGTTGTACTCCAACCAGTTCATCCCAAGGATAACATCAATTTGATTCAAAGGTAGACAGACCAAGTCCATCACAAAGTTCCTATCATAAATAGTCACAGGACAACTCAAACAGACTAACGCAGTAGTGACAGAACCATTAGTCGGGGTATCAATAACCATACTCCCACTCATAGCAAACACATTCAAATTCAACCTCTTAGCACATTCAAGCGAAATAAATGAATGTGTAGCACCAGTATCAATGATAGCAATCAATTCAACATCATTAACAAAACACGTACCTTTGATTAAGTTATCCGTCTTAGCTTCTTCTGCACCGCTCAAAGCAAACACTCTGCCACTTGTTTGAGCAGCAGTAGCAGTCTTCTTCGACTGCTGACACTGGGTACTAATATGCCCCTTCTCTCCACAGTTGAAGCAAGTCGGAGCTTCGTCTTTGCAGTCATTAGCCTTATGACCCCTCATGCCACAATGATGACACCTCAGCGCTTTATAATTCTCAGCACGGTGGCCTTGCTCGCCACACTTATAACACTTACCTGGAGCAGTAGCTGCTCCCCCACTTGGCTTATTCCCATCAGAAGCTTTCTGCTTCCCTTTATCACCATAAGTCACATACGGTTTTCCTCTAAACTGACCTTTCTCTTTCTTCTCACTCAGCTGCTTGTAGTGAGTAGATCGAGCTCGGCTTTCTTCATCATAAATCCTGCTCTTGTTCACTAGTTCCGAAAATCGACGAATCTGCTGATACCCAATTCTCTGCTTAATCTCTAGTCTCAAACCATTCTCAAACTTGGGATACTTCGACATCTCTGCATCAGCACGGTTGTAATGCGGACAAAACTTAACTAACGACTCAAACTTTACCGCATACTCAGCCACAGTCATATCACCTTGTTTCAGCTCAAGGAACTCCACCTCTTTCTTCCCCTGAACATCTTCAGGAAAATACTTTCTCAGAAACTCTTCTTTAAACACAGTCCAAGTTATCGCAATGCCAGCACCTCCCAATCTCTGACGAGTGTTATCCCACCAGTCCTCAGCCTCTTCTGCCAGCATATGCATACAAAACTGTACCTGCTGCGCATCAGTGCATGCCATAACTCGGAAAATCTTCTCAATCACCTTCAGCCACTTCTGCACACCCTCAGGATCATGAGTACCCACAAAAGTCGGCAGATTGTTCCTCTGAAACATTCCCAAAGCACGGAACTCATCTAGGGGTCCACCATTCTGAGCCATCACTTGGGCAAGTGACTCCAGCGCATCAGCAATAGCATGATCGTTCCTTCCTGCCATCTACAACCACCAACAAGGTTAGAAGGAAACAACTCATCGACAATGTTCTCACACTATTGACTGACAGGGGATTAACAACATAAACACTTGGCCGGACGGACCGACCTGCTCTGATACCACTAATGTAACACCCTTTTTATACCCAAAAAATATCAAGGCAAAATAACACATAAATCAGAGTGAATAAATAAATCTCATTAAAATTCCATAAAAGGGCGTACATTCTCAAATTCATCAAAATAGGATCCATACTCCGTAACTACGAGTTTTTCCTAAAAATACATCAAAGCATCATAAACAGCGGAATTCAAAACATACTTCAAAGTCTTCCTCAAAGAGGGAATGAATCAAAATAACATCAATAGTATAAAATCAACTCAAAGAACCCAACCCGATGTTACATATCATAGCAAGACCCTTTAAGCTGACCAAAAGACTAAAACACTCAAAAACTTTAAAACTAACTCCTCGCCAGCGTCCACGGCTAAATTGGATCATCTGCACGTTACCTACGTGGAGGTAACATTCAAACAGGCAGGGTGAGTAAAACAATTCATAATAATCAATGTATGACAATTAATGCATAAACGGCAACATATTCATATTCAACACATTCATATTACTCACATATGCCTCAAAGGTCACAACATCATAATTTATACACAAAGACTCATAAATGCAATGCACACAACTCAATGCATGTGGTACCAATCATCACAACTCGATGGACACTGAGCCATCAACCCTCCATAGATCCCCATCAATAGGATTGGAGCACGTCAAAATACTTCACATCCACACAGTGGGATTGAAGCCAAAGCAATCGAATGCGCATGAATAACATAATGCACATATCACCCAGAACCCATTGTCATACTCATGGCAACTCATCCCAGAATTCACACATCACGGCATCGCTACACAACAATTAGTTTCGCGAACTCTGTTACGTTCGTTGGCTTGCTCACTAGGCGATTCTCGTAGCGAGCCCCTCGCTGGCTTGCTCGCTAGGCGAGTCTTGTAGCGAACCTTCGCTGGCTTGCTCGCTAGGCGAACAGTGCGATGACAGCAACTTCTGCTACGCACCAGAACTGATTTCCACCCAAAAACTCATACGAATCATTCATCCAATGCCCCCAAAGTATCCCTACATCATCCCTAAGGTTATATGACAATAATAGTACAAACTCTATGGTTGATTAGGCTAATCCGGCAACATTTGCACTGCCTAACACACTATTTCCTGCAATTGCTCTGAGTACATCAGAGTTACTCACATTTGAATATTCCTATTCTTACAGGGTCAAACATATCACAATCCAAGGTTTTGGTTTCCAAACTCACATTAATATTCAGTGATTCATACCATAACCCACAATCTCAGAGTTCTATAATCAAATCTCTTAGTTTCCCCAATTCAACTCAGAAACCCTCAAATCCTAAATCCACCATGAATACATCTAAAGGCATACATGGAAAATCATGAACAAAAATACTCCCCATACCTTAGTCGATTCGCAGCTTTCACGATTTCTCTTTGGGACCTTCTGCCTCCAACCTTTCCTTCAGAGCTCTGGCCACACCAAACTTTCACGTTAAACACAAATGAATTCCAATTTCCTCTCAGAACTCTATTTTGTCTAACTTAGTCATGGGCCTCACACATTGGGCTTTTCCCTCATTACCCTTACTAACTTCCTCAAATGCCCAAATTGCCCTTATTTCACTTATATTCCATTTAATTAATAATAATACTAATAAATTAATATTATATGCTATTAATCAAATAAGTATCCGAAAATGCACATTTTTCTAATATTCACAAAACCACCGGAAATTCACCGAAACATGAATATTCTCAATTAAATAATTAATTAACATATTCCGATTAAATTTGGGGTGTTACAAGGAGAAACATCCTTCAAGGTCAAAAATGTCTTTGAAGTTTGTTGACTTTTGTTGACCAAATCACATTCATCTGATGACCTGTAACTTGTCAATATCATAACTTGAGTTCTAGAAACCTTATGGATGAGTTCTAGTACTAAAAAGAAAGCTAGAAACATGCTCTACAAGTTTTATGTTGGGGTCAAGATGAGATGAGGCTTGTATCTTGAGATATGTGGTCTTGAAGTTGGGCACTAAATAGGGGATTTTACACTGACAAGCTTAGAAACCCTAGCTTAGCAACTTCTCATGCTCTTGATTTTTCTTGATTTGATCTTGGAATAACATATTAGATGCCTCAACACAACATTCCATGATCACAAAGACTTGGAATTGAGTCTTAATCCCCTTCAACTTCCCAGTTGACTTAGGGTTGACTAGATGAGAACCCTAACTGCACCACCTTTGACTGTGGCTTCTTGCACTTGATATAATAACTTGAACAAGCTTCTTAATGACCCTTAAGACATTCAATGAGCTTATATAATATTCTCCATCCATAACCATGGACTTAATATTACTTGATGAACCTCACATGGCCTCCCAGATAGGAGGTAAACCATATTCATCCATTTGCTTTTTCAAAGAACTTTAACCTTCTTCTGATGGTGATGAGCACTTGATATCTTGAATAAGACCTCTTGATTAGGCTTGGAAACTTTGGAAATCTCCTCTTGCCATGCACACCTCTCTCAATCCCCTGTAAATGAACAATGATATGCAAAATGCTAATGCTATGAAAATGCAATGAAACATGAACCAAGTAAAGAAAAGGCTTAGCAAATTTTGGGGTACAACAATCGCCATAAGTTGGTCGAATTTAATTTTGAAGATTTATACTACAATATTAGGACGGTCGTGCGCATGTAAATTTTTGGGATCCAAATGTCGTTTGATTTCAGGTCAATTTGGGTTGCAGGTAAAAGTTATAAAAAGGTCAGGAAAACCCAATTTACTTGAAATTGTCATGTCGTCAAAATATAGTTTCTCCATGTACTTTTTTCTCTCGACAAATGTAGAAGGACAAATGACACGCTTTCCTTGCTTGTTACCTTGTTGCAAAGTACCGAGACCATCTTGTCGTTGTATGTTGCTATACTTTCCAACTCTCAATTTAGATTGATTTCTCCGCAACCAATTAAGACGCTCAGTCTCCATCATATGTAGCCGTCAACCAAACACTGTTGGAATAGACACCTTAAATGAAGTAAAGTCGTAGGTTCAACAATGCGTTCCTGTAGTTGGAAGCATAGCCAATCCTTAATGGCTTGGCGGTTCTGCTTGGTGACAGTTTGCTCATGTTTGTACCAGTGAAGTATATTCTCCCTGTAACCATCTTCCCAATACGTAAAAATCAACGGGTATTGGTAATCAAGATAAGCCAGGTGAAACTTATCGATCCTATATAATCCACCATCACGCTAATGGATTATGATGTCCCTCAGTTCAGCAGAGTCTATATCACCAACAATTTGAGCCACGACTTCCGAAACTGTGGGCGTGTTATACACGTGATCGTCACCTGGCCTACTTGTAATGAGCTTCAACTTCAAGTCATGGAAGGTAGTCTCCTTCAAAATATCCCTTTCCATTCTAAATGCTTTTGCTTGAACATTGTTCTCGTCCAACATCTGTTTCAAGCTGGTTACCATATCCTTTTCAAGCTTTTTATTATCCCTACAGAATCAAAATAATAGTAAAGTTAATAAAACACATTCCAAATGTTGTTAGTTAGCACAAGACATTTATAATATAACATGGAATTCACGACGATTCACCTAAAAAAATATAATTTGTTTTCAACCTCATTATTTGTGTCAAAAATGTATAGCTGGGCATACTGAGGAGGTTCACCCATTTCAGGGAGCATCGTTTCGATTCTGTGACAAGTTTGACCATAAAGTCACAACATAGGAGGACCCACGCCTTTGGAGTAAGTTGTGTCGAATTTCATACCGAGAGAAGTGAAGGAGAACATAGCATTGTAAGTTCTAATGTTGACCTGGAAATTTTTACTATGTTTCGATGTTCTATCATAGAGCAGTTAATGTAACAGTGGAGGTGGACTCTTCATTTCTGGTAGGACTACCTTTCCACTTCTGTAGCATATATGAAACTTTGCAACCGTAGTATGTCTATTCTTTTTTTGCACTCTTGATACCACATACAAGCCTTATAATGATGGCATTCCTAAATTGGGACCCCGATATCAGCATACTCTATATTCATAAGAGATATGTTAGGTGTTGTTTTATAATAGATGACAATTGATTAGTAAGTACATAATAATAGATGTGTAATTAACAGAACCTTGTAGGTAAGAGTCAATGGGCTCCTCATAAGCTTGATCATCAGAATCAGATGTATCTCCCCAGGCATTATTCGAATCCAAATCAGAATTTTCATCATTAGAAGAATAAACATCGTACATTCCATGTGTAATGTTAGTAGGTGGAGTAGTAGAACATTGTTCCATATTATTAAGTTGAGTTGTACTGCGGGGTAGGTTGGGGTTGGATGCAACAATGTAAGATGTAACTGGAGTGTAATATGGAGATAGTGAGTTTGAAATTGTTGCAGGAAATATTGGTGGGAGGGATGATATGCTTGGTGGTATACCTCGAGATGTGCGTGAAGTAATGTGGATAGGTGAACGGATATTTGTAGCGGTAGAGACATGGATATTGCTAAGTGTCTCGGTTAAATGAAAAGCAACAAAGGATTGTGGTTCACATTGAGTGAATATGGGACCTGTTTGCAGACATGTTTGTTCTTGGCTTGCTGATACCCTATGGATAGGTGTAGGTGTAAGGTGCACATCAGGGGTTGCGCGAAAGGGAACCGGTGATTGAACACCACGGGGCCCCGTGGAATGAAAAGTGTGAAACAAATTGACCCCAGAATGCATTCAAAATCTCCTGCATTTTTGTTGGTCAGATTCTCCGATATGTCACTTAGATGGTGCAGTATGAGTGTTGTTACCTATTTCTAGAAAAGGCATCGAATGCTCCAGTTGAGATGAAGTAGAAATAGGAATCAATGGCATCGATGATGTAACATTTTCATTCTCCTTGTTGACAGTATGTTTATTAAGCTTCTTGTCCGTTAATATAATTTTCCTTCTCTTCCTTGCAATGGAAGCAGGTTGTCGCTTGCGCGAAAATAAGGTGCCGGCATGACAGAAGAGTCGCCACCTTTCGTTATTTATCCCTCAGAGCGGGAAAGGAAACGATCGGAAAAACCTGACGAAAAAGGGTAAGACAAGGTCGTCGCAACCATTGTCTGGGTTCGGGAGTCGGTTACGCAAGGGGAAGGTATTAGCACCCCTCACGTCCGTCGTACTCAACGGATCCACGCTTGTTTGTTTACTTGGACGGGTTGGTTTTATTCTATCTACCTATCAAGGCTGGCTGAAAAAGAAAAGAAAAATGACTCGGCAAAGCGTCGCACTTTATGCCTACGTATTCTCATCAGAGAATGAGAAATCAGAGTCAATGTAGTTCGGCCTACGAAGGGTTATGGGGGAAAGGTTGAAGGTTGCTCGCTAGGACGTCGCATCCTATGCCTACGTACTTCCACACAGTATGGAAGATCAGAGCAAACGTAGTTCGGGAAACTACGGGTTATTTTCTGAAAGAAGCGTTTTTTATTGTGTTTGCAATTTCAACCGCACTAAAGACTATGACCTGAGAGTGAATGCGTCGCATGTCACCCAAAGGGTACCATACTAAACATTCAATCTCAGATAGCTTAAGGCTCGTAACGTACGAAAGAAATCATTCATGATTACTGTATCTTAAACTGCTTTGAGATGAGAAGAGAACAGGCCCAACTAGGAGGGAGACTATCAAGTCCTACTGTTATCATGCCATGGATTCATCCTATGGTTGAGGTTTGAACAGGGAACTCCTAGATGTTGTCATGCATAGGTTTCAACCTAAAAGTCTATCATCAAATCCTTATCAAAGGAAATGAGAGTCCTAAGGGATCATGTCAATGATACACCAAAACAGACAAAAGCATCAGCTTAACAGTAAAATGCATGCAATGCAAGTGAGGGAGGAAATGTGTGTGGGGCTTCAGCCTCCACAAGCTCATCTCGACCTCAAGCCAGTCATGAAATAACAGTAATCATACTGAAAAATAAACAACATGCTATCAAGCAATAAACAGTAAACTACAATCATACAGATAAAAGAAATGAAGTGCAATCAGGCAAACAAACCACATGCTTGAGAAAGAAAGGATCTACATCTAATCTCTAATCCTAACCCTAGCAAAATCCTGATCAAATCTAAGCAAAGCCCTAAAGCAAAACCCTAACTAAAAGGAATCAATCCCAGTCTTCAAGCTTCAAAGCAAGCTTACCAAAGAAAGGGAGCTAAGTAGGCAGACTCGTAGTGTCTTCCTCAGGAAAGCACTAGGAGGCTTATACTCAGGAGTCATATCCTATGTGGCTCAACCACTGTGATCAGTTTACATTCCTCCTCAGGAGAAATTAAACTCACAAGAAGGCTCCAACATTACTGGATACTTAAGAAATCCTACCTGAACTAGTGGAACTAAGTGAATAGACCCATAGGACCTTCCTCAGGAAAGTACTAGGAGGCTTCCACTTAGGAATTGTATCCCATGTGGCTCAACAACTGTGATCAGTTTACATTCCTCCTCAGGAGAAATTAAACTCACATGTTGGCTCCAACATCATTGGATACTTGAGAAGTCCTAGATGAACTAGTGGAACCAAGTGAATAGACCCATAGGACCTTCCTCAGGAAAGTACTAGGAGGCTTCCACTTAGGAATTGTATCCCATGTGGCTCAACGACTGTGATCAGTTTACATTCCTCCTCAGGAGAAATTAAACTCACATGCCGGCTCCAACATCATTGGATACTTAAGAAAGAGGTGAGAAGAAAGAATGAAAGTCATTCATAGTGCCTTCCTCAGGAAAGTACCATGAATTCCCCTCAAACTTCAGGATCTCAAACCTCACAGACAGGGAATAATCTCCAAGCTCTGGGTCTCTGGGTCTTGATCTACAATCTTCTCTTCCATCATGCTCTTCAACAAGATCTTCAAAACAAACTAAGCCCCACAACAAATTCCCAAAAATAAACCCCAGAGACAGACAAATGTCAAACATATAGTCAATACAATCAGTCAAATTCAGAAAATGCCTAAAAATACTAAAGCAAGGGGGAAGAATCTAACACTCATTCACAAGGGTCTACAACACCTACCCATAACATCCCCATATGCCCCTACCCAAAAATCAAGACAAAACTCTCTAAAGAAAATGAACTATTTCACCTATGCATAACCTAAACCCTAATTATGACCCTAATTCTAACCTAATTAAACTAATCAAATTTTAATCTAAAAATCAAGAATTAAATCCTATGGGGAACTATGATTCAATATCTAATCACACCAAAAAGAATGAATTAAAAAGACTAAGGGAAGGTCCTAAAAGAAATTCTACAAAATTGAGTATCAAACTAAACATTATAAAAAACTATTTAAATGAAAAATATACTAAAAATATTAAAAGAAAATAAAATGGGAATTTTATTTATTTATTTATTTCTAGACAGAATTATGAACATGTAGAAAAAACAAGAATTAAAAAATACTAATTTTCCTATTTTCTATGAATTTTATAATATGCAAGAAAATATAAAAGAAATAAAAATAAATGAAATTGAATTAAAGGGGAGGGGGGTGAGAACAGCAAACACGCCTAGTTATCTAATTATTGGGCTGAGAATCTGGGGGGCGTGGATAGCAGTGGGGCCTAAGGCCCAATCCAATTCGTCACTCAGCTTTCACACAAGGGGGTGAACGAGTAATTGGAGGTAAGCTTCAGCAAACGAGATTGGGCTTTGACCCAATCTGAAACCCTAGTCCAAAACACTAACAACAAAACCCTACTTCCTTCCCCATCCTCACGTTACTGTTCACCCAAACTAACCTAGCCGTTCCCTCATCCTCTCTCTGCCACTCCTCTAACCTAATCTCAAGATCCTTCAACCAAACCCTCTCAGATCAACCCACAAAAACAAGCAAACAAACTAAAGAATCCTAATCTCAACGAAACGAAATCATCTAAATCCATACGCTCAAGCAGAAGAACTAGCTTCACACTTAGATAATGCATACCTGGAGACGAATCAAGAACCAATTCGTGGAGTTCTTGAAGCTTCAAAGGAGGTCGCCGCGAGAGACTAGGATCTGGAGGTTCCTTGGGACTTGGTCGCTCGAACGATCTGGAGAAGAGAGCAGGAGACCTTTCTGGAAAAATCGAGAGTTGCTTGAAGGAGTTGAAGATTGCTGGAAAAAAAATCTTGAAGAACGATGGAGGTTGGACTTCGTTCTGGAAAACTGCGTTTGAAGCGTTCTGAAGATCTTGGAGAAATTCTGAGAATCTCGGGTGTCCTCACGATCTGGAAACGGAGGGAAGATTGAAGATGACGAATGTGAGTTGTTCTTGCTCGTTGAAGACAGTCAAATATCAGGCGGATTTCTGGAGATTATTGCTGAGGATCTTGAAGAAAATGAAGAACAACGGGTGAATTTCTGGAAAATCCAGATGAACACGATGAAGGCTTAAGTGATTTTCTAGGATTCCTTTGTATTTTCCGGTCACGGATGAAGATTCTGGTGGACTGGATTGAGTTCTCCGGCGAGTGATGATGAAGGTGGATAGAGGAAGATCGGAGAAGAATGAGGTGATTCCTGGGGATTTTCTGCAAGTTTGCAGTTTCCGGTGAGGGACGGCGGCCGGAGTTGGTTGGGGTTGCCGGCGGTGGGAGTTCAGGGTGGATGCATGGCCGGCGGCAGGGATCCGGTGAGGCTCAGGTGAAGGTCTGGGGATTGGACGCGTGGTGAGAGGTGCTGGTTGGGAGAGACACGTGTGAGAGATGCGCTGGCAGAGGGAGAGGGTGAGTGGGACGCGTGTCCGGTTCTGGGGAAGTTCTGAGTGGTGTGTTGGTGGGTCCTCGCGTGGACGTGTGGCATCACTTTATAGTGACAAGTTTCACTTGCAAACTCTGGACAAAAAACTAACAAAAAGACTGGACTGAAAATTGAAGTGGGCCTCCAAAAAATCCCCTCTGGGCCCATACGAAAATTAATCAGAAAAACTTAAAAACTGAATTAACAAAAATATTAAATCCAATTAACCTAATTAAGACTAATCCTAATTAACTAGTGACTAATCCTAATTAAACTAAATGCAGATTAAACTATCCTAATTGATTCAAACAAATTCAATTAACCTAATTAAACCCTGATTTGAATCTAAAAATGATTAAAATCTGATTAAACCTATATTAACTAACATTAATAAAACTCTACTAATCTCTATTAAAAACTATTAAATTCCTACTAATATTTGTCGCTACTGCGAAAATCGGCGCCGGCTTGACAGGAGAGTCGCCACCGTGCGTTATTTATCCCTCAGAGCGGGAAAGGAAACGCTCGAAGTAAACCTCGCAAAGACGGGAAAAGGTATGGTCATCGCAACCAAAACCTGGATTCGGGAGTCGGTTACGCAAGGGGAAGGTATTAGCACCCCTCACGTCCATCGTACTCGATGGGATCCACGCTTGGTGTTTATAAGGAAAAGGGTGTGTTCATCTATCTACGCTAATGGTCAGTCTGAAAAGAAAATAAAAGGACAGGACTCGACAGAACATACGGTGTTCTGGGCCTACGTACTCCCTCGTGCAATGGGAAAGTCAGAGTCAACGTAGTTCGACTACCTACGTCTAAACGGGGGAAAGGTTGCTCGCCAGGACATCGCGTCCTGTGCCTACGTACTTCCACACAGCATGGAAGATCAGAGCAAACGTAGTTCGACTAACTACGGCTAAACAGGGGGCTCTCACACAGCAGTGAGAAAACAAACTGATCCTAAAGGTTCGGGAACCTACAACTACGATCTGGTCTCAAATGCACTCGGGCAAGAGAAAGGGATAACAATTAGTCCTCAGCGGGAAAGTCTCGATCGCACAGCCGCGAGAGAACAAAGGTTAGTTGTTAGTGTGCTCGCTAGGATATCGCATCCTACGCCTACATATCTTCGTCTGGTATGAAGAATCAGAGCAGCTGTAGTTCAGCTAACTACGACACAAGCTACTCAAAAGCTCCTACTGAAAAGGAAAAGACACCCTAAAACTATAGCTGAAAAAGGGGAATCTACCTACTGATATCATGCCTGGTTGACCATCCTAATGTCTATCATAACAACTCCGTAGCGGAGAAGTCAGAGCTCCTAAGGGATCATGGCAACAGGACTAAACGGCAAACAAGAATTAAGTAAAGAAAAACTGTAAATATGCATGAAGGCAACAACTAAACAAACAAGGCGCAAAGGCCGCAAACCACAGAGGTAAGGGAGCTCAGCTCTACCAAATACCAACAAGCAAAGCCACTCAATAACAAACAAGCAGAAGGAGTACCACCTCAACTTCTCATGCACACAAAGCCTATTTCTAATATGCACCTACCTCAGAACTATCTAGATGAATCCCTAAGTCTAATGCAACACAACACCATACAAGTCAAACAACATAAAGAGAAGGCTAGCTAACCTGATAAACCTCTATCCAAAGCTTAAACAAAAACCCTGAGCAGGGCCCCTAACAACCCTGAAACAAACTCCTAATCTATCTCTAAACAAAACCCTATGCAACACCTTAAGCAAAGATCTAAGCAAAACCTCTAATCAAAACCCTAAGCAAGAGGAATCAATCCCAGTCTCCAAGCTTCAGAACAAGCTTACCAGAGAAAGGGAGCTAAGCAGACAAACTCATAGTGCCTTCCTCGGGAAAGTACCAGGAGGTTACCACTCAGGAGTCATATCCTATGCGGCTCGACAACTGTGATCAGTTTACATTCCTCCTCAGGAGAAACTAAACTCACATGAAGGCTCCGACATCACTGGATACTTGATAAATCCTATCTGAACTAATGGAACTAAGTGAACAGACCCATAGGACCTTCCTCAGGAAAGTACTAGGAGACTGACACTTAGGAATCGTATCCTATGTGGCTCAACACCTGTGATCAGTTTACATTCCTCCTCAGGAGAAATTAAACTCACAAGTTGGCTCCAACATCATTGGATACTTAAGAAATCCTAGATGAACTAGAGGAACTAAGTGAGCAGACCCATAGGACCTTCCTCAGGAAAGTACTAGGAGACTGACACTTAGGAATCGTATCCTATGTGGCTCAACAACTGTGATCAGTTTACATTCCTCCTCAGGAGAAATTAAACTCACAAGTTGGCTCCAACATCATTGGATACTTAAGAAAGAGGTGAGAAGAAAGAATGAAAGTCATTCATAGTGCCTTCCTCAGGAAAGTACCATAAACTCCCTTCAAACTTCAGGATCTCGAACCTCACAAACAGAGAACAAGCTCCTAGACTAAGCCTCAATCCAATGCATCCTTGCAAGCTCCAACAGGACTTCAACCAGCTCCCATCTTTGAGAAGAACCCACAGGCCATCAAACCTCAGGAAACTATCTCTGAAGTTCAACAACAGTTGAACTTCAAAGTCAGAAGTCGTCAAGACTTCTCCTATCCTCCAGCTCAGACTAAAACAATATTAGAACATCCTACAAAAATCTATCAAAAATCTATGGGAAACCTACATGGCTCTATGACAACATACTAAAAAATCAGAGCAAAATTCAATACCAGATGATAGAACTAAAATCAACAAAGCAGACATATCCACAAACCAATTATTAATATCCAAAACAATACAAAAAATGCACTTAAAATGAAAATGCATGATTAAGCTAATGTTTTTGTACTGTAAAATTTTACGTTGAATTACGAGTCTACAGAAAAAAGAACGGAATTATTTGGTCGAATCTACTATTTTTTATGAATTTTCTAATAACATGCATGCACTAAAAATATTAAAAAAGTCATGTAAATGGAAAATATACCAAAAATAGTAAACAAAAATAAAATGGCATTTTTATTTTTATACAATTTTCTAGACATTATGATTGACCTATAGCAAAAAGAAGAATTAAAAAAACATTGATTTTCTATTTTATGTGATTTATACAAGATGCAAAAATATTAGAGAAAACAAAGAAAAATAAAAGAATGAATAAAAGGGGAGGGGGGGTTCAAACAGCAATGCTTTTCAGTTATTATCCTAAGGTGGGCCTGAATGGGGGGTGCGCCTAGCAAAAGGCGCAGGCCCAATGCTATCAGAAATCAAACAATAAAAAGAAACAGGGGAAAAAAACGCATGGGGGGTGTAGTTAGCAGGCTTTTCACGTTATTCACCCAGATGGGCTTACCTACGGGGGGTGTGGATAGCATTGGGCGCAAGGCCCAGCCCAATCATTCTATCTCCTCTCTCACAGGGGGGGTGAACGAGTAACGCAGGGAGCAGCATCAGTAAACGCGTTTGGGCCTTACCCAAACCCTAACCCTAACCCAATTAACCCTAACAACAAAACCTAATTTCCCCTTCCAACTCAGATCACTGTTCATCCCTCAGAAACCCTAGCGTCGTCTGTCTTCATCCTCCTCACCCTCTCTGCAGATCCTCTCCCAACTCTCTGAGGAAACTTCTCACAATCAAGTTCAAACAACCTTTCACCCAATCCACGATCTACCCTAAACGCCAATTTGTTCGATCCAAACCCTAAACTAAACTATCCTCCCCAACATACTAACATGCAAATCTCAGGCTAACACCCTAATCCAACTAAACAAACAACTAGGAGGCGAAAGGAATTACCTGGAGCGAAGCCGGAGACGAAGATTTCTGGAGAACGCCTCTTGAAGGTGACGAAGATTTCTGGGATCCTATGAATCTCGCTGGGAAGACGATGAACGCGCTTAGACGTTCTTGAACTGGAAACACAGATGATGAATGTCCATGAAGAACAACGAGGTTCTGGGGAAATCTGGAAGGCTTGACGAAGAACACTGTCCTGGTTGAGGAAGATTCTGGGTTGAAAACCACGAAGACCGGTGAATTTCTTGATGATCGATGATGAGAAACGAAGACGTTCTGGGGAGGGATTGAAGAACGATGGAGTTCTGAGGCTTTTCTGGGAAACGTTGATGAAGGATCTGGAAAAATCCTTTGAAGTTTCCGGCGGTGGTTGGATTTTCCGATGAGGAGAAGATGAAGGGGGACGGAGGAGGATCGGAGAAGAAAAGAGTGTTTCTGGGTTTTTTGCAGTTTCCGGCAAGGACGGTGGCCGGAGACGGTTAGAGTGGTCGGCGGTGTGGTGGTTCAGGGAGGATGCATGGCCGGCGGCAGGGTTCTGGTGGGGCTCCGGTGAAGGCCTGGGGGTAGGACGCGTGGTGAGAGGTGTTGGTTGGGGGGAGACACGTGGGAGATGCGTGGCAGACTCTGGGAGTTTCTGAGTAGTGTGGTGGGGTCCTCTGAGTGTGGACGCGTGGCCTGCCTTATATACTGACAAGTGTCCTCTGCTGGCCAAAAATAATGCAAAAAAACTGAATTGGACTTGATTGCATTCTGGGCCTCCAACTGTGTACTCTGGCCCACGAAAAATGATTAAAAAAACTTTAAAAAACTGAATTAACAACTAATACTCAATTAAACACTAATCAGACATTAAACCTACTTAACCCTAAAAACAATTAACTAAATGAAAATCCTAATTAAAATCTAAACAGAATATTAAATCCTAATTAATCCTAATTACAATTAACTATCCTAACAAATTCAATTAAATCTAAACAACAAAAAAATAAATCCTAATTAGCCTAAAATTGATTAAAATCTAATTAACCCTATATTAATAAAACTTCTACTAATTTCTATAAAATTCCTATTAAAATCTAAAAGCTATTAAAATCCTATTTAAAATCTACCACTTATTTAAAATTCTATTAAAATCTATTATTAATAAAAGGAAAAACTATATTTTCCTATATTATCTAAAATCAATTAAAAACAACTTTAAAATCTATTATATTCTAAAAAATGATTTAAAAACTATTAAACCAATTAAAAACCTATTTAAAAAATCTATAAAATTCTAAAAAGAGATTTAAACTATTTAAAATTCCAAAAAAATCTATTTAAATCCTAAAAAATCCTAAAGCCTATTAAAAATCCGCAAAAGGCTATTAAACCCTAAAAAAAACGCCGACAAATGCAAATGACCACCATAAAAAAGCGCACGAGACCAGATCGAATCGAACAGAGAACCCCGGGCATCAGAATATCCCAAAATCATTGTGCAAGCTAAAAATCACCGAGGAGCGCACAACTTCCCAAAAATAAAACCCTGATGATCTGGACTGGATCTACCGTATCTGATAGATGAAAACCAAGCTGTAACCCTGATATCCTCTGTCTGTGCACAAATATCATGCGTCTGATTGGCGAATATGAATTTAAACCACGAGTCAGATAGGAGAATCGGTTGGTCAAATTTTAGGGTGCAACAGCTGCCCCTATTCAAACGACTTGGACCTGAAGGGTTTGAAGAGCGCTCAGCCTTCAAACATTCAGAGGTACGAGACGGTTGAATACAAATAAAACTCGAAAATTTGCCAACCGCGAGCATATACTGTAAACTGCTTGGGGAATAAAATCCTGAAAACCGAGTCCAGTCATTACGGCACCAAACTGATCAATCATCTGGTAAAAGAAATCCTGATTTGAATACTCATTACTTGTGATACCCCATATAACAAAACCCGAGGGCTACAATAAAACACCTGATCCTTTCATATTGCCTACTGATAGGCAGGAAGAGAAATATACTCACATCGTCCAAAGATGGACGGGAAGCCACCCTGGATGGAGGAAACACCAATACTCACATCGTCTAAGGATAGACGGAAAGATACCCACCTCTTGAAGGAACAATTCAATACTCACATCGTCTAAGGATAGACGGCAAGACACCATTAATCTCCATACTCACGTCGTCTAAGGATAGACGGGAAGAAAACCTTAATCTCCATACTCACATCGTCTAAGGATAGACGGAAAGACACCCATAATCTCCATACTCACATCGTCTAAGGATAGACGGGATCATCCTGACTGATGAAACGAATCAATTCACATCGTCTAAGGATAGACGGGAAGACACAATCTCCATACTCACATCGTCTAAGGGTAGACGGGATCATCCTGATTGATGAAACAAATCAATATTCACATCGTCTAAGGATAGACGGGAAGAAAGCATTAATCTCCATACTCACATCGTCTAAGGATAGACGGCAAGACACCATTAATCTCCATACTCACATCGTCTAAGGGTAGACGGGATCATCCTGATTGATGAAACAAATCAATATTCACATCGTCTAAGGATAGACGGGAAGAAATAATCTCCATACTCACATCGTCTAAGGGTAGACGGGATCATCCTGATTGATGAAACAAATCAATATTCACATCGTCTAAGGATAGACGGAAAGGAAAGCCACTTGCTAGAGAAATCCCGTTTTGAACCCCACTGAAAATCACCCAAAACTTCACATCGTCTACTGATAGACGGAAAGAAAACTACGTTCAAACTCAAGACGTCTAATGATAGACGGAGAAACCCACTTATTGGAGGAACACATCGTCAATATGAATTGACGGGAAGAAAAGACTGCCGATACCAGATGACCGACTGATCAAAGCATAACTGTTGTATGATCTGAGATACAAATAATCCGCTGAATCGTCTGAATACTGCTGCTGGGTAAATGCCCCTGTACTGATCACAGAGTAATTCACGCGCCATGTGAGGCTGGTAGAAAACCCAACTTATGATTCGTATGCATATGCATATGCTTTAATATTTCTATGGCGTAATGCTCCATTCAGGATGGAAATGCTACGCATTTTGACAATGACATGCAAGTATGATGCAAATATGATGACATGCGATATGCTAATGCAAGCTCGAGCTGCTGGAGCAAGCTGGGTACAGAAAACCACTTCAGCAAAATAAATGCTGAAGACGGGGCCAACTCCGCTGGGGGATAAACCGGATGTCACAGGATTATCCCAGCAAAATAAATGCTGGGAGAGTGAAATCAACTCCGCTGGGGATATTGGGAACTTAACCGAACACCATCGCCGAAGTAATACCCTGCTGGGGAATATGACTCCGCTGTGAAACAGCAGACGTGCTGAATATGATTGGACTTCTCTGGGGATAGCTCACCCATACCGATGAAAGATTGGACTTTGCTGGAGAAAATAGACGGAGTCTTCCCGCGTATTGCCGAAGATTAGATCTGGAACCCGATGCGCCGACACGGATGGGCCTCACAGTGATTGCCAACATGGATTTGAACTCTTAGGCTATCTGTGATGGGTTAGGTACAACTGACGCTGGAAAACACTTTGTCTGAATACGCAGCCTTTTAGTGGAAGAGTCAATGGATAGTGACATGACTTCCCGCATTCGTCTCGCTCTCGAAAATCGACTAAATCTGCTCGAATAACTCTGAATGACCCTGCTGATACGGAGAAGACCAATCCTTTCGCTTCTGATATGCCCCAGCATGCGGGGCCTCTGTGGGGATAGTTCTCGAAAGGAAACCTGAAAATCTGAGCCCTGATGGTCTGATATGACATGCCTCGGTGTTCTGAACTTTGGTGAGATGCTTAACATCAAATGTTCCTCGAATAAAGAACAACCTCTGCGCTCTTAAGATGGCCTGCCTCTGACTGCGATGACCTCGCTCCTGATTATCTGATTCAGAGTAGTGCCCCTGACTACAACACATTTACCTGAATCTCAACCTGATTGCCCCAGGATGACTAACTTCGAAAGGCTGACCTGACTGGGGATCACAATAATAGCTTGCCCCTGCTCTCGGAAGATTCGGGCGCTCTGCATTCTATCCTGACCGTACTTTCCACCGTAGGAAGCTTTTCTGCTGTCAAGCGCTTACTCGCAAGTAAAACAAGTTGTTCTGCGTAAAAGACATACTAATGCAACACATATGACAGTTTTGACATCCAATCTGTTCACTGGGAAAAGGAAAACAATTTATGGCATATAATGCACAAAACATTTATCAAGAATATCACTATCAGTACCAACATGGTAAGAGGAACCCTTTTAGGAGTCAGAAGCGACGCGACCTTTACCGAAGTATGCTTTCGAAACAACCTGCTTCAATTAGGACTTTTGAAGGTTGTAACGTGGTCAGGTTCACGGTTTTGAAGGAAAGGATAAAGGCTCAAAGTTTATTTTAACCCACCCATTCTCCTTGATGTTCTCCCATCCTACGTTTGGCTAATTCGACCCTAGCGCTCACCTCTCGGAGGCTGAAAGATAGGAGTGATAGTTCGAGAAACTATGAGTTTTCGGAGTGACAGCCACTCACTTTTCGTCTTTAACACTTGAGGTCACACGACTCGTATTTCATTTGAGGATTTTTCTTTTGATCCTTTTTTCCTTCATACCCCTAACTTTTGCCTGGACTGACTCCTTTTGAGTTTCTTTTGATTTTTTAAGTCCAGCGGGGTGCTTTCCTTTTTGCCTAAGTCATCCGTTTTGAAGTTTTCTTGACTTAGCGGGCTTTTGATTCTTTTTTCTCTCTTTTTTCTTTCGAACAAGTCGTGTGACACTGGTTGTCTGACTCTTTAGGGAATGATGTGACTGCCCCACTCTTGATTGAACCATTACGGTCTTTTAGGCACGACCTCTAGGGACGTGATTGATCCTTGAACGGACACTCCTTTTGCAATTTGGACGCTCGGTCAAATTAGGTAACACCTACCCTGCCCCAGGTTAAGATTGAGGGTTTTTCATTCACAGAAAGAAACTCCTACTACAAGGCTCAAAGGGGTTAACAAGGGATTATCTTCCTTATATCTCCGGTGTTTAGGGATTTGAAACAATGCCTGTACATCATCAACAGGTTTTATTTCAAAAGCATACAATCGGAATTTTGCACGTCGTTCATTTTCGTCATCCTCCCCAGATTCTTCTTAACCAAGCGTTGGACATTTGCAAAAATCAATTAGTGAACACGAATGGATTTAATCAAAACATGCATATTTATTCCATTATCATCAATTGAATGAAAACAACAAGTTTTACAAACAAGATTGCAAATTAAACAGGAAAGAAACTACAAATGTAAAGAAATGACAAGATAAAACAAAGAAAAAACGCTAGCTTCCGAGAACCGGGCTTTCGCGTCTGTCCTGCTGCTGAACCAGCTATCTTCATAATCAGTTATTAGAGACAATTCGATGCTGTCCTGATCCGCTTTCAACGACCCAACCAGATTATAGAGCCCTTCCTCCCTCATTCAGATGATTTTGGGACTTCCCTGCCCGAAGCTGATTGCTGCACTATCAAGTAGATCCTGCACTTTGTGCTTGAAGGCCAGACAACCTTCAATGTTGTGCCCCTGTGCTCCTGAATGGAAATCACAGCGCTCCTTGATATCATAATCTGCTGGAGGCGTCCCTGTCAGCGGGGCTAACTTCCTCTTCTCAACCAACTGCAATCGTAGCAACACCTGAAGAAGTTCGGCATACGGCATCGGAGGCACCTTAAATACCCTCAATGGCTTCTGATTTTGAGCTTTTCGCCGATTGGGATACTGCTGCCTTTTCCACTGTGGAGATCGTTGCTGTTGTTGCTGGTATCGGGTTGACTCTTGAACACCCTTCGTAGCGAACACAACATCGGTTTCTTGACTTTCACTGTACTGATTAAAGCCCTCCTTGTGCTTAGCCATTTTCATTCTCAGATCTGCCCCAGGAATGGGCAACAGTTGTGGGCATGGAGATTCTGACACCATGGAGTCCAGGATACGCTTCTGACCCACTGCAGCTTTAGAAACATCTGTCATCTTAGCATCGACTGAGACAGGAGCAATACGTACAGCTACGCCGCTCGGCGTGAATTCAATATCGTGCGAGTCAATCAGGTCTTGAACATTGTGCTTAAAAGCATGGCAACCCTCGATGTCGTGTCCGAGTGCCCCAGAATGAAACTCACATTGCTTACTGGCATCGTACCCATGAGGAAGCGCTCTTGTGGGTGGTTCCAACGTTCTCTTTTCAACCAGATTAAACCTCAATAAAGTCTGCAAGAGCTCAGCATATGTCGTAGGCGGTGCCTCAAATATTCTCTTTGGCTTCCCCTCCTGAATCCTCCGTTGAGCCGGATGCATCTTTTGTTGCTGTTGTTCAGGTTCCACATGCACAGACGGCACGAGCTTCTTCATTGCGGCTTCAAATAGCTGATCATCCTCTTTCCTAAGCACGTTCTTGACTACTTCCATGATCAAGCTCATTTGGGTCTTCAGCTGACTGTTCTCCTCTTTGAGAATCTTCTGTTCCAAACGCATCTCTTGCATGTCTCTCATCATCTGCCCTAGCTGGCTTCGGACTTCAATCAATTCAAATTGATTCTGTTCCATATCTCTGAAGGGATTCCTGCAACAAACTGGACGATGAGGAAATAAGGCCCACGGTTCTGATATACCTGTTAAATGATAACGTAATGCAGAAAGCGAACACATATTCAAGACAAGGCAAATAGAAACTCAAGCTATAAGCACACAGACGAACATCTCCCACACATGTATAACCAACAAAAGCAGCACGTAAGCACAAATGAGTATGAATACAATGACCCCAGCCAACAATCCTGGTGGTGGTCAGCAAATACTAATGCACAAAAGCTAGACGGGTTGGGCAGGGAAAACAGATGCGACCCCCGGTACCGAAACCTCTAGAAACTTCTCCCATATTCAACTGAACTCTCTGATTGACAATCTTCAGAGCACACACTTCCTGTGGAGTATTCCATGACATTAACTGACGAACCCACACCACTGGATGACGGAAAATCGTTAATTTGAACAAAACCCTGAGGTGTGATGCAAATCAGGCTAGAGTCCAACAGATCCTGAACCTGACTTCTAAGCACCTTACAGTCATTGGTTGAATGCCCCTGTACCCCATCATGGTACTCACAGCGGGCGCTGGCATCAAAACCTGGAGGATACGGTGGAATCACCGGCTTAGTCTCTTTCGGCACTATCAATCCACTTTTGACCAGATCTGGCAACAACTGACTGTACGACACCGGTAGCTGAGCGAACTGCCTTTCAGGTTTCCTTGGTCTTCGTGGAGCGTGCTGACGCGATCGGCGATAGGATGGTCGCTGACTTGAAGTGTCTGAAAACCGATCCTGAGATGCTAGAGATTCTGAGATGGCGTCATTTCCTTCTTCCCACTCTTCTTGAGAACTGACAACTGACTCAATCTTATCAACTGGGAAATGAGGAACATCTCGAAACTTTCCACTCTTGAGTCCTCTCTCAACAAGCTCTCCCATTCTCATCAGGCCCACAAAGCTTGTACAACCGAACAATTTGTCAAAATAATGGCCTTTCAGAGTACCCAAGAAGATGTCAACCATTTCTCTTTCCGGAAGCGGTGGTTGAACACTAGCAGCCAATTCTTTCCATCTTCGCAAATACCCTCTGAATGATTCATTCTTCGCCTGAGATAATTCTTGCAGATGTACGAGACTAGGAGCCAAATCCAGGTTGTAATCGTACTGCTTCATGAAAGCTCTGGCTAAATCCACCCATGATCGAATCTGATTACTCTCTAACTGCACATACCACCTCAAGGATGCCCCAGTCAGGCTATACTGAAAGCAATGGATCATCAATTTGTCGTTTCGCACAAACGAAGTCATCCTTCTACAGAACATCATCAAGTGCAGCTTAGGACAGCTATCTCCCGTGTATTTTTCAAATTCCGGCACTTTGAACTTGTAAGGCAACACCAGGTCAGGAACCAAACACATGTCTACAGCATCCAAGTTGACGGCATCTTTCGCTTCTAAGGCTTTTATACCTTCTTCCAATGCTCGGAGTCTTCTATCCTTTTCAAGAGCTCTTGGATCTACCATCCCGGCCATTGGAATATCTCTCCGGTAATTCATCACAGGGAAAGCAACACCTTGATTGTTAGCAGGAGGATGACGTTCATTTCGGGCAACGAACTGCTCATGTCGATCTCGGTCCTGGACAGTAGGATGTACAACTTGGTCTGCAGTAAAGTTGTTCGCTTGCGGGAAGCCTTCCATAGAATCATACTGATGGTTGGACGCCATAGTAAACCTTGTCACAGTGTAAGGAGCCTGGAAATTGCCTTCAGACATAGCTACCAATTACCTGTAGCTGACTACACTGCTTGATTCTGCTCAAATCTGCTTCAGCCCCTTGGTCGTCTTCAACACTCCACTTTTGCCTCAAACAATCCCCCGAGAATCACCCTCTGGTGAAAACAAAGGCTGGATAAGTGCTCTGGCCTGCTATAGTAATGCTATGCAATATGATTTATGCAAACAGAAATACAAAAATGCTAACGTGCATGTGTGCATTGGAGATATTTCCCCTCCAATTCCAGTGTCAGTGGTAGCAAGACGAGACAAACCATAAAGACAATATTTAGAAAAACCCTCATATATTTATTAGAATAACAGTCTTGTCAAGAGGTTACATAACTATGCTTCATACAACTGATATGATAACGGAGGATCCCAGCCAACATGCCTGGTGGTGATCTCAACACAACAGAATACAAGAGAAAAATCAAGTACGGGTACGGTTGCGGAAGTCCTCGACCATCTTCTTCGTCTCTGCGTGATCCGGTCGATAAATCAAGCCTTCTATCAACTGATCCCTTTTTCTGACCGTCCCCTGGATGTCTCTGACAAAGTCTTCCCAAGCCTTATCATTGGCACCATCCCCAGGTTTGGGTCTCTTGGCGTCTGCTCTATGCTGAAAATCTTCCAAATTCTTCGTGGCATCAATCAGTTTGCGCTCGGCCTCGTATCGGCGGCAGGCTTCTTCTTCAAGCTCTTCAGTCTTCACTTTGACCTGTTCTTCTAACTGAGCGACCCGTGTCTTTAGCTCTTCGTCCCGCTCTTTGCGCTTGGTCATAGTGAGATCCCAGTGCTCTCTGAACTTAGCTAGCTTCGTGTAGGCCCTTTCCAGCTCTTGCTTCTTAGTAGCCAGTACACTGCTAACTGAGTCTACATCTAACTCCAGACGCTTCTTGGTTTCAGTCAATTCCAATAACGTGGTCTTCAGATGTTTCAGAGTTTCAGCCTGTTGCTTAGAAAAATATCCTGTTTCAATCTTTTCATGACGAAGCTGGGCATTCTCCTGCTCTAAAGCCTCTTTAGCCTTTGCTAGCTCTTCTTTCTCCGCCATCAGCTTCCTGTATACCTGTATGTCCACAGTGGTAGGCTCCTCCACCGGAGAAGGATGCGATGGCTGAACCACTGTATAAGGCATAAGGAATTTCGTGGCTCGCTCACGAATCCATTCCACATACGGGCCAGGAACTCGAATATCCCCTCTGCTACCTGAAGGCTTCCCTCTCTTGTGCAAGTTCTTCCATGCCTTCTCAAGCTCGGTCAACATCTCTTTCCCTATTGCCCCGGTGAGATACAGAGATTCCTGTATCTCCTCGGGTTTCGGCGCTCCCTGAGGTACATACCCAAATTGCCTGATCAATAAGGAAGGGTTGTAATTGACACACCCTTTCCTTCCTATTAACGGAACATTCGGGAATCCTTCGCATTTGAGTATGACCTCAACTCCGAATACCTCTTCGTTAACCCATACCACATCCTTAGAAGTCAACCCCATCAAGCGCTCGGGCCATCCTAGAGAATCAATAGAGGTGACAAAAGGGCCTGACTTAGGCATATGACTGGTGAACCACCTACACAGGAGAGGTACACAACAAGACACATTCCTTCCTCGCCGCTTTTCGTTCTGGTAGTGAGTTGAATGGTGGATATCTCCCAGCAAAGTAGGAACTGGGTTCTTCGCAGCCAAAATATAGAAGGCATCTGAGTCAACAAAATCAGGAATGTTTGGGAACAACACGATGCCATAAACACATACAGCAAGGATGACGTCAAAAACAACCCAGCCACCCTTCTGGGCATACTCCCGAGCCTTCTCCACCAAGACATCCAACGGAAATCCCCATACATCTCCTCTTCTGATCATCTTCCCTGACAGCTCAGACTCTCTCAAGTACAGGATGGCAAAAAGCTCAGCCAGATTAGGCTCAGCGTCCGTACGGTAGAAAGGCATCTGCTCGCGGATAGGTATATCCAAGAGTGCAGAATACTCCTCCAGGGTAGGAGCCAAAACAAAGTCAGGAAATACGAAACACCTGAGCTCCGCATCATAAAACTGTAACAGGGTATAAATGCCGCTGATCTCGTAGGTCGATGGCTGATAAACATAGGTCAGAATCCTCCCATATCTCTTTCTGAAGTCACCCATTACCCTCTTCTTAGCAATTGTAATCAACTCTAACAAAAGACTGATATCCGGAGACGGAAACTTGTAGGGAAATACTCTCTTCGTGGCTTCCATGTCTTGCTAGGAAACAGACACCAGAACTGGGAGGGAAAATATGTACCTGCAATACACACACGTTAGTTGTATGCAAAATGGTAATGCGATGATGCAATATGATAAATAATGCAATCTGTGAACTCAGGGGCTATGCTGTAGCCTGAAGAGGAACATCTCTGTGATCAAGAACAGAAAACCACCATAGTCACCAGAACCTCATGACACTAACTATCATCTGATACTCAAAATATCAATCCCCTGGCAAGAAAACCATCTGAACCTCTGTATCTGACGAGAAAACCATCTGATAATAGCATCGACCTCAGATAAGAAACCCATCTGACCCAAACAACACACCTGGAGATTAATTAAGAACACCATCTGATAAAGGTACTGAATCATGGTTTCTGAAGGCCAGTTTTCCTGCAATAACCCAATCCCTCTCACAGGTATGATAGACCTAATCCACGGACAAAGGTACGGCATCCTATGCGGTCATCAGCGTCACAGACTTTCATGAATGATGATACGATTCCCAGAAGGAGTGGCATCATCAAGTCATGAAGAGGCCTCACTTAGCTGATTTCCAAATGATCGGTCCCCAGAGTCGACAATCCTCACGTCTGGACTCCCCTCAGATCCTCAGGACCGGAAAGGAGCACCTCTGCGAGAATCTCGTCTGAGCGTAGATTTCGTAGGGAACTGCGCCTGCTCAGCAGACTGGTTCGTCTACTACTCTCCACAACTATATCTAGGTGCATACTCAAGCCCAGGTCCGGCTTCTCACTCACAGTAACCTCCCTTGCCCACAGCAATAATCACAATAATATAATGCTGGAAAATAAATGCGGAAAGGTAAAGGTACGGAAAAGTAAGGTGCGGAAAAGATAAAACATATATGCACAACACCCAACAAATAAACACCCAAGCGCTAGGATTGACTCACGTAGGGGATGGGAAACGGTCCCAGCATAAGGGATGGGAAAAGTCCCTAGATGCTATAAGTCCCCAGCAGAGTCGCCAGCTGTCGCTACTGCGAAAATCGACGCCGGCTTGACAGGAGAGTCGCCACCGTGCGTTATTTATCCCTCAGAGCGGGAAAGGAAACGCTCGAAGTAAACCTCGCAAAGACGGGAAAAGGTATGGTCATCGCAACCAAAACCTGGATTCGGGAGTCGGTTACGCAAGGGGAAGGTATTAGCACCCCTCACGTCCATCGTACTCGATGGGATCCACGCTTGGTGTTTATAAGGAAAAGAGTGTGTTCATCTATCTACGCTAATGGTCAGTCTGAAAAGAAAATAAAAGGACAGGACTCGACAGAACATACGGTGTTCTGGGCCTACGTACTCCCTCGTGCAATGGGAAAGTCAGAGTCAACGTAGTTCGACTACCTACGTCTAAACGGGGGAAAGGTTGCTCGCCAGGACATCGCGTCCTGTGCCTACGTACTTCCACACAGCATGGAAGATCAAAGCAAACGTAGTTCGACTAACTACGGCTAAACAGGGGGCTCTCACACAGCAGTGAGAAAACAAACTGATCCTAAAAGTTCGGGAACCTACAACTACGATCTGGTCTCAAATGCACTCGGGCAAGAGAAAGGGATAACAATTAGTCGTCAGCGGGAAAGTCTCGATCGCACAGTCGCGAGAGAACAAAGGTTAGTTGTTAGTGTGCTCGCTAGGATATCGCATCCTACGCCTACATATCTTCGTCTGGTACGAAGAATCAGAGCAGCTGTAGTTCAGCTAACTACAACACAAGCTACTCAAAAGCTCCTACTGAAAACGAAAAGACACCCTAAAACTATAGCTGAAAAAGGGGAATCTACCTACTGATATCATGCCTGGTTGACCATCCTAATGTCTATCATAACAACTCCGCAGCGGAGAAGTCAGAGCTCCTAAGGGATCATGGCAACAGGACTAAACAGCAAACAAGAATTAAGTAAAGAAAAACTGTAAATATGCATGAAGGCAACAACTAAACAAACAAGGCGCAAAGGCCGCAAACCACAGAGGTAAGGGAGCTCAGCTCTACCAAATACCAACAAGCAAAGCCACTCAATAACAAACAAGCAGAAGGAGGACCACCTCAACTTCTCATGCACACAAAGCCTATTTCTAAGATGCACCTACCTCAGAACTATCTAGATGAATCCCTAAGTCTAATGCAACACAACACCATACAAGTCAAACAACATAAAGAGAAGGCTAGCTAACCTGATAAACCTCTATCCAAAGCTTAAACAAAAACCCTGAGCAGGGCCCCTAACAACCCTGAAACAAACTCCTAATCTATCTCTAAACAAAACCCTATGCAACACCTTAAGCAAAGATTTAAGCAAAACCTCTAATCAAAACCCTAAGCAAGAGGAATCAATCCCAGTCTCCAAGCTTCAGAACAAGCTTACCAGAGAAAGGGAGCTAAGCAGACAAACTCATAGTGCCTTCCTCGGGAAAGTACCAGGAGGTTACCACTCAGGAGTCATATCCTATGCGGCTCGACAACTGTGATCAGTTTACATTCCTCCTCAGGAGAAACTAAACTCACATGAAGGCTCCGGCATCACTGGATACTTGAGAAATCCTATCTGAACTAATGGAACTAAGTGAACAGACCCATAGGACCTTCCTCAGGAAAGTACTAGGAGACTGACACTTAGGAATCGTATCCTATGTGGCTCAACACCTGTGATCAGTTTACATTCCTCCTCAGGAGAAATTAAACTCACAAGTTGGCTCCAACATCATTGGATACTTAAGAAATCCTAGATGAACTAGAGGAACTAAGTGAGCAGACCCATAGGACCTTCCTCAGGAAAGTACTAGGAGACTGACACTTAGGAATCGTATCCTATGTGGCTCAACAACTGTGATCAGTTTACATTCCTCCTCAGGAGAAATTAAACTCACAAGTTGGCTCCAACATCATTGGATACTTAAGAAAGAGGTGAGAAGAAAGAATGAAAGTCATTCATAGTGCCTTCCTCAGGAAAGTACCATAAACTCCCTTCAAACTTCAGGATCTCGAACCTCACAAACAGAGAACAAGCTCCTAGACTAAGCCTCAATCCAATGCATCCTTGCAAGCTCCAACAGGACTTCAACCAGCTCCCATCTTTGAGAAGAACCCACAGGCCATCAAACCTCAGGAAACTATCTCTGAAGTTCAACCACAGTTAAACTTCAAAGTCAGAAGTCGTCAAGACTTCTCCTATCCTCCAGCTCAGACTAAAACAATATTAGAACATCCTACAAAAATCTATCAAAAATCTATGGGAAACCTACATGGCTCTATGACAACATACTAAAAAATCAGAGCAAAATTCAATACCAGATGATAGAACTAAAATCAACAAAGCAGACATATCCACAAACCAATTATTAATATCCAAAACAATACAAAAAATGCACTTAAAATGAAAATGCATGATTAAGCTAATGTTTTTGTACTGTAAAATTTTACGTTGAATTACGAGTCTACAGAAAAAAGAACGGAATTATTTGGTCGAATCTACTATTTTTTATGAATTTTCTAATAACATGCATGCACTAAAAATATTAAAAAAGTCATGTAAATGGAAAATATACCAAAAATAGTAAACAAAAATAAAATGGCATTTTTATTTTTATACAATTTTCTAGACATTATGATTGACCTATAGCAAAAAGAAGAATTAAAAAAACATTGATTTTCTATTTTATGTGATTTATACAAGATGCAAAAATATTAGAGAAAACAAAGAAAAATAAAAGAATGAATAAAAGGGGAGGGGGGTTCAAACAGCAATGCTTTTCAGTTATTATCCTAAGGTGGGCCTGAATGGGGGGTGCGCCTAGCAAAAGGCGCAGGCCCAATGCTATCAGAAATCAAACACTAAAAAGAAACAGGGAAAAAAAACGCATGGGGGGTGTAGTTAGCAGGCTTTTCACGTTATTCACCCAGATGGGCTTACCTATGGGGGGTGTGGATAGCATTGGGCGCAAGGCCCAGCCCAATCATTCTATCTCCTCTCTCACTGGGGGGGGTGAACGAGTAACGCAGGGAGCAGCATCAGTAAACGCGTTTGGGCCTTACCCAAACCCTAACCCTAACCCAATTAACCCTAACAACAAAACCTAGTTTCCCCTTCCAACTCAGATCACTGTTCATCCCTCAGAAACCCTAGCGCCGTCTGTCTTCATCCTCCTAACCCTCTCTGCAGATCCTCTCCCAACTCTCTGAGGAAACTTCTCACAATCAAGTTCAAACAACCTTTCACCCAATCCACGATCTACCCTAAACGCCAATTTGTTCGATCCAAACCCTAACCTAAACTATCCTCCCCAACAAACTAACATGCAAATCTCAGGCTAACACCCTAATCCAACTAAACAAACAACTAGGAGGCGAAAGGAATTACCTGGAGCGAAGCCGGAGACGAAGATTTCTGGAGAACGCCTCTTGAAGGTGACGAAGATTTCTAGGATCCTATGAATCTCGCTGGGAAGACGATGAACGCGCTCAGACGTTCTTGAACTGGAAACACAGATGATGAATGTCCATGAAGAACAACGAGGTTCTGGGGAAATCTGGAAGGCTTGATGAAGAACACTGTCCTGGTTGAGGAAGATTCTGGGTTGAAAACCACGAAGACCGGTGAATTTCTTGATGATCGATGATGAGAAACGAAGACGTTCTGGGGAGGGATTGAAGAACGATGGAGTTCTGAGGCTTTTCTGGGAAACGTTGATGAAGGATCTGGAAAAATCCTTTGAAGTTTCCGGCGGTGGTTGGATTTTCCGATGAGGAGAAGATGAAGGGGGACGGAGGAGGATCGGAGAAGAAAAGAGTGTTTCTGGGTTTTTTGCAGTTTCCGGCAAGGACGGTGGCCGGAGACGGTTAGAGTGGCCGGCGGTGTGGTGGTTCAGGGAGGATGCATGGCCGGCGGCAGGGTTCTGGTGGGGCTCCGGTGAAGGCCTGGGGGTAGGACGCGTGGTGAGAGGTGTTGGTTGGGGGGAGACACGTGGGAGATGCGTGGCAGACTCTGGGAGTTTCTGAGTGGTGTGGTGGGGTCCTCTGAGTGTGGACGCGTGGCCTGCCTTATATACTGACAAGTGTCCTCTGCTGGCCAAAAATAATGCAAAAAAACTGAATTGGACTTGATTGCATTCTGGGCCTCCAACTGTGTACTCTGGCCCACGAAAAATGATTAAAAAAACTTAAAAAAACTTAAAAAAACTGAATTAACAACTAATACTCAATTAAACACTAATCAGACATTAAACCTACTTAACCCTAAAAACAATTAACTAAATGAAAATCCTAATTAAAATCTAAACAGAATATTAAATCCTAATTAATCCTAATTACAATTAACTATCCTAACAAATTCAATTAAATCTAAACAACAAAAAAAATAAATCCTAATTAGCCTAAAATTGATTAAAATCTAATTAACCCTATATTAATAAAACTTCTACTAATTTCTATAAAATTCCTATTAAAATCTAAAAGCTATTAAAATCCTATTTAAAATCTACCACTTATTTAAAATTCTATTAAAATCTATTATTAATAAAAGGAAAAACTATATTTTCCTATATTATCTAAAATCAATTAAAAACAACTTTAAAATCTATTATATTCTAAAAAATGATTTAAAAACTATTAAACCAATTAAAAACCTATTTAAAAAATCTATAAAATTCTAAAAAGAGATTTAAACTATTTAAAATTCCAAAAAAATCTATTTAAATCCTAAAAAATCCTAAAGCCTATTAAAAATCCGCAAAAGGCTATTAAACCCTAAAAAAAACGCCGACAAATGCAAATGACCACCATAAAAAAGCGCACGAGACCAGATCGAATCGAACAGAGAACCCCGGGCATCAGAATATCCCAAAATCATTGTGCAAGCTAAAAATCACCGAGGAGCGCACAACTTCCCGAAAATAAAACCCTGATGATCTGGACTGGATCTACCGTATCTGATAGATGAAAACCAAGCTGTAACCCTGATATCCTCTGTCTGTGCACAAATATCATGCGTCTGATTGGCGAATATGAATTTAAACCACGAGTCAGATAGGAGAATCGGTTGGTCAAATTTTAGGGTGCAACAATATTCTATTAAAAAGCTACCACTTATTTAAAACCATTAAATCCTACATTAAACCCAAAAATCTATTTAAAAGAGTAAATCTAATAAACTCTATTATTAATAAAAGAAAAAAAACTATACTTTTCTATATTATCTAAAACACTTAAAAACAATTTTAAAATCTATTATTCCAAAAATGATTTAAAAAACTATTAAACCAATTAAAACCTATTTAAATTCTGGAAAAAATCTATAAAGCTCTAGAAAAATATTTAAACTATTTAAAAAAGTTAACAAATCTATTTAAATCCTAAAAAATCTAAAAAGCCTATTAAAAATCCGCAAGAGGCTATTAAACCCTAAAAAATGCAGACAAATGCAAATGACCACCCATAAAAAAGCGCGCGAGACCAGATCGAATCGAACAGTAAACCCCCGGGCATCAGAATATCCCAAAAACCACCATGTGAGCTGCAAACACCGAGAAGCGCACACTTTCCCGAAAATAAAACCCTGATTATCTGGACTGGATCTGAAATATCCGGTAGATGAAAACCAAGCTGTAACTCTGATATCCTCTGTCTGTGCACACATGTCACGCATCTGATATGCGAGTACGAATTTAAACCATGAGCCAGCTAGGATAACCGGTTGGTCAAATTTTGGGGTGCAACACAGGTGAGTCATTAGCATTAGACATTATTTTCGTAGCCTGATAAGTTTGAATAAAAATAATACCCAACAATGTATATGGTTGCAACTTCAAAATAAATTATAAACACATAACATATCTGTTGCACCCCAAATTTTGACCCCTTAGATTCTCATTATCATTTTAGGAGCATACTTATCAATTATCTAACCCTAACCCGGTGCAAGTTTGTCTTTGTCAAGTTAACAGATGAATCAGGGTTGTGTACAGTCAAATTGAAGCTTTAGGATTTGTGCTCAATCCAAGTTTTAGACTAATTAAATCATGAAACAAGATCAAGGGTATCATATGATGTCAATTGAGAACCCAATTTGAGGTTGTTACCCCAGAATCAAGAACAGTGTATTTCAGGGCACCCGATTAGGGTTTTTGACTAGTAAAAGTCAACTGTAGTTTGACTTTGATGTTGGAAGGTGTTTTAATGGTGAGATTATGATCCATGGGGTTCATATAGCTTAATAAAGTTCATTAAAGAAGTTTCAAAGTCTCAGGAGGTCCAGAATGTCAACAGACGACTCGGTAGTCACCGCTCGATCGTACGGTTGACCAAAAAGTCAACTCTTCAAATTTAAGGAATTGGACTTCAAAGTGTGAATCAAAAATGTTCCTTATATCATATTGCACTTGACTATCAATTTTCATGACCATTGGATCAAGGATGAAGGAGTAATCGAAAAATCGAGAAATTAGGGTTTTGAAAGGGGCTAAACCCATAACTCCTTAACCACACATCCAATTGAGTTGGTTCAAAGCTCATTTGAAATCTCTTGACAAATCCTAAAAAAGTCCCTAAGTGGTTCATGATCAGAAAATGCATAGATTTGGAGTTATGATCAAATTCATTTCAAGAAGGGAAAAAGACTTGGAGAAATTTCACTTTTAAGCTCATTGTTTAGCAACTTTGAGAGACTTTTGGCCAAGTTCCTTTGGGAATTTGAAACTCATGAAAAAATGAATGTTTTAGAGTTATTTGAGGGCTTTCTAAAGAGTACTAGAACATCTCAAAAGGAGTTGTGAGCTGAAAGTTAGGGTTATGACAAGTTGGTGGTTTC
This sequence comes from Lathyrus sativus, assembly GCA_963859935.3. NCBI lineage: Eukaryota > Viridiplantae > Streptophyta > Magnoliopsida > Fabales > Fabaceae > Lathyrus > Lathyrus sativus. The sequence continues at coordinate 158,017,038 of OZ012741.1, forward strand.
ACACTTTAGTCCCACATTGTCAAATGTTCAAAAATCATTCTTTCCTCAAATCTGACCAATCTCAGCTTGTGAAACATGTTTTATCTGATGTATAGAGGGTTTGTAGCATGAAAGAACAAAAGAAATGCAGAAAGTATGACAGTAGCCAAACTTGCAAGTTGCCTTGCAACTTGCACTTAAAGTGAACATGGCAAGCATGAGGTGTAAAAGCAGTTCTGAACCAGCCACAAGCCTACACCTTCTAGCCTACATTTAGCTCTTTCAAACTCATCATGAAGCTTGACTTTAGAGCTTACCTATCAGCTAAGGAAACCCCTTTGTGAAGGTTTGATCAAAAAGGTAAATATTTCCTTCATATGAAGAAAACCTCCAAATATGCCCACTATCTTCATTTGCCTATAAAATGGAGCCCTCACCACTTCATTTTACACAAAATATCTATTTTAAAAACCAGGAAAAAAACTCAAGCCTTTGCTCTTGCACACTTTGCTTCAAAATCACAAAATCACATTTTCACCAAAAACCACCAAAGTCTGCATTGCTACAAATGCTGCCAAAATCATTTCTCTACATTCAAACTCCCCAACAATCATCCACACAATCTCTAAATATGATATAGAAGGTGTCCAAGACCTTAAACCATTCAAAAACCTCACCATTCAAAAAGTCAACTTCCATACCAAGTTACTTTGACCAAAAGCCACAAAATCAGTCAAAACTTGTTCTAGACATTTCCTTGATGTTCTAATCACTCAAACACCTCACATATATCATTTCTCAACTGTCCAAAGCATTGAGGATCATTGGTAGAGTTTATTTCTCCAACTGTCACAACATTTGCACATTGCTTCAAAAGGAAGAAAAATTCTCAAGGCAAGGAGGTGATTGAAGTTCTCTGGGTTTCTTGGTGTTTTCACTTGTTCAATACAGTCTACTAGAGGTAAGTAAATAATCAATCCTTTCTTTGCACCATAATTTCATGTTTTGGCATTTTAAGCATGTTATGTGGAAAATGTGTCATGTGTATGTTTTGTGTCAAACTTGTCATGACTGAAATATGGTTGTTTGCTGAATTGAATCCCCTCTAATAAGCATGATTATGGTGGATATGTATGTTTGTTTGGAGCTGTTTGCATCTAATTTGTCTTTTCATTCACAAAAAGACATGTTTGCATTTTAATGCCATAGCCATACCAGCTTGGATTGCAGGCCTGAACATGCTCAAGTTTGAGTTTAGAATCATCCATTTGTGCATTTAGGACTTGTGTGTGCAACTGTTTTGAGTTAAACATGATCAGAAAATGATTTGAGTATTTTCATGAATGTACAAAGCATAATATCACACCTTGCATATCATTTTTCTCATAACAGACTGTTTTGGTTCATTTTGTTGCTTGGACCACTCACCTATATGTATATAAACTGTTTGCATAAGTCAATTAATCAATATGTGCTTAGAATCAAAACTGAACACCATTATGCATCACACTTATGCCAAACTTGCAAATTGTACCATTTTCTATGACAGCTTTGGTTTGACCTTAAAATTGTGTTTTAATCATTCAATATCACATATGTATGGTGTATGTATGACTCACTTGGCCTGAATATGCACAGAACTAGAATTTCACATTTTCATGCACTTTCACAAACACAAAATTGCATATTGATCACCATTTTTCACACCAGCCTGATTCAAACCATCCATGTTGCTTGGATTCATTTGTTAACCTATTTGCAATGTGTACACATGATTCACTTGATGAAAATGAGCTTTAAACCTGAACTGCATATTCTTCATGCATACTACCTGTCAATTTTGCACTTCACACACCAGTTTGCATAAAAGTTTGTCTTTGAGCTGAATCTTGATTTGGAATCATTTCTTGGCATATATGTAATATGTGTATATGAGCCATTTGACCCACTTGTGCATTGAAACTGATTTTGAAACTTTCATGCTTCCTCAAAAAGCCATATAGCAGCCAACTAGCCAATTTCCAAACCAGCCAGTTTGAAACCTCTTCTTGTGTTTAAAATCATTTGACAGTATGTATGTAATATGTGTGTGAGTTTAGCTTGCCCTGGTTTTGCATAAGACATGAACTGATCATCAAACTGCATCATACAATGCCATTTTGCATATTGAATCTTACTTTGCATTTCAACCTGTTTTGAATCATGTCATGGACTTAAAATCATTCAATAGCATATATATATATAGTGTGTGTGAATGATCTACATGATCAATTTGTACCTAAAACCTGAACTGATATTCAATTGCATCATAACATGCCATAATTGCAACTTGATGATCACTTTCCATTGCAGTCTATTTCTAACCTTATTGTTTGTTTGATCTTACTCAATATCTTATATATAAGGTGTATGTATGTTTGAAATGGTTTGAATATGCTTGGAACCTGAAATGAACTTCCTCATGTACTTCACAAGCACATTTGGCATCTTGATCACTACTTTTCACTATAGCCTGTTTTGAACTTAACTCTTTGCCTAAACTCACTCATTAGCATATATGTAGTGTGTTTGTATGATTGTCTTGATTTTAAAATGACTGGAATTGGATCTCCACTTCAAAATGCACATCACACACTCCACATGCATGTGCTATCGGGTTTGAAAATTAAAGCTTGATCTTGAAAAACTAGTGCCACCATCTTGTTCCTCATGAAAAATCCTTTAATTTGCACTAAAAGTTTGTCTGATTTCATAAAGAATTGAGAAAGTTATGACACAAAATGCAAGCCATGTTTGAGTGTTCTTGTTTTGCCCAGAAATCCACATAGATATACAATATATATTTATGGGGGTGGCTTCATCAACGAATGTATAGCCACCCCAGTGGTAAGCAACTTTGCCAAAGCGCGCCTTGTACCTGCCTGACCTGGGTTCGACCCCTAAGGAGGGTCAACCCTTTTGTTATTTTTGCTATTTTTCATCCAAACTTCAAAAAATCATAACTTGCTTGTTTTTTTATCATTTTCATCCCATTCTTTTTTTGATTTGTTCCTTGTAATGTCTATTTCCATGATATATTTTAAAATTCCATGTTTGTCCAAATTGTCATACATTTTGATTGCTTGCAAATTGCCTGTATATTGGGATCGTTATCTCGCGCATGCAGATGAATTTCTTTCTTACCTTGATCTTTTGTGTTATGATGTTTGCTCATTTCCATTCCCTTTATGTTAGTCAACATAGTTGGATTTTCTTTTTGGGTTGTTACCTTAAAATATTTTGTTTCATCTGTGGTTTAATTCAAGCTTGATCTGTCTTCACATTTCTCGCTTTGATTATATGCTTTTATTGTCATCAATGAATCTTTATTTTCATATTTTTACATGCTCATTTAATGGTTGTCACCATGTATGTGCCTCTAATCATGTTGTTACTTTGCTTATTGTTTTCTTTCCCCAAGTGATGAAGCTTGTTAGCTCTCATCCAAATTGCCTCTCTCCTTCCAAAGGAAAAGATCTTTCCATTTACCCTTGTGTTATGGATAACTCATTCACCCATTCCCTTGACTTTGTTAAGTAACTTTAACCTTAGTTAAGAAGCCATTAGACTTTTCTTTAAGTCTAAGAAACCCACCTGTACTAGGAGTGTTCTTCAACTAGAACCCTAGGATAGAGTTTGTCAACTCTATGTAAGAATCATCGTCATGATTTCTTACTTCCCCTTTTGAGTGTTACAATTTAGATTAGGGAGTTTTGTCAAAATCCACACAAACATTGTCATGTTTGTTCCCCCCTTGAACCTTGATCATAATCAAGTGTTCTTCTTCCCTTTTGAGGTGAACTACGATTGCTCTGATTCTATCCTAGTTAGGATACGTAGGCAGAAGATGCGATGTCTTTGCGAGCAAACTTAGAAAACCATTTAGGTCTTTACTTATCCTTGTGCTCAACTCCTAATCCCAATCCATAGTACATTTTCACAAACTTAGCAAGCAATCAAACAAAATGTTCCTGTAGAGTACTACAGACGCTTAGGGTGCTAACACCTTCCCTAGGTATAACCAACCCCCGATCCCCGAATCTCTTAAGCGTTGTCGTTACATCGCGAAAAAGGTTTTTCTTTCTTTGGACCTTTCCTTTGGATAAAATAAAGTCCGGTTGTTAAAGAATTAAGATTCAATTTAATTTAATAGCTTAATATTCAATTTTCACCGCAACAATATCTATAGTAGAGGATACCACCAACAATATCTAAATATTTAAACAACTTATGTACATAACTGACAAAACATAATAGAGGATGTATGTATGAAAAAATAGAGATAGACTTCCCTTCAAAACAGTAGAAGCTGGTGGGGGGAATTTTGAATTTAAAGTATACCGAGTTTAAGATAAGGAGTTGAAGAATACATGGTGAAAAATATAGATATAAAATAGAAAGTTTGCTAACATTGTAATAAAGTATTGTTTAACAAAAAATTAACAGTACTAAGTTTATTTCCAATGTGAACCGGCATTAATTATTGAGTTGACATGTATGTGACATTGGGTGGCTAAAGCAAGATATATTAGTTTAGAGTGCATAGCTCCATGCTTTTTGATGGAGAGTAATAAATATGACAGGGACATGTTTGTAGGTGAAATGGTGATAGTCTAATATCTAAAGCATTGAAGAACAAACTATTGGATAGCAGTAAAATTAATATAATGTTACAATACTATTGGATAGCAGTAAAAAAGTAAGAATTATATCACAAAAGACATTATGAATATTCGGATAGAGTCGAAATTGTTTAAATTTTGGTACGGAAAGGCAGATTAAGTTTATAAAAGGGGAATACATTAGGTAGGTTTTCAACCATGGTGTGTGTTTAATAATGAGTAGCATAGGTAACAAAATAAACTGTGTTGCCTGGAAATAACATGAATAAACACCTTTGTAGTAAATGGTTAAACTATAGTACATATAGTCAAAACAAAGAATATGGAAATTTTGGCTTCACTCAAATATTGAAGGTTTGTGGAGATAATAATTTAAATACATATCCCATAATTAATACACGGACCAGCAAAATGACACATATACTAAGTATAGGTTGTCTTAATAGTTAACTCATGAAATAAAACTTGAATTCACGAGGTTACAAAAAAATATAGGATTTGTAATGCTTCTTAGTCTTGTATTTCACATGCTCCAGCTGTAGAAACTTGTATGTATTAGGAGCCAAAAAAGGGTGTTACATAGTTGCAAAGTTGAATTCCTAAACTCCGATTTTTTTACCCCTTCTGGTAACCTTCTTCACTTTAGTAGATGATAGGTCCCCTTCACTTAGAGTCTTCATCTTTGAATCAGTCGAGTCGTCGGGGGACATCCTCTTCACATTAGCCAATGGTGTGGCAGAATCAACAACAGGGGCAGAGGTTATTTCACCTTCCTATTTGACAGAACATACAGAGCATTAAAAATGTGGGTAAGACCGTGTGAAATAGAATAATTAAGTAATGTTCGTTTCAAGAGTCATCAACTGCTACAGGAGTTAGTTGCTCAATAGGGACGTCTTCACCGACACTCTTCAGATTCTAAAACAATTGAGAATGTATTGTTAGCGAGCACTCCATTTCAGCAATGAGAAACGCCTAGAAAATTAATGATGTTCATGCAGTATCATAATGAAATGCAAATGGTGTTCAAAAACAAAGACTTGAACCGACTGCAAAGTGGCTTCAACAGTGGGATATCCCTGATGCAAAGTAGGAACATCAGAAATGGAAATGTAAATCTATGAGTCAATATTTATGTTCATAAAATATTAAGTGGATGATAACCTGTTCCGTCTCATCAACATTTGGTTGACCTTCAAGTTGTGTAATAAGGTGGTTGTCATTTAGACACATGACAACCCCTCCATTTCTCCATCGAGGCTGCCACTTTATTTTGAAAGCAAACTTTTTACCCAACATGCCATCAAGCGCAAGGGGAAATTCCAGTGGGTCAATTATTCCAGCCTAGAATTCGAAAAGGTAGAATTCCAGACTCCTAAAGTGGCTTATGGTTGCAACCATAGTGTTCTCCGTTATTGTGAGTGCTTTTTACCTCTATCATGGTTGACCGTAGCTGTGCAACCAATGTATTCAAAAACATTTCCGCCCCCTTGTCCCAAAACACAGAGTTCCCAGCATTTTTGTCATGGACAACTTCAATAATAATCTTAAACCTACATCACAGATTGAACAAAGAGTTTCAGTAGTTAATACTAATTTACTAATTTGTGTGACATTAGTTAAGAAACATTAACCTCCATATCTCTTCCTCAGTTCGGTGTCCATCCCTGTAAAAGAAGGGTGGAGTGTCGCCCTTTGCGACCTGAGGACATTGATGGTAAGCTCTGTAGTACCAGCCATTTGGATCAGGAATTAATTGATTAGTAGTAGCAACTGTTACACATGTAGTGGGCTGGACACCATGTCTAAATAATGAGAAGTTAGTACAATAAATAGTTGTGCACTTGAAAAAAAATTAAACATACGGGAAAATGTTGTAAAACCTCAGATAAGACGATTATTTCTCCTAGTGGTAGGCGGGTAGCATTTGAAAATAATTTATCAGTGGGGGATAGGTTAGACCCCGAAGAATGTTGTGCATATCAATGGTTGCTTTTTCTATGGCTGCTTAGGGATTTCCCTAAATGAAATTCCTTTGGAAAACTTTGTGTCAAAAAAAAAAAGATCAAGATGGAGTTATGGCTCATGAAGTAAACAACTTAGGTCACAAATACATAGGCAGTCATATAATATGTCAAGTACCGCTTATAGAAATCTGTTATTTCTGGGATATCCTCTTTGATATGAAGTTTGGTAACATTGTATGTATTAGTAACAGTAAGGGGTCATTTACCTATAAACAGAGAATTGAATTAGAGCTGAGCAAATCAAAAACACGTATTTGTAAAATACAAAAGTATACCATAATTACAATGATACACAATAGTTAATCACCTTCTTCTTTAACTTTAGCAAACTTTAGGATTATAATTGTAGAGGCAGAAGGATCAGATTGTGTGTGTCTGAACTCCAGAGACTGTGTCACATAGCTTTCCCATAATATACAGTGCAAGGTGTTTTCCCTAAAAGTGAGAGACATTGATAGTTACTGGCTATATTGTATTAGAATATAGGTTAAGTAATGTAACTCACCCCAAATCCCTCAAAACCAAATTAACTTGTGCTTTCTTTTCACCCATCTGAGACTGCGAGTAGCTAACTTCATCCACTACCCTGATGACATCTATAAGAAACATGCAGTAGCAATTGGAAAAAATCAGACAATAAGGAAAAATGCAGAAAAAATGGTTGGTCAACTTACCAGTTAGAAGATTCCTCTTCCATTTTCCCGAAATGATATTAGCAAACGAGGTCAAGTTGCAAGTCTTATCAGGGATGTCGTGTTTTCCAACATCTCTGATAGTCGTCCCACCAGTGAACTTCAGAATATATTTGTGGTTTGAAGGTCGAAATTGCAAGTCATTAGGTAGAACTTGAAATTTAGACATGATGCACGTCACATCAACCAATAATGCAGAATCAAACGATTGTCTAAACATAGTGGGAACAATGACATGAATATCATAGCCCTGCAAATAATTAAACAACATACAAGGTGTTATTTTTCTCCACTCCTAAACATAGAAGCTGAAACACAGTAAACAACTACATGTATTCTAAATCACGGTAGTCTAAACATGGTTGACAATACATGGTTTAGGAAACATGGTTCACTAACCATCATTCAGAAAAATACAACTCACAACATGTAAAACAAAGCATACCTAGCATTAGTCTGTTTGTATGTATGATTAAACGACACAAACAAGGGTTAAACATACAAAACTTACAAAATATAACAAAGATTCAGAAGCTTAACATATCATCTATTTGTCGATGAAAACCATTTCCAAATATTCCTTGGTAGGCGATGTGACCTTCTGTTTGTGATGAACTTTCACAGCTAGCTTCCACTGTAACACCCCAAATTTATTGGAATATTTATTTAATTTATTTAAATAGGAATATTCATATTTTTGGTGATTTGCAGTGGTTGGTATGAAGTATTGAAAATTATGGATTTTGAGTTATTTATTTAAATAATAGTATATAATATGAATATATTGGTATTATTATTAATTTAAATAAATATAAGTGAATTAATAGCAAAATGAAGATTTGAGGAGGAGTTAGTGAGGGTGAAGTTGGAGAGCCCAATTTTCAGGTCCAAAGTTAGGTTTAACAAAAAGGAATTTTGAGGGAATTAGGATTCATTCTTGTTAGATCGTGAAAAGGGAAGAAATAGAGGCTAGAGCTCTGAGGAAGAGGATTGAGGCAAAAGCTTTGCGAGGTTTCTAAGAATCAAGGAGAAATGCTTAGAGTTAGAAATTAAGGTATGTAGAGTTTGCCTTCATTGTTTTCAATATGTGATTCAATGTATTTAAAGCTGATTTAAGGGTTTAAAGGGTTTGAGACTGATTTGAGATAAAGGAAATTAGGCATTCATGGCCAAAATAAATTATTGAGGTTTTAACCGTATAGGGGTTTGAACTGATGGTATGATAGGTTTAAGGTCGATTTGGGTTTAAGGGAAAGTAGGCCTTCATGGCCAAAATCTATTATTGAGGTTTTAACCGTATAGGGATTTAAACTGATGGTCTGATAGGTTTGAGGTTGATTTGAGAGTAAAGGAAATTAGGTCTTTGTGGCCAAAATTTGTTGTTGAGGTTTTAACCCTGTAGGGTAATTAGATAGTGAGTACTCTAATGACCGTGGTATAGTTGTAAGGAAATTCTGGGAATTAGAGATGTAAATATGATACGGGATTGAACCTATATCCCTTAATTTTAAAGATTTTAGGCATAATCTTAAAACAATTATTAGATGGTTTAATTGTGTTAAAATTGTAAATTTACTTGAGATAATTACAGTGTTGAATGGGTTGTAATTCTCTGATAGTTTGGAATTTTACAGAATCGAAATCGGAGGTCCGGAATGCCTCCAACGGTGAAAAACACAGAAAATTCTGTATGTTGTCCGTCACGACTGTTCATGTTTTCGGTCGAAATCGTTTTGGACGTAACTTTTGATCCGTAAATCCGTTTTGGTCACCATTTGAAGCGTTAGAAAGCTAATGAACAGGGTTATAACATGGTATAGATAAGAGAATTGGTTTCCCAATATTTTTATATCTAATATGTTTGGGAAATCAATTATGTTCTAGTTCAGTGATATCTTGATGCTTTGATGCTGTGATTTTCTGGGTGAATTACCATGAGTGTAACTGTGATTCCTATATGATTAAATGAATGTATTATAAATTACAATGAGTATAACTGTGATTTATATGTGATTAATACATGATTGCATGATGAATTCCCATGAGGAACAATGGTGATTTGTGATGTTGATTCCATGAGTTTTGATGATTATATGATGACATGATTATTATAATGATTTTGATGAATGATGATGCACCTAATGATTTTATTATGAGGATAATACTGACGTGTGCATCATGCATTCATGTGCATCCGGACATCGGTTCAGGACCTTGATTTCTTTGGCTTCAGTCCCATTGTGCGGATGTGAGGTATTTTGATGTGCTCCGGTTCTTGTATAGAATCGATCCTATTGATGGGGATCTATGGAGGGTTGATGGCCCAGTGTCCATTGAGCTATGATGATTGGTACCACATGCATGAGTCTTGTTGCATTTGCATTCATGAGATAATCTTAAGTAATTTATGATGTTGTGGCCTTTGATGCCCATTGATGATTATGATGATGTTGAATATGAAAATGACGTCATTTTATATATTAATTCTTATATTGATTATTATGAATCGTTTTACTCACCCTGCCTGTTTGAATGTTGCCTCCACGTGGGTAACATGCAGATGACCAGGTTTAGTCGTGGATGCCGTCGAGAACTTTTTAAGTTTTTGGGTCGTTGGCCATTGTGGTTGACTTAGAGGGTCTTGCTCTGATAGTGTAACATCGGGTTGGGGTTCTTGAGTCAAACTATTTTATTGAGTTTTTGTTTTGTAGATTTCCTTGCGGTAAAAGGAAAACTTTGAATTTTTGCCTTTTTGAGTTCTGCTGCAATTTGAGCACTTTTGAGTAATTTTGAGAAAACCCGTTGCTTACAGAGCATTGACCTTGATTTGAATTTATTGAGAAATGTACGCCCTTTGAGGTGATTTTTATGGTGTTTAAAATTTTACTCTGATAAATTTTATTATTTTTCCATAATATTCATGGGATAGAAAAGGGTGTTACATCCACAACTGTTTTCTGTCGTTGATGTCGTTTATCATCTCGAACGTTCTCACAATCCTGACAGTGGTTGTGCACGGTGGTGGTTTCTGAATAGTAGCAGGAAATCAAAGATGAGCTTATAAAGAGAAAGGAACTGAAGTGAGAGAGTGGGTATGGAGAGACAAAAGAAGAAAGCATAAGTGAAATGAGAAATGGGGAAGTGTGTCAAGCCTCATTGTTGCAGTGGATTTGGGACAAATAGTTAGAAGAAGTGAGTACTCTAGTTTGCTAAACAAGCAATGACATGAAGACAAGAAGATACAGATGGTAGCATTATAACTAAGCATTATAAAGTAATGGTGAGGGCAAGAAATTACATGAAGTAATGTTAATGTGGCATTGTGTAGGGTAGGGAAGCAAGCGTATGGAGGTACTTTCCAGATATTAAAAGGTTCTTATATGGTAGATTAATATATTTTAAAATTTAATGATAGAAGCATATATTGTAAGTTCAAATTGAGTTTTGTTATATAAAAAATTTATTTAAATTAAATTATTTAAATTTATTTAATAATATAAATTTAATGATATTGTTTAAAAGATATAAAGAGAATGTGCGATGAATAGAAAATCTTCAAAGGGACTTATATGAATGTTATATAATAGCATTAATGATATACGATAGTTATGTTGCAATAGAAACTCCTAACTACCATAATCAACTAAAATAACAACCTCTAACTAATTTTAACTAATTTTGATGAAATATGTGTGACACGTAATTACTTCTAACTATCTTAGAATTACTTGAGGAACTAGTTAGTCTTCTCTAACTTGTTCACGGTGTAATATCCCCTCCCACCCCCACCCCCAAGTTGGAGGATATATGTTTATCATGCCTAACTTGGATAATAGCTGGTGAAATGGTTGTGGTAGAAGTGATTTGGTGAAAAAATCAGCCAATTGATCTTTGGAAGATACCGAAAGTAGTTTGAAAAGGTTAGCTTGTAATTTATCGCAGACAATGTGGCAATTGATCTCTAAGTGTTTGGTACGCTCGTGGAAAATGGATTATCAGTAATGTGTAGCGCGCTCAAGTTGTCACAATATAAAGCTGAAATTTTTAAGTGTCAACTTGAAGATCGTGGAGAAGATATACCAGTCATTGTATTTCACGAGTGACTGTTGCAAGAGCACAATACTCAACTTCAGATGAGGAACGTGAGACTTTGATTTGTTTCTTCATGCACCGTTAAATGAGATATTTACCAATGAAGAAGCACTAGCCAAATGTGAATCTACGTGTGTCTGCACAACCTACCCAACCTGCATTCGAATAATCAATCAACTGCATGTGATAATCTCTTGAAAAGAATAACGCACGAGCAAGGCATTCCTTTAAATATTAAAGGTCATGCTTGGCAGCTTTATTATGAGTGATTGTGGGATTTTTGTGATATTGGGTCTATTGTTGTGTGATAAAAGTGATATATGGTCTGGTGGTTGTGAGATAAAGTAGTCGACCAACTAAACGTCAGTATGTAGATATATCATTGTATGCAAGACTAGAATCATGACAGAGTTTAATGGTTGGATCAACAGGTGTGGAAAGTAGCCCAGGTCCAAGAGAAACTCTATCTGATAAGAGGTCTAAGCAATATTTTTGTCGGTATAATGTGATTCCTTATGAGGAGTGTGCAACTTCAAGACCAAAAAAACATTTAAGCTAACCAAGGTTTTTGGTTTGAAAAGCTTGATGAAGGACTGACTTGATGTGATCAAATTTAGCCATAGAGTTTCTTGCAATGACAATGTCCTCAACATATACCAAGAGAGAAGAGTAAATGTGTTACCATTTTTCTTGGTAAAGAGTGAGTGATCTGAATTCACTATTACAAATAATACATTTTATGATAAAACTTTCACCTAACCCAACCCAAAACTGAGGTAAAATTTCAATGTGCGTCGTGTTATATATATTTTCAAATAATACCATATATTCCCTTGGTTTCTAAATATAACCGAGGGAAAAAATAATTCAGGACATGCTTCAAATCCCAGCAACAACAATTTATATTTTTATTTCTTTAAAAGTGGTGTCTTTGTTTTTTTTATTTGTTTTAAATTAGTGATCTATTCTTTCGGTTATATTTATTAACCAAGGGATTATATTATAATAGTTTACTAAAAAAGCACTCGTTAATCATATTTTACCCTAAACCTAACTTATATGTAGCTGCTCCAAAGTGTTACATATCATTCTTTGGGATGAATTGCAAGACAAAAAGATCTTCAATGTTCTTCAATCTCGAACAAAATATTTTTTATGCCCTTGCAATCTATCTCACATAATGATGGTGTTGTTGTATTTTTGTAATAACCTTCTTATGTTAATAAAAAAACATTGAGAATTTTATCGCTTTCCTCTGTTGACAATATTGAGAAATTTATTCCTAAACACAATCATCTATTTCTCTTTCATGTGAAAGCATTTACCATGAAAACATTTGCTCAAGATAATGAAATCTCTCTGAGATGGATTGCAAGTACAAAAAAAAATATTTCTCTTAGTTTGAACATGTAACTTATCATAAATTTGTAAAGATATATTATTCTCCAAGAATCCATTGTCAAAAGCTTGATTTATTTAAATAATTTACTTTAATATTCTGTGTAAAGAATGTAAATATGAAGAAAAAAACCTTTTCCCCTCGCTTTTTAACAAAAGCCGAGAGGTATGTGGTGCTTTGGATGAAAAATATTTTATTGTATTTTTTTATCTAAAAAGAAACACATCTTACCTTGGTATTAATTAATAATCGAGGTAAAATATAAGCGTGTTTATTCATTTTCTTCATCATTCTTAAACAAATCTTTGTCGTCTATTTAATGAGTATCAATGCTCATGTCACTGCCAATAGTGTTTATAGTGAAACTTAAAACCCTCATTATAAAAGAATTTTGAATATTAAAAATTGATAATGAAACATTTGACATGAAAAATTTGAAACTTAAAAAAATAATGTTTATTTTGTTTGGAAAAAGTTCTCAATGATGGATTGCAAGAGCACAAAATTAATTAGGTTCAAGGTTTGTCTTCTTAAACAATCGTATAATTGAATATTTATTTTATTTATCTTTTTGTTTTGTTTTATATCAGACATTTGATCTTCCTCAAGATCAATGAAACGAGGATCCCCAACATTTTCTCTTCTCCAACATATCAAAATTTTTTCTTCACCGACATCGATGATGATGAAAAATAAATATAATATTATGTGTAAACAATGTAATATTATGTGTAAATAATGTATTATAAACAAATGTATCTTTCTGTAGGTCTCCATGCATAAATGCATTGTTAACATCCAATTGGTGAATGAAACACTTATGAATGATTGTCAATGGAATAACCATTCCGACTGTGTCATTTTGGCCACAGGTGAGTATGTATCGAAATAATTGAGTCCTTCAATTTGGTTGAATCCTTTGGCCAATAATTGGGCTTTAAATATTTCAAATGATCCATCTGCATGAAATTTTACTTTGTATATCCACCTACTCCCAATTGGCTTAATGTTTGGTGGTGAATCAACAAGTTGCCACATGCTTGTTCTTTCAAAAGTTCAACTTGATAGCTTGATTCCAACATTCAAACTTGCTAACTTCAGCATGTGACTTTGGTTCCTAAAGAGTATTTATGGACATGATAAGATGATGAAATATGAGAAACATTGAAGAATAAGACAAGATGTAAGAAATATGATATGATGTACCTTAAGATGTTTGATGTGTATGATCAGATAATGAGCTACATAAATAGTTTTTAAGGTAAGATGATGTTTGTTTGGCTCATGTGGATTGTTTAGGAATACAGATGGTTTGGTCAATCTGGTCAAGTGGAATAACATGTGCATTAATAATGGATGTTGGGATGGTGTCTTCATCATAAAGTACCATAGGTGTTGATGAAGTGATAGGTTATGAAGGTGAAGGTGTGTTGTAAATGGGTGGAGATGTGTTGGTGAAAGGTAGGCCATTTGTTGTGGGTTACAGGCTTGATGGATGATGATTATGGAGTGTGGTCAGGTTTGTGACTTTGGAAAATCTTCCAATTTGTAGTAGGTGATGGCTGATGTGTAGCATAAGGAATGTTGTGTTCATGAAATGATAAGTGTTTTGAAACAACAATTTATTTTGTATGAATATCAACAAGTATATTTCCTTTAATACTTGCCTTGTACCCTAAGAATATAACTATTTTATCCCTTGGATATATTTTTGATCTATGAGATTGAATGATAGTAGTGTTGTACCCCAAAAGTTTTCCTCCTTTTTTCTAACCTTAACTGGTTTATGCTTCATTAATTTGCATCATCATTTTATACCATTGCATTGGTTATAAGATATGGGATCACAGGGTATTCCTCGCTGTTCAGAGCTTTCTTCATTTCAGAATTTATTTCAGTAGCATTCGGAGCTAAACAAACAATTATCATAGGCATCAGGAATTTATTTTGCTCAGCAGATGGTTTGATTCTTTCATAATCAATAGTATAAAGCAGGGTTCACATGATCTTGTTCCAAACAGGTTCTCTATCATGTTTCAGGCATCATTCAAGGGTATTATCAATGGCTAAGGTTCAAATGTGAAGCAAGACCCAAAACAAGTTGCAACGAGGCATTTTTTGCAATTTTGACATGGTGCAATCGATTTGCATAAGTGTGCAATCGATTGCACCCCTTCAGGATGCCTCATTTTGCCTTTTGGAACAGTGCAATCAATTACACATTGTCAATTTTTCCCATAACACATTTTTCAACATTGTATCATCTTGCAACACACTACATTCACTTGGGACCAATGTTATAGAAGTAGAAGGATCTAGAATACTTTTAAACATCACATCATTTCCAAATTAATTTCACTTTCCCTCCACAATTCAAATGGTTTCCATTCCTCATTCCAAACCAAAAACCCATTCCAAATTCAAACCTACACTCCAAACCTCATTTACCCTTCAAGCCTAAACCATATTTAAACCAATTTTCTCCATTCCAAAAGGAAATTCATTCATTTTTTTGATTTTTCTACACTCCACACACTCATTCTATCAATTCTCTCTCACTTTGCTCTCACTCTTTCACTCTCCATTTTCATCTACATCCCTCACCTTCACCAAAGCTCTTCCATTATAATTCTCAAATTCTTCATTGGATTTTGTTAATTCTATAGCTAAACTTTCACCATTTCCTTTCATCAACACAAATTCTGTAGTAGAAGTTGATTTGGATCTAGATCTGAAGTTTGGAAGCAATTTCTTGAAGTGATTTTGAAGTAAGTTCGTCTTATTGGATTGTTCTTCAAGTTTCTTGCTAGGAATTCATTAGATCTTTGATTTTCTTTACTTGATTTGTCAAATTTTATTTACAACAAGTACCAAAGTAAATCTCCACTTTGTAGGTTGGTTATTCTTAGATCTACTTCTCATTCTAGCTTATTTTGCAACTTTCACAATGTAGATCTATTGGTCTTTGGTGTGAATTGATCCTTGATTCAATTGATTTATGTTGTTGATTGTTTGATTGATTCAATATCTGTTCATTTGATGTGAATTTTATGCACAATTACATGTTATTACATGTTGTATTTGAACCTTGAATTTATGCTAAAAATTGCTTTTTAAAAGTAATTTTTGTCGATGCAGTCGATTTGAATCATAATGCAATCTATTTGCACCTGTTGGAATTGCCTGGAACTGCCGTCTGGAGCTGTGCAATCGATTTGCATCCTGTGCAAATCAATTTACACCTGTAGCTTGTTTCGAAGCATGTATTGATACCTATTCCACCTCTAAACCTCATGGCTTTGAATGATGCATATTTGTAGATTTTTCTAGGGTTGTCTGACTTCTAGTTGCAGGGTGTATGTGAATCTTTGATGCCTGATCTTTTGATTGTTGATTTATTTGCATTCTTGAAGCATGTTCATGATGCATATTTGCTTACATGTTGACAATAACTTGTTGATGCTTGCCTATTCATGATGTGTGATATTGAAGTATGCTTATATGCATTGTTGATTGTTGATATATGTTCATCATAATTGACTATTCTTTCGTCACATGTTCATATACTTTGCTTGTTGATTATGTGTCGCGTGTTCGATGATCATTGCTTGCATTCTTAATTTTTTGCTCATGATGTGTAACGCCCATTTTAATTAATTTCATTTTCGGTGTTATTTTCGTTCTTAGTACGTGCTTGCGTGGATTTTTGGGTTGTGGAGCAAGTTCCATAATATTCGAAATATGATTAATAATGATGATAATATGATAATTAGTAAAGTGTTACTAATATTAATATTATTATTAATTATAAACCGTATTAATAATATTATTGGAATAAAGAGTGTTATTTATTGGATTTTTTGAATTAAAGGAATTAAGAGAATTATATTTATTTTGGATTAAAAAGAAGATTATTTGGGATGAGGGGTAACATTACCATTTTGGAAAAATAGAATTGGAAAGAAGAGGAGAAACACGGTTGAGCAAGAGAAAGAGCACGATCAAGAACAACAACCTAGCAAGCGGATTTCGTGTGGATTGAAGAACTTGTTCATCATCAAAGCTTGAATTGAGGTAAGGGGGGATAATCGGTTAAATTTGGTAAATACATGATTAATCGGTAGAAAGGGGGAAATCCATATCCCCATAGATCCTTTGATGATTGATGTTGATTGCATGTTGTTATTGTTGTGTTGTTTGATGTTTAATTCGTTTGCATGTGCTGAGAATATTGGGTTGAATGAGTTTGGGGTTTTTGAGTAGTTTCGGAGTTATGCTGAAAGTCGGTAATTTAAGCAGATGATGCATTTTAGTGGATAGAATCGGGAATAGACCCGTAGCTCAATTGTAGTGTGTTGGTAGTTGTGAGTTCTGATTTAATCGGGCGGAATCGGGAGTGGTTGATAATTCTGGTGCACAGAATTTTTTCTGCGTACGCAGGCATTCGCTGGGCGAATGGAGGCGAGCCTTCGCTAGGCTTCGTCGGGCGAACTAGCTAGCGAGTGCTGGCAGAAGCTTCTATCTGGCTTCGCTAGAGGTTTCGCCAGGCGAATGGCAGTGAGTGTTCGCTGCGGGGCTTCGCCGGACGAATGCGCTAGCGAGCCCGACAGCAGGTTGTGTTTTGCTGCTGTCTGGTGTTGTTCCTCTGATAACTTGGACCCTCGTTGGTCACGTGTGATGGGAGGCTTGCTGGAGAGTTGATGCGAGCGTATGTTGGAGGTTGTGGGGCTGTTTGGCCGGTGTTTGTCGCAAGTGGCATAATCGTTGAATTATGCGTTATGTAGGAACCGGTGTGGATGTGTACGTGAGATGTGTGCACCGTGTGTGTGCACCGTGTGTGTGATGCGTGTGAGATATGAGGATCAGTATGATCGTTGCGCCTTGAGTGCGTTGTGTTGGTGTGTTGCAGTGAGTGGATCCGTGAGGATCGGTACGCTTATTATGCGTTGCATTGGTATGCTGTTATGTAATATATTGGGTCAGTAGGACCGACATGCCTTGTGTGCATTGTATGTGATAGGTTGTGTGGTGAATGGATCTGTGGAATCGACGCACTGTGTGTGCTTGTTATGTATGTACTTTGTGATGTGAATGGATTCGTGGGATCGGTACGCCTTGTGCATCGTATATATATATATATATATATATATATATATATATATATATATATATATATATATATATATATATATATATATATATATATATATATATATATATATATATATATATATATATATATATATATATATATATATATATATATATATATATATATATATATATATATATATATATATATATATATATATTGTGCGAGGGGTGGATCAACAAGATCGGTTTGCACTTGGTGTGCTAGATGTATGATGTGTGTGTGAATATGGTTATGTGCTCCCGCAGAGGAGGGTGATGGCCCAGTGACCATCGGTATTATCGGTGTGCTCCCTGTGAGGAGGGTGATGGCCAGTTGTCCATCGTTAATGTGTTGTGCTCCCGGCGAGGAGGGCGATGGCCATGTGTCCATTGATGTTGATGAGGTGCTCCCGTAGTGGAGGGTGATGGCTATGTGTCCATCAGTATTGTTGTGGTGCTCCCATTGTGGAGGGTTGATGGCCAGTTGCCCATCAGTGTGGTGTGCTCCCTGAGTGGAGGGTTGATGGCCAGTTGTCCATCGTTGATATGTGCTTCTGTGTGGAGGGTTGATGGCCCGGTGCCCATCGTGATTGTGAGTCGGTACCGTATGATAAGAGTTGTGTGAGTGCATTTGTTGCATGATTGTAAATTGTGGTTGATGGTGGAATCGTGAGTCCGGATGATATGTATATGGAAATAGTATTATTATTGACTTTTTCCTTTTATTTCATGTAATATTATGCCATTATTATTTAATCGTGATTCTCACCCCTTTGTTGCTGTTGTGGTCTGTGCTTCTTCGAGAATATAGACAATCCAGGTGTTTAGCTAGCTGGATTGTGGTGTCTCCGTAGGACTGCTCTGATACGTAACACCGGGGCGTTTTGGGGAGTTTTACTGTTGATGTTGATATGTGTGCCCCTGTGGCGTATCTGACTTTTGTATATGTGTGGTGATGTGTGATGATGCTATGTATTTTGGGCAGATAGCCATTGTTGTACATATGATGATGATGATGATGATGGATATGGATGATGTGTGTATACGATACTTTGTGTTATGACAGACCATATCTTTTTTCCGCTGCAATTTTATTGAAAAATTCAGTTAAATTATTTGGAAAAATATTTGTGGAAATTTTGACGTGTATTGTGGCATCTCGTTTGGGAGAGAAACTCTGATATGTGTTTTAATTGTTTGTTTTATTTTACTTTGGGAATGGGGTGTTACATGATGCGTAGTTGATAACATGTTGATACTTTCTTGTTGTTGTTGTGTGTTCATGATGATTAAATATTGATTCATTCTTGTACACATTATTGATGGATGAAAACTCTTGAAGCATGCTCTCTTGTTGCATTGTGAATACATGTGCACATTAAGTGTTTGATCTTTTGACAATTGCTTGTTGGTGTTGTATATTCAAGATGTTTGATGTTGATACTTGTTCGTACACATTGTTTGTTGTTTCATTCTTGATGTATGTTTATGCTCATGTTTAATTGCTTCATTGTTGAATGCATACATGCTGCCTATGCATATACGCCTGTTCTGTTTTGGAAATACATGTTGTAAAATGTATTCAATCTAATTTTCTGCATTATACACATGTTCTGTTCTGGAAATGTATGATGTTAAATGTTGTCTTGCTTGTTTTCTAGATTTTACTATTGTACTAAGCTGAAGCATTGTTGTTATTGCTGTTTTTTTGTTGGTTTTTTTTTTGCCTTTGCATGTCCCTTAAGGCCTCCTAGTCCAACTTAATTTTTGTTTAAGATTGGAGTAGGATAGACATTAGGTGCTAATCCATGCATGATAACATTAGGTTAGTTCCTTCTTAACCTCAACCTTAGGTCCACCCTTGCATGCTAACATTAGGATAGAGATTCATTTTGCATCCCAACCTTAGGACCACTTTGCATGATAACATGTAGGACTGAGTCCCCCTTAGAACTTTCGCATGTGTTTCTCTTCTCTCTCTTTAATCAAATAAAATACTTGATAAATACGATGTGTATAGTGTGTCACGAGCCTTAAGCACATGGGAAAAGATGAGTGGATGCATTTCTAACCTCATCTTAAGGTACTTTGTGCCTGAGACGTTTGGATCGTTAGCTCGAATTATTTGATCCTATGTCATTGACTTTAATATGATGTGCATCTTAAAAAAATTAAAACACTTATATTAAAACTCTTGAAAAAATACAAATCATTCTGTCCTTCAGGATTTTCAGTCAAACTCTTTTAGAAAGGGCATGTTATTTCCGTTTTACCGCAAATAGGCATCGATCCTAACTGTTGGAACACGAGCTTAGTATCACTCATAAAAGACACGTAACAATTCATAAGTCGAGCTATAAACCTTTGATTTCTTCATTATTGTCCAAATGAGGATACGTAGGCACAAGGTGGTAAAATATTGGCGAGTACCCATCCCCCTTTCACCTGTAGTCCTTTGAACTAAGTCGACTCTGACTTTCCTATTGCACGAAGGAATACGTAGGCCTAGGGCGGTAAAGTCCTATGGAGTCTCTTTTTTTTTCTTTTTCCCTTTCTATTTCTATTAGCAAGTACGCTTTAGATAAGCACACCCTTTGATTTGAACAACAAGAGTGGATCTCGTTGAGTACAACGGACGCGAGGGGTGCTAACACCTTCCTCTCGTGTAATCGACTCCTGAACCTGAAATTTGGTTGTGAGACCATGTTCCTTCTCCTTTTTTGAGGTTTCTTCGATCGTTTCCTTTTTCTGTCAAGATAAATAAAGTTCTGTGGCGACTCTGTTTTTTTCCATCGGTTGTTTTTTTGCAGTTGCGACAACTGGCGACTTTGTTGGGGAAATATGGTTCCCTATGTGAGGCAATCCTAGCACTTGTTTGTTTCTTGTCTTGGGTGTTTTATCTTTATGCTTTTATTTTCGTTATTTGTTTTATATTATTGCATTTACTTGCATTTTATCGTATATGTTTATCATTGTCATATTGTTTTTGTTGGCTGTTGCGTTGTGGGGTGGGATGGTTCCATGAGAGATAAGCCCATTACTCAGGCTTGAGTGCACACATAGGATTAGAGTGGGATCTTGTTGACTTGCATGGCATTTGACACGTATTATTGGCTTGAGTTCGCATCCAGACGAGGTTTTCTTGAGGATACTTTAAACTGCATGTTTATATAGTAACCAGGGTGGTATGATAGGAGACTACCTTCGGTCGATGTTCTTTTAAAATTCTAACTTTTGGTTGGTATCCTTTGATGTGATTCTGCCTTCGTCCAACGTTCTTTTTAAAGTCCAACTTTTGGTTGGCATCCTTGGTTGTGAGTCCGTCTTCGGCCAGCGTTCTTTCTAAATTCTAACTTTTTGTTGGTATCCTTTAATGTGAGTCCACCTTCGGCTGGCGTTCTTTTTAAATTCCAACTTTTGGTTGGTATGCTTTGATGTGAGTGTGCCTACGGCCGACGTTCTTTTTAAATTCAAAATTTTAGTTAGTATCCTTTAATGTGAGTCTACCTTTTGCTGACATTCGTTTTAAACTCTAACTTTTGGTTGGTATCCTTTGATGTGAGTCCGCCTTCGGCCGACGTTCTTTTTAAAATTCCAACTTTTGGTTGGTATCCTTTGATGTGAGTCCGCCTTCGACCAGTATTCTTTTTAAATTCCAACTTTTGGTTGGTATCCTTTAATGTGAGATGCCTTCGGCTGACGCTCTTTTTAAATTCCAACTTTTGGTTGGTATCATGTGATGTGAGTCCGCCTTCGGTTGGCGTTCTTTTTAAATTTCAACTTTTGGTTGGTATTCATTGTTGTAAGTCTGCATTCGGCAGGCAAATCCTCTTTTTAAGTCCACATTCGGCTGGTACCCTATCCAATAATCTTTTTAGTTCTTTCCCCATGGTGTGCAAATTTCTGGATTTTTTTTGTATTCAATCTCCTTTTACCTTGAATGTCTGAACGCCGTTGCCTTTCATACCTTCAAATTTAAGTTGATTGAATAGGGGCAGCTATTGCACCCCAAAATTTTCCCTCCTTTTTTCTAAACTTAACTGGTTTATGCTTCATTCATTTGCATCATTATTTCATTGGTTACAAGACATGGGATCACAGGGTATTTCTCGCTGTTCAGAGCTTTCTTCATTTCATAGTTTATTTCAGTAGCATTCGGAGCTAAACAAACAATCATCAGAGGCATCAGACATTTATTTTGCTCAGTGCTACACTAAAACACACTACGTATTTGGCTCAGATTGCAAATGTTTATTTATGTTTTATTTTTATTTTCTTGCATTATGCTTGTGTTTTGTCATGTTCTCAGGTACATTGCCTAATAAGAGCCTTCCACGAAGAAATGGAGCGAAAAGAGCAGAAAACAGAGTTTTAGGTGAAAATTACACACACGGCGTTCCACATGGCGTTGGCCAAGGGGGTAGCCATGACGTGTAGGGTTTTTCCCACGTTCTAACCATCACTTGACCATGTCCACCACCTTTTGTACACATGGTGGATACCATGTCTAGATGGCAGGTGCCATCTATATATTAGGTGGCCCGGTCAAGGACGGTTGGAGCATGATGTCATGACCAGAGATATTTCCTCCACACGATTTCCGAAGGAGCTACGTAACTTCTAAGGCATTGTTACACTATAAATAGGACTTAGATCTTTAGTTTTAGGCATCCAGTTTTAGTTCTCAGCATAGGCATACATTCAATTGTTAAAGTGATAAACTGTCACATTGAAGGGTTATCGCACCATTGTTGTAACTGAGGTTGGAGCATCGTAGCATAGGAAGTTTTAGCTTGGCGTCATTTTACTTTCAAGTCAGATTTACTTTCCAGCATTGTACCAGATTCAGGTCTCTGATTTAGAGCAAGTTTTATTTTACTCGCACTTTTATTATTTACTTTCCGCCTTGCTTTAATTTGTTTAGTTTATGCACGATTTATTTATCGCTTTTATTTCGAAGATTTGTGTCCAAGAGTGAACTTAAGAGTGACACTTTGGTTCTTACCTTTGAAAATCGATCACGCATTTATTTTCCGCACAATTTATTTATTGCTTTTTATTTCAAAGATCTGCTTTTCTAAGAGTGAACTCAAGCGTGACACTTTGGTTCTTCTAAAAACCAATTACGCATTTATTTTCCCGCATGATTTACATACCTCTTTTATTTCCAAGATTCGTTTTCTGAACTAAACCTAAGAGTGACCCTGTCGTTCATTCGAAAAACCAATCACGCACGTTTCGTTCCCTAAATGATTTATTCTACAAAAAATTATTTATTATGTTTATCACCGTCATGTCTAGCTAAATCTGTTGTGCTGGGATGTGAGGACCGTCATTTTGACGGTACTCCATATGCTGTATTTGTAGAAGAACTTTAGGGGCTGTTTTAGATTTTAATTCAACTTTTTTGAACTTAAATTGATCGGACATTACGCGAACAGGACCGTGTTTATATTTACGTAATAACTGTGAATATGTCGGGTGAGATCGAAAGTCGTCTGACACTTTATATAAGAGTTGATTAGTTTTTAATTTGTAAAAACAACGAAAGCGCTTTATTAATTAATTAGAGAAGTTTGGCATTATTAGAAAGTGATTTAAAAACTATTTGCGGACGTGTTCATAGATTTGCGGCCGAGCATATGTCAGAAACCCTTTGATATTAAAGTTTCCAATAAAAAAACTTTTTAACTGAGTCTTAGAGGTAGTTATATAAAAAAGGACTTTTTCACTTTAATGCAAGATGCGACCGTTGCAGTGTGAGCAGCTGGTATAGATTAAAGGTCAGGTATGGTTCTGATTACGCTAATGCGACGATTCCTTTTTTATTAACTCTTTTTCAAGGAAGAAAACATTGCCCCATAAGTATTTCTAATTAGACAATAGGAGTATCGTTTGATCGATGAGAATTACATTCTAGTATGCCTTTATTCTGAATTTAAATTCGCTCCATAATTTTTATTTTCTCTGTCCGTATTGCTCTCTATTTTCATTAGCTTTAGACAAAAACCATAATAATAGTAATCAATATATTGACATTGGTCTCTGTGGGATCGATAATCTTTTATATTACTCTTATGTACTCTGTATACTTGCGGATATCACACATTAAGTTTTTGGTGCCATTGCCGGGGACCAATTTCGTCACATTTCGTACCCTATTGTTACACCGTCTAGACTAAAGCACCCCTTTAGCCAGTCAATGTGAAGAACTCACAGCACTGGAAACCTAGTTGATCTAATAGAAGAACCTAAAATTTACGCCTGAGCTCGTCTTTTGCTCCGAAGGCTTAAAAGAGCAATGGCAGAAGATCAGAACGAGAAACCACTTAAGGATTTCGCCTTACCATCTAACGAAAAACCCCACTCTAGTATAGTAAACCTAACTATACCAGCTAATAGCTTTGAATTAAAACCTTATCTGTTGCAATTAGTGCAATAGAACCAGTTCACAGGTCTTCCTACAGAGAACCCGAACCAACACCTGAAAGTTTTTATCCAATTGGCCGACACCTTGAAAGCCAACAGGGTTCTTCCTGAGGCGATATGTCTAAGACTATTTCCTTTTTCCCTCAGAGATAGAGTCTGATCATAGTTAGATTCCCTTCCAGCAAACTCCATAACTACTTGGAATGACCTAATGAAAGTATTCCTAGCTAGATATTTTCCACCGAGTAAAACCTCTGTCCTACGAAACCAAATAACCCGGTTCACTCAAAATAAGGGAGAATCACTTTTCGACGCTTGGGAAAGATACAAGGAACTACTAAGAGCTTGTCCACACCATGGGTTAGAACAATGGCTCATAATTCACACCTTTTATAACAGACTCATGTATAACACCAAGATGACCATCGATGTGCCATCGGTGGCGCCTTGATGAACAAACCCTATCCTGAGGCTTGCGCTCTCATTGAAGATATGGCACAAAACCATTACCAATGGGGAATGGAACGAGCCCTAGTAGAGAAGAAAGAAACTAAAGGAGGTGTTTATGAAGTCAGTTGCCTTGACCATATAAATGTCAAAAAAGTAGAAAGCCTGACTATCAACCCTACAGCTACCGTAGATGCAGTTCAACCCAGATGTGAGATCTGTGGAACCCAAGGACATACTCCAGCTGAATGTAATCTTTTAGCTGAAATAACCACAGACCAGGTCAATTACGCCCAATGCAGTCCCTATTCTAACACGTATGACCCTGGATGGAGGAACCACCCAAATTTTTCCTTTAAGAATAATAACCCTACTCAGAGTTCTACACCCAAAGACCATTCGCTTTCCAAGCTCAAAAAACAAACCCATCTATGCAATCTGCTCCTCAAAAGCCGAATTTTGAGAAAATGGTGGAAGGTTTCATCGCAGCTCAACTTCAGCAAAACAAGGATTTCATGAACCAAAACATTCATATAAATGGACTAATTACACAATTGGGCACCAAACTCGATTCTTAAATTACTCACAACAAAATGCTTGAAACCCAGATTTCTCAAGTGGCACAATAACAATCTACTCAAGTTTCACCGGGAGGAT
Organism: Lathyrus sativus; assembly: GCA_963859935.3. Taxonomy (NCBI): domain Eukaryota; kingdom Viridiplantae; phylum Streptophyta; class Magnoliopsida; order Fabales; family Fabaceae; genus Lathyrus; species Lathyrus sativus. Next base: position 158,042,554 of record OZ012741.1, read on the forward strand.
AATTTCCTGGATAACCTCAACCTAACCCCAAAGGGCATGCTAACGCTATCGCCATACGGAATGGAACTACTTACAATGGGCTTGTAGACCTGAGGTTGAATAAGCCAGAATCCCCTAAGAAAAATGTAGTGACCACACCCAAGAAAGAAGTAGAGAAGCTAGTAGAATCTGAGCAACCAAAGGATGAAGGAATTAAAGATAAGGAAGGAGTGAAAGACGATAAAGTTTATATACCACCCCCTCCTTATAAACCTCCAATCCCATATGTAACACCCATTTTAATTATTTAGTCATTTTATTATTATTTTAAATATTATATGTTGATGTGCCCTTTGGTAGGGTGTATTTGATGATGTTTGGTGGGTGTCCCTGAGATGGGAGATCATTGGTGGTAATTTGGTGAGTTTATAATAATATAAGAAATAATAGTAATATTGGTGGTGGTATTAATATTATTATTATTATTATTATTATTATTATTATTATTATTATTATTATTATTATTATATTTATGATTATTATTAATATTTGTAGTAATATTATTAATATGGAGAATATAATATTATTATTAATATAGTTATTATATTATTATGATTTTTGGTGTGAATATGATAATATAAGAAATAATAGTAATATTGGTGGGGGTATTATTTTTATATATTATTATATTTATTACTATTATTATTATTATTATTATTATTTTGGTGAGATAATAATAATATTATTATTATTATTATTATTAATAGTATTATTATGATTAGTATTAATATAATTGTTATTATTATCATTATTATTATTATTATTATAATTATAATTATTGTTGGGTGTATTACTATTATTATTATTATGTTGAATATTACTATAATATTATAATAGTATTATATTATATTATTATTATTATAATGATTATTATAATTATTATATTAGAATTATTATTGGGAATATTAGTGGTTGAAATAAGTAAAATAAGAGGTGGAAGGGTTATTGGGAAGTTAGAATGGAAATATGAAAAGTCATGATAGAAACCGTGAGGAAGGAAATATGAAGGGGTAGCAAGGAGATATTAGAAAAGTTGGAATAGAGAGAAAAGGGATTACCATAGATCGTGGGAAATTGGTGTGATAATAATAATAATAATAATAATAATATTATTATTATTATTATTATTATTATTATTATTATTATTATTATTATTATTATTATTATTATTATTATTATTATTATTATTATTATTATTATTATGTTATTTTTATTAGTTATTATTATTATTATTATATTATTTTTATTAGTTATTATTATTATTGGAATAGGAAATAAAAAGGAAAATAGAATATGAAGGGATGGGGGAAGTATTAGAGAAAATAACACGATAGAAAGATGGAAGAGAGAAAGAGCGATAGAAAGAGAGAAGAGGAAAGAACGAGAGAACGAAGGAAAAAGGGAACGAAGAACGGAAAGAAAAGAGGAGGCCAAGAGACCAAATCCAGGAAGAATTTCATCGATCAACCGATTAACAAGGTAAGGGGGGAGAAACTTGATTGGGAATGATATATACATGTATAGGGTAGTGGGGATTCCTTAACCCCGTAGGAATGTATCGTTGATGAAGTTTTATATTGACATGCTATTGATTGTTGAGTTATGTTGATGTTGATGGATTGAAATATGTTGAGTGTTGGTGAATTGTTGTTTTTGGTTAATTTGGCGTATAGGTTGGGTTTACGGTTTTAGGGAAGTCCTGTGTGACCTTTTTGATGTGTCGATAGATTGTTTAAGTGATGACTTTGGAATAATATGTATATGATGATGTACGGATGTTTGATGTTGCCATTGTTGATTGACTGTTGGTGTTGGTTTGGTTTGAGTAAGGTTCAGAGTAACTCTAAAGTGTCGGTAGTGTGCCGTAATGTTGATCTGGAGTAGAATTATAGGAAGATTGATAAGCCTAATATGCATTGGTCGTAATACGGATAGTATAGGAAGTGGATGTTATAGAATAGGCTTGAATCAGAGAAGAGTGAGAATTCTGAACTGTGAGAACTTGAGAAGTCGCAGGCAACTCGCTAGCACTTCGCTTAGCGAGAAGGCAGCGAGTGTTCGCTAGGTGCTCGCCTAGCGAGTGAGGTAGCGAGTGAGTCTAGTAGGTTCTGTTTTCCTTCGCGAGGAGGTTCGCTAAGCGAACAGGTAGCGAGCATTCGCTGGGAGCTCGCCTAGCGAGGGTGTAGCGGGCGTAGCAGAATGGGGTTTTTCTATGCTGTTATACTGTGTGCGCTAAGAGTGTAGTGCCCTTGGACTTTGTTGATTATAGGGGAGATGATTGAGTGTTATAGAGTGAGTACTCGGTGATAGTATGTGATTTCCGTTACTAATTATTTAAATGGATAATTAGTTGGTGTATGAATCATGCGGAGCATGGTGTAGTGATCAGTAGGATCGTGTATTCCCGAGTGGTGGGACGTGTTTATATCTTGGTGATAAAGTATGAACTTGTTTACTTGGTGATGGTACTCGTTTTCCTTGATATTGTTGGTGAACAATTGGTTAACGTATATGTATGTAGTGATCAGTAGGATCGTGTGTTCCCGGGTGTTGGGATGTGGTTATATATGGTGTTATAGTATGAATTTATTTACTATTTGATTGATTTATATGGTGTTGGTGTAATATATCTACACATATATGCATTGATGTATGATGATATGATCAGGAGGATCGTGTGCACTTAGTGTGCCTAAATATGATAGTTATGCATTGGTGTGTGCATATCATGGTGTTTTGGTGGGATGAATCATGTCTCAGGAGGAGCGTAAGTGATTCATCCGTACTCCTTGGTGGAGAATGGTGGGGGATAGATCATGTCTCAGGAGGAGCGTAAGTGATCTATCCAGGTTCGATTGAATGAACCAATGAGTCGGTACCGCATGCATGGTGTTGAGTTGCATATTTGCATTATAATATGTTATATTGTAATTTGAACAGTAGGTTCGTTATACGGAGTTGTTGGGGTGAATATTGGTGTGTTGGTGTGTTTTACTACCTTGTTTACATGTATTACATTACCAATATATTTTTGATCATGTTTTCTCACCCCTTGGTTGTTGTTGTGTCTGTGCTTCTCCGGAAGTACAGATAATCCAGGTACTTAGATAGCTTGGATGGTGGTGTGCCAGTCGAGTCTAGGATGCTCTGATACGTAACACGGGATATGGGTGTTTTAATTGTTTTATGTCAAACTTGTTGTAATCCTGTGACGTATCACTTTTTTTTGTGAATTATAATAATAAAGATTTTACGAAATTTGGCGGATGGCCGAGAATGTTGGAATAATGTTTTCCGCTGTATTATTTTTGAGAATAATTAATAAAGTATTTTTATAAAAATTTGGTGATGTGATATCCCACTATTTTGGGGAAAACTCTGATGTTTATTTATAATGTTTATATTTTATTTAATTTGGGAAGTGGGGTGTTACAATTGGTATCAGAGCAGGTCGGTCCGTCCGGCCAATGTTGTCTAGTGTTATTGTTTCCTGGTATGCGACATGTGTGTAAAAAACACTGTCGGTACATGTTGTTGGTTAACTTCATTGGTAGAAGTGGAATGATTCCAGTGGGGGAGAAGTTGTATTTCTCCGAAAAGCTACAGTGTGGTGGCTTAGAGTGTTGAGGAGTGATATCATAGTTTGGTAAAGATGGTTTGTACCCCATCATGATTCCGGCTGTCTATTAACAAATTGAGGAACTGATCACCCTTAATCTCTTGTTAATAGTGGACGGGATTGTGTTGGATGGGATAGACGTATCTTGCAAGCTTGGGTGGCGTGAGCAGTGTATAGTCTTGAGTTAAGCTAAGTGCTTAAGGGATTATTTTGAGGAATTTGGCGTAAGACGGTGTTGAAGTGTCTATTTTGACTGAAACTTGGAATGAGAAGGAAAGTGAGAAAAATTGGGATTTGTCAATTATTTGCGATTGCCGGAGGTTTCCGGATGAGGTAGGTGATTTACTATCGGGGTGTGAAGTAAAGCTCACACGTTGACTTTGTTGTTGGAACGAGTCCGATATTAGTGACTCCATATGGTGTGTTTTCGTTGGGATTGGAGAAGTTGAAGAGTCAAATTGAAGACCTTCTAGGAGAGAGGTTCTTTTTTTTGAGTGTGCTACCATAATGTGCACCAATTTTGTTGGTTAGACAGATAGAAGGTTTTGTGAAGCTTTGGGTGAACTATAGATAAGTGAACAGGGTGACTATCAAGGATAGGTGTTCGCTTCCAAGAGTTAATGATTTGATGGAACAATTGATCGAGGGATGTGAGTCCCTTGGTCATGTGATCTCGAGTAGAGTTCTTGTGGTGGATGGGACGAAGGTCAAAAGTTCTATCGTATTAGGAGGCTCAAAGATCTGCTGTTGAGATTGGAAGTAATTGAGTTTTAAATTTTTCATAGAATTAAAATGTGTTGGATGGCTTCCTAAGTATAAAATTGTTGTTGTATGTTAAATTCCGAGATCGCAGCTTTTTACGGAATCGAAATCGGACACTCGGAAGTCGGGTAACGGTCGAAAAGAGGATTTTGGGACTGTCATGTTCGCCTGGCGAGCATACTGGCGAACGTCCATATTCGCTGCGGTGTTCGCCTGGCGAAGGGGTCCTGGGCAGAAAATGTTATTCTGGTGTTTTTGCCGTAACGGGAGAACCGTAACTCGGAATGACGCGCGGTTCGAAGCGTTGGAAAGCTATTCAAATTATCTATGAGATGGTGAAGTATTGACATAGATTTAAGCTATTTATTGATGAAGTGTGTTTGAATTTTGTGGTAAGGACGGGCGGTACGGTATGTGTTCCCGCTATAACTCACAACTTGTTTGTCCACTTGGCATGGGATCTTCTTTAATTATTTATATAAGGCAATGGTTGTGTTAATAAATGATATTTTAAGGTATTCGAAGCGTATAGAGGATTATGTTGAGCATAAGGAACTGGAGTTATCAGTGTTGGAAAAAGAGCGGTGATATACTTCCGTAAGGAAAGTTCTGCCGAATCCGATAGAACTAATTGTGGTGTTTGTGATGCTTGTTGATATAATTAGGGGATTTGCTAAAGACAACTTCAGCGAGTTTCAATTATGCAAAAGGCAACTTGAAGTGTATAAGAGAAATCATCCGACCAGTGATTTAGAGTTGGTTACTATTGTGATTGTACTGGAGTCGGAGTCTTCAAAAGTTCAGACTGAGATCGGAGATGTTGGTGATCTTAAGAGTTTAAGGTGTTTGTTTAATTTGAATAAGACGAATATGAGGCATAGGAAATAATTGGGACTTCGAAAAGAGTACGACTTCGAGTTGAATTACCATTCGAGTAAAGCGGACATGGTAGATGATGCAGTGAGTTAGAAATATTTGCATATACCGAAGATGATGGTGAAAAGAGTTAGAACTGATTGAGAAATTTCATAATATGCGTTTTGTGAGTAAGGATACTTCTTATGGAGTTAAGCTTTTATTATTAAGATCTGACTAGTGATATCCTTGAGAAGAATCGAGAAAGTCAGAAATCTGGGTTGAATAGTGAATTAGTTGAAATTGATAAATTAGAGTCGAAGAGTGGATTGTCGGGTTTGTGGAAATAATACCACGAGGTGTTATGATAGAGTATGTATATCAGATGTTGTTGAAGGGAGTATGAGTACCCGTGAAGAAATACATTGAGGTAGATGGAGTATCCATCTCGGTGCTATAAAGAAGTAACCGAACTTGAGTAGATTGTTTTTGAGACCATGGATAAGGAGAGGTGGAATATGCTAGTTAGAATTGTCGGAATTCGAAGAGTGAACATCAGAGACTGTTGAGTCTGATGTAGTCGTTAAATATTCTAGAGTGGAAATCAGGTAGTATTTTCACGAAATTGGTGTTGAGATTTCCAAAGAATTTGTAAAGACATAATTTTAATTTGAATTGTTAGGAGTGGATTAACTATTCCGTGTTGAGGATATACGAGATGCATATTGAGAAAGTGGTGAAGTTGGATGAGATACTGACGAATATTGTGTCAGATGGAAATTTGAGGTTTATATTGAGATTTTGGAGGGGCTTACAGGAAGCTTCGGGTACTAAGTTGAAGTTGAGTTCGACCTACCATCCGCAAACTGATGGTCAGTCAGAGAGGACTATTGAGTCTGTAGAGAATTGGTGAGAGCTTGGGTGTCGGATCAAGGTGGAGCGTGGGATGATTAATTATCGTTGATTGAGTTACCTATAATAACGGTTACCATCCTAGTGTCGGAATGACACTATATGTGGCTTGGTGAGATAGGGAGTGTAGGACTCTCCTGTGTTGAAATAAATCGAGTGAGAGTGTTGTACTCAGACTTGAAGATTATGCTTGAGATGGCTGAGAAGATCGAGAGGATCCGAGGCAATATGTATTTTGAGGGTCACGCCGGTGACTGGTGTTGGTTGAGCTTCGAAATCTCAGAAGTTCGCACGTGTTCTGTAGTTGTATCAGAGTGGCGCAGCGGAGGCATGAGAGGAGTAACATGTTAGACTGTTTTTCTGTTGTCGCTGTGAATTGGCATGATATGTTTTATGTGTCTTAGTCGAGAAAGTACATTGAACCAGGTGGATGATGTACAAGTGAAAAATATTCCGATTGTTGAGGCATTGCTAGTTCGTTTTGGCGAGCGAGGAACAACTCCGAAGGGAGGAGATATCTTTGGTGAAAGTAGTATGGGGAGGTGCTGCAGAAGGCAGTGTGACCTGAGAATTGGAATAAAAGATGCGGGGAGCGTATCCGGAATTATTTCCATCAGATAATTTTCGAGGACGAAAATAATTAAAGTGGGGGAGAGTTGTAACACCCATTTTAATTATTTAGTCATTTTATTATTATTTTAAATATTATATGTTGATGTGCCCTTTGGTAGGGTGTATTTGATGATGTTTGGTGGGTGTCCCTGAGATGGGAGATCATTGGTGGTAATTTGGTGAGTTTATAATAATATAAGAAATAATAGTAATATTGGTGGTGGTATTAATATTATTATTATTATTATTATTATTATTATTATTATTATTATTATTATTATTATTATTATATTTATGATTATTATTAATATTTGTAGTAATATTATTAATATGGAGAATATAATATTATTATTAATATAGTTATTATATTATTATGATTTTTGGTGTGAATATGATAATATAAGAAATAATAGTAATATTGGTGGGGGTATTATTATTATATATTATTATATTTATTACTATTATTATTATTATTATTATTATTTTGGTGAGATAATAATAATAATAATATTATTATTATTATTAATAGTATTATTATGATTAGTATTAATATAATTGTTATTATTATCATTATTATTATTATTATTATAATTATAATTATTGTTGGGTGTATTACTATTATTATTATTATGTTGAATATTACTATAATATTATAATAGTATTATATTATATTATTATTATTATTATTATAATGATTATTATAATTATTATATTAGAATTATTATTGGGAATATTAGTGGTTGAAATAAGTAAAATAAGAGGTGGAAGGGTTATTGGGAAGTTAGAATGGAAATATGAAAAGTCATGATAGAAACCGTGAGGAAGGAAATATGAAGGGGTAGCAAGGAGATATTAGAAAAGTTGGAATAGAGAGAAAAGGGATTACCATAGATCGTGGGAAATTGGTGTGATAATAATAATAATAATAATAATAATAATAATAATAATAATAATAATAATAATATTATTATTATTATTATTATTATTATTATTATTATTATTATTATTATTATTATTATTATTATTATTATTATTATTATGTTATTTTTATTAGTTATTATTATTATTATTATATTATTTTTATTAGTTATTATTATTATTGGGATAGGAAATAAAAAGGAAAATAGAATATGAAGGGATGGGGGAAGTATTAGAGAAAATAACACGATAGAAAGATGGAAGAGAGAAAGAGCGATAGAAAGAGAGAAGAGGAAAGAACGAGAGAACGAAGGAAAAAGGGAACGAAGAACGGAAAGAAAAGAGGAGGCCAAGAGACCAAATCCAGGAAGAATTTCATCGATCAACCGATTAACAAGGTAAGGGGGGAGAAACTTGATTGGGAATGATATATACATGTATAGGGTAGTGGGGATTCCTTAACCCCGTAGGAATGTATCGTTGATGAAGTTTTATATTGACATGCTATTGATTGTTGAGTTATGTTGATGTTGATGGATTGAAATATGTTGAGTGTTGGTGAATTGTTGTTTTTGGTTAATTTGGCGTATAGGTTGGGTTTACGGTTTTAGGGAAGTCCTGTGTGACCTTTTTGATGTGTCGATAGATTGTTTAAGTGATGACTTTGGAATAATATGTATATGATGATGTACGGATGTTTGATGTTGCCATTGTTGATTGACTGTTGGTGTTGGTTTGGTTTGAGTAAGGTTCAGAGTAACTCTAAAGTGTCGGTAGTGTGCCGTAATGTTGATCTGGAGTAGAATTATAGGAAGATTGATAAGCCTAATATGCATTGGTCGTAATACGGATAGTATAGGAAGTGGATGTTATAGAATAGGCTTGAATCAGAGAAGAGTGAGAATTCTGAACTGTGAGAACTTGAGAAGTCGCAGGCAACTCGCTAGCACTTCGCTTAGCGAGAAGGCAGCGAGTGTTCGCTAGGTGCTCGCCTAGCGAGTGAGGTAGCGAGTGAGTCTAGTAGGTTCTGTTTGCCTTCGCGAGGAGGTTCGCTAAGCGAACAGGTAGCGAGCATTCGCTGGGAGCTCGCCTAGCGAGGGTGTAGCGGGCGTAGCAGAATGGGGTTTTTCTATGCTGTTATACTGTGTGCGCTAAGAGTGTAGTGCCCTTGGACTTTGTTGATTATAGGGGAGATGATTGAGTGTTATAGAGTGAGTACTCGGTGATAGTATGTGATTTCCGTTACTAATTATTTAAATGGATAATTAGTTGGTGTATGAATCATGCGGAGCATGGTGTAGTGATCAGTAGGATCGTGTATTCCCGAGTGGTGGGACGTGTTTATATCTTGGTGATAAAGTATGAACTTGTTTACTTGGTGATGGTACTCGTTTTCCTTGATATTGTTGGTGAACAATTGGTTAACGTATATGTATGTAGTGATCAGTAGGATCGTGTGTTCCCGGGTGTTGGGATGTGGTTATATATGGTGTTATAGTATGAATTTATTTACTATCTGATTGATTTATATGGTGTTGGTGTAATATATCTACACATATATGCATTGATGTATGATGATATGATCAGGAGGATCGTGTGCACTTAGTGTGCCTAAATATGATAGTTATGCATTGGTGTGTGCATATCATGGTGTTTTGGTGGGATGAATCATGTCTCAGGAGGAGCGTAAGTGATTCATCCGTACTCCTTGGTGGAGAATGGTGGGGGATAGATCATGTCTCAGGAGGAGCGTAAGTGATCTATCCAGGTTCGATTGAATGAACCAATGAGTCGGTACCGCATGCATGGTGTTGAGTTGCATATTTGCATTATAATATGTTATATTGTAATTTGAACAGTAGGTTCGTTATACGGAGTTGTTGGGGTGAATATTGGTGTGTTGGTGTGTTTTACTACCTTGTTTACATGTATTACATTACCAATATATTTTTGATCATGTTTTCTCACCCCTTGGTTGTTGTTGTGTCTGTGCTTCTCCGGAAGTACAGATAATCCAGGTACTTAGATAGCTTGGATGGTGGTGTGCCAGTCGAGTCTAGGATGCTCTGATACGTAACACGGGATATGGGTGTTTTAATTGTTTTATGTCAAACTTGTTGTAATCCTGTGACGTATCACTTTTTTTTGTGAATTATAATAATAAAGATTTTACGAAATTTGGCGGATGGCCGAGAATGTTAGAATAATGTTTTCCGCTGTATTATTTTTGAGAATAATTAATAAAGTATTTTTATAAAAATTTGGTGATGTGATATCCCACTATTTTGGGGAAAACTCTGATGTTTATTTATAATGTTTATATTTTATTTAATTTGGGAAGTGGGGTGTTACACCATACCCATAAAGACTGAAACAAAACAAGTTATATAACCAATATAAAAGGTTTATAAAAGTGATCGAGAAGCTCCACATAGAGATTCCATTCACCGAAGCCATTACCCAGATACCGTCTTACACCAAATTCCTTAAAGACATATTAACCAACAAACTAAGGTTTGATGATCCAAAACCCTTATAATGCAATTCTATTACCGAAAATAAGCTTGCTAAAAAGGAGAAAGACCCAGAAAGTTTTTCTATACCTTGCGTTTTAGGAAATCAAGTTATCGATAAAGCATCTCTGGACTTAGGAGCCAGTGTAAGCTTAATGCCTTTAGCCGTTTGTAAGAGGTTAGACCTAGGAGAATTGCAACCAATTAGGATGTCCCTTTAGTTAGCCGATAGATTGTCAAATATCTTATAGGAATTTTAGAAGACGTCCCGGTTAGAATTGGCCAACTCTATATTCCAACAGATTTTGTTGTCATGGATATTAAAGAAGACGACGAAATCCCAATCCTTCTAGGTAGACCCTTTTTTTTAACAATTGGAGCTATAATAGATGTCACGAGAGGAAAAATAATGTTTGAAATAGGTGACGAAAAAGTAGAATTCAGATTATCCAAATTCCTGATGGCACCAGCCATAGATGACTCATGTTACACTATCGATATCATAGATGAATGCATAAGAGAATTAGACCAAGTAGATCCAGTCGAAATGATTAAATCACCTTCAACTCCCATAATAGAGGATGGAGGATTTAAAACTGAGCCTTATATAGATGATAGCCTTTACGAATGCTTGGCACTCACCCTAGATCATATACCGTGTCCTAAGAAACCATCGATAGAACTTAAGGAACTTCCTACGAATTTGAGATACGAGTTCTTGGTCGAGAAACTGAATAGTCCAGTCATAGTTAGTGCAACCTTAGATAGCCAAGAAACCAATCAACTCTTAGATGTTTTAAGAAAATGTCCTTCAGCTCTAGGTTATAACATTTCTAATCTCAAAGGGATAAGTCCTTTCGTGTGTATGCACCGAATTATGCTGGAGGAAGACTCTAAAAATTCCAGTGAACATCAACGAAGGATAAATCCTATAATGGGCGATGTTGTGAAAAGGGGAGTGTTAAAGTTATTAGACGCTGGAATAATATACCAAATTTATGATAGTAAGTGGGTGAGCCCTGTACATGTGGTGCCTAAAAAGGGAGGTGTCACAACCGTATAAAACGAAAGAGGAGAACAAATAGCTAAGCATATAGAAAGTGGTTGGCATATGTGTATCGATCATAGAAAACTAAACAATGTAACTAGGAAGGATCATTTCCCGCTTCCATTCATATACCAAATGCTTGAACGTCTAGCAAGACATTCTTACTTTTGCTATCTAGATGGATATTCAGGATTTTTCCAAATTCCTATTCACCTTGATGATCAAGAGAAAACAACCTTTACTTGTCCATATCGAACATTTTCCTATGGACGAATGCCATTCGGAATATGCAATGCCCCAACTACTTTCCAATGATGTATGATGTTAATCTTTGCAGATTTCCTCGATGAGATCATGGAAGTTTTCATAGACGATTTCTCGGTATGTGGATCTAGTTTTAGAAACTGCCTAACCAACCTTGAGAGAATCCTAGAAAGATGTGTGGACGTCAATCTTGTTCTGAACTGGGAGAAGTTCCATTTTATGGTCACTGAAGGAATAGTATTAGGATACATAGTTTCCGCAAGAGGCATTGAGGTTAACAAAGCCAAAATAGAAGTTGTAGAAAATCTCCAACCACCGAAAACAATTAGAGAGATCCAAATTTTCCTTGGACATGCTGGTTTCTATCGATGCTTCATTAAGAACTTCTCCAAAATAACCAAACCCTTAACCAACCTTCTTATGAAAGACGTTGAGTTCAATTTCTATGATAAATGTCTTGAAGCTTTCAAACACCTTAAACAAGCACTAATCTTCGCACCTATTATGCAACCTCCCAATGCAAGCAACTACGCGGTTGGTGCTATTTTAGGGAAAAAGAAAGATAAGAAACTTCATGTAATTTATTACGCTAGTAGAACACTAGACGCCGCCCAGCTTAATTATGCCATAACCGGAAAAGAACTCCTTGTCGTAGTTTTTGCTATTGACAAGTTTCGACCTTATCTAGTCGGAGCAAAGTTTATTGTTTACACAGATCACTTTGCTATCAGATATCTATTAAGCAAAAAGGACATTAAGCCTAGATTACTTCGCTGGATCCTTTTGCTACAAGAATTTGACCTGGAGATACGAGATAAAAAAGGCACCGAGAACGTGGTTGCAAACCACCTTTCGAGGCTAGAATACTTAAAACCAGACCAGATCCCGATAAACGATGACTTTATTTATGATAGACTTAAAGCGGCAGTTAAAACCAGCCATAGTGATGATCCCGACCTCTACTTAGAATTAAACATTGAAAATGCCCTAGCAATTACAAATGTACCTTGGTACGCAGATTTTTTAACCTAGCTGTCGATATCATACCCCCTAATCTTAACTACCAATAGAAGAAGAAGTTATTTCATGATGTGAAACACTTTTATTGAGACGAACCGTTCTTGTTTAAGAGAGGCGCATACGACATATTTCATCACTGTGTCCCAGAAGAGGAAGTAGAAAACATAATCAAACACTGTCACTCTGCACCTTATGGTGGACACGCAGGCACATCTAAGACTTGTGCCAAAATTCTTCAAGCAGGCCTTTTCTGGCCAACGTTATGGCGCGACTTCCATACTTACATTGTCAGATGTGACCGGTGTCAATGCACTGGGAAAGTCTCGAGATGTGATGAAATGTCCTTACAAAATATCCAATAAGTAGAACTCGTCGATGGGAAACAAATATATTTTAGTAGTTGTTGACTACATGTCTAAATGGATCAAAGTTGTGGCTTCACCTACCAACGATACTCGTGTAGTCATAAAAAATATTCAAAAACTACATATTTCCTAGATTTGGAGTACCTCGCCTCATTATAAGCGATGACAGATCTCACTTCATATCAGAATATTTGATAACCTTTTAAATAAATATGGAGTTAAACACGGAGTAGCAATACCCTACCATCCACAAACCAGTGGACAAGTAGAAGTGTCAAATAGGGAGATGAAGCAAATCTTAGAAAAGACTGTTTCAATATCTAGAAAAGATTGGTCCCTAAGACTACAAGAAGCATTGTGAGCTTACAGGACCACTTTCAAAACTCTTATAGAAACAACCCCATACAAGATAGTTTACGAAAAATCTTGCCACTTACCCTTTAAGCTAGAACATAAAGCCTATTGGGCCATCAAGGCCCTTAATATGGACTATTTAGCAGCCGGTGACAAGCGCATTCTCGACATCCATAAATTAGAAGAGCTACATCATAATGCTTATGAAAATGCCATTATCTATAAAGAAAGAACTAAAGCATGGCATGGTAAAGGGATTGTTAAAAAAGAATTCAATGTAGGCGACCATGTACTTCTCTTTAATTCTAGACTGCGTCTGTTCCTTGGTAAGTTACGCTCAAGATAGACTGACCCTATAGGGTCACCAAAGTCTTGAGGTCTGGGGCAGTAGAAATATGAGATCATTCATGTAGTCCTTTTATAGTAAACAGACAAAGGTTGAAGCACTATTACGGAGGAGACATCCCTACCTATTACTCTGGTCACACTCTAATCGAACCACCCATTACCAAATCTACTAATTAAACTCCATAGTTGTCGATCTACCGACGTTAAACAAGCGATGTGTAGGAGGCAACCCAAGGCCTTTTTTATTTCCTTGTTATTTTTATTTTTTAGTGTCAGAGGTGAATTATTTACATTTATTATCTACTTAATAGGACTAACTTGTGTGATGTTTATGTTTCAGGTCTCAGGTCCCATCACTCTCGATAACATTCTCCACTAACATTTTTTCAGGATGTAGAGCTAGGATGATATGCACGTTGTGTTCAGGGATGATAAGCATAAGAAATAATTTGTGATCCTTTTTTAGCGACCCATGCTCCCAACAAGATACCTTGACTCCAACTACCTTGAAACCTTAGGTCTTGAAGACAATGTGAGATACATAAACCATCAACTCCAATGGGAAGAATACTCAGATGCAATTAATGTCATGTTCAGGAACTTAACCTTAGAGTTCCTCAGCTCTCTCATTTACGAACCCTACGCTGGTAGAGGATTCAAAAGAGGACATATTAATTTCAGATTATTTGGGAAGGAATAGATTCTCAACCACAAAGATTTAGCTAACCTGTTAGTATTTCAGCATGGCTTAGATGCTATACATGATATATCAGAAGTAAATGTTATGCAGGATGAGTTGGATAAGTTATGGGGTCAAATCACCGGTGGATGACGCCCAGATTCTTCCACCCAACTGTCAACCAAGATCCATAACCCAACCTTTAGATACTCCCAAATGATTCTAGCTTATACCTTCTTTGGAAAAACCAAAATCGATATCCATGTAAGTGCTAAAGAGATCCTTATGCTCTTTTGCACCTCCCAGTCACATCCTATAGCCAGTGTAAATTTCCTGATGGATAACCTTAACCTAACCGCCAGATCTTCAAAAGAACCCATCCATATAGGAGGTACACTGGCACACATAACTTATGCCTTAGGTCTCTCCCCGAAATCATCTCATCTGACCCCCGTATTGTGGCTACACCCTTATTGATCTGAACCATTGTTTGAATCATGGCTTAGTAAGAAGAGTTTTCTTTGGTCCTGTCAATTTCAAACTCCTGATAGACGATGAGACCATTCACTACTTTGGATTGCCAAACCCGGCCCAAAGCAATGTCCACAATAAATAAAATTGGTCATTTACCCTAGAAGGCCAAGATGAGACACCTGTCAGACCTAAGACCCCACCTATTCCTGAGTACCATCCTACGCCTCTCTCAAAAACAACCACATTATATTCCTCTAATGTTCGTCTATAGCAACGCGATAAATATACTGAGTTTGATATTATGCGAAGGAGATCTTTTCTCTTTGTGAAGAGCTAACTGAATTAATCTTACAAATGGAGGTCTCTAACACAACACATGCCACCAAATCCGATTCCCTGTATCAGGAAATCTATAGTCTCAGACGCTAGTTTGCAGAGGTGCAGGCATTCTGTCCACATATGAATCAGAGTGTCCATCAACAATAACTTTAAAGGATTTACTAGTGCACTGAGGACATTGCTCACATTGAGTGTGGAGGAGATTTTTACTGTGTTACTATCATGATTTTTACCATACTGCTAACATTTTTTACCGCACTATTATGCCTATTTTAATTCACCGCAGACATATTTTTTATTTTCGCATATACAAACTTATCGGTTAATTTTCAAATTTTAATTTATCGAGAAAAGTTCTAATTATTTCATTTTTTTACATGATCTTTATTATTATTATTATTATTATTTATGTCTAATGCACCCTTAATCTACACACACCCCCAAACGAGGATCAAAACCTAGCCAAAGGCCCAATTCCCGTGCTGGGCCTAGAAGACAAGGATGGTGTAACACCCTTAATCTACCCCAAAGATATTACGGCAAAATAACACGGATTTCAGAGTAAAATATTACTTTCATTAAAAAGCCACAAAAGGGCGTACATTTCTCAAAGTCAACAAAGTTGGTTAATACTCCGTAACACACGGGTTTTCTCAAAATACATTAAAACATCATATACAACGGAACTCAAAACATAACTCAATGTTTTCCACATAAGGGAACATCAGTAAAATAACCCAATGATATACAATCAACTCAAAGAACCCAACCCTGTGTTACATATCAGAGCAAGACCCACTAAATTAACCATAAAGGCTAACGACTCTAAAACTTCAAAATACTCCTCGACGGCGTCCACGGCTAAACTTGCTCATCTGCATATTACCCACGTGGAGGTAACATTCAAACAGGCAGGGTGAGTAAAACAATTCATAATAATCAATATATGACAATTAATGCATAAACGGCAACATATTCATATTCAACACATTCATATTACTCACATATGCCTCAAAGGTCACAACATCATAATTTATACCCAAAGACTCATAAATGCAATGCAACACAACTCAATGCATGTGGTACCAATAATCACAGCGCGATGGACACTGGGCCATCAACCCTCCATAGATCCCCATCAATAGGATCGAAGCACGTCAAAATACTTCACATCCATACAGTGGGATTGAAGGCAAAGTAATCGAGGTCCTGAACCAAAGTCTGGATGCACATGAATGCATGATGCACAATTCACAAATCACCCTCATAATAACATCATGGTGCATCATCATTCCTCACATTCATCATATTTATCATATTCATCATGTCATCACAACACATCATAATAATCATCATCATTCATCATGTCATCACAACACATCATATTAATTCCTCATATTAATCTTCATACAACATATCATCATAATTCATCATATTAATCATCATACAACATATCATCATAATCCATCATATTAATCATCATACAACATATCATCATAATTCGTCATATTACTCATCATTTAACATATCATCATAATTCATCATACTAATCAATCTCACACATCATGTCATCATATAATTACGTATAAATCACATATTAGCTCATAGTCATATTATCCCATATTATCCCATATTAATTCATCAAATTATACTCACGGTAATCCTCACACTATCGCCTATCAATCACATAAACTTCACAGTTCTACTCATGTTAATTCGTCATATCATCTAATAGTATTCACATATTAATCCCTAATATCATCTCATATTGCCTCATATTAATTCATTATAATTCCACTCGCGGTAATCCTCGTACTATCACTTATTACTCATGCAACCCCACTGTCATACTCATAGTAACTCATCACGGGAATCCCAGAATCAAACATCACGGCATCGCTGCACACGATCAATGTTCGCGAACTCTGCTACGTTCGCTGGCTTGCTCGTTAGGCGAGCCTGTAGCAAATGCTCGCTAGCTTGCTCGCTAGGCGAGTCTTGTGGCGAATGTTTGCTAGCTTGCTCGCTAGGAGAACAGCGCGATAACAGCACAACCTGCTACGATCAGACCTGCTCCCTACCCAAAATACTCATACGATTCGTATACCAAATGCCCCTAAAACATCCCTAAAACATCTCTAAGGTCATACGGCGATAACGACACAACATCTATAGTTTATTAGGCCAATCTGGCAACATTTGCACTGCCTACAACACTATTTCCCTACAATTACCCTAAAGGCATCATAATTTCTCATATCACCTATCTCTATCCCTTCAAGGTCGAACGCATGTCACCCCATGATTTTGGCCACGAAGGCCTAAGGTTTCCTAATCCTCATATCAGATATTCAATATTTAGTAATACATATCACAAACCATAATCTCAGAGTTCATCGTCAATTTCCTTTATTTCCCACAATCAACCCAAAATACTTTAAATTATAAACCACATAAACCAGCCATACACATCTAAAGGCATACATAGAAAATCATGAAATGCGATACTCCCCATACCTTAGCCGATTCGCATCTTTCACGATTCCTCTTTGGGACCTTCTGTCTCTGACCTTTCCTTCAGAGCTCTGGCCACCAACTTCCACGTTAAACACAAAATGCAATCTAATTTCCTTTCAGAACTCAATTTTGTCTAACTTAGTCTTGGGCCACACGATTGGGCTTTTCCCATAACACCCTTACTAACTCTTCATAAAGTCCAATTTACCCTTATTTCACTTATATTTATTTTAATCAATAATAATACTAATATTCTCATATAGTATACTATTAATTAAATAAATAGCCCAACATGCACATTTTCCCAATAATTCCCAAAACCACCGAAAACACCAAAAATATGAATATTCTCAATTAAATAAATTAATTAAAATATTCCGATTAAATTAGGGGTGTTACAACTCTCCCCCACTTAAAAGAATTTCCGCCCTCGAAAATTACCTCAAGAAACAGAGTCGGATACGACTCCCTCAACTGATCTCCAAGTTCCCAATTCCAACTTCCTCCAGCTGGTCCTCCCAAACCACCTTCACCAAAGGAATCTCTTTACCTCGAAGTTGCTTCTCGTTCATCAGGCTGAACTAGCAATGCCTCAACAGTCAAATTATCTCTTACTTGTACACCATCCATCCGAATAAATGCACTTCCTCAACTTAGGCACATGCCACATCACGTAAATTCACAAGCGACAGCGGTAAAACAACCTAACATGCTACTTCTCCCACGCTTCCGCTGCGCCACTTCTGATACAAATCAACAAAACACAGTGTGTGCTTCCGAGACTTCAAAGCTCGATCAACACCAGTCACCATCGTAACTCTCAAAACACGTCTTTTCTTGGATCTTCTTGATCTTTTCAGTCGTCTCTTACACAAATCTCAGGTCCGAGCACAACCCTCTCGCCTGAATCATGTCAAAACAAAGGAGTCCTACACCTTCTACCATACAAATCCTCATACGGTGTCATTCCAATACTAGAATGCTAACTGTTATTGTAGGTAACTCAATCAACGATAATTAACTATCCCACGATCCACCTTGATCCAACACACAAGCTCTTCACAAATCCTCTAAAGACTGGATAGTTCTCTCTGTCCGTCCATCCGTCCACGGATGATATGCAGAGATCGTCTTCAACATGGTACTCAAAGCGTTTGCAACTCCCCCAAAATCTCGATGAAAACTCAGATTCCCATCTGACACAATATTCGACGACATCTCATACAACTTCACAACTTCATCGACATACATCTCAGCTAGCTTCAACATAGAATGATTAATCCTCATTGGTAAGAAGAGAGCCAATCTAGTCAATCTATCCAAAATCACCCAATTAAAATCATATCCCTCTAATTCTTCGGAAAACCCAACACAAAATCCATGGAAATACTACCCGATTTCCACTCCGGAATATTCAACGGCTGCATCAGTCCCAACGGTCTTTGACATTTATTCTTCGAATCCCAACAAGTCTAACCAACATATATAAACTCAGCCACTTCTCTCTTCATCTATGGCCATCAAAATACTTTCCTCAAATCCGGTTATATCTTCATAGCACCGAGATGAATACTCAATCTACCTCAATGTCCTTTTTCAATAATACTTTTATTCCAACTCAATAATATCTGGGATACAAACTCTATCACGACATCTCATGGTACCATTGCCATAAATCTGCAAATCAACTCTTCGACTTTAATTCATCAAATTCCACCAATCTGCCAACTCAACTCAGATTTATGACCTTTTTTAATCTCATCAAGAACACCACTAGTAAGCTCGAGCATGCTAAGCTTTACTCCATAAGAAGTCTCTTCACAACCCAAACTCATATCACGAAATTGCTCAATCAGTTCTAACTCTTTTACCATCGTCATCGGTATATGCAAAGAATTCTGAATCAATGCATAAGCTACCACGTTTGCTTCACCCGAATGGTAATGCAATCCAAAACCATAATCCTTCAGGAGTCCCAATTATTTTCTCTGCCTCATATCCAACTCTTCCAAATCAAGCAACTACCTTAAGCTCTTGAGATCACCAAACACTTCAAATCTCAAACTAACCAATTGAAGCCTCCAACTCTGGCACAAACACAATAACAACCAACTCTAAATCACTCGTCAGATAATCCCTTTTATGTACTTTAAATTGCCTTAAAGCATAACTAAAACTCATTGATGTTGCACTTAACATATCTCCCAATCACATCAATAAAGCATCACAAAACACAATGAATAGTTCTGCCGGATTCGGAAAAAATCAACACACGAGCTGTTGACAGCTCTCCCAAAAACTCTTTGAACTTTCTTCACAGTGGCATATCACTGCTTCTTCTACAACACTGATAACTCAAGTTCCCGATGCTCAACATGATCCTCCATACTCTTCGAATATATCAAAATATCATCAGTTAACACAACCACTGACTCGCTCAAATAAGTATGAAAAAATCTCATGCCAAACGGACACTCAACTTGCGAGTTATGGCGGAAACATGAACTGCACCTTCCGCACTTACCACCACATCCAAACATATTCCATAAATAAATAACTTAATTCCATGCCACTACTTCACCATCACATAGAGCACTGGACTAGATTTCTAACGCTTTGAACCTCGCGTCATTCAGAGTTACGGTTCTCCCGTTACGACAAAAATACCAAAACAGCATTCTTCTGCCCAGGACATGCTCGCTAGGCGAACACAACAGCGAGCGGCTATTCATTAGGAGAAGGTCCTAGTGAACCTGACAGTTCAAAATTCTATTTTCGGTCGTTACCTGACTTCCGAGTGTCCGATTTCGATTCCGTAAAAAGCTGCGATCTCTGAATTCGACGTACAACAACAATTTCACACTAAGGAGGTCATTCGACACATCTTCAACTTGGAAATATTTAAAGGTTTATTTATACCAATATTTCATTCCACATCTGACTTTCTCTAATAATCACCAGAAGTCACTGTCTACCTTTAATATACTCGACCTCTCACTCTGTTGCCTTAGCACACACACCAGACACAAGTCTCAACACTACTAAATCCATTTAATTCCTTGACCATCCAAACAGACATATAATATGGAGCTCTCAATCTCGGACTAGTTTTCGTAGCTAAGTCGATCACAACTCCACTTCACGTCTTGGATGTATATCACTATCTTGTCAGGATAACTTCCAGACAGCCACAATTAATTGGCAAACCGCCAACTTCCCCACTTTCATTAACACTCAAAATTCCCATCAAAATTAAACATCTCAACACTGTCCTGCACCGACTCATCAAAACAATTCCTAAGCACTTAGATTAACTCATGACAAATCACTGCTCACGCCATCTAAGCTTGCATGACATGCCTATCCCATCCAACATGACCCCGTCTACTATCAACAACAGATTAAGGCTGATCAGTTCCTCAATTTGTCAATAGATAGCCGAAAATCATGATGGGGTATAAACCATCTTTACCAAACTATAACAGCGTTCAGCCATACACTGAACTACAACCCCACACTTGCAGCATCCTAGAGAAGCACAAGCTTCTCCCCCACTTGAATCATTCCCACTTCAACAAACAAAGGTTAGGCAACAAACATGTACCGACAGTGTTTTCACACACATGTCGCATACAAGGGAACAAACAACATTAGACAACTTAGCCAGACGGACCACCAGGCTCTGATACCACTAATGTAACACCCTTAATCTACCCTACAGATATTACGGCAAAATAACCCAGATTTCAGAGTAAAATATTACTTTCATTAAAAAGCCACAAAAGGGCATACATTTCTCAAAGTCAACAAAGTTGGTCAATACTCCGTAACACACGGGTTTTCTCAAAATACATCAAAACATCATATACAACGGAACTCAAAACATAACTCAATGTTTTCCTCACAAGGAAACATCACTAAAGTAACCCAATGATATACAATCAACTCAAAGAACCCAACATGATGTTACATATCAGAGCAAGACCCTCTAAATTAACCATAAAGGCTAATGACTCTAAAACTTCAAAATACTCCTCGACGGCGTCCACGGCGAAACTTGCTCATCTGCACGTTACCCACGTGGAGGTAACATTCAAACAGACAGGATGAGTAAAACAATTCATAATAATCAATGTATTACAATTAATGCATAAACGACAACATATTCATATTCAACACATTCATAATACTCACATATGCCTCAAAGGTCACAACATCATAATTTATACCCAAATACTCATAAATGCAATGCAACACAACTCGATGTATGTGGTACTAATCATCATAGCGTGATGCACACTGGGACATCAACCCTCCATAGATCCCCATCAATAGGATCGGAGCACGTCAAAATACTTCACATCCACACCGTGGGATTGAAGCCAAAGTAATCGAAGTCCTGAACCGAAGTCCGGATGCACATGAATGCATGATGCACACTTCACAAATTATCCTCATAATAACATCATGGTGCATCATCATTCCTCACATTCATCATATTCATCATGTCATCACAGCACATCACTATAATCATCATCATTCGTCATGTCATCACAGCACATCATATTAATTCCTCATATTAATATTCATACAACATATCATCATAATTCATCATATTAATCATCATACAACATATCATCATAATTCATCATATTAATCATCATACAGCATATCATCATAATTTGTCATATTACTCATCATATAGCATATCATCATAATTCATCATACTAATCAATCTCACACATCATGTCATCATATAATTACGTATAAATCACATATTAGCTCATAGTCATATTATCCCATATTAATTCATCAAATTATACTCACGGTAATCCTCACACTATCGCCTATCAATCACATAAACTTCACAGTTCTACTCATGTTAATTCGTCATATCATCTAATAGTATTCACATATTAATCCCTAATATCATCTCATATTGCCTCATATTAATTCATCATAATTCCACTCGCGGTAATCCTCATACTATCACTTATTACTCATGCAACCCCACTGTCATACTCATAGTAACTCATCACGGGAATCCCAGAATCAAACATCACGGCATCGCTGCACACGATCAATGTTCGCGAACTCTGCTACGTTCACTGGCTTGATCGCAAGGCGAGCCTGTAGCGAATGTTCGCTAGCTTGCTTGCTAGGAGAGTCTTGTGGCGAATGTTCGCTAGCTTGCTCACTAGGATAACAGCGCGATAACAGCACAACCTGCTACGATCAGACCTGCTCTCTACCCAAAATACTCATATGATTCGTATACCCAATGCCCCTAAAACATCCCCAAAACATCTCTAAGGTCATACGGCGATAACGGCACAACATCCATAGTTTATTAGGCCAATCTGGCAACATTTGCACTGCCTACAACACTATTTCCTTGCAATTACCCTAAAGGCATCATAATTTCTCATATCACCTATCTCTATCCCTTCAAGGTCTGACGAATGTCACCCCATAGTTTTGGCCACGAAGGCCTAAGGTTTCCTAATCCTCATATCAGATATTCAATATTTAGTGATACATATCACAAACCATAATCTCTGAGTTCATCGTCAATTTCCTTTATTTCCCACAATCAACCCAAAATACTTTAAATCATAAACCAGCCATAAACACATCTAAAGGCATACATAGAAAATCATGAAATGCGATACTCCTCATACCTTAGCCGATTCGCAGCTTTCACGATTCCTCTTTGGGACCTTCTGTCTCCGACCTTTCCTTCAGAGCTCTAGCCACCAACTTCCACATTAAACACAAAATGAAATCTAATTTCCTTTCAGAACTCAATTTTGTCTAACTTAGTCTTGGGCCACACGATTGGGCTTTTCCCATAACACCCTTACTAACTCTTCATAAAGTCCAATTTACCCTTATTTCACTTATATTTATTTTAATCAATAATAATACTAATATTCTCATATAGTATACTATTAATTAAATAAATAGCCCAACATGCACATTTTCCTAATAATTCCCAAAACCACATAAAACACCCAAAACACCAAAAATACGAATATTCTCAATTAAATAAATTAATTAAAATATTCCGATTAAATTCGGGGTGTTACAGATGGCAGGCGTCATCTCCCCCTAGGCGGGACGCCAATACGTCTGGGGCCTTTACGAGATAGAATTGAGAAAATCCCCATTTTGTCTATCCTCTTCATCTTCAACCTCCAAAAATCCCCCATTTTCTCCACTATTGACCCCATTGAAAACCCATTCAAATTCAATAAATCCTCATTCAACTACCACTTCCAACCATCCCACTCACTTCCCATCTATAAAAATCCAACCTTTCATCCATTTTCCACAAAAAAAAAAACCCAAATCACAAAATTCACTAAAACCCTCATTTTCTTCAAAACAACCACCAACAAGAATAGCCATGGAGTCGGTACAAATAGCTTTTCAT
Source organism: Lathyrus sativus (assembly GCA_963859935.3). Taxonomy (NCBI): domain Eukaryota; kingdom Viridiplantae; phylum Streptophyta; class Magnoliopsida; order Fabales; family Fabaceae; genus Lathyrus; species Lathyrus sativus. The sequence goes on from OZ012741.1 coordinate 158,066,628, forward strand.
GAAGTAAGAGACGGGGATAGGAAAAGGCAGAAGTTCAAAGACTTGCAGACACGCGAAATTTTCGCGACAAGATACATTGATGAAAATTGTTTGTACAGTTTAGGCATCCATTTTAGCATAGTTTATCTGTTAGATAATTTACACTTGCATGAAATTTTTATTCGTAGAGAACCCACCTATGAGAGGCTGACTCGTGAACTTTTCAGTTCATTGAGTTACACTGCTAGAGCTAACACTGCCAGCACCGTCGGTACGGTGAAATTTATAATGTTTAATATGGAATATGAATTTACCACTGATACGCTGGCATGACTGTTAGGATTCCCATTTGGGGAGGGTGCCATTTGTGAGGCGCCTTTAGACACTGAGTGGAAAATTGAGGCTTTCCAACTATGGAGAGACCTGACAGGTCATGCCATTAGTTTCTTCAAGGGAAACTTGGCCTCTGACATACATAACCTGGCCATACGTGTCTTCCGTCATTTGCTGGCTGATACCATCTTTTTTAGAGAAAGCTCTAACAAGTTAAATTCCAAAGAATTCATTTTTCTACAAGCTGCCCTCTATCGCAGGAGATTGAATCCAGTGCCTTTTATGATGGCACATATGTGTGCTGTTGTGAAAAAGAGAGGAACTATTTCATTTGGGGGATTGATTACCTCCATTGCACGTGCCCTCCAACTTGACACCGAGATAGCCACTTTAGAACCACTCCCACCTCGCACCATAAACTTAAATTTTTTGAGAGATATGCGATTGTGCAAGGTGAGGAAGGAGGGAGGATACACCCTCATGGTTCGAAATGTAGCTATATCGAGCGTAGCTTTACCTTGTTCTCGTCGTACCGATGTGTGACACCAAAGGAACTAGATGTATGATTTACAGGCTGGCCCTATTCTCGGTCCGTTACCGTCGAACGTCCCGGAGGATGAAGGTAACGAGACTGGCGATGAATATGAGTGGATGAACCAATCCCCTATTCATGATATTCCTCCCCCTCGACATCACCTGCACACACTCCACCTTTTACTAACCCTTCTGCAGGTGCACCTTCTGGATTCTATATCACAGGAGATATGGAGGAAGCAGCAAGCTCGTAAAGAGGAACATGATGGCCTATTCTATGCCATGTATGAGCAGCAACAGGACATGATGAACTTCATGTGTGAGTCACAACGATAGACTGAGAGATCCATGTGTACTATGATGAAGTCTTAGCTCACCACTACATCCCTCCAGCAACGCCAACAAGCTAGCTTCAACAACCAGTACAGGTTGGTAGAAGCCATTCAAAGTTCCATACTAGGAAACCTTCGTAAGCTTTGATATGCTAATGAAGCACTAGCAGCGAGGATTGAGCGACTTGAGCTTTCACAGAGTTCACGACACCGAAGTAGAAGTCGTCACCCTCGATATCTAGAGGAAAGTAGAGGGTACCAGTGGCCAGCAGTAGTCATATCCAGTTTCCACCTATCTCTTCTTCACCTTTTATCGAAACATTGGGGACAATGTTCGATTTAAGTGTGGGAGGAGATATTTACTGTTTTTACTATTTTTATTTCCCTTTTTATTTTTCATTTCATTTCCTTCTAGTTTAGTTCTATGTTTTTAGCTTGTTTTTAGTTTGTTTTTATTAAATACATGTGCTTGATGAGTCGTATGTGTAGTTTGTCTATTTTCACCCATTCCTTGAGCCATACCAAAAATTTTGAATAAGAAAATAAACTTTACTTTGAAATTTTGGGTTGTTAGACAAGTTTAAGATAACTTGCAGAGACTTGGGAAAACTTTTGGAAAATCGATATCGTCATGATACCGTAAGTTTCTTAGTTATAGGAATCGATTCGGATACTTATTATGCGGTGGCCTTAAAATCTCACCCTTGAATTGATCCTTAAGTAGTTTATTTTAGCAGCCAGCACCATCTTAGGTACCGCTAAGTGGGTGAACCGATGCAAATAAGAGAATGATCCAGTGAGAGAAAGAAAAAATACAAAAAGAAAGCATGTTGGAAAAAGGATTCGCCCTCTAAGTTGGGTAACCCTCACCCGATTACTTAGCCCGACGATAGTGAAACTTCAAAAACAAAAATGCTTATGTGTATGTGTTATAGAAAAATCATTGAATTGGACACAATACTGGATCAAGATCACCAACAGATTTGTTCACCATACGAGTACAAGATAACGGGTTTAATGTGAATGTGTCTGAATGAAAAAGGATAAAAGAGGGATGAGTGAGTTAGGCTTAGGTATAATAACATGATGCAGATTGGTTTGTATAGGAAGGAAACTTATGACTGTAACCCTCGGAAAGTGTCACTACGATATCCTTGGTTCACTAGTAGTACCTATCGACGCAACCTTGATCAAACTAAAAGTCTTTAGCCTGAATTGAATAATTGCGTGTTGTTGTTTTTCTTTTGTGCTCATGAGAGTTTGCTTGAGGATAAGCAAAGGTTTAAGTGTGGGAGAATTTGATAACACTAAAACACACTGCGCATTTGACTCAGATTGCACATGTTTATTGTTGTTTAATTGTTATTTTCTTCTATTATGCTTGTGTTTTGTCTTATTTTCAGATACATTGCCTAATAAGAGCCTTCCACTAAGAAATGAAGTGAAAATAGCAGAAAATGGAGTTTTGGGTTAACATTACACACACGGAGTTCAACATGGCATTGGCCATGGGGTAGCCATGACGAGTAGGGTTTCTCCCACATTCTAACCGTCACTTGACCATGTCCATCACCTTTTGTACACAAGGTGGATGCCATGTCTATATGGCAAGCGCCATCTATGTATTAGGTGGCCCGGTCAAGGACGGTTGAAGCATGATGTCATGACCAAAGATATTTCCTCCACACGATTTCTGAAGGAGCTACGTGACTTCCAAGGCATTGATACACTATAAATAAGACTTAGATATTTAGGCATTCAGTCTTAGTTCTCAGCATAGGCATACATTCAATTGTTAAAGTGATAAACTGTCACATCGAAGGGTTATTGCACCATTGTTGTAACTGAGGTTGGAGCATCGTAGCATAGGAAGTTTAAGCTTGGCGTCATTTTACTTTCAAGTCAGATTTACTTTCCATCATTGTACCATATTCAGGTCTCTGATTCGGAGAAAGTTTTATTTTACTCGCACTTTTATTATTTACTTTCTGCCTTGCTTTAATTTTTTTAGTTTCCGCATGATTTATTTATTGCTTTTATTTCAAAGATTTGTGTCCAAGAGTGAACTTAAGAGTGGCACTTTGGTTCTTACCTTTGGAAATCAATCATGCATTTATTTTTCGCACGATTTATTCATCACTTTTTATTTCAAAGATCTTATTTTCTAAGAGTGAACTCAAGCGTGACACTTTTGTTCTTCTGAAAACCAATCACGCATTTATTTTCTCGCACGATTTACATGTCGCTTTTATTTTCAAGATTCATTTTCTAAACTGAACCTAAGAGTGACACTTTTGTTCATTCGAAAAACCAATCACGCATGTTTCATTCCCTAAATGATTTATTCTACAAACAAATTATTTATTATGTTTATCACCCTCATGTATAGCTAAATCTGTTGTGCTGGGATGTGAGGACTGTCGTTTTGGCGGTACTCCATATGTTGTATTTATAGAAATACTTTAGGGATTGTTTTGGATTTTAATGCAACTTTTTTGAACTTAAATTGATCGGCCATTACGTGAACGGGACCGTGTTTCTGTTTACGTAATAACCGTGACTATGTTGGTAAAAATAGCAAAAATGCTTTATTAATTAGTTAGGGAAGTTTGGTATTATTAGAAAGTGATTTTAAAACTATTTGCAGACGCGTTCATAGATTTAAGATCTGGTTGGCCGAGCATATGCCGGAAACCCTTTGATATTAAAGTTTCCAATCAAAAATACTTTTTAACTGAGTCTTAGAGGTAGTTATATAATGAAGGACTTTTTTTCATTAACACAAGATGCGACAGGTGCAACGTGAGCGGCTGGTATAGATTAAAGATCAGGTCTGGTTCTGATTACGCTAACACGGCGGTTCGTTTTTTATTAACTCTTTTTCAAGGAAGAAAACATTGCCTCATAAGTATTACTACTTAGACAATAGGAGCATTGTTTGATCTATGAGAATTACATTCTAGTATGCCTTTATTCTGAATTTAAATTCGGTCCTTAACTTTTATTTTCTCTATGCCTATTGCTCTCTGTTTTCATTAGCTTTAGATAAACACCATAATAATAGTAATCGATAGATTGACATTGGTCTTTGTGGGTTTGATAATCTTTTATATTACTCTAACATACTTTGTATACTTGGGGATATCACACATCACTCAACAGATGGTTTGATTATTTTAGAATCAATAGCATAAAGCAGGGTTCATATGATCATGTTCCAAATAGGTCCTCTATCATGTTTCAGGCATCATTCAAGGGTATTACCAATGGCTAAGATTCAAATGCGAAGCAATACTCAAAATAAGTTACAACGAGGCACTTTTTCACTTTTGACCTGGTGCAATCGATTTGCATAAGTGTGCAATCGATTGCACCCCTTCAGAATGCCTCATTTTGCCTTCTGGAATAGTGCAAATCGATTTTCATTGTAGTGTAATCGATTGCACAGTGTAAGTTTTTCCCAGAACACTCATTTTTCAGCATTGTATCATCTTACAACATGCTACATTCACTTGGGATCAATGCAATACCAGTAGAAGGATCTAGAATGCTTCCAAATATCAGTTCATTTCCAAATTAATTTCACTTACCCTCCATAATTCAAATGGTTTCCATTCCTCATTCCAAACTAAAAACTCATTCCAAATTCAAACCCACACTCCAAACCTCATTTACACTCTAATCCTAAACCATATTTAAACCAATTTTATCCATTCCAAGAGGAAATTCATTCATTTTTATGATTCTTCTACACTTCACACTCTCATTCTCTCAATTCTCTCTCTCACTTCGCTCTCACTCTTTCACTCTCCATTTTCATCTTCATCCCTCACCTTCACTATCTCGGTGAGAATCAGATATCGAGCTATTAATTAACTTGAATCACAAATCTTAATTCACCACCGATCTTTAATTTATCCAAGGGAAGGGAAAAAGAGCGAATAACCCAAAATATGCAATGCAATGCAAAGCAAAAGAGAATCTAAGGTTCGAGGGTTGGTTATACTAAGGGAAGGTGCTACCATCCTAAGTATATGTAGTACTCTACAGGAACCTCTTGTTTTAATGTGTTATTTGTTATTTTTCTACTAAAGGGTCAAAATAAAAGGGAGACCTAAGGTGTTATTTCTAAGTATGCTCGCCAAGACATCACATCTCGTGCCTACGTATCCTAACAGAAATGGAATTAGAGCACTCGTAGTTCCCCTCACTAAGGGTAAACAAAGTTTGTTGGTTGATTTTTAGGAGAAGAGACAAGTTGTCATCTTAAGGAGAATACTCAACTTAAACCGCCACAAACATGTGGAAGATGGATCTTTGTTTCACATTAAGAGAAGGACTTTAACTCGGATATAGAATCGACGAGTATGCCACATACCTCTCTCAAGTGGAAAAGAATCAACATCTTTCTCAACTATGTCATGGGGTAGGAGAATTACATCTCAACTAAGGATGACTAGTGTCTAATTATCTCATGAGAAAAATGGAACTAACTGTAAGTTACCTATAGTTGAAATGGTAATCCTAAGAGAGACTTCGTAAGGGATAGCAAGTTCTAAGATTACAAGAAGTATATACAAGAAGATACAAAATGCAAATAAAAATGTAAATGACAAGAGTGTCAACAACAAGGGATCCTCCTTTGGAATCGGGTAGCAAGAAATTATTAATTAATTTAAATATAAATATTTGTATCAAATAATAATTATGACACAAATTTATTTAAATTTTAATATAATTCAAATTAACTAATGAAAAACTAGAAATAAAAATACTAAAATAAATAATTAAAATATTTTTGGTATTTTCATCCATATAAAAGTAATTAAAACAGATTTTGTTTATATCTTTTTATGCTAAAATAAAGTAATTAAAATATTTTTTTATTTTTTTAATATTACAAAATCAACTAATAAACTAAAAATAAGGAAATCTTTTTTTTTCTTTTTTAAGATTATATAAATAATAAAAAATAAAATTGATTAATAGAAGTAACTAAGAATAATGATAACCGATATCCAAAAATCAATTAAATTTGCTTCTTTCTATTTTTCTTTTTAAAAGAAAAATCCATGTAGTATTGACTAGAAAAAATAATGAAAGAGAATCTACTAATTATAATTAAGAGGTAATGGTGATCAAAATAAAATAAAATAAAATATATTATTCATTAATATTTGATACATGACAGTATATGACATATAATATTAAAATGTGATATATGTAATATATACATAAATATATGATACATGGTGACACCTAACATAAACTATAGACAACCAAAAACAACTCATGTACTTAAATTATAAAACTAAAGAAGCTATCTCAACCAATATATGTAAAACAAATACCACGTGACATTATAAGTGGTACTAACAAGACAAACATGAAATTGACTTAGATACAAAACAGCATCAGCTTTTCAAAATAAAGGGTGAGTTTTCAATTGTACCTCCCTCAAATGGCTTTCTCCCTCGCGACGCCGCCCTCTCCGTCTCTTTCTCTCGATGCCACGTTGTGATTTGTGAAAAACTTTGCGGTTTGAATGCGAGGAAGATGAGGTATGAGTGTTTTTTTCTTTTTTGTGTGATTGCTTGTTTTTCTAATGCGTATATATAGGACTAGAAAATAGACAAGAATGATAATAACAGTTAACACAATATTTTTTTTTGTTTTTTATAATAAGACAAGAATAAAAGGAATTAAAAATAATGTTTTTTTGTGTTTTTTATGACAAAACAAGAATAAAAGGAATTAAAAATCATGTTTTTGTATTTTTATGATAAGACAAGAATAAACAGAATTAAAAATTTTGTTTTTGTGATTTTTATATTAAGACAAGAACAAAAAGAATTAAAAATCATGTTTTTATGTTTTTTAAAAAAGAAAACATTAATAAATTAAAAATAAAATTAATTAATAAAAATAAAAATTTATATTAAATATCTAATTAAATATAAATAAATTAAATGATTATTTAAATAAAAATGATTTAAAAACGAAATAAAAATTCAGGCAGAAAAGTGCTCGAAAAAATAAAATAAACACACCAAAATAACATATTGGAAAAATACAACGTTTGGTTAGATTTTGAAATAAATTTAGACCAGTTTGTCTGTAAATCCAACAAATTTATTCTGACTGACATTTCGGATACTATGCAAGATGAAGTGCATTTTATGTTATACAGATGATGCAAAACAGAATATCCGGGTCAAAAATTAGGGTATGACATTCACCAACGCTCTTTCATTAGAATTCTCAAATTCTTCATTGGAGTTTGTTAATTCTAGAACTAAACTTTCCTTATTTCCTTTCATCAATATAAATTTTGTAGTAGAAGTTGATTTCGATCTTGATCTGAAGTTTGGAAGCACTTTCTTGAAGTGATTTTACAGCAAGTTCATATTATTGAATTGTTCTTCAAGTTTCTTGCTAGGAATTCATTGGATCTTTGCTTTTCTTTGCTTGATCTGTCAAATTCTGTTTACAACAAGTACCAAAGCAAACATCCACTTTGTAGGTTGGTTATTCTTAGATCTACTTTTCATTTTAGCTTATTTTGAAACTTTCACAATGTAGATCTATTGGTTTTTGGTGTGAATTGATCCTTGACTCAATTGATTGATGTTGTTGATTGCTTGGTTGTTTCAATATATGTTCATTTGATGTTAATTGATGTGAATTTCATGCACAATTGTATGTTATTACATGTTGCATTTGAACCTTGAATTGATGTTGAAAAGTGAATTTTAAAAGTGATTTTTGTGGATGCAATCAATTTGCACCTATTGGAATTGCCTGGAAGTGCTGTTTGGAGTTGTGCAATCGTTTGCATTCTGTGCAAATCAAGTTGCACCTGTAGCTTTTGTGTTTTTAACTTGTTTAGAAGCATGTATTGATACATATTCCACCTCTAAACCTCATGGCTTTGTAAGATGCATATTTGTGGAATTTTCTAGGGTTGTTTAACCTCTAGTTGCAGGGTGTATGCGAATCTTTGATGCATGACCTTTCGATTATTAATTTGTTTGCATTCTTGAAGCATGTTCATGATGCATATTTGTTTACATGTTGACAATAACTTGTTGATGCTTTCCTATTCATGATGAGTGAGATTGAAGTATGCTTATATACATTGTTGATTGTTGATATATGTTCATCATGATTGCTTATTCTTTCATCACATGTTCATATACTTTGCTTGTTGATTATGTATCGCATGTTCCATGATCATTGCTTGTATTCTTGATTTTTTGCTCATGATGCTTAATTGATAACATGTTGATACTTGCTTGTTATTGTTATGTGCTAATGATGATTAAATGTTGATTCATGCTTGTACACATTATTGATAGATGAAAACTCTTGAAGCATGCTCTCTTGTTGCATTGTGAATACATGTGCACACTAAGTGTTTGATCTTTTGACAATTGCTTATTGGTATTGCATATTCAAGATGTTTGATGTTGATACTTGTTCGTACATATTGTTGGTTATTGCATTCTTAAAGTATGTTCATGCCCATGCTTACTTGCTTCATTGTTGAATGCATACATGCTGCCTATGCATATACGCCTGTTCTATTTTGGAAGTACATGCTGTAAAATGTATTCATTCTGTTTTGCTGTATTTTACACATGTTCTATTCTGGAAATGTATGTTGTTAAATGTTATCTTGCTTGTTTGCTGAAATTTACTTTTGTACTAAGCTGAAGCACTGTTGTTGCTGCTTTTTTTGGTTGGTTTTTGTTTACCTTTGCATGTTCCCTTAAGGCCTCCTAGTCCAAATTAATTTCTGATTAAGATTGGAGTAGGATAGACATTAGGTGTTAATCCATGCATTATAACATTAGGTTAGTCCCTTCTTAACCTCAACCTTAGGTCCATCCTTGCATGCTAACATTAAGATATATATTCCTTTCGCATCCCAACCTTAGGACCACTTTGTGTGATAACATGTAGGACATAGTCCCCTTTAGCCGTTCTGAGCGTCTTTCTCTTCTCTCTCTTGAATCAAATAAAACACTTAATAAATATGATGTGCATAGTGTGTCACGAGCCTTAAGCACATTGGAAAAGATGAGCGGATGCATTTCTAACCTCATCTTAGGGTACTTTGTATGCGAGACATTTGGAGCGTTAGCGCAAATTATTCGATCATATGTCATAGACTTTAGTATGATGCGCATCTCAAACAAAATTAAAACACTTCTATTAAAACTCTTGAACAAATCCAAATCATTCTGTCCTTCGGGATTTCCAGTAAAACTTTTTTAGAAAGGGCATGTTATTTTCGTTCTACCACAAACAGGCATCGACTATAACTACTAGAACACGAACTTAGTATCATTCATAAAAAACTCGTAACAACTTGTAGGTCGAACTACGAACGCTCTAATTTCTTCATTCTCATCTAAATGAGGATATGTAGGCACATGACGGCAAAGTATTAGCGATCACCCTTCCCCTTTTCACCCGTAGTCCTCCGAACTACGTTGACTCTGACTTTCCCATTGCACTAGGGAATATGTAGGCCTAGGACGGCGAAGTCCTATCGAGTCTCTTTTTTATTTTATTTTTCCTTTTCCACTTTCGTTAGCAAGTAGGCTTTAGATAAACACACCTTTTGATTAGAACAACGAGAGCGGATCCTGTTGAGTACAACGGACGCGAGGGGTGCTAACACTTTCCTCTCGCGTAATCGACTCCTGAACCCGAAATTTGGTTGCGAGACCATGTTCCTTCTCCTTTTTAGAGGTTTCTTCGTTCATTTCTTTTCTCCGTTGGGATAAATAACATTTGGTGGCGACTCTGTTTTTTTCGCTGGTTGTTTTTCGTAATTGCGACCAGTGGCATATGCAAGACATCTAGATAATTTGAAGTCTTGAATGTCAGGAATTTTGTCAGAACAAAGGATCAAGGAAGATGATGAAATGCAGCAGGTGGATCGAAAGAAAGCAGTTTCAGAATGAAACTTTGAAGATGTAGAACAATCAAGAATCTTGAAGAAGAATGAAGATCAAATAGTCTCTCCAAGAGAGAGCTCGATATACATTGTGATGAATATAAAATCTTCATTAACTATCTAAGAGGTTTAATTGAATGTTATATATTAGTATCAATGATGTATGATACTTATGGTAGTGCAACTCTATACAATAGAAACTTTTAATTACCATAACTAACTAAAATAACAACCTCTAACTAACTTTGGTGAAATATATGTAACAAGTCACTACTTCTAACTATCTTAGAATTACTGGAAGAACAAGTTAGTCTTCTCTAACTTGTTCATGATGTAATAAAATGCACTATCAATGTAAAATAATTTCATACAAACATTTTTAAAGGAAAATTACACTCACCTCTTTTAAGGTCTATTAGAATAGCACTGACACCTCGTCTAGCTTTAAAGTATACACTAACCTCCCCCGAGGTCTATTAAAAATAATACTTACACTCCCTCTGGGGGGTATAGATGACATTTACCCACATTTTTTCGCTTGTCGCTACAAATTTATGTTGGCTAATGTAAGCTTAGAGGAGGTCGGTACATATTTTAAAACTAGAGGGGGTGTCAGTGTCATTTTAACAAATCTCAGGGAAGTGAGTGTAATTTTCCTTTTTTTTAATGTCTAATTTTACACAAACATTCAGTGACTTTCATATATTCTGCTAAATAATTGAGATGTTTTAAGATTACTTTGATAATAAGATCGATTGATGATTTTTAATTAGACGACATTGTAAAACTATATGTTATAGTTAGTTCATATCCATTAAACTCTTAAAAAACAAAATAATAATAATCTATAAACCTTTACATAAGTTTTCATAAAATAATTTATAATATAAAAAACAATTTTATTTTGTTTTATTTTTTATTATAAAAATAACTTAGTCAAATCTATACATATTGTATTCGTAAAAGTACACCAATGTAATTTACTTGCGAGGGCCAATAAAGTCCTAATCATTTAGTCTCTGAATCATGTGTGTCTTTTCTTTTGGGGATCATCTTCGTATATAGTAGTTTTCATTCATTTGGTGCTCAAGGCCCTTCAAGGGTGGTTTAAGGTTACTGCTCTTAATAAATGTTATTGTTCAATAGTAATTGAAATCATACTTATTAATAATTTGGTATTTAGACTTATTGATATCCCTTGTATAATAATATGAATATTCCCTCCATAATAGTTTTACTCGACACAATCGTCCTATTCCATCAGATGTCTCAGTCTTGCCTTATTTTGCTAGGCAAACTATAATTTAGGGAAGACTCTATTGCCTATGGACTATAATCCAAACCACTATAGACGACCCGACCCAATGGTTTGGACATGTTCACAACCCCAAGCATGAGTCTTCTAGGGGTGAAATGCTTTTATTGAGTCTTAATGAGAGGTCAAACATTTAGATAATTTCCCAAGCACGAGCCACATACGGGCATAATACTTTCTTATGTCCTAACGAGAGATCAAACATTTACACAATACCCAAACATAAGTCGTGCAGGGGCGATATTCTTTTTCCGAGGCTAGTGATGAACCTTAATGGAAAATATCTCTTGAGTAGGATTGCCCTAATGGTGACCTTTGAATGTGACTGATTAATGTTCGTTGGTTGCCTAAACTCTTATCTGATTGCTCCATTTGTACTAGTTGTAGCCTCTTTCTAGTAGTTGTAATGATTTTCCAAATGTCATGGGAATAATAGCCATTTTATAGTCTATCTCTTGACGATCTGAAACAATAGGTCGGACATGTACATAGTTCCTCAAATATGAGTCGTGTAGAGACGAAATCCTTTCTTGAGTCCTAAAGAGAGCTTGACCATTTACATAACCACTCAAACATATTCCACTTAAGAACAAAATACTTTCTTGAATCCTAACGAGAGGTCGCACTCAAACATTTACACATATAAACATTTGTACCATAGGTTATATAAAAACTATTTATCCAAACATGCTCTAAATATATTTGTAGTTCTGTCATCTAAATTGTATTAACGATTCTAACTATTAATAACATGATTTAAGAGTTATAGTTACACTCACTCATCTTGATTTTAATTATTTTATGTTATTAATAACATGATTTAAGGGTTATAATAGTGTGAGTTTGCTCACACCTTTATCCTTTTTTTATTTTTAGTTGAATTTGTATTATTTTTTATAGATGTACGATCTATCTATTTAAATAAATATTATGATTATTTTATTAAAAAAAATTATTTAATTTATATTTTTTTAGATGTTAATTTATATATAGTTATCATCGTAAACACTTTTAATAGCTTCAATTTTGTATTTTAGCAAAAGTAAAATTGGATTGACTTTTATATTGTTCCGGACTGGCCCAATGGCTAAGCATGGCCCAATCCACTTCTGCTCCTAGGAAGGTCCAATAGCCTTTGCCCTGATATTTGAGAGGGTGGGATATTCTAATTCGTTCCACATCACCCTAAGACATACACTCTTTGTACTTAGTTTCTCTTCCCCTGGTTCTTACTTTAGCATCATAGTGTCTTACAGATACACCCCCTCCTCATCCTTGCAACTCAACATCACTGACAAATTCTTCAGCCTACTTCAGGTTCTGATCAGCCATCAAGATCAGTGACGCTGTCTGTGGGAAACTCTGTTCTCCCGGTCTTATTTTTCCCGTAAATTCAAGACCAAAGTAGTCATTTCAATATTCTGATCATGGCCAGCCATGACAACGTCTGTGATGCTCGTAATGCCATCCTCCCCGTTAGCAAGATAGAAGCTGACGAAATAACTCCCTTTCTTGGAAGCAAGGTCCATTAGCAGATAGATGGAGCCATCGTGTCTCCTTCCCCTGATCACACTGAAAATGTCGGGGGTCAACCCTCCAAAGAACATCAGACCATTTCGGTTCTGCCCAACGCTGGCTCAACCATGGCAGCTCTACTCAAAGTCCTCAACAAAATAAGTCTCCTGATCCTCCAACATAACGCAAGGATTGGAGCCTTAGAAGAATCACGTCGACCAAGATCCTCTGTCGAGGAAAGAACACCGAAGATCTCAGAGTCTTTCTCTCAGGCGAGGAAGAGATTGTCGAGCACCAGAAGAGCCAGACTCTCTGGCAATAAGGAAGCGCGACCACGTCTCTCCCCGGAGCCAGCACTTCTTGGGGGCTAAGAGGACCAGAAGGGATCTCTGGACATAGCGTCATCATTCTCCTTCAGCCAAGTCCAAGGGTCGAGCTCGGAGTCCATCTCCCGCAGAGATCGCAGTCCTTACCTCGGACGAAGTACCTGTAACGCCCGTTTTACTTCGATTAAATTCAATTATGACTTTGCTATGTCTCATTGCGTCGTAGTCATAGTTGAGTATGTGTTTGGAGCGAAGAAAGGAATTGAATCGGTCGAATTGTCGGAAAAATTCTGGTTTTGTCAGAAAACTTCGAAAATTCATATCTCTTGATCCGTAAGTCGGATTTGACCCCCGTTCGAAGCGTTGGAAAGCTAAAAAGATGTTCTATCTAGAAAAAAATGAAATTTTGCTACTATGACGACCGTCATAGGAGTGTGACGACCGTCACACGAGCAAAAACTGCAGTTATGCAGAATTTGAACGTGTTCTGGTGGAATGAGATTTTGTAGCAAAAATATATTCCCGTAGACTCTTTTACCCTCAATTACATCATTTTTGGGAAAGGAAAGACGGAAAAGAGAAGTTGCGCATTGAGAGAAGTGGAGAGCGAAGAATCATCCATCGGCAAATTCGGAAGATTTCTGCAGAAAAATCACCGTAGAGCAGAAGCGGAATCGGAAAGCGTGGAATTGGCCTCAATTCTAAGGTAAGGGTGGGGTTCAATTCTATAACTGTGGGTATGATCTAATTCATGTAGGGAATCGAGTCATAGGTATAGTTTTCGTTAATCGATAAATATTAAGGAAAAGGTTTCCCTAATGGGACAAGATTTCTATGTAGGAATGAATGTGTTATGTAGTTATTAGTGCGATGCTCTAAGGTTTTCCTCATGGGCAAATACGTAGAACGAATATGCTATACGGTTATTCGTACAACACTCTAATGGTTTTCCCTAATGGGTCAAAAAGGGCAGTTACCTGGTTGTGATTGATTTGTAATTAATTGTGTGAGAAAACGCCGTAATGTTGTTATTACGATAATATGTTGAATTCCTATTTGTTGATACGATGTTGTAATGTTCCTTTACATGAATAGTTTGGGATGATGAACATATGATGCATATGAAATAACAATGTTCTGTTATGGATGTTTTGTTGTAGGCTTGATGCCTTGTTGCATAGTCGGTGATGTTGTGGTCCATAATAGAGGTATTTCATGGCATAGCATATTAGCGATGGCCTGTATTGGCGGCCCTTGTGGCAAATTCTGCGATGGCCTGTATTGGCGGCCCTTAGTGGCAAATTCTGCGATGGCCTGTATTGGCGGCCTTGATGGCAAATTGGTACCACATGCATATGCACAGTTGAGTCGCATTGTTGAGTCACATGAAGTTGCATAATTATGTTAGTTGTATATTAATGTTGTTTTACGTGAGATATAGATTGTTGCAGTTGTTGTCGATGATGTTTATGATTTCAAAACTTATAATGTTGTGATGAGTTTCTGGCATTTTTCTATCATGCTCTATGTTATATTATTGATATCTCACCCCTTTTCCGTTGTATGTTACCTCCTCTGGTGGTAATTTGCAGGTAGTCAGGAATGAAGTTCCGCTTTGTCGTTTAAGTTGTCGTTGGTCGCTCTGATACGTAGCACTCTTGGGGGGATGGACCTTTTATCGTTATTACTTTAGTGGTATCAGAGTTTGTCGGTCCGTCCGGCCAAGTTGTCTAGTGTCGTCGAGTCAGTCGTCGCGCCTAACACTAGAGTCTCGTTAATTATGAAATCTGACTGTTGGTTGTTGCAGCTTAAGTGAAATGGCTGGGAGGAATGATGCTGCAATTGCTACTGCTCTGCAAGCTTTAGCTAATGCTATGGAACATCAGTCGAATCCTGCTAGAGATGCTGGGTCTCGCAGTTTGGCAACGTTTCAACGAGAGAATCCGCCTACCTTCAAGGGTAAGCATGATCCTGATGGTGCATTGGAGTGGTTAAAGGAAATGGAGCGAATCTTTCGTGTGATGGATTGTACTCCAGCACAGAAGGTCCGTTATGGGACTCATATGCTAGCAGTAGAAGCTGATGACTGGTGGCTAGACACCCGTCCATTGTTGGAAGCTGCAGGTGAAGAAGTTACTTGGACTGTATTCCGTAGGGAATTTCTGAAGAAGCATTACCCGGAAGATGTCCGTGGTAAGAAAGAGATTGAATTTCTTGAACTGAAGCAAGGAGACAGATCTCTTACTGAGTATGCGGCGAAGTTTAAGGAGTTGGCTAAGTTTTATCCACACTACAACGCAGAGACTGCTGAATTCTCTAAATGTATCATGTTTGAGAACGGATTGAAGTCTGAAATCAATAAAGCAATCGGGTATCAGAAGATCTGTGTCTTTGATTCATTGGTCGAAAGCTGTAGGATTTATGAAGAAGATAGCAACGCTCATTACAAGTTGATGAGTGAGAGGAGAGGCAAATCACAGCAGAGTCGTGGTAAACCTTATGACCCTCCAGCTGGCAAAGGGAAGCAGAAAGTAACTGACGGCAAGAAAACTAGTAGGGGAGATGCTCCTGCTGGTATTGTTTGCTATAAGTGTGGAAAGCCAGGTCACAAGAGTAATGTGTGTGCTGCTAGATCATTGAGATGTCACCGCTGCGGAGAGTTGGGACACGCTATTGCTGGGTGCAAACGCAAGGGAATAGTTTGTGTCAACTGTGGTGAGGAGGGGCACATCAGTGGCAAGTGTCAGAAGCCTAAGAAGGAACAGACTGGCGGAAGAGTGTTCGCGCTATCTGGGACTCAGACATCCAGTGGTGACAAATTGATTGAAGGTACTTGTTTCATTAATAGTATTCATTTACTTGCTATTATTGACATTGGTGCGTCTCATTGCTTTATTGCTGCGGATTATGTCGAACGTTTGGGTCTTATGCTGTCACACATGAGTGGAGAGATGGTAGTTGAGACTCCAGCTAAGGGATCGGTAACTACATCTCTTGTGTGTTTGAAATGTTCTCTGTCAATGTTTGATAGAGATTTCCTGGTTGACTTAGTCTGTTTGCCACTAAGTGGGATAGACATAATTTTGGGCATGAACTGGTTAGAGTATAACTGCGTTCACATTAATTGCTTTAATAAGTCGATGAGATTCTCTACTCCTGAGGAGGAAGGAGCGCGTTTGGTAACTACCAAACAGATGAAGCAAATGTTGCTAGAAGATGCTCAGGTGTTTGCGTTGGTGGCATCATTATCCATTGAGAATCAAGCGATAATCGATGAATTGGAAGTTGTTTGTGATTTCCCTGAGGTGTTTCCAGATGAAATTCCTGAAGTTCCTCCGAAACGGGAAATTGAATTTTCTATTGATCTTGTACCCTGTACCAGACCTGTGTCTATGGCACCGTACAGGATGTCTGCATCTGAATTGGCGGAGTTGAAGAAACAGTTGGAAGACTTACTTGAGAAGAAGTTCGTTAGACCAAGTGTATCACCGTGGGGAGCTCCGGTATTGTTAGTGAAGAAGAAGGATGGCAGTACGAGGTTGTGTATTGACTACCGGCAACTGAACAAAGTTACGATTAAGAACAAATACCCGCTTCCGAGGATTGATGACTTGATGGATCAATTGGTTGGAGCGCGAGTGTTTAGTAAAATTGATTTGAGGTCGGGGTATCACCAGATTAAGGTAAAAGATGACGATGTTCAGAAAACTGCGTTCAGAACCAGGTATGGACACTATGAGTTTACGGTAATGCCTTTTGGCGTTACTAATACGCCGGGAGTTTTCATGGAATACATGAACCGTATCTTCCATGAGTATTTGGATCGGTTCGTGGTAGTATTCATTGATGATATCCTAATTTATTCAAAGTCGAAGGAGGAGCATGTTGAGCACTTGAGATTAGTGCTGCAAGTGTTGAAAGAAAGGAAGTTGTTTGCGAAACTGTCGAAATGTGACTTTTGGTTGGAGGAAGTTAGCTTTTTGGGTCATGTTATATCAGGTGATGGAATTGTCGTAGATCCATCTAAGGTTGATGCCGTGTTGAAATGGGAAACTCCGAAGTCGGCGACGGAGATTAGAAGCTTTTTGGGACTTGCTGGTTATTATAGAAGGTTTATTGAAGGCTTTTCTAAGTTGGCCCTTCCGTTAACTAAGTTGACTTGTAAAGGGAAGACTTTTGTATGGGATGCTCAATGCGAAGCAGGTTTTACAGAGTTAAAGAAGAGGTTGACGTCTGCTCTGGTGTTGATCTTGCCTAACGCAGAAGAACCGTTTGTTGTATACTGTGATGCTTCTAAGTTTGGTTTAGGAGGAGTACTCATGCAGAATAATAAAGTAGTTGTGTATGCCTCAAGACATCTGAGAATCCATGAGAAGAATTATCCCACGCACGATTTAGAACTTGCTACCGTTGTTTGTTTGCTGAAGATTTGGAGAAATTATCTGTATGGCTCGAGATTCGAAGTGTTCAGCGACCATAAGAGTTTGAAATACTTGTTTGACCAAAAAGAGTTGAACATGAGGCAACGAAGGTGGCTAGAGTTGTTAAAAGATTATGATTTTGGATTATATTACCATCCGGGGAAAGCTAATGTTGTAGCTGATGCCTTGAGCCGCAAGACTTTGCATATGTCAGCAATGATGGCTAAAGAATTAGAGTTGATTGAGCAATTCAGAGATCTGAGTTTAGTTTGTGAAGTAACACCGAAGAGTGTAAAGTTGGGCATGTTAAAGATTAATAATGATTTTCTAGACAGCATTAGATAATCTCAGAAATTAGATGTGAAGTTGGTGGATTTAATGCCTGGAGTAGATCATGCGGAAGATAATGATTATCAGTTGGATGCGCAAGGAGTGTTGATATTTCGTGGTCGTATTTGCATTCCTAATGATGCAGATATGAAGGAAGCGATCCTGGAAGAAAGTCATAGAAGTAAGTTGAGTATTCATCCGGGAGCGACAAAAATGTATAATGATTTGAAGAACCTGTTTTGGTGGCCTGGTATGAAGCGTGGTGTAGCACGTTTTGTGTATGCATGTTTGACTTGTCAGAAGTCGAAAGTTGAGCATCAAAAACCTGCTGGGTTGATGCAACCATTAGAAATTCCAGAATGGAAATGGGACAGCATTTCGATGGACTTTGTAACGGGTTTGCCGAACACTTTGAGAGGATGTGATTCTATTTGGGTGATTGTTGATAGGCTTACAAAGTCAGCTCACTTTATTCCTATTAACATCACTTTTCTAGTATCGAAGTTGGCAGAGATTTATGTTAGAGTGGTTGTTAAGTTGCATGGTGTTCCGTTGTGTATTGTGTCGGATAGAGAACCGCGGTTTACTTCTGAGTTTTGGAAGAGTCTGCAAGAGGCTTTGGGTTCTATGTTGAGGTTGAGTTCGACATACCATCCTCAGACAGATGGTCAGACTGAACGGACCATTCAGTCTTTAGAAGATTTGCTGAGAGCGTGTGTCCTTGAGGAAGGTGGTTCGTGGGATACATACCTTCCGTTGATAGAGTTTACTTATAATAATAGTTATCACTCTAGTATCGGAATGGCACCGTTCGAAGCTTTGTATGGTCGGCGGTGTAGGACTCCGTTGTGTTGGTATGAATCGGGAGAGAGTGTGGTACTCGGACCGGAGATTGTTCGAGAGACTACCGAGAAGGTGAAGTTAATTCGAGAAAAGATGAAAGCTTCACAGAGTAGGCAGAAAAGTTATCATGATAAGCGCAGGAAGGATTTTGAATTCGAAGCAGGAGATCATGTATTTTTGAGAGTCACGCCTGTGACCGGTGTTGGTAGAGCTTTGAAATCTAAGAAGCTTACTCCTTGTTTCATTGGTCCGTACCAGATATCGGACAGGTTTGGGAAGGTGGCATATCGAGTGGCGTTATCGCCAAATTTGTCGAATTTACACGATGTATTTCATGTGTCACAGCTCCGCAAGTATATTTCAGATCCGTCGCATGTCATTCCCATGGACGATGTGCAAGTAGGTGAGAATCTTACTGTGGAGACGAAGCCTGTGAGAATTGATGATCGGGAAGTGAAGACGTTACGAGGTAAAGAGATTGCTTTGGTGAAAGTAGTCTGGTTGGGAGCTGCTGGCGAAAGCTTGACGTGGGAACTAGAGAGCAAGATGCGGGAGTCTTATCCCGAGCTGTTTGATTAAGGTAATTTCGAGGACGAAATTCTTGTAAGTAGGGGAGAGTTGTAACGCCCGTTTTACTTCGATTAAATTCAATTATGACTTTGCTATGTCTCGTTGCGTCGTAGTCGTAGTTGAGTATGTGTTTGGAGCAAAGAAAGGAATTGAATCGGTCGAATTGTCGGAAAAATTCTGGTTTTGTCAGAAAACTTCAAAAATTCATATCTCTTGATCCGTAAGTCAGATTTGACCCCCGTTCAAAGCGTTGGAAAGCTAAAAAGATGTTCTATTTGGAAAAAAATGAAATTTTGCTGCTATGACGACCGTCATAGGAGTGTGACGACCGTCACACGAGCAAAAACTGCAGTTATGCAGAATTTGAACGTGTTCTGGTGGAATGAAATTTTGTAGCAAAAATATATTCCCGTAGACTCTTTTACCCTCAATTACATCATTTTTGGGAAATGAAAGACGGAAAAGAGAAGTTGCGCATTGAGAGAAGTGGAGAGCGAAGAATCATCCATCGGCAAATTCGGAAGATTTCTGCAGAAAAATCACCGTAGAGCAGAAGCGGAATCGAAAAGCGTGGAATTGGCCTCAATTCTAAGGTAAGGGTGGGGTTCAATTCTATAACTGTGGGTATGATCAAATTCATGTAGGGAATCGAGTCATAGGTATATTTTTCGTTAATCGATAAATATTAAGGAAAAGGTTTCCCTAATGGGACAAGATTTCTATGTAGGAATGAATGTGTTATGTAGTTATTAGTGCGATGCTCTAAGGTTTTCCTCATGGGAAAATACGTAGAACGAATATGCTATACGGTTATTCGTACAACACTGTAATGGTTTTCCCTAATGGGTCAAAAAGGGCAGTTACCTGGTTGTGATTGATTTGTAATTAATTGTGTGAGAAAACGCCGTAATGTTGTTATTACGATAATATGTTGAATTCCTATTTGTTGATACGATGTTGTAATGTTCCTTTACATGAATAGTTTGGGATGATGAACATATGATGCATATGAAATAGCAATGTTCTGTTATGGACATTTTGTTGTAGGCTTGATGCCTTGTTGCATAGTCGGTGATGTTGTGGTCCATAATAGAGGTATTTCATGGCATATCATATTAGCGATGGCCTGTATTGGCGGCCCTTGTGGCAAATTCTGCGATGGCCTGTATTGGCGGCTGTTGCACCCCAAAATTTGACCAACATTTATTTACCCATCAAGTGTTTGAAGGTTGATACCTTTGTCAGAAAGCTCAAGAAATCCTTAGAGGAATTGGTTGAAACCAAGGTTGTGTGCTTCATAACTTGAGAGTTGTGGGAGCTCCTCAGATGATTCTGAGACTATAAGGATGAACTTGAAGCTTTGAGAAAGCTTGTGAGATGTCTTGAAAGCCATCATGAAGCCCAGAGTGGTCATTATACAAGGATTCAGAAGATTCAACCATGAGTGGTAGAATTAGGGTTTGACTGGGTCAACCCTAGGTCAACTGGTGATCTGGAGAGGGTTGAGACCTAATCCAAGAGCCATGTGATCATGTAATGATGTATTGAAGTACTATAAGGATGATTCCTAGACCAACTCATCATGATTGAGGAGTTTGAGAAGTTTCAAGCTAGGGTTTCTAAGGATTGACAGTGTAAAATCCCCTAGTTTGATCCCTATCTTCCAGGCAGTTTCAGCTCAAGATGTGATTGTCATCTCATCTTCCCTATAACATGAATGTTGTAGAGCTTGTTCTTAGCTTTAATTTGAGTGGTAGAAGTCCTTTATAGGATTTGCAGAGCTCAAGTTATGGTTTTGACAAATTACAGGTCATCTGAGGTATGTGAATCTGGGTCCTTGAAAGTCACCCAACTTGCAGACAACTTTTGCCCTAGTAGGATGATTCCTATGGATTCTTGGTCAACATGAATGTTGAAGAGCATCTTCTTAACTTTCTAGAGAGTACTAGAAGTCCTTGATAGGATTTGTAGAACTCATCTTATGGCTTTGACAAGCCAAGGGCATTTTAGTCATTTGGAAGTTATAGGTCATTTCAAGCATAAGGCCATATCTCCTACTTCCAAGCTTCAAATGGAAAAATCTTCAACATCAAAGTGCTTATAATTATGTTTTAAGGCTAGTAGGGTGGTCATGAGATGTTGAAAAGGCTCATATCAAAAAGTGATAAAAATGGCCTAAAAATGAGGCATAAGTTAATTCAAGTGAGATTGAAAATCATAAATCATAAGCTATAAGTCCAAACCATGTCATATGATAGGTCATTTTGACTCAAAATGACATTATAAGAACAATGGTTTAGCCACAATTTTGATTTGAGGCTTGCATCATAGGGTTACTTTGGAAAAGTCTTGCTTGCATAATAAGGTACCATAGCAAAACAAGGAAAAACTCAATAAACAAGGTGTTTAAGCATTGTATCTCATCCAAAATATCATGTAAGGATAAATTCAAGTTGGTTAAAAAGATTACAAGGGATATTGCATGAGATAACATGTGATGAGAAATGAAAAATCAAAATACCATTGCATGAAAACTTCAAGTTCTTACTAGATGATTCTAGGAGGTTCTAGACTGTTCTAAACCTCTCTATATATCAAGTGCAACTTGCATTGAGGCAAGGTTGGTGTTATTTGTGGTAGAGAAGAGAGAGTGAAACCCTAAAGCTTCATTTGCAAGTTGCTTTCAATCTCTTGATTTTTCTTCATTGCCATCTCATTTTTCTTCACAAACTTTCTCCATAAACATTTCTGAGTGTGTTCATATTGATTTGCAACTCCATTGATGAAGATTTGAAGGTATTCACATTGAATTTGCAAGAAGGCAAATTACATTGGATCTTGAAGTACAAGCCCTCTACATCTAATCTTTTGCAAACAGAAGAAAATTCATCATCTAGGGAGCATTCTTGAAGAGTTGCAAGGCATGAATTGAAGAGTTTCATCACCTACCATTCCAAGAAGCCAGGTATGCAAAACCATTTCTACACCCTAATCTAGGCATGGCTAGGGTAAATTATTAGCATAGAACTATTAGAGACAATTAGGTGGTCATTTTTGATGAGTTTGAGACCAATTGGAGAAGTTTCATTAATGGATGTCATTTCTTTAATGAGCAAGAACGTGTCATATATTGAATGTTAAGGCAAGATGATTAGCTAGTTTTGATGAGTGTAACATAAGGGTCATTTTGATATAAAGAGAATTAAGTTTGGTGGAGGTCGAAAGTTGATGATATTTTGAGATTGGTTTGGTTTCCCATTCGGTTTGGATGATGGAGAGTGTTTCAATGCAAACCAATGGCACAATCGTGTTCAGCTTGGAAAATAGGCCAAGATTGGTTTTTACATTGTGGATTTTGGACGAGAAATGAGAGAGAACGATGGAGTAGAAGTTCTGTGCATGGAATGTATTTCATGGTGATTTTCTGAAAACCCTAGCGCGAGGTAGACGATGATGCTTCAGCCGTTGGATAACACGCTTGACCTTGACTCTAAAACTGATCCTATGGCCCAGATTCAAACAAAACGAGAGGGAAAGCCAGCACGCGTATGAAACGCGGCGTTTCATTAAAACGCCTCTGCTGGGCTTAAGTGGAATTTCTATCCAAACCCCCCATATGAGGCTCATTCCAACTTTAACTATAATTCATTGCTTTATACACCGCCAGTTTTCCATTTTCTTTGTGATTTTAATAATTGTTTTTCTGATTTTAAATGGGCCTGGCGCTTTTCTTTTCACACCTCCCAGTTAAGCCCAAGCGCGAAAACTAACTGAATATTATTGCTTCTTGCACCCATGTTCACATTTCCATTTTATTTTCACTCCAAATTTTATTTTACTTTAAAAATTCATATTAAATAGAAAAATCACTATTTTTCAATGGGATTTTTTCCCCACTTTCCATTTTTTGTCAAGAAAAATATAAAATCATAAAATTGCCATTTTATTTCATTTTAGTGTTTTTTGTATATTTTTCATTTTTATTGCTTTTTAATGCTTTTAAGTTGATACCTTAATTTGTAGAATTTAGTTTAGGTAGCTCCCTTTGTATTTTTAATTCAATCTTTTTAGGATGATTAGATATATGTTTTAGGTTCCTCCTGGATTAATTCCATATTTTCATAATGATTTTTAGGATAGTTTTGATTAGGTAATTCTAGGTTGTGTAGAATTAGGTTAAAACTTCAACATAGGTCCATAATAACTTTAGATTTTGGGTTTTTTAGGACAATTTAGAGTATGGGGAATATATGGGTATTAAGGGTAAGTGTGTAGGATCCCTTAGAAATTATATTAGGATTTAATATAGTGGTATGCTATTTTTAGTTGATTTTTGTATTGGTTGATTGTTTGTGTAGCCTTTAGGGCATGTTTGCTTTAGTTTGCTTTGCTTTGGAGTTTTCCTTTGGTTTGAGGAGCTTGGTATCTCATTGTGGGGCATTGAGGAGCATAGTAGAAGATTGGAAGATGCATTGAGGAGCTTGAGAGCTTGTTTTTGTTTCTATTTTTGTTGTTTTAGGGTTAGGGATTAGGAAGAGCTTAGATGTAGATAATTTCTTTCTCGAACATGGATGGTATCATTCACCTCCATTCCTCCCTATGATTCAAAGTCCTTCCATAGTATGCACCTCTCTCCTTTGGAGGGATAAGTGATATACCTAGGAGGTAGAACTTTTGAAGGAACCTTTCCTTTGATGTTGAACCCTTATAGGTCACCTTTGGTGGTCAAATAAGCAGTTCAATATCCCTCAGCTTATCCAGTAAGTGATTTTCTCTGGTTTGATTATTCTTGAGAGAGGTTGAGCCTGAGCATGAAGATGAAGACTTCATTGAAGAGTATTGAAGAGGATGAATTCTTGAATAGTGCCATTTCAGCTGAAGCTTGAAGAGCAACAAGAGCAAGTTGATACTTGAAGATCCCTGAAGATTAGGTGAAGCCTGAAGGTGGAGCTGATCAAGAAGCTGAAGCTTAAGGGAGAAGATGAGTTGAAACTCATGTTGTAGGGTTGAAACCTGGAAAAGCAATTGATGATTGAAGTCTGAAGACTGAGTTGCTGCTGGAGGAGCTGAGGCTTTCTTCTGTTTTTCTTTTTATGTATTGTGTGTTTTGTTTGACTTGTCTGATGCATTACATTAAGTCCATATCTAGAATAGGTAGAATATAGGAGCATGTTTGCATTAGAGGTTGAGTTGCTCCCTCTGCTTGTATTGTTATTGTATGGCTTTGCTTGCGGGTATTCGGTAGAGCCCAGCTCCCTTGCCCATGTGGTTTGTTTGCCTGATGGCATTTTATTTCTTTTTATCTGTATGATTGCAGTTTACTGTTTATTGCTTGATAGCATGTTATTTCTTTTTATATTTCAGTATGATTACTGTTATTTCATTCTGGCTTGAGGTCGAGACGAGCTTGTGGAGGCTGAAGCCCCACACACATTTCCTCCCTCACTTGCATTGCATGCATTTTACTGTTAAGCTGATGCTTTGTCTGTTTTGGTGTATCATTGACATGATCCCTTAGGACTCTCATTTCATTTGATAAGGATTTGATGATAGACTTTTAGGTTGAAACCTATGCATGACAACTTCTAGGAGGTCCCTGTTCAAACCTCAACCATAGGATGAATCCATGGCATGATAACAGTAGGACTTGATAGTCTCCCTCCTAGTTGGGCATGTTCTCTTCTCATCTCAAAACAGTTTAAGATACAGTAATCATGAATGATTTCTTTCGTACGTTACGAGCCTTAAGCTATCTGAGAAAGGATTGTGGGAGAGTTTCTTTTCCACAGTCTGAATGTTTAGTATGGTACCCTTTGGGTGACATGCGACGCATTCACTCTCAGGTCATAGTCTCTAGTGCGGTTGAAATCGCAAACACAATAAAAAACACTTCTTTCGTAAAAAACAGGAAATAAACCGTAGTTTCCCGAACTACGTATGCTCTGATCTCTCATGCCTGTTGAGAGTACGTAGGCACAAGATGGCGATGTCTTGGAGAGCAACCTTCCCCCATAACCCTTCGTAGGCCGAACTACGTTGACTCTGATTTCTCATTCTCTGATGAGAATACGTAGGCATAAAGTGCGACGCTTTGCCGAGTCATTTTTCTTTTCTTTTTCAGCCAGCCTTGATAGGTAGATAGAATAAAACCAACCCGTCCAAGTAAACACAACAAGCGAGGATCCCGTCGAGTACGACGGACGTGAGGGGTGCTAATACCTTCCCCTTGCGTAACCGACTCCCGAACCCAGACAATGGTTGCGACGACCTTGTCTTACCCTTTTTCGTCAGGTTTTTCCGATCGTTTCCTTTCCCGCTCTGAGGGATAAATAACGAAAGGTGGCGACTCTTCTGTTGTGCCGACACCTTATTTTCACGCAAGCGACAGCTGGCGACTCTGCTGGGGACTCTGCTGGGGACCGAACCCAGAATCTCTGGTTTTCTGGTTCCCTATGAGAGTCATTCCTAACGCTTGTATGTTTACTTGATGGGTTGCGTTTATTTATCGCATTTTACTTCTCGCACTTTATTTCCCGCATTTTATTTTCAGTATAATATGATTATTTGTGCTGTTGTGGGATGGGAGTTCTGATGAGTGAGAAGCCAGACCCAGGCTTGAGTGCACTATAGACTTAGAGTGGAAATTAGTGGGCGCGTGCTTGCTTTACAGGCACTAGTGTCTCATGAAATCCACGCTCAGACGAGGTTCATCCGGTTGGCTTCACTTTCAACCCTTTGGGTTGAGACGGTTGCTGGTTTGGTGGATTGTCGACTCTGGGGACCGATCATTTGTGATTCAGCTAAGTGAGGCCGCTTCATGAGCTGGTGATGCCACACCTTCTGGGTATCGTATCACCCCTCTTGAAAGTCTGTGACACTGATGAACGCATAGGATGCCGTACCTTGACTCAGTTTAGGTCCATACCTGTGAGTGGGATTGGGTTTATTGCAGGAAACTTTGACCTTCAGACTACCTGGTTTTCTCGACAGTGAATCAGTTTTGTTGGTACCAGGGTTTCTCAGTTGCAGATTTGTCTGTTCTTGATAGAGCAGGTTTTGATCAGAGGATCTCATCATCAGGTGTTTGTCTGTTCTTGATAGAGCAGGTTTGATCAGAGGATCTTGTCATCAGGTGTATGTCTGTTCTTGATAGAGCAGGTTTTGATCAGAGGATCTTATCATCAGGTGTATGTCTGTTCTTGATAGAGCAGGTTTGATCAGAGTATTGTCATCAGTTGTTTGTTCTTGATAGAGCAGATTATTGGGGTATGAAGATCTCATCAACAGATGTTGTTTGTTCTTGATAGAGCAGATTTTGAGTGGGGTCTGAAGATCTCATCAGCAGATGTTGTTTGTTCTTGATAGGGCAGATTTTTTATTTGGGGTCTGAAGATCTCATCAGCAGATATTTCTTGATCATACATCCGAGGTCCTTATTATCAGACATTTCTTCTTGACAGAGCAGAGTTATGACCGTGTATATGGTCCTATCAGATGGTCGTTCTTGGCATATCAGATCTGTGGTCTTACTCCGGGGTTTTCTTCTCATCAGTGGTCGTGGTTTTGTTGATACAAAATCTACGCAACAGCAGTTACTTGGATATATTATTGCATGGCTGCATTTTGCATTAGTTCGCATATTTATTTTGCATTCTATTAGCAGGTGTCTGTGTTGCAGGCGCATTTCGTACCCTGATTCTGGTGTCCCGAGCAATATGAGATATTTTCTTCCATGAATGGATCCAGTCTTATCACTGCATTGACACTATGTTGGCACGTTGACACCAAAATTAGGGGTGATCTCCTAAACGTACAGACACCCATGGCACTAGCATAATTCATCTTGCATGACAGAGGTCGGGGCTTGTCTTCTAACCCTTGTGTTTGCAGGTTTGACTCAGAATCGAGCAACTCAGACTAATGGAGCAGGTACAAGCTGAGTTGGGGAAAATCCAAAGCCAGTTGGGGAAGGTCATGAATGACATACAGGCAATGCGCCTGGACCAGCAAGTACTCAGAGAAGAGAATCAGCAGCTGCAGAATCAGTTGAGCTTTCTCATGGGAGTGGTGAGAAGTATGCTAAAAAAGGAGAGTGGTCAAGCACCCGAGGTGGAGACCAAAGTGCTTCCTCCATTGCCGTCATTGCCATCTGTGCTGAAGCCAAGTGGACCTCATGGATCCTCTACACAGCATGAAGCTCAAGACCTGTCTCGTCAGCAGCCGCGCCAGGCATCTCAGAATAACCCTGAAGGTCATAATCAAAAGAAGAAGCTACTTGATAGAGCTGTGGACCCAATACCTGTGAGTTATGCCCAGTTGTTGCCACTGTTGGTTCAGAACCATGTTCTCAAGCTTCGGACTTTGGATCCACCGGACGACGTGTCATCAGATTTTGATCTCATCACACATTGTGATTTCCACTCAGGAGCACCGGGGCACCATGTTGAAACATGTAAGGCTTTCAAGAATAAGATTCAAGACCTTATTTACTCAAGGACAATTAGGTTTGTGTCGGGCGGCATGAGAGCATCGGGAAAGTTTATCCCGTACCCTGCAGAAGAGGTGAATGCTTCCACTCCTTTGCCTGAAGCTGAGAAAGATCTTGAATATGTCCCGCGACTTTTGGTGACTGAATCGCCTCGCTCGCAGTTTCTACCTGGATCAAGTTCAAGGACGCAAGCGCCTAAACAAGGGACCGTTTCCATTCAGAAACGACGACCTCTTGCTCCTTGGCGGAAAGAATACCAGCACCAGAATCGAAAGAGGCCTCGCAACAACCTGGAAAGAAGGAATGATCCCCTTCATCATGTTCCCGTGCCACTCAGCCAGATTCTTCCATGTCTTATTCAGAGCTCGTTGGTGTATCCTAAAGATCTCAAGCCCGTGCCAGAGCCTTACCCTCCAGGGTACAATCCCCATGCTCAGTGTGGTTACCATGGTGGATCTCCGGGGCATTCAACTGAAGATTGCAAGGCTTTTCAGGCGAAAGTGCAACAGTTGATCGATAAAGGGTGCATTTCCTTTCCAGAAGGAGTTTTGGTTGTGCATGACAACCTCTCTGCCGTCTGAGCTCGCAGATTCAGAGGGTTATTTCCAGAAGCCAGTGGTCCAGACAGGCAGACGTCCTCAGCATTGGCAGTCCTCGGACTTTTTATCATTTGCATTTGTAGTTTCTTTTATGTTAGCTACTACTTGTTGTTAAACATTGTATGTTTCGAATGGTAATATTAATAAAGTGACTATGCATTTTTCTGAATTAATCATGTCGTTGTCACTCATTTACTGCATTGCACTGACACTTGCACTTTATTCACTCCACTTTACCACTATGATTAGCAAAGATTGGAGGGAGGATGATGAAACTGAATACTCATAACCGATGATCGTATGCTTTCAGATAAAACCTTGCCGATGAAGTACAAGGCATTGTTTCAAATCCCCTAAACACCGGAGAGATAAGGAAGAGAATCCCTTGTTAACCACTTCGAGCCGAGAAGTAGGAGTTTCTTTCGGACTTTTAAACCCTCACATCTTAACCCGGGGCAGGGTAGTTGCCAGTTAGCTTGATCGAGCGTTCAAGTCTTATAGAGGAGTGTTGTCCTTCGAGGACCAATCACATCATATTCCTCCCCAGAGGTCGTACCTCGTCAACCACAATGGCTGAACCTCACCAATCAGGAGTGAGACAGTTACAACTTTTCGGAGCAATCAAGGCAGCCAGTGTCGCACGACTCGTTCCAAAAGAAAAAAAAAGAAATAAGAAAGCCCGCTAAGTAAAAAAGAAAAGCTAGAAAGCAAATACTTAGGCAAAAATCAGGGCATCCCGCTGGACTTCAAAAAAAAATCGAAAAGAACTCTGAAGAGTCAGTCCAGGAAAAAATTAGGGAATCAAAAGAATGAAAAAGAAAGGATATAAAAAAAGAAAAATCCTCGAACAAGGACAAAGTTGTGCGGATACAGGCACCGAAAACGAAAAAGGAGTAACTGTCACTCCGAAACACCTTGTGAATTCTTTAACCAGTTGTCCCCAATATTCAACATACCTCTCGAAGAGGCGAGCGCTCGAGCTAAGTTAACTGAACTTTAGGATCGGAGATCATCACGTAGAGGGGGTGGGTACAAATCATAATTTGAGCCGACTATCCTTTGTTTCACGCACCGTGAACCCAACCACGATACAACCCTTAAAAGACCTAATTGAGGCAAGGTTTATTCTGAAAGCGCATTGCGATAAGGTTGAGTAACCTGACTCCTACATGATTTGCTAATCATATCCTTATTGTATTTTTCACTGATCGAATCAGCACTACGTTTGAACCCTTTGGTTCATTCGTCACTCACTAGCATGACACGTAAATGAGTGACAGTATATTTTTTCGAAATTTGCATAAACACTGCATTAAAATTACCATTCGTGAATAAACAATTTTAATTGTAGGTCAGTAATTGGTACGAAGGAACTCCAACAGAGAATAGTCAATCAGGACCGAATCGTAGCAGTCTGGATCAGAACGGTATGCTGTGAAACCCTGTGAATCCGGGGCATTGACTTCCTGTGAGTTTGGAATCAGTTTGTCTGAGGACAAGTCTCGGGGTATCAGTTGATTATGGGGCAGTTTATGCAAGAAGCGGTTGATCGGAAGTGAATCTTCTCGAGACCCAATCAGGGGCAGTTATCCAGAATTCTTGCGATTTGAGGGCAGATCCCTCCAGTGTTCAATCAGAGCATGTTGAGTCGCTCATCGCTCGTTCAGGGGAAAACTACTTCAGAGATATTGAAGCCAACCATGCTGAGAGTTGATTAGTGGAGGATGAATCTTCCCGTTGCACAGATGTTGGGGCAGGCCATCCGAAGATTGTCTTGTTGCCAACTGCTGTCTGTTCAGAATGATTATTCCCAAAAGTCGGATTGGGGCAAGTTGAATTATACTGGGGCAAGTTGTTCAGATGAGTTTGTTCACCCCAGCAAGAGTTGAGTGTCGGGGAATCGTGTCGTTACCCTGCCAAAACCTGAGCCTTCTGAAGAAGCCTCGCTGTCATTAGATTGTTATCCTACATCCTAACCTGTTACTTGGCTCCATGATTGGTAGTCTGTATTCCCTGTGTTGACATTGTTGAACCAGGATTATTTCTCAGCAGAGATGTACAGTTTGAGATTGTTTCCCCTATGCAGTTTGAGACTGCAGCAAATTGAGATGGCATTTATCCCTTATCAGAGTAGGGTCAAGATTAGCCTCAGTAGGGCGGGATTGATATCCCCGGCAGAGTATGGCCATCCCAAGCATTGAACGTTGATTAGCCTGATGTGCTATTTTCCCAAGTAGGTTGAGACTGAAGCTTTCCCTGACCGGCAGATTTGGGTTTATTTCCCCAACAGTGGGACTGATGCAATGTTGTATCCCCACAGAGTTCGAGTGTGACTCCCTCTCCCTCCGAGTCTAGGTCATTGACTCATTCCTCAAGTAGAGGTCGACGGTGATTCCCCCATTGAGTAATCTCTAGACGGGTAGATTTTGATGTCAGCCCGAGAAGAGTTGTTTCTCAGCAGATTGCTTCGTACCCCATAAGGACTTAGGGTGTTCAAAAAAGATCGTTCAGGGTTGTCTTCCTCGGTGAAGTGAGATTCAAGTTCAGTGATCGATTGTTATCTTCCGCAGATGTCAGAGTTGTTTCCTTGACAGGATCAGTACATCTCCAACAGAGTTGTACCATGAGTAGCTAAGGATTGATATCCCCAGCAGTGTTGATACACAGGTATTCCTCATCAGACTTATTGACCCAGCAAGTGTTACCCAGAAGGGTCAGTCTCCGTAAGGCGTATGCGAGATTATTCTCAGCAGATCAGGATTGATATCCCCGAAGCGGGACGATTCCTCTTTCTCCAGCAGAGTTCAGTAGCCTCTCCCCGCAGAGTCTGAACGCAAGATCGTGAGCATTGATATGTCTCCCCCGGCAGAGATGATTCTCTTCCCCAAGCAGACGCATCCTGAAGGAACGTCGCCTCCTCAGCTGAGTCAAGCGCCGAAGCATGGTTTCTTCCCCCGCACCGGGTCACAAGTGCAGGTTTCATAGAGATGTTTAGGCGCCGAAGCTCGTGTTTCCCCCCGCACCGGGTCACAAGTGCAGGTTTCGTAGGAAACTATTCGTACGCTGAAGTATGCAGTAACTGATGGTGCCAGACTGAAGTCTCCAGCGGAATTGAGATTCCCCACCAGAGTTGTATTCTCTTCCGAAGCCGGATGATTCCCCCTTCCCCAGTAGAGCATTGGAACAGTTGATGCTGTATTCCCCTGCAGAGTTGTACTCTCCCCCAAAGTCGGATGATTCCTTCTTCCCCAGCGGAATTGAAATTCCTCATCAGAGCCGTACCCTCTCCAGTGAAGCAGTTGGGACCATGAGTGGTTTCCCCTAGCAGAGCGTTGAATAGCTGATGCTGTATTTTCCCCAGAGTCGTACTCTCTCCAACGAAGCAGAATGATTTCTCCTTCCTCAGCCGAGTTTGCAGATCCCCCCAAGAGAGCCGAATCCTTGGAAGTTGATCAGACCATGATTGGTTTTTTCCCAGTGGAGTGTTGAGCAGCTGAAGTTGTTTCCCCACAGAGTTATCATCCCCAGAAGAATAGCCGAGACGGCCACGCAGCTTACTCCCGCGATTGATATCGCTTTCCTTCAACAGGTCCAGGTTCTCGTAGAGCTTCGTCCCCTGCAGTAGTCAACTGAAATAGTTTCCCCCGCAGCAGTCAACTGAAGTTGTGTCCCCTGCGGAGTCCAGTTGAGATTGGCGTGACCATGTTCTCCTCAGCAGGATGATTCCTCTATCTGAGTAGTTCTTTCTCCTTGACAGGAGGATTTCCCCCTCAGCATTTATTTTGCTGATAGGATCGCATCATTGTGCATGATTGCATAGCATTTAGCATGAACGCATAGCATTTCCACCGTGTAGAGCATGGCGCCGAAGCATATGCATCATAAACATAATATAGGTTGCTACCGTTCTTGTTTTGCAGGTGTTCCGCCGAAGGATCGGTCGCTCAGGATGATTCCTGACATTCTCCCCAACGAAGTCACTGGCTCAAGATGATTCTTGAGATCCCCAGCGAAGTCTTCAGTTCAAGATGATTCTTGAATCCTTCAGCAGGGCCGTTTGCTTAAGATGATTCTTAAGACCCCAGTGCAGTCTCCAGAGTTGGTTGCTCAAGTTGATACTTGGAGTCCCCAGCTCAGATCGCTCAGGATGATTCCTGAAGCCCCAAGAGAGCCGAATCCTTGGAAGCTGCTCAAGCCATGATTGGCTTGTCCCCAGCAAGAGTTGCCCAGGATGATTCCTGGAATCCCCAACAGAGTGTTTGCTCAGATGGTTATCAGTTCAAGATGATTCTTGAAGGTCCCCGACGGAGTTATTTGTTCAAGATGATTCTTGAAGTCCTCAGCAGAGTTGATTCCTCCAAAATGATTTCTGGACCCTCGGAGCGGAGTTACTTGATAGTCCTCCAGACTCCCCAGCGGCGAAGCGTCATCCCCAGCAGGTTTTCTAACGGCGAAGTTGAAATCTCCTTTGAAGACTCCATGATTGAAGTTTGACCGTGTTAATGAAGCAGTTCTTTCAGTTGATATGGAATGCCTGATGGCATGATCAACCTGATGGTTGAAGTCCGGCTGATGCCCGACAACGTTCTTTGAATGCCTGATGGCATGATCGACTATGTATTACCGGTTACCGTATGACCAATTCCCCAATGAAGTTTCTCCACTATGGCGGCGAGGTCAGATTATGTTTGTTTCCAGCGGCGATGGTGGATGCCTCTGACGGCGAAGTCAGACTATTTTGAACTCTTCAGCGGCGATGTTGGAGGTTTGTTCTGACGGCGAGGTCAGATTATGCTTGTTTCCAGCGGCGATGTTGGATGTTTTGACGGCGAGGTCAGATTATTCTTAATTCAGTCTCCCGCGGCGATGTTGGATATGTTGAACGTTTGTTTCTGGCGACGATGTCAGGAGATTATGTTTGACGATGATGTCAGGCTCTTTAGCTCCCCAGCAGAGATTATGTTTGTTCGACGGTGATGTCGAGTGTCTCTCAGAGTTATGTTTGTTGCTGGCGGCGATGTCAGATTGATTCAGTTCTCCAGCGGCGATGTTGGGTGTTTTGTCAGATTATCTTGCAGTTTTCCAGCGGCGATGTTGGGTATCTGTTTGTTTCCAGCGGCGATGTTGGATTTTAATGGTCCGACGGCGATGTCAGATGATTTAGTTTTCCAGCGGCGATGTTGGGCGTTTCTCAGAGTTCTGTTTATTTCTGGCGGCGATGTCAGGTTTGCTAGTTTTTCAGCGGCGATGTTGGGTGTTTTGTTTGGTTCCAGCGGCGATGTTGGGTATTTTGGTTGTCCGACAACGATGTCAGATCCTTTGGTTCTCCAGCGGCGATGTTGGATGTTTGTGTCTGGCGGCGATGTCAGTTGATCTAGTGTTCCAGCGGCGATGTTGGGTGTTTCTCAGATTCTTTTAGCTCTCTAGCGGCGATGTTGGGTATGTTGGATATTTGTTTGTTTCTGGCGGCGATGTCAGGTGGTCCTCCAACGGCGATGTTGGATGTACGTTTGTTTCCGGCGGCGATGTTGGGTGTTTCTCAGAGTTTTGTTTGTTTCCAGCGGCGATGTTGGGTGTTTTAGTGTTTCTGGCGGCGATGTCAGGTGATTCAGTTTTCCAGCGGCGATGTTGGGTATGTCAGATTCTTTAGTTTTCCAGCAGCGATGTTGGGTATTCTGTTTGTTTGACGGTGATGTCAGAGGATTTAATTTTCCGGCGGCGATGTTGGGTATTTCTCAGAGTTTTGTTTGTTTCTGGCGGCGATGTCAGGTGATTTAGTCTTCCAGCGGCGATGTTGGGTGTTTTGGTTGTCTGATGACAATGTCAGCGGAATTTAATGTGGATAACTGACGGCGATGTCAGATAAGTATTTCTCCAGATAGTTGCCGTGCAGCTATTATTCCAGTACTCGTGCAGTTGGCAAATTTCCGGGTTTACCGGTATTCAACCGTCTCGCACCTTGATTGGCTGAGAGCCGTTCGCCCTTCACCCAGTCAGGTCCAAGCCGTTTGAATAGGGGCAGCTGTTGCACCCCAAAATTTGACCAAAATTTATTTACCCATCAAGTGTTTGAAGGTTGATACCTTTGTCAGAAAGCTCAAGAAATCCTCAGAGGAATTGGTTGAAACCAAGGTTGTGTGCTTCATAACTTGAGAGTTGTGGGAGCTCCTCAGATGATTCTGAGACTATGAGGATGAACTTGAAGCTTTGAGAAAGCTTATGAGATGTCTTGAAAGCCATCATGAAGCCCAGAGTGGTCATTATACAAGGATTCATAAGATTCAACCATGAGTGGTAGAATTAGGGTTTGACTGGGTCAACCCTAGGTCAACTGGTGATCTGGAGAGGGTTGAGACCTAATCCAAGAGCCATGTGATCATGTAATTATGTATTGAAGTACTATAAGGATGATTCCTAGACCAACTCATCATGATTGAGGAGTTTGAGAAGTTTCAAGCTAGGGTTTCTAAGGATTGACAGTGTAAAATCCCCTAGTTTGATCCCTATCTTCCAGGCGGTTTCAGCTCAAGATGTGATTGTCATCTCATCTTCCCCACAACATGAATGTTGTAGAGCTTGTTCTTAGATTTAATTTGAGTGGTAGAAGTCCTTGATAGTATTTTCAAAGCTCAAGTTATGGTTTTGACAAATTACAGGTCATCTGAGGTATGTGAATCTGGGTCCTTGAAAGTCACCCAACTTGCAGACAACGTTTGCCCTAGTAGGATGACTCCTATGGATTCTTGGTTAACATGAATGTTGAAGAGCATCTTCTTATCTTTCTATAGAGTACTAGAAGTCCTTGATAGGATTTGTAGAACTCAACTTATGGCTTTGACAAGCCAAGGGCATTTTGGTCATTTGGAAGTTATAGGTCATTTCAAGCATAAGGCCATATCTCCTACTTCCAAGCTTCAAATGGAAAAATCTTCAACATCAAAGTTTCTTATAATGATGTTTTAAGGCTAGTAGTGTGGTCATGAGATGTTGAAAAGGCTCATATCAAAAAGTGATAAAAATGGCCTAAAAATGAGGCATAAGTTAATTCAAGTGAGATTGAAAATCATAAATCATAAGCTATAAGTCCAAACCATGTCATATGATAGGTCATTTTGACTCCAAATGACATTCTAAGAACAATGGTTCAGCCACAATTTTGATTTGAGGCTTGCATCATAGGGTTACTTTGGAAAAGTCTTGCTTGCATAATAAGGTACCATAGCAAAACAAGGAAAAACTCAATAAACAAGGTGTTTAAGCATTGTATCTCATCCAAAATATCATGTAAGGATAAATTCAAGTTGGTTACAAAGATTACAAGGGATATTGCATGAGATACCATGTGATGAGAAATGAAAAATCAAAATACCATTGCATGAAAACTTCAAGTTCTTACTAGATGATTCTAGGAGGTTCTAGACTGTTCTAAACCTCTCTATATAT
Source organism: Lathyrus sativus (assembly GCA_963859935.3). Lineage (NCBI taxonomy): Eukaryota > Viridiplantae > Streptophyta > Magnoliopsida > Fabales > Fabaceae > Lathyrus > Lathyrus sativus. The sequence goes on from OZ012741.1 coordinate 158,102,624, forward strand.
CAAGTGCAACTTGCATTGAGGAAAGGTTGGTGTTATTTGTGGTAGAGAAGAGAGAGTGAAACCCTAAAGCTTCATTTGCAAGTTGCTTTCAATCTCTTGATTTTTCTTCATTGCCATCTCATTTTTCTTCACAAACTTTCTCCATAAACATTTCTGAGTGTGTTCATATTGATTTGCAACTCCATTGATGAAGATTTGAAGGTATTCACATTGAATTTGCAAGAAGGAAAATTACATTGGATCTTGAAGTACAAGCCCTCTACATCTAATCTTTTGCAAACAGAAGAAAATTCATCATCTAGGGAGCATTCTTGAAGAGTTGCAAGGCCTGAATTGAAGAGTTTCATCACCTACCATTCCAAGAAGCCAGGTATGCAAAACCATTTCTACACCCTAATCTAGGCATGGCTAGGGTAAATTATTAGCATAGAACTATTAGAGACAATTAGGTGGTCATTTTTGATGAGTTTGAGACCAATTGGAGAAGTTTCATTAATGGATGTCATTTCTTTAATGAGCAAGAACATGTCATATATTGAATGTTAAGGCAAGATGATTAGCTAGTTTTGATGAGTGTAACATAAGGGTCATTTTGATATAAAGAGAATTAAGTTTGGTGGAGGTCGAAAGTTGATGATATTTTGAGATTGGTTTGGTTTCCCATTCGGTTTGGATGATGGAGGGTGTTTCAATGCAAACCAATGGCACAGTCGTGTTCAGCTTGGAAAATAGGCCAAGATTGGTTTTTACATTGTGGATTTTGGACGAGAAATGAGAGAGAACGATGGAGTAGAAGTTCTGTGCATGGAATGTATTTCATGGTGATTTTCTGAAAACCCTAGCGCGAGGTAGACGATGATGCTTTAGCCGTTGGATAACACGCTTGATCTTGACTCTAAAACTGATCCTATGGCCCAGATTCAAACAAAACGAGAGGGAAAGTCAGCACGCGTATGAAACGCGGCGTTTCATTAAAACGCCTCTGCTGGGCTTAAGTGGAATTTCTATTCAAACCCCCCATATGAGGCCCATTCCAACTTTAACTATAATTCATTGCTTTATACACCGCCAGTTTTCCATTTTCTTTGTGATTTTAATAATTGTTTTTCTGATTTTAAATGGGCCTGGCACTTTTCTTTTCACACCTCCCAGTTAAGCCCAAGCGCGAAAACTAACTGAATATTATTGCTTCTTGCACCCATGTTCACATTTCCATTTTATTTTCACTCCAACTTTTATTTTAATTTAAAAATTCATATTAAATAGAAAAATCACTATTTCTCAATGGGATTTTTTTCCCCACTTTCCATTTTTTGTCAAGAAAAATATAAAATCATAAAATTGCCATTTTATTTCATTTTAGTATTTTTTGTATATTTTTCATTTTTATTGCTTTTTAATGCTTTTAAGTTGATACCTTAATTTGTAGAATTTAGTTTAGGTAGTTCCCTTAGTATTTTTAATTCAATCTTTTTAGGATGATTAGATATATGTTTTAAGTTCCCCCTGGATTAATTCCATATTTTCGTGATGATTTTTAGGATAGTTTTGATTAGGTAATTCTAGGTTGTGTAGAATTAGGTTAAAACTTCAACATAGGTCCATAATAACTTTAGATTTTGGGTTTTTTAGGACAATTTAGACTATGGGGAATATATGGGTATTAAGGGTAAGTATGTAGGATCCCTTAGAAATTATATTAGGATTTAATATAGTGGTCTGCTATTTTTAGTTGATTTTTGTATTGGTTGATTGTTTGTGTTGCCTTTAGGGCATGTTTGCTTTAGTTTGCTTTGCTTTGGAGTTTTCCTTTGGTTTGAGGAGCTTGGTATCTCATTGTGGGGCATTGAGGAGCATAGTAGAAGATTGGAAGATTCATTGAGGAGCTTGAGAGCTTGTTTTTGTTTCTCTTTTTGTTGTTTTAGGGTTAGGATTAGTGTTGCACCCCAAAATTTGACCAACCGGGTCCCGTATCTGGTTCGATGTTTCGACGCATGACCGCATTCGCATTTGCATATCACATACAGTGCATTTTTCAGTTGTTTTGATTTTATCAGGATCATAGCCCTCGTCTCGCGTCTCTGGTGTTTTTAATCCGTTTAGATAGATAAAATCGTGTTTTTAGGGATATTTCGGTGTCCGTTTATTTTTACCGGCTATTTTGTTGCGCTCTCGCAGTGTTATTTGTCGTTCGGTGCTATTTTTGTTCCTTCGGGAGTTATTGTGATTTTTCTGGATTTTATTAGATTTTATTAGGGTTTTAATAGATTTTTAATCATTTTAGGATAAAATAGAATATTAATAGATTTTTCTTTTAGAATATTAATTGAATTTTGAATATATTTTTAGATATAGAATATTAATAGGTTTTTAACATTTTTAATAGTTTTAATCTTTTTTGGAATTTGTTAGAAATTAAATGGCTTCATTAAAATAAATAGGCTTCATTTTTAATAATAGGATAAATAGAAGAATATAGATTTCTTTTATAATAAATAATATAGGTTATATTAGGGATTTAATAGAGATTTAAATCAGTTTTAGGATATTATAGAAATTTAATAGATTTTAGATTAGTGGAAGTATTAGAGTTTTATTGGTTTAGAGTTTAGTTAGAGTTAACTAGGTTTAATCATCAGTTAGTTGGTTAATTAGGATTAGATTTTAATCAAGTTTTAACCATTTTTTTTAATTATTATTCAGAGTTCTTTTGGGTTTTATTTCCATTTTCGTATTGGGCCAGTTTTGGATGGTGGAGGCCCAGTTTGTGGCCAATTTTCGTCCAAGTTTCCAGAAGAATCCAGAAAAGCCAAGTCCTATAAATTCTGAGTGTACACGTGTTAAGTGCAGAAGGAGCCACATATCACACTTCACCTCTCACCACATCACTCTCACTCTCTTCCTCTCTCTGCCACGCCCACGCCACGTGGCGCGCATGCACCGTCCTCCTCCACTAACTGTGACACTTGTCCTTCTCTGAGCCTCCACCGGTTGCATGGCTGGCGGCCATGCAACCACCGCAACAGTTCATCGCCGGCCACCCTACCCGTCACCGGAAAACCCTAAAACACCCAAGAATCCCCAGAATTCCGATCAAACTTCATCTTCTCCGATCTACCTCTGATCCCACCTTCATCATACTAACATTTTTCCAGAAAATTCGTTATGATCTTCATTTCGTTTCCAGAAACATACAACAATCATCATCTCCAGACTCAAACAATCAAGAACAACAAGCTTCAGCAAGAACATTCAATATCATTACCAGAATCATCTTTCATTCAAGATTGGTGAACCTTCAAGCCGTTTCCCAGAGAACTTGAAGAATATTCATCAGAATACTCAACGAGGACACCATCCAAGATCTTCATTCAACGTTCAAGAACAACAACTACAGATCTTCAGTAACAACTTCAAAGCCTTCCGATCTCGCAATCTCCAACTCCGATCTTCGCATGCGGCTTCAGATCAACTATCTGGCTCCAAGAATCTCCAGTGATTTTTCCGAAACTCAAAGATCTCCAGATTTCTTCAACAAACATCACAAATCCTCCAGATCTTCATGCATTTTCCAAAACGTTCAACATCGTTCATCAATTCCATCCGATCTTGTAAGTTCATCAAGCAACTTCGTGCATGTGGATCCTTCCAGATCCTCAACGAACGACTTCATCTCCAGAAATCTCCAGCAATATCCTTCATTACGGCTTCAAAAGATTCTTCAGAGCCCTCAGCAACTACCGGTCCCCAAGAACGTCAAAGGATGGGTGTTGATTCCAGCGATTTGCAGTTCTTATGACGTTGTAGTTTTGATTCATTTGTTCTTTGGTGAGATTTGAATGAAGTTTGGTAGTAAGGTGTTGTGAGAAGTTTGCGAGAGAGAAGATAGGGAGACGGCGGCGGTGGTGAGTGTGAGGAGAAAACTAGGGTTACACATTGGGAGATGGACGAAGGGAGAGGAAGGCTGTGAGTGGACTGGGCCGGGCCCATCAGTGGTTGTTGTCCGTACACCCCCTCATTTTGCCATCCCCCCGTTTTTTTGGCTTACTGATGGATTGGGCCCATTTGCTACTAACACCCTCCGTTTTTACTTTCCTTCCCTAGTTTTTTTTGTTGTTTCTGTTTGTTTTTTCTGGGCTGGGCCCAATGTGTTTTTGCTGCTTAATCACCCCTTATAACTGGTGTACCCCCCTCCCTTTTTTGTTTCTTTTCTTTATCTTGTTTATTTTTTAGAAGCAAAAAAATAGAAAAAGAAAAGATTATATTTGAAGAAAATATAAAAAAAAGGAATATAAAAAAAGAATATTGAAAAAAAATATGTGAAAAATAGAAAAGAAAAAAGAAAAGTGAAAAAGAAATATTGAAAAGAAAAAGAAATAATATTGAAAAAATAGAGAAAAAATATATTGGAAAAAATAGAAAAATAAAAGGAAAGAGAAAAAGAAATATAAAAAAGAAATATGAAAAGAAAATAGTGAAAAAGAAATATGGGAAAAATAGTGAGAAAAAATATAGAAAAATATTGAAATAGAAAAAAGAAATGGAAAAGAATAGAGAAAAAATAGTAAAAACTATTAGTGTAGATTTAATATTTTTTAGAGTACATTTTTCCATAGGAGTATATTTTACCCTTTTAGAGATAGCTTAGAAGTCCACTTGTTAGGGGACTTTTTCATTTGATTTTTCCATTATAGATGGATAGGATAGTATTTCCTAGGGGTTTATTTTCAGTATTCAACCATTGTAACCATTTTTCAGAATGTTAATAAAACGAGATTTGAGTTGTGGTCCCGAAGTAGCCGAACTACAGCTGCTCTGATTCCTTGTACCAGATGAGGATATGTAGGCACAAGATGCGATATCCTAGCGAGCACACTAACAACTGACCTTTGTTCTCTCGCTGCTGTGCGATCGAGACTTTCTCGCTGACGACTGGTTGTTATCTTTTTTTTTTCTCTCTTGCCCGAGTGCATTTGAGACCAGACCGTAGTTTTTCCCATAGGTTCCCGTACCTTTAAAACCAGTTGATTTTATCACTGCTGTGTGAGAATACCCTGTTTAGCCGTAGTTAGCCTGAACTACGTAAAGCTCTGATCTTCCATGCAGTGTGGAAGTACGTAGGCACAAGACGCGAGGTCTTGGCGAGCCATTTCCCCGTAGTCCCGAACTACGTTGACTCTGACTTTCTCTCTTGAGAATATGTAGGCATAGAGTGCGACACTCTATCGAGTCAATTCCCTTCCGTTTAGATTTAGCAGCCGTAGATAGATTGTTTTTGCATCCTTTAGACAACCCAAGCAAGCGTGGATCCCGTCGAGTACGACGGATGTGAGGGGTGCTAATACCTTCCCCTTGCGTAACCGACTCCCGAACCCAGGTTTTGGTTGCGATGACCATACCTTTCCCCGTTTTTTGCGAGGTTTACTTCGAGCGTTTCCTTTCCCTCCGTTGGGATAAATAATGCACGGTGGCGACTCTTCTGTCAGCCGGCGCCGATTTTCGCAGTAGCGACAGCTGGCGACTCTGCTGGGGATCCAACGTCCCCTAAGAGAGAGTCAATCCTAGCGTTTGTTTGCTTGTCTATTGGTGTTTATTTATTGATATTATCTGTTGCTGTTGGGGTGTGACGGGTGTTCTATGATTGAGTGAGAAGCCGGACCTGGGCTTGAGTGCACCTTAGACTTAGAGTAGAGATTAGTGGGCGCCTACCGGCTTTGCTTGTATTAGTGTCCCGCGAAATCTACACTCATACGAGGTTCTTCTGGTTGGCCTCTTGTCCCACCCTTTGGGTGGCTCGGGTTGCTGGTTAGTTGGATTGTCGACTCTGGGAACCGATCATTTGGAAGTTAGCTAAGTGAGGCCTCTTCAAGACTTGATGATGCCACTCCTTCTGGGAATCGTATCGTCAGTTTTGAAAGTCTGTGACGCTGACGACCGCATAGGATGCCGTACCTTGTCAGATATAGGTCCATACCTGTGAGTGGGGGGGGGAGGGGTTTACAGGAAACTTGACTTCCAACCTACCCGTTATTTTGGTCTTCTCTTCAAAGCGAGCGTACTCCGTCAGCAGCGCAGCAGTATTCAGATTTGTGTGGGGGCTGTGGTCCCGTTGTTTGCTGCATCTTGCATATCATGTGCATATCAGTGTTGCATCATATTGCATATCATCCTCCAGTTAGCCAGAGTTCTGATCCAGCCTTTGTTTCCTGAAGGTGATTACCCGGAGTTTGGATTGAGCAGCTGTTGATTGTCAGAAGACCTACCTAGGGGTTGAGTAGATTTGAGCAGAATCGAGCATTGAAGTCAGCTGAAGATTATTGGTAGCTATGTCTGAAGGCAATTTCCAGTCTCCTAACACTTTGACGGGGTTCACTATGACGTCCAACCCTTTGTATGATTCTATGGAAGACTTCTCGCAAGCGAACAACGTTACTGCAGACCAAGTTGTACAGCCTTCTGTTGAGAACCGAGATCGACATGAGCAGTTTATTGCCCGATATGAGCGTCCTCCTCCTGTTAACAATCAAGGTGTTGCTTTCCCTGGGATGAATTACCGAAGAGATATTCCAATAGCCAGGATGGTAGATCCAAGAGATCTTGAAAAGGATAGAAGACTCCGAGCATTAGAAGAGAAAGTTGAAGCTTTGAGAGTCAAAGATGTTGTTAACCTGGATGCTGTAGACATGTGTTTGGTTTCTGACCTGGTGTTGCCTTATAAGTTCAAAGTGCCGAAATTTGAGAAGTACATGGGAGATAGCTGTCCGAAGCAACATTTGATGATGTTCTATCGAAGAATGACTTCGTTTGTGCGAGATGACAAACTGATGATTCATTGCTTTCAAGATAGTCTGACTGGGGCATCTTTGAGGTGGTATATGCAGTTAGAGAGAAATCAGATTCAGTCATGGATGGATTTAGCCAGAGCTTTTCTGAAGCAGTACGATTATAACCTAGACATAGCTCCTCATCGCATGCAGTTGCAAGAGTTGTCTCAAGAGAACAATGAGCCTATCAGGAAGTATGCTCAGAGATGGAGAGAATTTGCTGCTAGAGTGCATCCACCGCTGTTAGACCGAGAGCTGACGAGCATGTTTGTAGATTCCCTACAAGATCCGTACTTCGAAAGATTGCTTGGACTTCCGTTAAGTTTCTCTGACGTGGTGACATTAGGAGAACGCCTTGAGTATGCCATAAGAATTGGGAAAATTCAGATTACTTCAAATGATCAAGCTGGTGAAACTGAATATCCTTGTGACTATCAGCGTGAAGATGGATTTGAGATCAATGCAGTCATGCCAAAGGTTGAATATCCTCGAGACGAATCAGTGAATTTTGTTGGTTCTTCATCTAATCAGATATCAGAACCTCCTGTGGCTTGTTATACTGGACAGACAGCCGTGCCTGGCGCACCCTATCAGGAATCTTATGTCGCTTCCATTGCAAAGCAGCGAACTCGTGGCCGAGGTTATCAGAACCAGCGTCAGAATCAGAACAGACCTCGTAGCAATTTGGAACGAAGGAATGGTCCTTCTCACCCAGTGCCTATGCCGTATAGCCAGCTGTTACCATCTTTGATCCAGAGTTCTTTGGTGGAACCTAAAACTCTTAAGCCAGTTCCAGAACCTTACCCTCCTAGGTATAATCCCCATGTTCAGTGTGGTTATCATGGTGGCTCTCCGGGGCATTCAACTGAATATTGTAAAGCGTTTCAGGCGAAAGTACAACAGTTGATCGACCAAGATTGCATTTCCTTTCGAGAAGGATTTCTGTTTGTTCATCCCAACCGCTCAGCTGTCTAAGCTCGTAGACTCGAAAGGTATTCCCCAGCAAAAGCCAGTGATTCAGACAGGCAGGCGCCCTCAGCATTGGCAGTCCTCAGACCTTTATATCATTTGCATCTGTAGTTTCTGTTCTGTTAGTTACTACTTGCTTTTAAACATTGTATGTTTCGAATGGTAATAATAATAAAGTGACTATGCATTTTCTGAATTAATCATGTCGCTGACGCTCATTTACTGCATTGCACTGACACTCGCATTTTATTCACTCCACTTTATCCCTGTGACTAGCAAAGATTGGAGGGAGGATGATGAAATTAAACTCATAACCGATGATCGTATTGCTTTCAGATAAGACCTTACCGATGACGTACAAGGCATTGTTTCAAATCCCCAAACACTGGAGATATAAGGAGTTAGTCCCTTGTTAACCACTTCGAGCCAGGAAGTAGAAGTTTTTTCGGACTTTTAAACCCTCACATCTTAACCCGGGGCAGGGTAGTTGTCAGTTAGCTTGACCGAGCATTCAAGTCTTACAGAGGAGTGTTGTCTGTCGAGGACCAATCAGTTTATACCTTTCAGTGGTTAAACCTCACCAATCAGGAGTGAGACAGTTACAATCCTTTCGGAGCAATCAAGACAACCAGTGTCACACGACTTTGTTCCAAAAGAAAGAAAGAAAGAAAGCCCGCTAAGTAAAAAGAAAGAAAAAGCTGGAAAGCTAATACTTAGGCAAAAATCAGGGCATCCCGCTGGACTTCAAAAGAAAACGAAAAAAACGAAAAGAACTCAAAAGGAGTCAGTCCAGGCAAAAATTAGGGAATCAAAAGAATGAAAAAGAGGGATAGAAATTTTCCCCCAGCAAGTCACAAAGTCGTGTACACAGACACCGAAAGCGAAGAAGGAGTAACTATCACTTCGGAAATCCCTGTGAGTTCTTTAATTGTGGTTCTTACCATTCAACATACCTCTCGAAGAGGCGAGCGCTTGTGCCAGGTTAACTGAACTTTAGGATCGGAGATCATCACGTAGAAGGGGTGGGTACAAATCAAAATTTGAGCCGAATATCCTTTGTTTCGCGAACCGTGAACCCGACCACGATACAACCCTTAAAAGACCTAATTGAGGTAGGGTTTATTCCGAAAGCGCATTACGATAAGGTTGAGTAACCTGACTCCTTCTTGACTTGCTAGTCACATCCTTGTTTTTCACTGACCACGTAAGCACTACGTTTGAACTTTGGTTCATTCGTCACTCAATCATAGCATGTAAATGAGTGACAGCTCAAAATTTCTTTCAAAATTTGCATAACCACCGCATTAAGATTACCATTCGTAAATAGACAATTTTAATTGTAGGTTAGTAGTTGACATGAAAGAAATTCCAGCAGGGAATCGTCAAGCAGGACTGAGTAATTCAGTAGTCTGAACCAGAATGGTGTATGTTGTGAAGACCTGTGAATCAGGGGCATTGACTTCCAGTAAGTTCAGAATCAGCTAGTCTGGGGACAAGTCCTGAAGCTTCAGTTGATTATGGGGCAGTTTGCTTAAGAAGCAGTTGATCAGAAGTGAGTCTTCTCAAGAACCAATCAGGGGCAATTATACAGAGCGTGGAGATTTGAAAGCAGATACTTCAGGTGGATAATCAGATCGGGTTAAGTCGCTAGAACGCTCATTCAGGGGCAAGTTACCGCAGAGAATGTTGAAACCAACTGGGTTGATTGGGGTTTAATGGAGATTGAATTTTGTTGTCGTACAGATACCGGGGCAAATAATCTCGAGGTCGTCTCGTAGCAAGCTGTTCAGAGCAAGTACTCCCAGGAGTTAGACTGGGGCAAGTTGTTCAAGCCAGTCTTGTTATCCCCAGCTGAGTGCACTGGGGCAAGTTGTTCAAGCCAGTCTTTCTATCCTCAGCTGAGTGTACTGGGGCAAGTTGTTCAAGCCAGCCTGTTTATCCCCAGCCAGAGTTGAGTATCGGGGAATCATGTCAATACCCTTATCAAAAACCTGAACCTTTCAAATAAGAAAAGGCCTTGCTGTCGTTGGATCATTATCCTACAGATTAAACCTGTTGCGTGTCAGTAACCAGTCGTTCCCAAAGTCCAGTTCTCGCCTGGAAAACCGGTAACCAGTTCTCGTCTGGCTCACCTTTCCGTAAACATCAGTTCCCGTCTGGTGTAGTTTATTGTAAGCATCAGTTCCCGTCTGGTGTAGTTTATTGTAAGCATCAGTTCCCGTCTGATGTAGTTTATTGTAACTAGTTCTCGTTTGGTCACCGTTTCTTCAAGTGTTGTGTCAGTTCTCGTCTGGTACATGTCGTCGCGTAATCAGTTCTCGTCTGATCATCGTGTGTTTTATCCTATGTGTTATACCAGTTCTCGTCTGGTGTACGCCAGCTTTCAGCCAGTTCTCGCCTGGTTGTCTATGCCTCAGTCTGTTATCCAGTCAGCCCCGTCTGATGTCCAAACCAAATCAATTCTCGTCCGATAACCTATTTTCTTATCAGTTCTCGTCTGGTAGCCTACCTCTGAATGCTAGTTCTCGTCTAGTATTTTCCATATCTTCCACTGTGTACATAGTCCATGTGCATCCTAAACCAGAAAAACAAAAACCTAAAGGTACCTGACCCAGTAATTTCCAATGACCCACATGTTGTCAGGTTCCCCGATACGAAGCTCGACGGATACCAGTGCTCCGAGTAATGTTGGAATTCCTTGTGGATGTTCTTAAATCAGAATTGTTACTCTTCAGCAGATGAAAGTTGCGTATTATCCCCGGAAGAGTCGAGATTGTATTGCTATCCCATATCAGAGTAGGATCAGGAGTATCCTCAGCAGATTAAGATTGATATCCTTGATAGTAGGGGCATTTCCAGCAGTAAGCCGTTTACAATCAACCTCAGTTTGGGTCAATCCCCGCAGAGCACAATCAGTTGCCAATGGTTTGAAGGGAGCATCCCCAAGCAGAGTAGTTTTCTTTCCCCAGTGAAGTCGCCAAGCAGGGTTGCCTTTCCATTTCTCCAGCAGGACAGTTATCCCCAGCGGATTTGGTTTCCCTTTTTCCAGCATTTATTTTGCTGAGATGGTTCTGTGACTTTGGTTCATCCCCAGTAGAGTTGACGCTTCCTTCGGCACTTATTTTGCCAAGTGGTTTTCAGACCTGGCGTTCTCTGGAAGCTCGAGCCTGCATTTACATTTGCATATATAGTCATTGCATTTACAAACACATAGCATATTCACGCCGTCTGGGCATCGCATTTTCAAACAGAACGCATATCATTTCCATGCCATATAGGACATTGCATCATTCTCAAGCATACGCATGTCGAAACATGGACCAGGTTGGTTACCTCATTGGATTTCGAATTTGTTCCCCTGCAGAGTTGTGTGGTTAAGCTTCTCTTCTTCCCCAGCAGAGTGATTCTTCATTTGGTTGTTACGTCAGCATAGGAAAAAAAACAACAACAAAGATTGGCATGTATCAGATTTCTGAAGCTGCGACCTGTTGACAGAATGGGTGTCGAGCAGTCGATTCAGAATTTCCCCAGGAGAATTGTCCTCAAGTTCGCTGTGAACTGTGAGTTGACAGGATTTGATCCCATAAGAGAGATGGGAATCAAGTCGTTTGCTTTTCGAAGCATTATTCCAATACTTGTGGCGTCACACAGGTGATTGGTGTAAAGGAGAAGAAAATTTATCAGAAAATTGACCAATTGTTGCCGTGACAACCAAACTTCAGTTTATGGGAGGCTATTCCTCAAGCAGTTTTGCAGTATATTCCCGCGGTTGGCAAATTTCAGGGTTTCATTTGTATTCAACCGTCATCTACCTTTGAATGTTTGAAGGCTGAGCGCTCTTCACCCATTCAGGTCGAAGCCGCTTGAATAGGGGCAGCTGTTGCACCCCAAAATTTGACCAACCGGGTCCCGTATCTGGTTCGATGTTTCGACGCATGACCGCATTCGCATTTGCATATTACATACAGTGCATTTTTCAGTTGTTTTGATTTTATCAGGATCACAGCCCTCGTCTCGCATCTCTGGTGTTTTTAATCTGTTTAGATAGATAAAATCGTGTTTTTAGGGATATTTCGGTGTCCGTTTATTTTTACCGGCTATTTTGTTGCGCTCTCGCAGTGTTATTTGTCGTTCGGTGCTATTTTTGTTCCTTCGGGAATTATTGTGATTTTTCTGGATTTTATTAGATTTTATTAGGGTTTTAATAGATTTTTAATCATTTTAGGATAAAATAGAATATTAATAGATTTTTCTTTTAGAATATTAATTGAATTTTGAATATATTTTTAGATATAGAATATTAATAAGTTTTTAACATTTTTAATAGTTTTAATCTTTTTTGGAATTTGTTAGAAATTAAATGGCTTCATTAAAATAAATAGGCTTCATTTTTAATAATAGGATAAATAGAAGAATATAGATTTCTTTTATAATAAATAATATAGGTTATATTAGGGATTTAATAGAGATTTAAATCAGTTTTAGGATATTATAGAAATTTAATAGATTTTAGATTAGTGGAAGTATTAGAGTTTTATTGGTTTAGAGTTTAGTTAGAGTTAACTAGGTTTAATCATCAGTTAGTTGGTTAATTAGGATTAGATTTTAATCAAGTTTTAACCATTTTTTTTAATTATTATTCAGAGTTCTTTTGGGTTTTATTTCCCTTTTCGTATTGGGCCAGTTTTGGATGGTGGAGGCCCAGTTTGTGGCCAATTTTCGTCCAAGTTTCCAGAAGAATCCAGAAAAGCCAAGTCCTATAAAGTCTGAGTGTACACGTGTTAAGTGCAGAAGGAGCCACATATCACACTTCACCTCTCACCACATCACTCTCACTCTCTTCCTCTCTCTGCCACGCCCACGCCACGTGGCGCGCATGCACCGTCCTCCTCCACTAACTGTGACACTTGTCCTTCTCTGAGCCTCCACCGGTTGCATGGCCGGCGGCCATGCAACCACCGCAACAGTTCATCGCCGGCCACTCTACCCGTCACCGGAAAACCCTAAAACACCCAAGAATCCCCAGAATTCCGATCAAACTTCATCTTCTCCGATCTACCTCTGATCCCACCTTCATCATACTAACATTTTTCCAGAAAATTCGTTATGATCTTCATTTCGTTTCCAGAAACATACAACAATCATCATCTCCAGACTCAAACAATCAAGAACAACAAGCTTCAGCAAGAACATTCAATATCATTACCAGAATCACCTTTCGTTCAAGATTGGTGAACCTTCAAGCCGTTTCCCAGAGAACTTGAAGAATATTCATCAGAATACTCAACGAGGACACCATCCAAGATCTTCATTCAACGTTCAAGAACAACAACTACAGATCTTCAGTAACAACTTCAAAGCCTTCCGATCTCGCAATCTCCAACTCCGATCTTCGCATGCGGCTTCAGATCAACTATCTGGCTCCAAGAATCTCCAGTGATTTTTCCGAAACTCAAAGATCTCCAGATTTCTTCAACAAACATCACAAATCCTCCAGATCTTCATGCATTTTCCAAAACGTTCAACATCGTTCATCAATTCCATCCGATCTTGTAAGTTCATCAAGCAACTTCGTGGATGTGCGACGCTTTGCCGAGTCATTTTTCTTTGATGAGAATACGTAGGCATAAAGTGCGACGCTTTGCCGAGTCATTTTTCTTTTCTTTTTCAGCCAGCCTTGATAGGTAGATAGAATAAAACCAACCCGTCCAAGTAAACACAACAAGCGAGGATCCCGTCGAGTACGACGGACGTGAGGGGTGCTAATACCTTCCCCTTGCGTAACCGACTCCCGAACCTAGACAATGGTTGCGACGACCTTGTCTTACCCTTTTCGTCAGGTTTTTCCGATCGTTTCCTTTCCCGCTCTGAGGGATAAATAACAAAAGGTGGCGACTCTTCTGTTGTGTCGGCACCTTATTTTCGTGCAAGCGACAGCGGCCCTTAGTGGCAAATTTGCGATGGCCTGTATTGGCGGCCTTGATGGCAAATCGGTACCACATGCATATGCACAGTTGAGTCGCATTGTTGAGTCACATGAAGTTGCATAATTATGTTAGTTGTATATTAATGTTGTTTTACGTGAGATATAGATTGTTGCAGTTGTTGTCGATGATGTTTATGATTTCAAAACTTATAATGCTGTGATGAGTTTCTGGCATGTTTTCTATCATGCTCTATGTTATATTATTGATATCTCACCCCTTTTCCGTTGTATGTTACCTCCTCTGCTGGTAATTTGCAGGTAGTCAGGAATGAAGTTCTGCTTTGTCGTTTAAGTTGTCGTTGGTCGCTCTGATACGTAGCACTCTTGGGGGGATGGACGTTTTATCGTTATTACTTTAGTTGATGTCTTGTTGCTGAACTTGTTACAGTATTTTCATTAAATTGTTTTAAATTGAACGTATTGTAAGCTTTACTACAATTCCGTTGGAATAAGAATTGGTTGCATTATGAGTTAAATGTTCATCCAAATTCGTGCTATGTATCATCACTGAATACATGTTGTCCAATTAAACGGTGAAATGTATGTTTTTGTAAGTCGAATATGTGACACCTCTGTTGCGTCTCAGTTTTTGTGCGTGTGACGATCGTCACGACTCCATGACGGTCGTCATGCCTACAAAATTCGTGCACTCTGATTTTGATTTATTTTAAATATGCGTTGGGTTAGAACGGGGTGTTACAGTACCCATTGCCATTCGAGGTCTAGCAGCGACGACGAGCCTCGTGACCTGTTGTCCTAAGAGATTATGGCTATGCGCCTACCCAGAGGGCTTGAGAAACCCTCACCCTTGGGTACATATGATGGCACTACAGATCTAGACAAGCATATCAAAAATATTGATGCTTTGCTCGATTACCGTGGCGTCAGAGGTGCCATCAAATGTAGATTGTTCCCAACCATGCTGAGCAAGGGAGTAATGAATTGGTACAAGAGGCTCCCCGACAAATACATCACATCTTCGAGGCAGTTAGGGAAGATGTTCTCCAGGCACTTCACAACCTCTCATCGTCACCCAAAAACATAAGACTCCATTGAGGCCATCATTCAAGGGAAAGAAGAGATGCTTTGAGCATATATCGAAAGGTTCAACAAAGAAGTTGTCCAGGTCTCCATGGTTGACAATATGAAAAATTTCTTACTCGAGCGAGGACTCCATCCCCGAACTGAATTTGCCAAGGCGGTTGGCATTGAGACTCCAGCGACGCTGGACACCTTCCTCCTCAAAGCGCAGGCGTACATCTAGTACGAAAAGAAGGAAGCGGTGAGCTCCACCCAGAATTTGAGACACCAAAAGAGTGTCAGATCCTCTAGGCAAGACGGCCCCACTACGTCTCGTCAGGTTGAGAGAAGATAAGATGACCGCCCACGGGAGTCCCGAGATAACAAAGGACCTTCTGTCCGTTTTCACGAGTATACTCCACTGACCGTCTCTCGAGAGAAAATTCTCTCCGAGTGCGCCAACTCTGAGTTCCGAAAAGTAGGGGTCTGCTTCCCTAAACAAATAGCGGCCAAGCCAAATAAGATAAGTTGAAGTATTGTCGGTTTCACAAGAGCCACGACCATATGATCGAAGATTGTATACATCTCAAGGATGCAATTGAGATCTTAATCAGGGACGGGCACCTAAAACAGCTCACCAAGAAGAAGGACGCTCCTAAGCAGGATGCCTAGGAGTCAAAGAAAGTTGAGGAGGAGGTACCTTTCTTAGAAGAAACCAGTCTTTAGGTCACCATGAGCATCTCGCGGCCCAAAGACTTCTACATCCCCGAGGAGCTCAGTGTTCCCCTTTATTTCACTGCACACATATGTTGCACCCCAAAATTTGCCCTCTATTTTTCTAGTTTTGACTTGCTTTTGTTTCGCATTTCATTTGCATCATCATTATCATATTTCGCATTGGTCTTCTAAGACATGGGATCAAGAGTTTGCTCTGAGCCAAATCATCAAGTATCAAGCTTATTTTCTTCAAGAATTGTCGGGCACCAAGGATTTAGGGTTTCATCAGTCATGGGGTTCAAGTTCGTTGGCAAGCTTATGTATAACTGGCTCAGAATCAGGATTTGTTTCTCATAGTGGATAAGAGACCAGGTTTATCAGGACAATGACATGGTTTCGAGTCAAGCGTGGTTGTTCAATCACGATCAATATCAGAGGAAAGTTTGACCTAGTTTCCATGTTCAAGTACCTATCAGTCCAATTAGAGTCCACCTATGGATATATTTTCCCAAGGATTGATTCAGACAAACCCTAAGGTGATTTGGTGAATTGAAATGGTTGTCGTTGTTGCAAGTTATTCTGTGTTAACTACGTGCATTTAATCGGATGTTGGTGAAAATTTTGAAGTAGGCTTTGGGCTCATTTCATTTTAGTTCATAATTCACTAAAGCCCTTGTTTCAATCCATAATCAATTCTCACCCAAAATTCATTCAAGTCCATGTCAAGTTTCCGAGTTTCAGTATCTATTGCAAAATTCAAATTTCAACTCCTAACCAATATTCAATCCTCATTAAAGATTCAAAATTCAAATTTCAAGTTTTAATCCAAATTCATGCCTATGTCCATTTCAATTACCCACTTCCAAATAACCACTTTGGTATCCATTTTAGCATTAGTCCAATTAAACCACCTTTTGATCCATTTCATTCAAGTTTCATTTAATTCATAATGTCCAAATTTGATACCTAACCTTAGTTTCACTCGTAATACATACAATGTTTCATCCATTAATGTTCAAGAGAGATCCATGAATATATTGCAAGATTTAGTTTTAACAGAAATGTTTTCATTGGAATTTGCTTTATATGGGCTTTTATTTGAGGAAAGCACCCAAGGACCTCATGTTTTTGTTCGGCTTGAAATGCAAGCTTGGTTACCGTTGGAAAAGTGATATGCATTGTATGGGTTCATTTGTTTTTCGCTCAGCTTACGGATATTACAGCAAGTTATTTTACATAATGGCAGGAATAAAAAAGCATAGAATTGTTATAAAGTTCATTTTACTGATATACATAACCAAACAACTCAAATACAAAAGCCAAGCCTACCCAATATACTATAAGCAAAGCCTGCTAAAACCGTATCGAGCCTGCTACAAAACAAAACCTGCTGCAGCAGGCCAGTCACCTACAACCTGCAAGCAGCCAAGCCTAATCCCGCACAAAAATGAAAAAACCGTCTTGCAACATTAATTGTGAAAACAACCCCTGCAAACAACATACGGACTAGCTACGCAAAAACCATGTTGCCATTCTACAGATCCCGCGACAAAAACGTATGTTGCTGCCGTTTTACTATGCACACCAGACAACCACCACCAATAACCTGCAACAACAATAAGACAAAGTTGTACCTTGAGAAGAAAAGGAGGGAACCTAGAAATTGTGTTTTTAAAAAGAGAGAGGGGAAGTTTTAAGAGGTAGCATACAGAAGAAGCTCGAAAGAAAAAACAAAACCTTGTTCTCCAATCTTACCTTTAATCATTACCCCCAACAACATGTTTTCTTCATTCACTCCTCCATCATCCACCCAACTCGTCCCTTTCCTTTAAACAACTTAAACCTGCTTTTGTTTTCCATCTTCTACATCAGCAGTGTGGCTTAATCAACATCATTGACAAAAGATTGCAAACGTCGCAAAACCTGTAGAAACTTTCAAGGCAACTATTGACATCACTCGCAATAAATCTTGTATTATGCAACCGAATTGAACACACGCCTTTGTCACACCTGCAAATCAGAAGAAAAAATCGCAGACTCGCAGCAGGAGAAGATTTAAACGCAGCACAAAGGAAAATACGTGAGGTAACAGCCAGAGTCAAGGTTTAAGTGCCCATCTGATCAATTTGTGTTTCCATGTAAATAGTTTAATCATCATTTTGTTTCTTTTTTCGGCGAGCGCAAATCCGAGAGAGATAAAGAAGGTTTTATGGGAGGAAAGAGGATGTGTAGTTCGTTCTCTTCCACCGTAGGATTCGAGTTACAGATTTTTTAGTTTTGTTCAGTGTTAGGCGACTTCGTGCGATGGGGTTTTGAAACAAGATGTCAGAGGAAGTTGAGCCAACATAGGTGAGGTCGTGAGAGTTTTTGTTTCACGTTAACATTGCACCGGAGTTTGTGTAGTTGTTGTAGATTTGAGGTGAACGGAGATAGAGATGGTGAGCTTTCTCTGCCGTCGGCGAGATTCTACGACGCGGCGGAGCGCTTCATTTCTGGTAGGTTTGCACGCTTGAAAGAAGAATAGAAGATGATGTTGTGGTTGTCATTTTTTGAAGACGAAGTGGGAGTTGACGGAGGAAGTTGGGCCGCCGGTGTTCTTTGCTTCAGGGAAGAAGAGATTGGAGTCATTCACGGCACAAAGAAGAGAGTTAGAGCATAAGAGGGATTAGGGTTTTTAAGCAAACCATCGGTTTGGGCTTTGGGCCCATATTTCTTTCCCTCTCGCACCCCTCTTTTTTTTTTCCGTTTCCCTTTTCTTTTTTTTACCCAAGAAAGGCCATTAGGCCTAACGACTCGGCCCACCTGCCTGAATACTTCTGCACCCTCGTCTTATTAATGCCCCCCGCCCCCCTTGTGGTTGCATTAAGTTTCGTTGGGCCTAGGGTTTTTGGCCCATACGACCAGTTTCATATTCACCACCTGTTAATCTTGTTTGCACCCCTGTTCTTGTTTCTTTTATTTTATATTTTATTGGTTATTTATTTAAATTATAATTTAATTATATTAATTAGAGGTTCACTTTAGGAGTTAATTATAATTTAAGTATTTTAGTTTAGTATTTAGTTTAATCTTTGGTTTAGATTTATTTTAGAACTAAGTTTTTTTTTATTCACTTAGGATTTAATTAATTTAGAAATAAGTTCGAATTTAATTAACTTAGGCTTGTTTAACTTAGGTATAGATTAGAAATTAGTTTTTTAATTTTAGAATTTATCTTAGTATAGAATAGTTTATTATTTAAGTTAGATTTAGTTCAACCTTGACTAATTTAGGATTATCTTTAGGTTCTTTATTATTAATTATAGATTTGAGTTAGTTAGAATTTAGATTTAGTTTTGGCTAATCATACTTTTAACTTAACTAACCCTTTTAACTTTCAATTTTATTTTAATTCTCGAGTGCGTCTGTAAATACACTTGTGCATATTTATTTGAGTTTAATACTTGACGTTATCTGTGATTGCGTCGCTTCATGTTTACTTGTTGTTTACCTCTTGTATTCGCATGATCCCTTAGGATTCCTAGCTCGACTTAATTTCTAATTAAGTTTGAGGTAGAAGAGACATTAGGTTTTCAATCCAAGCATGACAATATTAGGTTAGTTTCTCTCCTAATTTTGACTTTAGGGCCACATTGCATGACAACAATTAGGGTTCAGTTTCCCCTAGGTCTCTGTGTGCGTCTCTCTCTTCTCACCTCAAACTTTCTTCAAGACGCTTAATAAAGAATGACGAGCGTTGTGCGCTATGAGCCTTGAGTGCATGGGGAATGATGAGTGGGGGGTTTCTCCTCGCTTGTCTAGAGTGTTTAGCGTATGCCCTTTGGGCGATATGCGACGCATTCGCCCCCGGGTCATAGTCTTTCGTGCGACGTGAGTCTCCAACTAACTCAATCCACTTCATTAAAACTCACAAACAAAACTCAAACCTTTTCATCCTTCGGGATTGTTTGAAACCTCATTTTCAGAAAAGAGTACGTTACTTTTCCGTTCTACCGCAAACAAGCGTCGTCCTTAACTGCTGGAATGGAAACTTAACATCGCTCATAAAAAACACTTAACCAACCTGTGGTCTAGTTACCTGAACTATGTTTGCTCTGATTTCTCACCAGATGAGGATACGTAGGCACAAGACGGCAATGTCTTGGCGAGCAACCTTTCCCCCATCACCCGTAGTTTTCCAAACTACGTTGACTTTGCATTTCCCATTGCACGAGGGAATATATAGGCATAGGACGGAGATGTTCTATCGAGTCTGTTCTTTCTTTCCACCCCCGTTTAGCAGTAGCTTTTAGATAACTTTCACCCATAGATTTAGACAACAAGCATGGATTCCATTGAATACAACGGACATGGGGGGTGCTCATACCTCCCTCTTGCGTAACCGACTCCCGAACCCAAGATTTGGTTGTGATGACCTTGTCTTTCCTGTTCTCTCAGGTTTTCTTCGATCGTTTCCTTTCCCTCTCTTTGGGATAAATAACGTTTGGTGGCGACTCTTCTGTTTGTTTCTGCCGGCCCTTTTTCGCAGTTGTGACAACATCCCATGGGAAACCTTCCCCTCCGCCATGGTCATATCAGGAGGGGGTTTCAACAAGGTGATCGTTAGATCCATCAAGATAAAGTTCGAGCATCTCCTTAGCACAAGCTCGAGCCAAAATTCCACACTTGATAAAGTCCAGGGAGAGTAGATCCCCGTCACCTTCTACCGCGAGGAACTCCTCGATGGGGCTCCCAACTCCAGAATTCCTCTTCTCGTGAGAGCCCAGATGGCCAACTTTGGCATTTGGCGGATCCTGGTCGATCAAGGCAGTTCGGTCTACATCATGTATTCCCAGCTATTCTCCATACTTCAGCTGGACGAGACACACTTGACGCCCTATGTAGGATCCAGCCTATAAGGCTTCAATGGATCAATCACAAAGCCTTGGGGGTACATGGAACTGATCGTCACTTTGGGGTGGCAGAAACGGCCAGCTTCATCAAATTCCAATTCCTGGTCATTGACGGCCCATCCCTCTACCAATGCATCTTCAAGCGGCCAACTCTGGCCAAATTGGTAGTCGTGCCATCAACCGTGCATATAAAAATGAAGTTTTACACTTCCAAGGGTCTCGTGGCCACCCTGCATAGGAACATCGAAGCAACAAGGAGATGTTTCGAGGCAACCTCAAAAGGGATGAACACAATCTCTATCAGGCCAAAGACTCCGAGCAAGCCTGCTCTGCCTTGTAGCTCTAATAAGGCGAAGCCACTGCCCTGTATCGACTCCATCAAACTTGACAGCTGTTTCTCCGAGAAAGATTTGAAGGACCAGACCCGAAAAGGGAAGGAGATTCAGCCATGTTCGAGCAGCCCCTCCACTTCATCTAGCAGCGACCAAACCTCCCCTATGATGCGGCCAATCCCAGATGGAGAGTTCAAATTGGTCCTACTCGGTGATGACCCCTAGAGAGGTGTGAAGATTAGTACCGACCTCCACGACCTGGAAAGGAAGCAACTTAAAGCTTGTCTCTGAGAGAATGCAGATTTGTTCGGATGGAGTACCTCAGAGATGCCCAGAATAGATCCTGAGGTGGCTTGCCACCAGCTAACCGTCGACCCCGCTGTTAGGGAAGTGGCTCAACATATGCGAAAGCAGTTTTCAGAGAAAACAAAGGCTGTCGAACAAGTTGTAAAAGACCTACTATAGGAAAACTTTATCTCAGAGGCCAAGTACACTACTTGGCTGTCCAATGTTGTACATGTAAAGAAAGCTAATGAAAAATGGAGAATATGCATTGACTATACCAAAATCAACAGGGCCTGCCCTAAAGACGCATATCCCCTCCCTAACATATATAAATTAGTTGATAATTTTGATGGTTTTAAATTGTTATCATTCATGGATGCCTATTCAGGCTACAACCAAATACAAATGGCCAAAAACGATAAAAGGTACACAACTTTCATGACCGGATTAGGCAACTATTACTACAACGTAATGCCCTTCGGCTTGAAAAATGTTGGCGCTACTTATCAAAGAATGATGAACAAAGTTTTCCGAAGAGTAATCGGGAATATGCTCGAAGTATATATGGATGACATGATCGTGAAATCCCACGAGGAATCCGATCACACACTTCACTTGCAGAAAGTCTTTGAGCAGACCACGAAGTACAAAATGCGCTTCAACCTTGAAAAGTGCACGCTCGGGGTACAGCCAGGAAAGTTTCTCGATTTCTACCTGACAGAACGAGGAATAGAAGACAACCCTGACAAATGCAGAGCCTTCTCCAAATTCCCCATGCTGAATTCGAAGAAATCGATATAATCGCTAAATGGGATGCTCACGTTGTTGTCCTGATTCGTGCCAAGTCTTCTCAGCATGTTCTCCCCTTTTTCAAACTCCTCCGCAAAGAGGCAGCTTTTGAGTGGATGGGGGAGTGCGATAAAGCCCTCCTCCACCTAAAACAAGCGCTATCAGAGCCACCAATCCTCTGTCGGCCAAATAGCAGGGAGACCCTCTATCTTTACCTCGTTGTCGCAACCGAGGACGTCAACGTCGCCCTTATTCATGAAACCCCCGAGTGGCAGAAGCCTGTCTACTTCATGAGCAAGGCACTACAAGGACCAGAACTTAGATACCAACAGATCGAAAAAGTAGCCCTGGCCTTCATCAACGTTGTGAGGAAACTAAGGCACTACTTTCTAGCCCACACAATCATGGAACGCATGAATTAGCCTGTTAGGAAACTATTAGGCTGCCCAGACATGGCCAGATGAATGCTCAGATGGTAATTGGAGTTTTTCGAGTTCGAAATCTAATACAAAAGTAGGAAAACCCTTAAAGCTTAGGCGTTGGCCAACTTTGTGGCAGAAATGACCTTGCCCGACTCCTGGAGTGCGGAGCTCGTAGATGGACGATCGTCCTTGACGGAACGGCCAACTCAGCGGGGAACGGAGCAGGCATCATCCTGGAAAATGAGAAAGGGATCCTCGTCGAAATCTCACTGACCTTATCCTTCCCCACCTCTAACAATCATGCAGAGTACGAGGCCTTCCTCACAGGCCTGCGTCTCGCCGAAGACTTGGGGGTCTAGGAAGTTGTGATCTGCACAAATTCTCAGCTCGTGGCCCTCGAGGTACGGGGAGAGTATCAGGCCAAGAACAATAACCTATCCGAGTACTTAACTTTGGTCAAGGAAAAATAACGAAGTTCGCAGCGATGAAGGTGAAACACGTTCCATGCGAACACAATGTTCGGGCAGATGTCCTGTCAAAGCTGGCGAGCACAAAGAAGAAGGGGGGAAACAAACCTGTCATCTAGGAAGTACTTCCTTGACCTAGCATCAAGAAAGCCCCCACGATCCTCGATGTGCACGTCATCAGTGACAGAAACTGCTGGATGACCCTAGTTTAAAAATACCTCGCCAAAGACAAACTACCGTCAGACCTAAAGGAGGCCAGCATGGTCAGACGCAGAGCCTGCTCCTACGTCCTGGTAAAAAACAATCTCTACATGTGTTGGTTCTCCATTCCACTCCTCAAATGCGTAGAGGAAGACATGGTCGCCCACGTCCTGCGCGAGATCCACGAAGGGATCAACTCCCAACACCTCTGAGGAAGATCCCTCGCTAGGAAGGCCTTATGAGCGGGATATTATTGGCCGACCATGCAACAAGGCACAAAAGAGCATGTGAAAAGATGTGGCAAATGCCAACTTCACGGGGACATGCACCTAGCACTGCCCAATGAGCTCAAAGAAATGTCCTCCCCGTGGCCCTTCGCATGGTGGATCTTGGACATCCAAGGATTGTTCGTCGTAGGGTCAAACCAGAACAAAAACCTGATAGTAGACGTAGACTACTTCACAAAGTGGATAGAAGTATAGGCTATGGACAAAATAACGGCCCACAATATACTTCACTTCTACAAACGTAACATCCTTGATTGCTTCGGTGTCCCCTAAGAAATCATCACAGACAACGGCACATAATTCACGGATAAAAAGTTCCAAGAGTTCATCGCCCATCTGGGCACCAAACAACACTTTGAGTCCGTCAAGCACCCGTAGACGAACGGGCAAGCCGAGGAAGCCAACAGGGTGATCCTGCGAGGTCTCAAGTGGAGGTTAGATGAGACCAAGAAATAATGGGTCGAGTAGCTGCACAACATGCTCTGGGCCTACCGGACTACGCCCCACTCTTCAACTGGGGAGACCCCCTTCTGTCTAGCATGCGGGACTGAGGCGGTAATCACTTTCAAAATACATGTACGCTCTAGGAGGACTGAAGTTTCTCTAGATGAGGAGAACAACAACGAGGCACTATAAGAAGAGCTCAATCCCGTTAAAGTGGTCCAATCAAGATCCGCCTTCCGCGAGGCTTCACTAAAACAAAAAATCACAATTAGGCACAACACCTAAGTCATACGGCGAGACTTCCAAGTGGGCAGTCTCGTCCTAAAGAGAATCACAAAGATTCTCGTGAAGGCAAACTCGCCACAAGCTGGGAAGAACCCTATCGCGTTCGAGCAAAAACTGAAAATAGGGCCTACTACCTAGAACATCTTAACGTGGATGAACTCGCTCGACCATGGAACACCAAAATTTTAAAACAATATTATAGCTAAGGCCATAACCGTCGCCGCACAACGTCGACACGATGAGCATAATGTACCAACCAGAAGTGCACACCCAGGTACAAGCGTTGCATACTAAATTGACTCAAGGCAAGCTCTTTCTCTAGAACGGGCAAACCCCTTTCCCGACGGTAGTCCCTCGACCGAGCCTGTCATTGACAACATACCATAAAAGGCAAAACACCCAACTCGCGATGGGAAGTTCACATCATGAACTCAGGCCACAATCACGACCTGAGCTCTGCTCTCATGCCCAGAAACAGTTTCGGCCTTTCGACTGGTCCCCCCCTCCCCACCACCGTTGAACATCATTTTGTCGAGCGAACCCCGAAACTTAACGAAATTGTTCATTTGAATGGCCCATACAATGGGCACAAATAACGAGCAGCGTGCGACACTTAGCAAATTTAAAGCAAAGTAATAACATGCATAAATCATACGCAACCAGAAATAAATATTAACATAGGACAACCACAAGGGCCTCAATTGTACTTGTTACAATAAAAAGGGGACCCCTCCCTATACAAAAAATAAATTACAAGATTACAGCACGCAGGCCGGAAATACTACAAAAAGAAGACTAGTCTGCCATAGGCTAAGCCTCGTCGCGGGCAGGCTGCCCCTGCTCCTCGGTAAAATAGAGGAAGTCTGGGATTACGATATGGTTATCTATCATGCTATAGAGAAACTTGGTCCCCTCAATAGACAACTCAACCCAGGGTTCACTATCTTCAGATGCTCTACGACATTGTTGAAAGCTTCCTCGGTGATCCCCATACAATCCTCCTTGGCCTAATTAATACGAGCAACGAGTTGAGCTCGAGTCTTCAGACTCTTCACCTCGTCGCTTTCATCCTCAGCAGGAGTGGTGAAAACCCTTAGTGAGGCAATAATATCCTCCACATATTTCTTCTGTGCGACCACGACGTCCTTCTCCTCGGTAACCTTGACCAGCTCATCCTTGTATTTCTTCACTGCAACCTCGAAAAACTTCTTCGTCG
This sequence comes from Lathyrus sativus, assembly GCA_963859935.3. Lineage (NCBI taxonomy): Eukaryota > Viridiplantae > Streptophyta > Magnoliopsida > Fabales > Fabaceae > Lathyrus > Lathyrus sativus. The sequence continues at coordinate 158,127,760 of OZ012741.1, forward strand.
CCTCCTCCGCAGCCTTCAGCTTTTCTTCCAGAGTCGTGACCACAACCTGGGACTTTTTTAGCTCTGCCTCTTGGAGAGCTCTCTCCTCGGTATAAACCATAACCATGCCCAAGACCCTCATCAGAGCAGTGACATCTTGGCCCAACATGGTCCTCTTGCTCGCACGATCCAACTGCTCAAGGTGCAAAGACTCCGCCCGATGAACTGAGAGAGATGAGCCTTCAAAGAAATACCGGTTGAGAAAGCATGAAGGCAGGTTGAACTTGCTCTTCTCCCCCTCCCGAGTTAGGTCAAGGAACTCCCCCTCCCGAGGGAACTTAACCCGGGAAGTTACCGACAACGGAGAAGTCTGGGCAGCTGTGACTCCGGAGGTTGAAGTCCCTGACCCCGTCGAGGGAGGAACCACTTACTCACTCAGGCGGCTCTTTCCTACCTTCTTGCCCGCGTTCATCTTCTCCTGGACATTCTTCACCATGCGCTTCTGGGCCGAAGACATCTTACCTGCAAAACAATGGATACATGTTAGTAAACAAAGAAAGTAACAATACGAGCAAGCTAAGAAGGAATAAATAGCTACCCAGAAGTTCTAAAGCCTCCACGCGAGTGCTACACTCGAGGAGCTCCTTCGTATTAATATACTGGGCTTCCACCTTGGGGCCCCCATCTTCTTCATAAATAAACACTGAGCACGGAGAAAACCGTCCACAAAGGCCAGTAGCTTGGCATAGCTGGCTCGATCATCGTCCCCCAGCATGTGAGGAGAGGCGAGATAATCATCAGTTGGCCGGATAAAGTGATCCCTGCTCCAGTAGAAGGGGAACTTTAACAATCTCTGCCCCTGGACATTGCCCTCCTCATCAATAAGGGCTTCCCCATTCACGTCCGTTGAAACCTCCCAGACGAACGAGAAGTTTGTGACCCTCTCCGACACGGGTTTGATTGTGTAGAACCTCTCCTTGAACATCCTGATGGACTCAGAGAAGGGTTTGAATAATTTCCTCTATTGCTTCAGGGAGACCCATCTGAATTGCCGGTCAGCATCTTGGCGTTGAAGATGGAAGACAACAAAGAAAAGAGGAAGAGTGGCCCCTATCTCCAAAAATTCCCATGTCAGCTCGAATGCCCATATGAAATCAATCGAGTTGGGATGTAGTTGCGAGGGCATTAAATCTAGGTGTATAAATACTGCCACCTGGAAGTCAGTAAAGGGCAACCTCAACCCTATCTCTTTGAAGACGTACTAGAACATGGGGAACCTCTCTCGTATACCGAGCAGATTCGATCAGCCTCCCGAGGAAAGTGGACCTTCCAATCTCCCTCAGCCCCCACCGTCGTGAAGACGTCTCGAGTATAAGAAGCGAAAAGGGAGGCATGCGCTCGAGGCTCATCTACGAGCCACTCGTCTGAAGTACTGCTTGGGGCAGAGGCCCCTTCATCATTCCGTGGAGCGAGAGTATCATTCGTGCTGCTATCTTACGAGGAGCTCTCCTCAGACAGATACCTCGTGACTTCTTCCCCAGCTTTGTGAGACATCTCCTTTACCTGAAAAGCAGGGGACAAAAGTGAATTCAAAGACAAATTAAAATCCATCCTTCCACCGCTAGTCAAGTGAAAAGGCGTGTGTAGGAACAAGGACAATGTCCCCGACCTAAGCCCTTACTCAAACAACGCAACAACGACGCAAGGTAATGCCCCTGGCAACCCTTCAAAACTCACGCGAGGAGGTCTTTCCCGGGGAGTTACCCAGAACTCCGATAAAGGTCCACCGGAAAACACATAAGTACACTGGGAAAAGCACGAATCCCACCAGCGATAAATCCACCAGCCATCGCAATGGTGCCAAAATCTACTGAAAACCTAAGTTCTTGAGGCTCCAACGACGGTGCCAAGGATAGGAAATGACCTAGCCACCCGCCAACCACCGATGATCGCCGGAAACCACCCCTACTCTACCTAGTTTCTTCCTAATCGCATGCAGACTAATCAAAACAGAAGCTAATCTCTTAAAACAGAGAAGAGATAGGAAAACTTACATGGTCGAGGAAGAAAAATAGGTGGTCGGCGAGTTGTACATGTTGCGCGGGCAGCGGAGGTACGACAATGAGCAGTGGAGACAAGAGCAGGTAGCGAGAGAAGAAAGAGAAGCGAAAAGTAAAAATGTGCACCTTCTTCCCTTATTTATAGGCAGAGCAGGGACACATGCTTGAGCACACGCGTCATATGGCATCATCATGACCCTAACATAGCCATCATTACGCATTAAATGCAGCACGTGACTTGATGCACACATGGCACTCCATCCCTTCAAGCACCATTAACCGTTGGTCTCCCCGTTCGTCGGGCACTCAGGACAATATTCCGGATGCAGACGCCTTCAAGCACTACGAAACATTCATATCTCAGTAACGAGCATCAACCACGCCTTCTCCTTCTTGGACCGCTAGCTATCCTTAAGTCATCACTCCTTTGCTCAGGAGCAACGACTTGGGGGATCCTGTTCCGGACTGGCCCAATGGCTATGAATGACCCAATCCACTTCTGCTCCTAGGACGACCCAATAGCCTTCACCCTACCAGCTAAGGGCAAAGTGAAACTCCTTTTCCTCTGCCCCTCTGCCAAGGAAAATTGGCCACCTAACCCTCAAGATCAATTGTCCCTCGTCATTCCTGTCTGCCACGCATGGTTTCACCATCCAGAAATAGTCACGACACCCGTGCCCACGATCGTGCACTTTCCTGTAACAACGGCTAGTTTCGAGCACCTCTTTCTGCCCCAACGGCTATTTTCTGGCAGTTACCTATTCTTTAGGGAGCGGTTATCTCGCCTCGAAAATAGGGACCAATGGCCAAGTGTTGGGGGCACTATAAAAAATATCTCACTTGAGAAGGTTAAGTATTCTAATTCATTCCACATCACCCTAATACATACACTCTTTGTACTTGCCTTCTTCTCCCGATTCTTACTTTAGCATCGGAATATCTTGCAGATACACCTCCTCACCCTTGCAACTCAGCATCACCGACAAAGTCTTTGGCCCATTTTAGGTTCTGATTATATATATATATATATATATATATATATATATATATATATATATATATATATATATATATATATATATATATATATATATATATATATATATATATATATATATATATATTACATTGTAAGGTGGCAAACTCGCCTTTGGAAAGAGTTTAGTTGAATTTACTAATTTCGTGATTAGCTCAAGTTAGAGGTTGGGCAACAGTTCAACGTCAAGGAGTCATGAAACTAAAATATCAAAACAAAAATTTAGCATTATATTAGACAGTCATAAAAAAAAAAGAGGCACAACTAAAATTGTCACAATTTCATATTTGAAACGCTAGTTAGCAAACTTCGCAACCGACTTTTGAAAACAAAATGTCTAATAAAATTGACAACGGTAACAACTGTTAGAATCATATTTGGGAGTTAGTTTTTATACCAGCCTTTAGATGCCAAGTTTTTATATGATTTAAAACACTTTGCCCCTATATGCCTCGTGTTTAAGGGAGGATGTACATATATATTTATGTTAACTCAAGATCCTGTTTTCATTGACCAATATCTCCATGCCTGACATATAGCCCAGAGAAAACTCAGTGGAAAAGAGTCGAGAGAACCACAAAAGCTCATTTTTGGAAAAGGTAATGAGCTCACGCAATCTCGTGATCACCTAAATCAAGAAACATTTATATAAAAAAGAGTAACAATTTGAACTGTCAAAATTTCACACTTGAGACAGAGGTTTATAAACGTCACAATACACTTTTCAAAATAAAATTTCAAATAAAATTAACGACAGTTACAACCATCACAATTATATTTTGGAGGTAATTTTTATACTAACCTTTATATGCTCGATTTTTAAATGAGTTAAAACACTTCGCCCCTATAAGCTTCGTGCTTAAGGGAAAATGTATTAATATATTCATGTTGAGTAAATATCCAATCAGCATTAACTGGTCTTCCCACATATGGAATAAAGCCTGGAGAAGACTCAACAAAAAAGTCGAGAGAACTACAAAAAGTCGTTTTTAGAATAGGCGGTGAGCTCACACAGTCTCGTGATCACCTTAAGTTAGGGGTCGGGTACCAACTCGACATCAAGGAGTCATGAAACTAAAATATTAAAACTAAAATTTAGAATCATTTTAAACAATCATGAAACATTTATATAAAAAGAGTTACATTTTAAACTGTAATGATTTAACTTTTGAGATGATGATTAGCAAACATCGCAATATACCTTTGAAAACAAATTGTCAAATAAAGTTGATGATGGTGTGTTGGCTCCTAATTTTGACGCTTGAATAGAGTTAAAAATAGCAAATAGAGTTTCCTGGGGAAATCTAAGTACTTCGACTAAAACTATGTTTTATGGAATGAGAGTCGAAGACGGCTTTTCGTCAGGAGGTTCTATGTTATGGACTTCGAGACATTCCTCAGTAGTTGGAAGATCCAATTTGGCAGAAGCATTGTTTAAGGGCATTTCGACAATTTCGTTTGAATTCAAATAAAAGAGGGAAAGTTCGTTTTTTAGAAAGACACATGGAGCGTCCCTGTGGTTTGAAGGCATGCGCAACGACACTTGTCTTGATTTCATTTGTTAGTCGTTAATGGCGGTTATGTTCGATGGTTATAAATAGCAGATCTTAGTGTTAAGATGTGTGTGTTCAATTGTGTACAAAATCTTCATCTACTCTAAGTATCTGTGTGATTGAGAGAAATGAGTTGTGAGAATGTACCTTGACTAAACACCAGTTTTTATTTCAATGCAATTTAACACTTCTTTTATTTAAGAGTTTACTTTCTCTCTATGCAAGTTCTTATCCTTGTTATTTATCAGCATTTTACTTCCTTTTTCGTTACTTAAATTCATTTATACTTGAAATAAGTTGCCTTACCATGGAACACGTCGAAGTGTTCATAGTTTTCATACACTTCGTTTAAAAGATTAATTAGCACATGTCCTAGGATTTGTGTAGTCGATCCTGCAAGTAACACAGATCTTTTTTCATTTGTTAGACCAGCGGTTGTTCGCCAATTTCATGGTGAACAAATTGGCACGCCTAGTGGGACAATGCTAAGCGGTTATAAAAATCATTTTTAAGAAAATTTTCTTTGAAAAAACTTTATTAGTTATGTGGTAAAAAAAAGTTTTCTTTTGAGGAAAAAACTTCGTTGCATGTTATTTAGAAGTGGTAAGGTACCACTGATAGCGAAGATAGACCAAAAAGGAGATATAGGAGGAGAATGACAACGAATATAAACCAGCCAAATAATCCTCAGGATGTCTCGAACGACAATGTAGAACAACCCATAGGAGCTTCGACAGGGGGACCAACGGTCTCAGTGTCTGTTTCTGAGGAAATACCGTTTATGGGAAGTTCGATACCCACACATTCGATTTCCAATATGCAGCCTATTTTGACTTACATTGGGCCAAGGGGTCCTCCACAGACCCCACCACCAATAGGGACATCGACATATAGAGGCATTTCTCCCCCGGGATTTTCAATGCCTTTGCCGCGAGACCCGCCCTATAGAATGGCAACTTCGTTGATGGCAAGCTTATAAAATGCCCCTCTGTTATAGACAGAACCTGTAATGACTTCGCCATTACAGGGATCTGGCACTGGGGTAAATATGGATCAAGTCAAAATTTAGGTATAGGGTATTCAGCCCATATGCTAGTTTTGACGACTAATTCTGCATCTTATTTGAGACAACATATGGATGAAAGTAACCATCAAATGGTTCAAATGATGTCTCAAACAATGGGGGAAATCTTTCAGCCCCTCATCTGGAATACTACACAAGTCAATCAACAATTGACAGCGCAAATGACGCGCCTGGCGGAATTCTTAGGTGTATCAAATCCCCCTCGATAACCACCGAGGGAGTATCTTAGAGAAAACCAAGGAGTAGTCTTCGACAAAGACAACACCATCAATCAAATTACACAAAATCTGGCCCAGGAAAATCAAAATAACCAGGAAATGATCGAACGGCCTAGAATATAACCTCTTAGGAATCAACCACAAGTTCCTAGAGAGGAAGAACCAAGGTTAGTTTTGGTAAATAGGAACCAGAATGCTGAGAACGTCGTACGACAAGTTCGACGTAACAATCTAGCAGCAAAAAATAATTTGGCTGCCATGGTCGAAAGAATCATGGCACAAAATGGATTAAATTTTGGCTTTCGACGGCCAAATTACACATCACCATTATCAGAATATATCTTCCAGGTAGACTTGCCCCAAGAATAAAAGTCCCCAAGTTCGCTAAATTTTCTAGGGATACTACTGAGTCTACTGTCAAACACGTGGCTAGGTATCTTATAGAAGCGGGAGACATTTCGAATGATGAGAATCTTAAGGTCAAGTATTTCCCAAGCTCTCTTGCAAAAAACTCTTTTACCTAGTTCATAACTTTACCTCCAAATTCAATTCACAATTGGGCCCAGTTAGAACATCTATTTCATGAACAATTTTATATGGGACAGACGAAGATTAATCTCAAGGAATTGGCTAGTATAAAGTGAAATTTTATTGAGCCAATTGATGATTATTTAAATAGATTTCGACTTCTCAAGGCAAGGTGTTTCACGCAAATACCAGAGCATGAGTTAGTCGTAATGGCTGCTGGTGGCCTAGATTATTCCATCAGAAAGAAATTAGACATTCAATACCTAAGGAATATGGCCCAGTTGACTGATAGATTTCGACAGTTGGAACATGTAAGAGAAGAGAAAGTGAGGGTAAATAAGAAAAAAAGGATAGCCTATGTCGAATTCAACGAAGACGACGAAGGGTCGTGCCGTGAATCTATAAGTTTCGATGAAAACGAAATAGATATCGCCGAATTAAAAAAGGGTTCACCCTATTCTTGCAAGGTTTTAACACCTTCAAATGAGAAGAACTCTATTGAGTTAGATAAGAATGATAGGCTCCCTAAGAGAACTTATACATTCGATGTCACCAAGTGTAATGAAATCTTCGATTTATTAGTTAAATATGGGAAAATGATAGTACCTTCTAGTGCTAAGACACCCTGTTGCACCCCAAATTTTGACCCCTTAGATCTCCATCATCATTCTAGGATCATTTTAATTTAACTATCTAAACATAACCTATTTCAAGTTTTCCTTTGTTAAGATACAGGTGAATTAGGGTTTCGTACAGTCAAGAATCGAGGTTTCGATAGCTTGATCAGTCAACGTCTTGGATTGATTCTCCATGAAACAAGTTTACACATCATAAAAGATACTTCATTGGGTCAAGTATGAATCCAATTTGAGGTTGTCACCCAAAGATTAAAGACAGTGCAGTTCAGGATCCCCGATTAGGGTTTCCGATCAAGAAAAGTCAACTATAGTTTGACTTTTGATTTAAAAGGTGTTCCAATAATGGAATTATGGTCCATGAAGTTAATATGGCTTAATGATGTCCACTCAAGAAGTTTCGAGACCTCAGAAGACACAGAACATCAACAGTCGACTCGGTAGTCATCGATCGATCGTTTCATTGACCGAAAAGTCAACTCTTCAACCATAAGGAATTTGACCTCAAAGTGTGAAGCAAAAATGTTCCTAATGACATATTACTCCTATCCTTGAAGTTTCATGACCATTGGATCAAGTATTGAGGAGTAATCAAAAAGGTCGGGAATTAGGGTTTTAAAAAAGGCAAGACCATAGCTTTCTAACCACACATCCAAATGAGGTGGTTCAAAGCTTGCTGGAAAGATCTTGGCAAGCCCTACAAAAGTGTAAAACTGACCCATGGACAAAAAATGCATAGATTTGGAGTTATAGCCAAAATCATCACAAGAGGGAGAAAACACTTAGAAAAATTCTAAGTTTCTGGCCTTTTTAGGCATGTTTTTAGCCAGCTTTGAGGCGTTTTTTGACTTAGTTCCACTTGGAATTTGAAGATCATGAAAACATGAAAGTTGTAGAGCTCCATGAGGGATTTCCAAAAAGTACTAGAACTCCTCCATAGCCCTTGTGAGTTGAGAGTTTTGAATCCAGCAAGTTGGGGTCCCAACACTTGAATACACCATTTCAACTTTTTCATAAATTCACTTTTCAGCCACTTGAATCATTCTCAACCATTTGATCATGTCTTGATCTGATAATTAGAGAGGTTAATGGTTAGAAATGCTGAAGAAAGAAGGATTTGGTAGAGATTGCAAGTTGCAAGAGCAAGTGGCATTATTTTATTCAAAACAAAGAAGAAAGAGAAACTTTATGATGGAAACTTGCAGCTGCAGCTCCCTACACTCTAACCTTACTTCAGTCACCTCCATGTCCTTCATCCCACTTGATTTATACATTGCATTGATCCAAGGAACTGAATACACAGCTGCCATAAATCTTGGACAAATTTTCTTCCAAAATCTCCCTCCAAAAGCCAAAATCCAAATTTGCCCCAAACTCCTCTTATGGCCTATAAATAGATGGTTCATTCCACTCTCTTAGACACACCAGAGATATCCAAGAGAACCATAAACTCATAGCTCTCCTCCTTCCCTCTTTACTTGTAAGTGAAGAAATTTCTCAAAATTAACAAAATTCACCACTTTGCATTTTTCACACCAGTCCTTGTTCCAAACACAAAAACCACCTCAAAGACCATATACATGCCCTTAAAATGTCCATTTGAAGCTGTTCCCATCATCACTTTCATCAAAAGAACCATAGATCAAAAAGTCAATTGTACACACACCATAGTTTGACTTTTATGCAAGTTTCAAGCCAAATCACCACACAAACCTTTTTCCATCAAATAACACTTGGAGCACTTCATGTTTATGATATTTTAACTGTCCAAAAACTCAAACCACAACTGGAAGTTTATTTGTGAGATCTGTCCACAAGATTGCCTCTTTTTCTTCAAGAAGAAGCAGCAATCTCAAAGCTTGCATATAAGGAAGGAGTTCTTGCTTCTATTTATCTTAAGTGTGGGAAAACTACAAGAGGTATGTAGCTTTTAACCCTCTCATTATTATGCATCATGTATGTGAGGATTTGCTTTGTTGAAAGATAAACATTGTTATGTTAAATTTGTAATTTTGCTGTCAAAATATGTGAGACCAATACCATGAGTAGTTGCTATTAGAATGCCTTTAGGGTGGTTTATGTGTTTATTGCCTTTGTGAAGGTATGTTGTTGAAAACTTGATGAGTTTATTGCTTTTGACATTGTTATGTTGAAAAACCACAAGAACTGTTTTTGGAAATTGTTAAACATTGTCATGTTTGTTGTTTCTCACTTGTGAACTTTAACTTTGTTCATAGTCTTGATTTGTCCAACATGGTATGGTTTGCATTGTGGACTGTCATTAGGTTTGCTTTATGACTGTCATTTAAGTTCTTTGTTTAGGACTGTTGCTACCAAAGAATACTCTCATAGCTGCCCCTGTTTAGTTTAGTTCTTGAATCTGAGTTTGTCAGCTCAAGCTTGTTTTCCATCAAGAATGGATCCCTATGCTTAGGTGTTTTGTTGTGCTTGATACTTGAGGTTGTTGGTTTGAATTAGGGAACCAGGTTTGCTGTCATGAGGGTTTTAGGAGCTGTGGTGTCCCTCATTTCTGATTAGATCCTTGAAAGGAGGTTTAATAGTGTGGGTTATTTGAGCTTAGGACTTGTTGTATCTCTGTTGTTGTGATGTAGTAAGGAGAGGGATATTAACTTATTGTCATGAGTGAACCTCTTTTAGCTTGTAAATATGTTAGATGATTGAGGTATAGGATTGATGAATGATGCTAGCATAATCATGTTGAATTTCATAGTAGTATTTTCAGGACTGTTCATGAACAACTGTTGCCATAATCCAACCTTCTAATCATGTCAAATATTTGCTCTTTTGCTGTTTGTAAACAAAATGCATTGTTTGATTAATGTTGTTTTTAAAGCCTTGTTTAAGGCTGCTGCCAGATTTTGTGGGAAAGACTGTCATAGGCCTGTTTTGAATTCTTTAAAAAAAATTCAACCTTGTTGACATGCTAAAACTGTTGTACAATTCTATTGTGGAGCTTTTACCTTGTGGGCTGTAAAACCATTTTTGGATGGATTCACTGCCATTTCATTATCTTAGAGTTTCATTTTTCAAACTGTTGCACTTTTTGAATGTATTTAACTTGTGGACTTTTGGTTAAAAAGTAGTTGCTGCCATTATACATTGCCTTAAGCATTAAAATGATAGTGCATTATTCTATTTCAAAGAAGAAACCTTTTCACTAGGTTGGCAGTTAGATGATCACATTGTGATCCATAACAAAAACTCAATTCTCCTCCTAAAATTATCCTTGAGGTTTGTGTTCACAACTTGCACAGCCCTTTGTTAGATCTTGAAGAATTTGTTTTGATCACCTTATGTTGTTCATAAGCAACTCATGCTCTTCATGGCAGCTCACATACCATCATCTTGCTCTAATGTTTTTCTAAACCAATTTCCTATTGGAACTCATACCATACTATATTTGAAACATGCTCAGACCTTTACATATCTCCAAGAGCATCTATTTTGATCATTTAAACTCAAAATGCACCTCAAGATATCCCATTTGCATGAGAATTTGAATTTTTGTGTGGGTGTATTTTTTTGGAAATTTGGTTGATACTATATTTATCCTCTTGAAAATTCAAATGTGTTTGACTTTTAGTTTGTGAAATTTGGTTAAGTTTTGAGGATTTTAGAACGAAACCGTTTTGAGGCCTTTTGGCTTTGAGTTGCATTGAATTGTTGCCCAGAAACATGGTTTGTCAAGTATATGTTTAACAGGGGTGGCTTGATACAATGGATGTATCGCAGCCCCAATGGTTACTTGCCTTGCCTTAAGAACTTGCCATGCCATGAGATCCCAGGTTCGACCCTCAGCGAGGGCGGTTTTGCTTATTTTCATGATTTTTCACTAGTTTTAATATTTTACTTTCTTTTTCCATCACTTTAGCACACGTCTGAGTTAGTTGGTTTGGCTAAATTTTGCGCCCATGACCATAAGGTTTTGGGTTCAAGCCTTGGGTGAGGCACTTCTTTCTTTTTAGCATTTGGTTTTTATTGGATTTTATTTAATTGTCACTAAATTTCAAGTTTCCATAACTTCTTCAATTTTAATCATTTTTTAATGATTCTTTTTGCTAAATTTTTATGTTAATGTATATTTTCACATAATGTTTAAAGAATCCTAAAACTTTTATTTTAGCAACACTTTACATTATGAGGAAATGTTGATTCATGTTAGGGTTTTCACCCTCCTATCTTTCCTCTCTCATTTCCAAACATTAATTTCATTCTCTTTTGAATTTTATTTTGAAGTTATGAACTTGGCTTGTTAGCTTCCTTTCATACTTGAGCTTGAATTTCAAAATCTTGTTTGTAAACATCTAAATGATTCATTTCTTAAACTCTTGAAATCCCCATGAAGTATTGAACTTCTCACTGACATTGTTGTGACATTGTTTGATTATGCTTGATGTTTGTAGTTACATATGACATCCTTCAACTTTAAACCACATCTTTGTCAAGATACACCTTTATCTTTATCAAGACACCCCTCCATCTTTGTTAAGATATATCACCGTCTTTGTTAAGATATGCCATTGGTTTTTACCTTTCTTTTTGAGTCTTGTAAGAACTTCCCCCTTCATGATATTGTAATATCTTAATATTTGCTTTGGTTGTAACCATTTATCTTGATTGAAATCATTGCTTGATATTTTAATATGTTTGCTTATTCTTGGTTGTAACCATATTTCTTGTATTCATCATGTTCGAATGATTATTGCTTTGTTAAGTATTTTCCCCAAGTGATGAAACTCTTTAGTTCTCATCCAAGTTACCTCATCTTTTCCCCTTCCAAAGGAAAGCCTTTCTATTGACCCTCGAGGTCATAGATTAGCTCATAACACTCTCCTTGACTTTGTTAAGTCATCTCCCTCTTAGTTAAGTTAAAGCCAAGCTATTAGACTTTTCTTTAAGTCTAAAAGACCTACCCCTTGTTAGAAGTATCCTTCAATTAGAACTTTTAGGTAGAGTTGGTTAACTCTATGTAAGAATCATTGTCAGGATTATTTACTCCTCTCTTGACTTTTGTGAAAGTCAGTATCCTTTGAGTGTACAACTTAGAAATAGAGAGTTTTGTTAAACTCTATGCAAACATTGTTATGTTTGTTCCCCTTGAACCTTGATCATAATTAGGTGTTCATCTATCCCTAGTAAGGTGAACTACGGTTGCTCTGAGTCTATCCTAGTTAGGATATATAGCCATAGGATGCGATATCTTTGCGAGCAAATTTAGAGATTATCCTTAGGTTTTTACCTAACCTTATACCCAATCCCAATCCATAGCAAACATTTACCAAACTTAGCATGCAAACATACAAAGTGTTTCTGTAGAGTACTACAGATGTTTAGGATGTGAAATATCTACCCTAGGCATAACCAACCCCCGATCCCCGAATCTTTAGCATTGTTGTTACATCGCGCAAAAGGCCTTTCTCTCTTTAACCTTTCCTTTAGATAAATCAAAGTCCAGTTGTGAGTTTTAAGAATTAAGATTCAAGTTAATCAATAGCTTGGTATCACGATTCTCACCACAACAGAAATGGCGATTTCACTGGGGAGCAATTACTTAACTTGAGGGTTTAACCTATTTTGTTTGATTTGCATGCTATATTTGTGAATATTTGCTTAACATGTATATTTGTCAATATATTTGTTTGTGTGTTGGATATTGGGTGCTTTGAGTGGTAAGGAGGTCCTATACCCGGACTCGAGTGCACTTATGATAGGATGGTGGTATATTCAAGAAGGCTTATAGGGAGTTGATTCCCAACCAAGCTAACTTGAGAAACCACCACTCAGTGGAGGCCCTCTTGAGAGTAGTTTTGTTGAACGAGTATTCGTGAAAACATTACTACTTTCGACGTAGGAGCCCGTGACACTATGGACCTTTAGATTACATTTTACCCCACTTTGGCCTTACTAGGACGTAGTGCGATGGCTATAAGGGAGTATTCCCAAAGTAGTTGATACGCGATACTACACTTGGACGAGACTCTCTTGAGAATATTATCGATTACCGAGTTATTTGGGAAATTGATAATATCCGAAAGATGGGTTGTTGACTATGAGAACCTCTTAGAACCCTATTTTGCAGGTTTGAGAATTCGTATTACACACCTTTTGAGATGGGTAGACCATGGCTCCACACTCGTGTTCTCTGAACCTAGGCTTTTGTCTGTGTGCATATGTGATCTTTGCTTGCATGTGTTTGTGAATTCTTGCATTCATGAGCATCATATCTTAAAGTTTCATGGAACTCAATCTTTTTATTTATAAATATCAAGGTTGTTATGGACGGTAAAAGGAAGAAAACTTTGAAGTACACTTACAAGAGTTTTAACTTGGATGACCTAAGGAGGTTGAGCACCTTGGTGACAGATCTAGAGGGATTCAAGAGCAGTTATGGGAAATTGTTGTCACTATTGAAGATGAAGATGGATAATGGACTTCTCTCCATGCTTCTCCAGTTCTATGATCCAATCTACCATCGTTTCACTTTTCCTGATTATTAGCTAGTACCCACACTAGAGGAATACTCCTATTTGGTTGGATTGCCCATTCTTGACAAGTCTCCTTTTCCATTCATGGAGAAAGAACCTAAGGAGCAGGATATTTCCAAGGCTACACGTTTGGGATTTGTTGATATTCAAAACAATATGACTACAAACGGAGGAGTTTTTGGGTTAACTGCAGAGTTCTTGATCAGGAAAGCTCAATACTATGTTGATCATTTGAGAATGGATGCATTCGAGGCTATCCTTGTCTTACTCATTTATGGTATCTTTTTGTTCCCTAGCTTAGAAAATTTTGTAGACCTTAATGCTATCAAAATCTTCTTGAAGAAGAACCCTGTGCCTACTTTGCTAGCAGATGCCTATCATTTTGCTCATCTAAGGAATTTTCACAATGGAGGGATGATCACTTGTTGTGCTCCTTTATTATACAAGTGGTTTATTCCACACTTACCTAAAGCTAACACCTATTGGGATCTGAAGGAAGGTAAGTGGTCACAGAAGATCATGGCCCTCACTCACTCTGACATTAATTGGTACAACCGTGACTATGATGGAGTAATGATCATTGACAGTTGTGGAGATTTTAGTAACGTACCTCTTCTTGGTACTAATGGAGGAATTAGTTACAACCCAGTTCTCGCTCGTTGATAGTTAGGATATCCTTTGAAGGACAGGCCCAACAGTGTTCATGTGGAAAGTATTTTCTTCAAGGAAGAGAAGAATGGTCAGGAGCTGAAGGAAAAGATCTTAAAAGCTTGGAGTCATCTGTATAAGAAAGGGAAGAAGGACCTAGGAAAGCTTAATTGTGTCTCTTTGGAACCATATCTCTAATGGATCCGAAAGAGAGCCATCGCGCTAAAGATACCTTATCCTCAGCAAGAACCCATGGTTTTGAAGGAGGAATGCACCTTGATCTTCATGTCTAAGGAAGAGAAGCTGAAAATTACTTTGAGTAAAGCACGACAAACAGAAGACGCATGGAAGCACAAGTATTAAGTGGTTGTTGAAGAAAATACAGAACTCCAGAAACAACTACAGTTGAAGAATGAAGAAGTACTCTCTTGTAAGAAGAGGAAGGCGCAAGAGGATTTGTTTTCTTCTAATCCTCAGTCGACTCCGTGGAAGTTGATTGTGGATAAGCTCATTCTTGAAAAGGATCGGATGGAAAAGGAGATCAAGAAGCTCAACATGGGGCTATTAGGAGAACCTTTTTAGGACTTTTGTTAGCTTTTATTTAAACTTTCTGTTTAAAACTCTTGTAAGAAGTACCGATATTTTGTAATTCAATCTTATTGAGCAATAAAGTTAAGCCTATAACACTTTTTGATGTTTGCAAATATCTGAGTTCCATGACACTTTGTGCATTTGCATTCGCATTTGCATTCGCATTTTCTAACCATTCAAGGAAATTCAAAGTTTTCTTTGCAAACAAAAACATGGTACAACGAGGTGGACTCCCATTCCCAGATTTGAATTTGGACAACCTCAAGATTTTGGCAGGCCTCATTAGAGATCCCACCGCTTTCACCAAAAAGTATGGAGATCTTTTACCATTGCTTAACACTCGGATTGATGGATGCATGTTGCATGCCCTCGTTGAGTTTTACAGCCCAGTATACCATTGTTTCATCTTCCAGGATTTCCAGTTACTTCCTACCATTGAAGAATACATGGCTTACATAAAGCTTCCTTATTCTTTCAAGTCTCCCCATGGGAAACCAAAGAGAAGAGATCTTGCTAGGGCACTACACCTTAGGCCAGAAGATTTACCTGCTATGAGAGCCAAGGGTGGCTTCTATGGAATGGAGGCAAGGCCACTGATGAAGATGGCTGAATTTCACCATGAGAATAGGAATTGGAGAATTTTCGAGGCAATCTTAGCATTTTTGATATATGGTCTGTACCTTTTCCCATGTGGTGATGAATTTATCAGCGAAGAGGCTATTCGGCTCTTCATCGACCAAAACCCCGTGAACGCATTGCTAGCGGATACTTATCTTGTCATTCACTGCCACACATTGTATGATCTCGGATAATTCACATGTTATACCACATTGCTCAGTAGATGGTTTACCTCCCACTTGCCCAAAACTCACGTTCTATGGAACCTCAACTCCAAAGAAGATTGGGTGGAAAGATTAACAATTCTCAGCCACTATTGTTGCACCCTAAAATTTGACCAACTAATTCTCCTATCTGACTCATGGTTTAATTTCATATTCACAGCTCAGATGTGTGATTTTTGTGCACAAGCAGGGGATATCAGAGTTTACAGCTTGATTTTTGTCTATCAGATATGGCAGACCTAGTCCAGATTGCCAGGGTTTTATTTTCCGGAAATTGTGCGCTCCTCGGTGATTTTTCAGTGATTTTGGGGATATTCTGATGCCCGGGGATCTCCGTTCGATTCGATCTGGTCTCGTGCGCTCTTTTATGGCAGTCATTTGTATTCATCTGCATTTTTAGGGTTTTAATAGACTTTTGTGAATTTTTAATAGGCTTTATAGATTTTTCTGGAATTTAAATAGGGTTTTAGAATATTTTAATAGCTTAATTCTCTTTTTAGGATTTTATAAGTTTTTTTTAAATCATTTTTAGAATTTTCTATAGATTTTAAAATAGATTTTAATATTTTTAGGAAGTATGAAATAATATAGTTTTTTCTTTTGTTAATGATAGATTTTAATTGGTATTAAATGATAATAGGATTTTAATAGAGAATTAGTGAAAGTTTAGGGTTTAATTAGTTTAATCATTTTTCAGAATTAATTAGGATTAATTGAATTTTTAGAGTTTAATTAGGATTAATTGAATTTTTAGAATTAATTAGGCTGTTAATAATTGATTAGATATAATTAGGTTAGTTAATTGTTTTTTTTTATTATTCATTCAGTTTTTTCAGTTTTTTTATTCCTTTTTCGTATTGGGCCCAGGGGGGCGTTTTTTGTCAAGGCCCAGTTGATCTCATCAGTTCAGAAGTCCAGAATGATAATCCAATTCAGCCCAAGTCTTCTACCAAGCTTCCAGCGTGCACCAGAGTATTCTAGAAGTTTCCAGCGCATGTCAGAGTATAAAGCGCCACGTGTAGCACACTGAGGGGTCCCACACGTCTTGCAGTGATTACGCCACCCACTCCCAGACTCCTCCACGCGTCCCCAGGTGTCCCCACCACCCTCTCTCTCTCAGTGCATGCACCACGTGTCTTCCAGCCATCACTCACCGGAGCATCGCCGGAGCCCCCTTACCGCCGGGCATGCAAACGCCCTAGCAACGCCGCCGGCCACCGTCCAACTCCGGCCACCATCTAACCACCAAATTCCCCAGATCTTCATCTTCTTCCCCCAATCGTCCCTCCGTCATCTTCCTCTTCTCATCGCCGGAAAGATCAATCCCCGCCGGAATCATCTTCAACCTCCATCAATTTTTCCAGAAACCTTCATACCTTCATCCAAATTCTCCAGACATTCATCATCTTCATCATTAATTTCCAGAGATCCACCTTCATCATTCGTCCTCCTCCATCAACCTTCGTTCAACAAACAGATCTTCATCTAATTTCATCCTAACATTCATCCAGCTTCAAGCCACATTTCCAGAATCTTCAAACGGTGTTCAAATCTTCAAGAAGATCCCCAGAAACCTAACATTCAATCCTTCAAGCAATTCTCCAGAAACGGCATTCCTCGTCCAATCTTCAAGGATACACGAAGTTTTCTCTAGAAATCTCCAGGATCCCAGCGAATTCCTTCAACCTTCTTCAATTCCAGGATCCTCGTCATTCCTCCAGGTTCGTTCATCCTCCTTGCAATTTGTTTACTCGTGCGTGGTTAGGGTTTGGGGTGAATCGTTGCTGATATGACTCTAGTATAAACTGTGAGGCCTGGTTTTGATCTAGGATTGTTAGATGAGTTTGATTTCAGGTTGTGGCGAGGGTTTCAGGATGTTGTGTGAGTGTGTTTCAGAGAGCGTGAGAGATAGAGTGAGGGAGATGAACGAGAGGGAGCGGCGCTAGGTGTTGAGAGTGAACAGTACCCTGAGAGGTTAGGAGGAAGATGGTTTTTGGTTAGGTTTTGTCTGGATTAGGGTTTGTGTGGACTGGGCTTAAGCCCAAAGGCGTACTGCTGACGCGCACACCCAAATTGCTTCCCCACCCCCAGCGTGTGTGAGAGACTTGAGTGGAGTGGATTGGGCCTTAAGCCCTTAGTTACTTTCTGCACCCCCTGGGCGTAAGCCCATTGAGATATCAACTGCAGCATTGCTAGCGTTGCACCCCCCATATGTTTTTTTTCTGGCTGCTTGATAATCAGACTTGGGCCCTGCGCCCAACTGCTTTTAGTACCCCCAGAATTAGGGCCCAAAGCATAAATAACTCATAATCTTGCTGTTTAAACCCCCCAGTTTTAACTCAATTTTATTTCTTTAATTTCTTTTATTTTCTTTACATATTAAATAAATCATAAAAATGTAAATAATTGTGGTTTTTTTTAATAATTCTTTTTCCATCCATCTCATGAAAATGTTAGGAAAATCCAATAAAAATAAAATTGTCATTTTATTTTAGTTTTCTATTTTAGTGCATATTTTCCATTTAATTGATTTTTTAATATTTTTAATGCATGCATATCATTAGAAAATTCATAAAAAATGGTAGAATTAGTCGAATAATTCCGTTCTTTTTTCTGTAGACTCGTAATTCAGTGTAGAATTTTATAGTGCAGAAACATTAGCTCAATCATGCATTTTTATTTTAATTGCATTTTTTCACTGTTATTGATGTTGAATAATTGGTCTGTGGATATGTCTGTGTTGCTGATTTTAATTCTTTCGTCTGGTGTTGAATTTTGTTCTGATTTTTTAGTATGTTACCCTAGAGCCACGTAGGTCTCCCATTAGATTTTTGATAGATTTTTGTAGGGTGTTCTGCTGTGATTTGTCTGAGCCTGAAAATAGGAGAAGTTTTGATGACTTCTGACTGTGGAGTTCAACTGTGGTTGAACTTCAGAGATAGTCTTTTGTAGTTTGTTGGCCTGTGGGTTCTTCTTGAAGGTGGGAGCTGATGGAGGTCCTGTTGGAGCTTGCAAGGTTGCATTGGATTGAGGCTTAGTCTAGGAGCTTGTTGTCTGTTTGTGGGGTTCGAGATCCTGAAGTTTGAAGGGAGTTTATGGTACTTTCCTGAGGAAGGCACTATGAATGACTTTCATCCTTCCTTCTCACCTCCTTCGTAAGTATCCAATGATGTCGGAGCCGACTTGTGAGTTTAATCTCTCCTGAGGAGGGATGTAAACTGATCACATGTTGTTGAGCCACATGGGATACGATTCCTAAGTGGAAGTCCCCTGGCACTTTCCTGAGGAGGGTCCTATGGGTCTATTCACTTAGCTCCATTAGTTTATCTAGGATTTCGTAAGTATCCAGTGATGTTGGAGCCAACTTGTGAGTTTAATTTCTCCTGAGGAGAAATGTAAACTGATCACAGTTGTTGAGCCACGTAGGATACGATTCCTAAGTGCCAGCCTCCTAGTACTTTCCTGAGGAAAGTCCTATGAGTCTGTTCACTTAGTTCCCTTAGTGCATATAGGTTCTTTCCCAAGTATCCAGTGACGCCGGAGCCTTCATGTGAGTTTAATCTCTCCTGAGGAGGGATGTAAACTGATCACAGTTGTCGAGCCGCATAGGATATGACTCCTGAGTAGTAACCTCCTGGTACTTTCCTGAGGAAGATACCAAGAGTTTGTCTGCTTAGCTTCCTTTCTCTGGCAAGCTTGTTCTGAAGCTTGGAGAATGGGATTGATTCCTCTTGCTTAGGAGTTTGTTTAGATCCTTGCTTAGGGTTTTGATTAGGTGTTTGCTTAGATCCCTGCTTAGGGTGTTGTATAGAGTTTTGTTTAGAGAGTTATTAGGAGCTTGTTTCAGGTTTGTTTGAGGCCCTGCTTAGGGTTAGTCTCTTTGTGTTGTTTGACTTGTGTGATATTGTGTTGCATTAGACTTAGGTTCATCTAGATAGTTCTGAGTAGGTGCATCTTAGAAGTAGACTTTGTGTGCATGAGAAGTTGAGGTGGTCCTCCTTCTGCTTGTTTGTTATTGCGTGGCTTTGCTTGTTGGTATTCGGTAGAGCTTAGCTCCCTTGCCTCTGTGCCTCGTTTGTTCAGTTGTTGCATTCATGCATATTTTCAGTATTCATTTACGTTGCAGTTTCTTGTTTGTGGTTTAATCCTGTTGCCATGTTCCCTTAGGAGCTCTGACTTCTCCGTTGCGGAGTTGTTATGATAGACATTAGGATGGTCAACCAGGTGTGATAGCAATAGGTAGATTCCCCTGTTTCTCAGCTATAGTTTTAGGGTTTCCCTTTCCTTTCTGTAGGAGCTTTTGAGTAGCTTGACCCGTAGTTAGCTGAACTACAGCTGCTCTGATTCTTCGTTCCAGACGAAGATATGTAGGCATAGGATGCGATATCCTAGCGAGCACACTAACGACTAACCTTTGTTCTCTCGCGGCTGTGCGATCGAGACTTTCCCGCTAACGACTAATTGTTATCCTTTTCTCTTGCCCGAGCGTATTTGAGACCAGATCGTAGTTGTAGGTTCCCGAGCCTTAGAGACTAGTTTGTTTTCTCACTGCTGTGTGAGAGCCCCCGTTTACCCGTAGTTAGCCGAACTACGTTTGCTCTGATCTTTCATTCCCGATGAAAGTACGTAGGCACAGGACGCGATGTCCTGGCGAGCAACCTTTCCCCCGTTTAGACGTAGGAAGTCGAACTACGTTGACTCTGACTTTCCCATTGCACGAGGGAATACGTAGGCCCAGAACACCGTATGTTCTGTCGAGTCCTGTCCTTTTATTTTCTTTTCAGACCAGCCATTAGCGTAGATAGATAACACACCCTTTTACCTATAAACACCAAGCGTGGATCCCATCGAGTACGATGGACGTGAGGGGTGCTAATACCTTCCCCTTGCGTAACCGACTCCCGAATCCAGGTTTTGGTTGCGATGACCATACCTTTTTCCCGTCTTTTGCGAGGTTTACTTCGAGCGTTTCCTTTCCCGCTCTGAGGGATAAATAACGCACGGTGGCGACTCTCCTGTCAAGCCGGCGCCGATTTTCGCAGTAGCGACAGCTGGCGACTCTGCTGGGGAATCTATAGCATCTAGGGACTTTTCCCATCCCTTATGCTGGGACCGTTTCCCATCCCCTACGCGAGTCAATCCTAGCGCTTGGGTGTTTATTCGTTGGGTGTTGTGTATAGTGTGTTTTACTTTTCTGCACTTTACTTTTCTGTACCTTTACCTTTCCGCTTTTATTTTCCAGCATTACATTATTGTGATTATTGCTGTGGGCAAAGGGAGGTTACTGTGAGTGAAAGCCGGACCTGGGCTTGAGTACACACCTAGATATAGTTGTGGAGAAGTAGTAGACGAACCTGTCTGCTGAGCAGGCACAGTTCCCTACGAAAATCTGCGCTCAGACGAGATTCTTGCAGAGGTGCTCCTTTCCGGTCCTGAGGATCTGAGGGGAGTCCAGACGTAAGGATTGTCGACTCTGGGGACCGATCATTTGGAAGTCAGCTAAGTGAGGCCTCTTCATGATTTGATGATGCCACTCCTTCTGGGAATCGCATCGTCACTCATGAAAGTCTGTGACGCTGATAACCGCATAGGATGCCGTACCTTTGTCCGTGGATTAGGTTTATCCTACCTGTGAGAGGGACCGGGTTATTGCAGGAAAACTGGCCTTCAGAAACCATGATTCAGTATCTTTATCAGAAACCATGATTCAGTATCGTTATCAGATGGTATTCTTGATTCATCTCCAGTTGTGTTGTCTGGGTCAGATGGGTTTCTTATCTGAGGTTGAGGCTATTATCAGATGGTATTTTCGTCAGATACAGAGGTTCAGATGGTTTTCTTACCAGGGGATTGATATTTTGAGTATCAGATGGTAGTTATTGGCATGAGGTTCTGATGACCGTGATGGTTTTCTGTTCTTGATCACAGAGATATTCCTCTTCAGGCTACAGCATAGCCCCTGTGTTCGCAGATTGCATTATTTATCATATTGCATCATTGCATTACCATCTGCATTCAACTAACGTGTGTGTATTGCAGGTACACATTTTCCCTTCCAGTTCTGGTGTTTGTTCCTAGCAAGACATGGAAAACCTGAAGAGAGTATTGCCCTATAAGTTTCCGTCGCCGAATATCAGTCTATTGTTAGAATTGATGGCTATTGCTAAGAAGAGAGGAATGGGTGACTTCAGAAAGAGATATGGGAGGATTCTGACATACGTTTATCAGCCATCTGTCTACGAGACCAGCGGCATCTACACCCTGTTACAGTTTTACGACGCGGAGCTCAGGTGCTTTGTATTTCCCGACTTTGTTTTGGCTCCTACCCTGGAGGAGTACTCTGCACTTCTGGATATTCCGATCCGTGATCAGATGCCTTTTTATCGTACGGACGCTGAGCCTAAGCTGGCTGAGCTTTCTGCTATCCTGTGCTTGAAAGAGTCTGAGTTGTCTGGGAAGATGATCAGAAGAGGAGACGTATGGGGATTTCCGTTGGATGTCTTAGTGGAGAAGGCTCGAGAGTATGCCCAGAAGGGTAAATGGGATGTTTTTGACATTATCCTTGCTGTATGTGTGTATGGCATCGTGTTATTCCCGAATATTCCTGATTTCGTTGATTCTGATGCCTTCTATATTTTGGCTGCGGGAAACCCAGTTCCTACTTTGCTGGGAGATATCCACCATTCAACTCATTATCAGAATGAAAAGCGAAGAGGAAGGAATGTGTCTTGTTGCGTACCTCTCCTATGCAGGTGGTTCACCAGTCATTTGCCTAAGTCAGGCCCGTTTGTCACATCTATCAATTCTCTAGGATGGCCCGAGCGCTTAATGGGATTGACTGCTGAGAACGTGGTATGGACCAATAAAGAAGTATTTGGAGCTGAAGTCATACTCAAAGGCGAAGGATTCCCGAATGTTCCGTTAATAGGAAGGAAAGGTTGTGTCAACTATAACCCTTCTTTATTGATCAAGCAATTTGGGTACATACCTCAAGGAGCGCCAAAGCCCGAGGAGATACAGGAATCTCTGTATCTCACCGGGGCAATAGGGAAAGAGATGCTGACCAAACTTGAGAAAGCCTGGAAAAACTTGCACAAGAGAGGGAAGCTTTCAGGTAATAGAGGGGATACTCGAGGTCCTAGCTCATATATAGAATGGATTCGTGAGCGAGCTGTGAAGTTCCTTATGCCATATCCAGCAGTTCAGCCATTGCATCCTCCTCCGGTAGAGGAGCCTACCACTGTGGACATTCAGGTTTACAAGCAGCTAATGGCGGAGAAAGAAGAGCTAGCGAGGGTTAAAGAGGCTTTAGAGCAGGAGAATGCCAAGCTTCGGCACGAAAATATTGAAACAGGATATATCTCTAAGCAACAGGCTGAAACTCTGAAACATCTGAAGACTACGCTATTAGAATTGACTGAAACCAAGAAGCGTTTGGAGTTAGATGTAGACTCAGTTAGTAGTGTGTTGGCCACCAAGAAGCAAGAGCTGGAAAGGGCCTACACAAAGCTAGCCAAATTCAGAGGACACTGGGATCTCACTATGACCAAGCGCAAGGAGCGAGAAGGAGTGCTGAAGACACAGATTGCTCAGTTAGAAGAACAGGTCAAAGTGAAGAACGAAGAGCTTGAAGAAGAAGCCTGTCGCCGATACGAGGCCGAGCGTAAGCTGATAGATGCCATGAAGAACTTGGAAGATTTCCAGCATAGAGCAGATGCCAAGAAACCCAAACCAGGGGATGGTGCTAATGATAAGGCTTGGGAAGACTTTGTCAGAGACATCCAGGGGACAGTCAGGAAGAGGGATCGACTGATAGAAGGTTTGATTTATCAACCAGATCACGCAGAGACAAAGAAGATGGTCGAGGACTTCCGCAACCGTACCCGTATTTGATTTCTCTTGTATTCTGTATGTTGAGATCACCACCAGGCATGTTGGCTGGGATCCTCCTTATCATATCAGCTGTATGGAGCATAGTTATGTAACTTCTTGGCAAGACTGTTATTCTAATCAATATATGAGGGATTTTCCAAATATTGTCTCTATGGCTTATCTCGTCTTGCTACCACTGACACTGGAATTGGAGGGAAAATATCTCCAATGCACACATGCACGTTAGCATTTTTGTATTTCTGTTTGCATAAATCATATTGCATAGCATTTAGCAGGTCAGAGCACTTATCCAGCCTTTGTTTTCACCAGAAGGTGATTCTCGGGGAATTGTTTGAGGCAAGAGTGGAGTGGTGAAGACGACCAAGGGGCTGAAGTAGATTTGAGCAGAATCAAGCAGCGCAGTCGGTTACAGGTAATTGGCCGCTATGGCTGAAGGCAATTTCCAGTTTCCTGACACCCAAGCAGGGTTTACTATGGCGTCCAACCATCAGTATGATTCTATGGAAGGCTTCCCGCAAGCGAACAATCTAACTGCAGACCAAGTTGTGCAGCCTGCTGTTGAGAACCGAGATCAGCATGAGCAGTTTATTGCCCGAAATGAACGTTGTCCTCCTGTTAACAATCAATGTGTTGCTTTCCCTGCGATGAATTACCGAAGAGATATTCCAATGACCGGGTTAGTAGATCCAAGAGCTCTTGACGATGGTAGAAGACTCCGAGTGTTGGAAGAGCAAATGAAAGCCTTGGAAGCGAAAGATGCCGTTAACCTGGATGCTGTAGCCATGTGTTTGGTCCCTGACCTCGTGTTACCGCACAAGTTCAAAATGCCGGAATTTGAAAAATACACAGGAGATAGCTGTCCGAAATTGCATTTGATGATGTTTTGTCGAAGGATGACTTCGTTTGTGCGAAATGACAAATTGATGATCCATTGCTTTCAGTATAGCCTGACTGGGGCATCGTTGAGATGGTATGTGCAATTAGAGAGTAATCAGATTCGATCTTGGGTAGATTTAGCCAGAGCTTTCATAAAGCAGTATGATTACAACTTGGATTTGACTCCTAGTCTCGTAGATCTGCAAGAATTGTCTCAGGCAGAGAATGAATCATTCAGAGCGTATTTGCGAAGGTGGAAAGAATTGGCTGCTAGTGTTCAACCACCGCTTCCGGAAAGGGAACTGGTTGACATCTTCTTGGGTACTCTGAAAAGCCATTACTTTGACAAATTGTTCAGTTGCACAAACTTTGTGGGCCTGATGAGGCTGGGAGAGATTGTGGAGCGAGGACTCAGGAGTGGAAAGTTTCGAGGTGTTCCTTACGTCCCGGTTAATAAGATTGAGTCAGTTGTCAGTTCTCAAGAAGAGTGGGAAGGAGATGATGCCACCTCAGAATCTCTAGCATCTCAGGATCAGTTTTCAGACACTTCAAGTCAACGGTCATCCTATCGTCGATCGCGTCAGCATGCTCCACGAAGATCACGGAAGCCTGAAAGGCAGTTTACTCAGCTACCGGTGTCATACAGCCAGTTGTTGCCAGATCTGGTCAGAAGCGGATTGATAGTGCCGAAAGAGACTAAGCCGGTGATTCCACCGTATCCTCCGGGTTCTGATGCCAGCGCCCGCTGTGAGTACCATGTTGGGGCACAGGGGCATTCAACGAATGATTGTAAAGTGCTTAGAAGTCAGATTCAGGATCTGTTAGACGCTAGCCGTATTTGCATCACCCCTCAGGGTTGTGTTCAGATTAATGATTTTCCATCTTCCAGTTGTGGGGGTTCGTCAGTTAATATCATGGAAGGCTCCACAGGAAGTGTGTGCTCTGAAGATTGTCAATCAGAGAGTTCAGTTGAATATGGGGGAAGTTTCTAGAGGTTTCTATGCCGGGTGTCGCATCTGTTTCTCTGCCTAACCCGTTTAGCTTTTGTGCATCAGTATTTGTCGATCACCACCAGGATTGTTGGATGGGGTCGTTATATTCAGACTCATTTGTGCTTACCTGCTGATTTTGTTGGCTGTACATGTGTTGGAGATGTTCATCTGTGTGCTTATAGTTTGAGTTTCTCTTTATCTCGTTATGAATATGTGTTTATTTGCTGCGCTGCATTATCATTTAGCAGGTATATCAGAACTGTGGGCCTTATTTCCTCATCATCCAGTTTATTGCAGGAATTCCTTCAGAGATATGGAACAGAATCAGTTTGAATTGATCGAAGTCCAAAGCCAGCTGGGGCAGATGATGAGAGACATGCAAGAGATGCGTCTGGAGCAGAAGATTCTCAAAGAGGAGAACAGTCAGCTGAAGACCCAAATGAGCTTGATCATGGAAGTAGTCAAGAATGTGCTTAGGAAAGAAGACGATCAGCTATTCGAAGCCGCAATGAAGAAGCTCGCGCCCCCTATGCCTGTGGGACCTGAGCAGCAGCAACAGAAGATACAGCCGGTTCAGCGGAGGATCCAGGAAGGAAAGCCCAGGAGAATATTTGAGGCACCGCCTATGACATATGCGGAACTCTTGCAGATCTTACTGAGGTTTAATCTGGTGGAGAAAAGAGCGTTGACACAACCAACGAAAGCGTTTCCTCAAGGATACGATGCCAGTAAACAATGTGAATTTCATTCCGGGGCATTCGGACATGACATCGAGGGTTGTCATGCTTTTAAGCACAATGTTCAAGACCTGATTGACTCGCACGATATTGAATTCACGCCGGGCGGCGTAGCTGTGCATATTGCTCCTGTCTCAATCGATGCTAAAATGACAGATGTTTCTAAAGCTGCAGTGGGTCAGAAGCGTATCCTGGACTCCATGGTGTCAGAATCTCCAGGCCCACAACTGTTGCCTATTCCTGGGGCAGATCTAAGAAAGAAAATGGTTAAGCATAAGGAGAGTGTTCAGTACATTGAAGGTCAAGAAACCAATGTTGCATTTGATACAAAGGGTGTTCAAGGGTCAACCCGATACCAGCAGCAGCAGCCTCAGCAGGGGGCACAGCAGGCTCAGCGACGATTCCAGGGTGGCAAGCCGAGAAGAGTGTTTGAGAAACCTCCCTCAACATATGCCGATTTGTTGCAAACATTGGTGAGATTGAATCTGGTAGAGACAAGAACTCTGGCACCAATAACGGGAACTCCCCCGTTTGGTTATGACGCAAGCAAGCACTGTGAGTTTCATTCTGGAGCCCCGGGTCACGATATAGAGGGCTGCCATGCTTTTAAGCACAAAGTGCAGGATTTGCTTGACAGTGCAGCAATCAGCTTCGGGCAGAGAGGTCCCCAAATCATCTGAATGAAGGAGAAAGGGCTCTATAATTTGTTTGAGTCATTGAAAGCAGATCAGGACAGCGTCGAATTACCTCTAATAAAGATAGCTGGTTCAGCAGCAGGGTAGATGCAAAAGCCCAGTTCTCAGAAGCTAGCATATTTTCTTTGTTTTAGCTTGTCATTTCTTTGCATTTGTAGTTGCTTTCCTGTTTGAATTTGTAAACTTGCTTGTAAAACTTGTTGTTTTCAGTCAAATTGATGATAATGAAATAGATATGCATGTTTTGATTGAATCCATTCGTGTTCACTAACTGTTTTACAAAGGTCCAACGTTTGGTTAAGAAGAATTTGGGGAGGATGACGAAAATGACCGACATGCAAATTCCGATTGTATGCTTTTGAAAAAGAACCTGCTGATGATGTACAGGCATTGTTTCAAATCCTTAAACACCGGAGATATAAGGAAGATAATCCCTTGTCAACCCCTTTGAGCCTTGTAGTAGGAGTTTCTTTCTGTGAACGAAAAACCCTCAATCTTAACCTGGGGCAGGGTAGGTGTTAGCTGATTTGACCGAGCGTCCAAATTGCAAAAGGAGTGTCCGCTCGAGGATCAATCACATCCCTAGAGGTCGTGCCTAAAAGACCACAATGGTTCAATCAGGAGTGGGACAGCCACATCATTTCCCAAAGAGTCAGACAACCAATGTCACACGACTTGTTCGAAAAAAGAAGAATGAAAAAGAATCAAAAGCCCGCTAAGTCAAGAAAAATTCAAAACAAATGACTTAGGCAAAACTGAGGGCATCCCGCTGGACTTAACAAAATCAAAAGATACTCAAAAGGAGTCAGTCCAGGCAAAAGTTAGGGATATGAAGAGAAAGAAATGAAAAGGATCAAAAGAAAAATCCTCGATGGAAATACAAGTCGTGTGACCACAAATGTCAAAGAGAAAAAGTGAGTGTCTGTCACTCCGAAATCCAAAAGTTTCTCGAACTATCATTCCTATCTTTCAACCTCTGAGAGGTGAGCGCTAAGGTCAAATTAGCTGAACGTAGGATGGGAGAACATCAAGGAGAATGGGTGGGTTAAAGTAAACTTTGAGCCTTTATCCTTTCTTTCAAAACCATGAACCTGACCACGTTACAACCTTCAAAAGTCCTAATTGAAGCAGGTTGTTTCGAAAGCATACTCCGGTAAAGGTCGTGTCGATTCTGACTCCTAAGGTTCCTCTTACCATGTTGATACTGATGTTGATAAATGTTTTGTGCATTATATGCCATAAACTGTTTTTCTTTTTCCCAGTGAACAGATTGGATGTCAAAGCTGTCATATGTGTTGCATTAATACATCTTTTATGCATAACAACTTGTTTTACTTGCGAGTAAGCGCTTGACAGCAGAAAAGCTTCCTACGATGGAAAGTATGGTCAAGATAGAATGCAGAACGCCCGAAGATTCCGAGAACAGGGGCAAGCTTTATTGTGATTCCCAGTCAGGTCAGCTTCTCGAAGTCAGTTATTCTGGGGCAATCAGGTTGAGATTCGGTGAATACGTCGTAGTAATAAGGTGCTACTCTGAATCAGATAATCAAGGAGTTGCAGTCAGGAGCAGACCAACTTAAGCATTCAAAAGTTATGCGAGAAGCATTCAAGGTGAAGTATCTCTCAGAAGTTCAGAACACTGAGGCACGTTATATCAGACCATAGGAGCAAATTTGCAGATTTCCTTTCAAGGACTATCCCCACAGATGTCCTGTAGGCTGCGGCATATCAGAAGCGAAAGAATTGTTGTTCTCCGTACCTACAGGGTCATTCAGAGTTATTTAAGCAGATGCAGTCGATTTTCGAGAGCGAGATGAATGCGGGAAGTTGTATCATTATCCCTCGACCCTTCAAGGCTGTGTATTCATGAAGAATATTTTCCAGCGTCAGGTGTATCTGACCCAGTAAGATGGCTTAAGAGCTCAAATCCAAGTTTGCGATTACTGTGAAGCCCACCTGTGTTGGCGCATCATTTTCCAGATCCGAGCTTCGTCAGTACGCGGGAGGACTCCCTCCATTTTCTCCAGCAAAGTCAAATTTGTCATTGGTATGGGTAAGCTATTCCCAGAGGAGTCTAATCATATTCAGCACGTCTGCTATTTTACAACGGAGTTGTATTCCCCAGCAGGGTATTACTTCGTCAAAGTGTTCGGTTAAGTTCCCGGTATCCCCAGCAGAGTTGACTTCACTCTCCCAGCATTTATTTTGCTAGGACGATTCAGTGATATCCGGGTTATCCCCAGCAAAGTTGGCCTCGCCTTCAGCATTTATTTTGCTGAAGTGGTTTTCTGTACCCGGCCTCTCCAACAGCTCGAGCCTGCTAACATATTGCATGCATCATATTTGCATCATACCTGCATGACATTTCCAGAATGTGTAGCATTTCCATCCCAAATGGAGCATTACGCCATAGAAAGACTAAAGCATTTGCATAAGCATACAAAGCATAGGTCAGGTTTTCTGTCAACCTTATATGGCGCGTGAATTACTCTGTGATCAGTTCAGGGACATTTATTCAGCAGCAGTATTCAGACAGTTCAGCAGGTTATTTGTATCAGATCAGGCAGCAATTATGCTTTGATCAGTCAGTCATCTGATGTTGACAAGCTTTTCTTCCCGTCAATTCATATTGACGATGTGTTCCTCCAATGAGTGGATTTCTCCGTCTAGCATTAGACGTCTGGAGTACGAATGTGGTTTTCTTTCCGTCTATCCATAGACGATGTGAAGTTGCGGGTGATCGCAGTAAGATTTCAAGAAGGGGTTTCTCCCAGGATATGCTTTTCTTACCGTCTATCAGTAGACGATGTGAAGTTTCAGGCAATCTTCAATGGAGTTCAAAATAGAGCTTTTCTAGCAAGTAGCTTTCCTTTCCGTCTGTCAGCAGACGATGTGAAGTTTCGAGCTATTGTTCAGCGGGTTTCTTATTGCCAGATCATACATATGATGAGGTGTTTCCCCAGCGAGTCTTCTCCGGCTATCCTTAGTTGTTGAGGGGTTTCAAAACGATTTTTGAATATCGGTTATCTTTCTGGTTATTGGATATGATGACGTTCAAGAAAGACTTTTCTGACCATCAATCCCTATTGATGTCGAAGCTCTTCGAAGAATGTTCAGTTTTCGTGATTGTCGATTCTTATTGACGACATGTTTCTTAAAAGGTGGTTTTTCTTCCCGTTAGTCCATACTGACGATGTGGCCCCTTCAAGGATATTGACTTTTCCATCAACTCCCGTAGACAGAAGGATTCTGAAATTCAAAGGATGGTGTTGAATTGCGTAATGGTGTCTTTCCGTCTATCAGTAGACGATGTGAATTTGGAGAGTATTTCTTCCCGTCTAGCCTTAGACGACGTGTGTATGGAGATTAAGAATTTGATCCCGTCTACCCTTAGACGATGTGCATTTGGAGATTATGGTGATGCCGTCTACCCTTAGACGATGTGAATATGGAGACAATGGTGACTTTCCGTCTACCCTTAGACGATGTGAATATGCGTTATGGTGACTTTCCGTCTACTCTTAGACGATGTGCATATGGAGATTTATGAATGTCCTTCCGTCTACTCTTAGACGAAGAGAATATTAATTTGTTCATCAATCAGGATGATGCCGTCTACCCTTAGACGATGAGAATAGTGATTTGAATATCAATCAAGATAATACCGTCTACCCTTAGACGATGTGAAGATGGAGATTATGGTGATACCGTCTACCCTTAGACGATGTGAAGATGGAGATTATGGTGATACCGTCTACCCTTAGACGATGTGAATATGGAGATTATGGTGATACCGTCTACCCTTAGACGATGTGAATATGGAGATTATGGTGATGCCGTCTACCCTTAGACGATGTGAATATGCGTTATGGTGACTTTCCGTCTACTCTTAGACGATGTGCATATGGAGATTTATGAATGTCTTTCCGTCTATCCTTAGACGATGTGAATTGACTTGTTCATCAATCAGGATGATTCCGTCTACTCTTAGACGACGTGTGTATGGAGATTAAGAATTTGATCCCGTCTACCCTTAGACGATGTGAATATGGAGATTATGGTAATGCCGTCTATCCTTAGGCGATGTGAATTTGGAGATTAATGTTGTCTTTCCGTCTATCATTAGACGAGGTGAGTATTCAATAATGGTGTCTTCCCGTCCATCTTTGGACGATGTGAGTCTATTTCTTCCTGCCTATCAGTAGGCAATGTGAAAGAATCAGGTATTTTTGTTGTAGCCCTCAGAGTTTTGTTACATGGGGTATCACAAGCAACGGGTATTCAAATCAGGAGTTCTTTATCAGATGATTAATCAGTTTGGTGCCGTAATGACCGGGCTCGGTTTTCTGGACTTTATTCTCCAAGCAGTTAACAGTATATGCTCGCGGTTGGCAAATTTTCGGGTTTTATTTGTATTCAACCGTCTCGTACCTCTGAATGTTTGAAGGCTGAGCGCTCTTCAAACCCTTCAGGTCCAAGTCGCTTGAATAGGGGCAGCTGTTGCACCCTAAAATTTGACCAACTAATTCTCCTATCTGACTCATGGTTTAATTTCATATTCACAGCTCAGATGTGTGATTTTTGTGCACAAGCAGGGGATATCAGAGTTTACAGCTTGATTTTTGTCTATCAGATATGGCAGACCTAGTCCAGATTGCCAGGGTTTTATTTTCCGGAAATTGTGCGCTCCTCGGTGATTTTTCAGTGATTTTGGGGATATTCTGATGCCCGGGGATCTCCGTTCGATTCGATCTGGTCTCGTGCGCTCTTTTATGGCAGTCATTTGTATTCATCTGCATTTTTAGGGTTTTAATAGACTTTTGTGAATTTTTAATAGGCTTTATAGATTTTTCTGGAATTTAAATAGGGTTTTAGAATATTTTAATAGCTTAATTCTCTTTTTAGGATTTTATAAGTTTTTTTTAAATCATTTTTAGAATTTTCTATAGATTTTAAAATAGATTTTAATATTTTTAGGAAGTATGAAATAATATAGTTTTTTCTTTTGTTAATGATAGATTTTAATTGGTATTAAATGATAATAGGATTTTAATAGAGAATTAGTGAAAGTTTAGGGTTTAATTAGTTTAATCATTTTTCAGAATTAATTAGGATTAATTGAATTTTTAGAGTTTAATTAGGATTAATTGAATTTTTAGAATTAATTAGGCTGTTAATAATTGATTAGATATAATTAGGTTAGTTAATTGTTTTTTTTTATTATTCATTCAGTTTTTTCAGTTTTTTTATTCCTTTTTCGTATTGGGCCCAGGGGGGCGTTTTTTGTCAAGGCCCAGTTGATCTCATCAGTTCAGAAGTCCAGAATGATAATCCAATTCAGCCCAAGTCTTCTACCAAGCTTCCAGCGTGCACCAGAGTATTCTAGAAGTTTCCAGCGCATGTCAGAGTATAAAGCGCCACGTGTAGCACACTGAGGGGTCCCACACGTCTTGCAGTGATTACGCCACCCACTCCCAGACTCCTCCACGCGTCCCCAGGTGTCCCCACCACCCTCTCTCTCTCAGTGCATGCACCACGTGTCTTCCAGCCATCACTCACCGGAGCATCGCCGGAGCCCCCTTACCGCCGGGCATGCAAACGCCCTAGCAACGCCGCCGGCCACCGTCCAACTCCGGCCACCATCTAACCACCAAATTCCCCAGATCTTCATCTTCTTCCCCCAATCGTCCCTCCGTCATCTTCCTCTTCTCATCGCCGGAAAGATCAATCCCCGCCGGAATCATCTTCAACCTCCATCAATTTTTCCAGAAACCTTCATACCTTCATCCAAATTCTCCAGACATTCATCATCTTCATCATTAATTTCCAGAGATCCACCTTCATCATTCGTCCTCCTCCATCAACCTTCGTTCAACAAACAGATCTTCATCTAATTTCATCCTAACATTCATCCAGCTTCAAGCCACATTTCCAGAATCTTCAAACGGTGTTCAAATCTTCAAGAAGATCCCCAGAAACCTAACATTCAATCCTTCAAGCAATTCTCCAGAAACGGCATTCCTCGTCCAATCTTCAAGGATACACGAAGTTTTCTCTAGAAATCTCCAGGATCCCAGCGAATTCCTTCAACCTTCTTCAATTCCAGGATCCTCGTCATTCCTCCAGGTTCGTTCATCCTCCTTGCAATTTGTTTACTCGTGCGTGGTTAGGGTTTGGGGTGAATCGTTGCTGATATGACTCTAGTATAAACTGTGAGGCCTGGTTTTGATCTAGGATTGTTAGATGAGTTTGATTTCAGGTTGTGGCGAGGGTTTCAGGATGTTGTGTGAGTGTGTTTCAGAGAGCGTGAGAGATAGAGTGAGGGAGATGAACGAGAGGGAGCGGCGCTAGGTGTTGAGAGTGAACAGTACCCTGAGAGGTTAGGAGGAAGATGGTTTTTGGTTAGGTTTTGTCTGGATTAGGGTTTGTGTGGACTGGGCTTAAGCCCAAAGGCGTACTGCTGACGCGCACACCCAAATTGCTTCCCCACCCCCAGCGTGTGTGAGAGACTTGAGTGGAGTGGATTGGGCCTTAAGCCCTTAGTTACTTTCTGCACCCCCTGGGCGTAAGCCCATTGAGATATCAACTGCAGCATTGCTAGCGTTGCACCCCCCATATGTTTTTTTTCTGGCTGCTTGATAATCAGACTTGGGCCCTGCGCCCAACTGCTTTTAGTACCCCCAGAATTAGGGCCCAAAGCATAAATAACTCATAATCTTGCTGTTTAAACCCCCCAGTTTTAACTCAATTTTATTTCTTTAATTTCTTTTATTTTCTTTACATATTAAATAAATCATAAAAATGTAAATAATTGTGGTTTTTTTTAATAATTCTTTTTCCATCCATCTCATGAAAATGTTAGGAAAATCCAATAAAAATAAAATTGTCATTTTATTTTAGTTTTCTATTTTAGTGCATATTTTCCATTTAATTGATTTTTTAATATTTTTAATGCATGCATATCATTAGAAAATTCATAAAAAATGGTAGAATTAGTCGAATAATTCCGTTCTTTTTTCTGTAGACTCGTAATTCAGTGTAGAATTTTATAGTGCAGAAACATTAGCTCAATCATGCATTTTTATTTTAATTTCATTTTTTCACTGTTATTGATGTTGAATAATTGGTCTGTGGATATGTCTGTGTTGCTGATTTTAATTCTTTCGTCTGGTGTTGAATTTTGTTCTGATTTTTTAGTATGTTACCCTAGAGCCACGTAGGTCTCCCATTAGATTTTTGATAGATTTTTGTAGGGTGTTCTGCTGTGATTTGTCTGAGCCTGAAAATAGGAGAAGTTTTGATGACTTCTGACTGTGGAGTTCAACTGTGGTTGAACTTCAGAGATAGTCTTTTGTAGTTTGTTGGCCTGTGGGTTCTTCTTGAAGGTGGGAGCTGATGGAGGTCCTGTTGGAGCTTGCAAGGTTGCATTGGATTGAGGCTTAGTCTAGGAGCTTGTTGTCTGTTTGTGGGGTTCGAGATCCTGAAGTTTGAAGGGAGTTTATGGTACTTTCCTGAGGAAGGCACTATGAATGACTTTCATCCTTCCTTCTCACCTCCTTCGTAAGTATCCAATGATGTCGGAGCCGACTTGTGAGTTTAATCTCTCCTGAGGAGGGATGTAAACTGATCACATGTTGTTGAGCCACATGGGATACGATTCCTAAGTGGAAGTCCCCTGGCACTTTCCTGAGGAGGGTCCTATGGGTCTATTCACTTAGCTCCATTAGTTTATCTAGGATTTCGTAAGTATCCAGTGATGTTGGAGCCAACTTGTGAGTTTAATTTCTCCTGAGGAGAAATGTAAACTGATCACAGTTGTTGAGCCACGTAGGATACGATTCCTAAGTGCCAGCCTCCTAGTACTTTCCTGAGGAAAGTCCTATGAGTCTGTTCACTTAGTTCCCTTAGTGCATATAGGTTCTTTCCCAAGTATCCAGTGACGCCGGAGCCTTCATGTGAGTTTAATCTCTCCTGAGGAGGGATGTAAACTGATCACAGTTGTCGAGCCGCATAGGATATGACTCCTGAGTAGTAACCTCCTGGTACTTTCCTGAGGAAGATACCAAGAGTTTGTCTGCTTAGCTTCCTTTCTCTGGCAAGCTTGTTCTGAAGCTTGGAGAATGGGATTGATTCCTCTTGCTTAGGAGTTTGTTTAGATCCTTGCTTAGGGTTTTGATTAGGTGTTTGCTTAGATCCCTGCTTAGGGTGTTGTATAGAGTTTTGTTTAGAGAGTTATTAGGAGCTTGTTTCAGGTTTGTTTGAGGCCCTGCTTAGGGTTAGTCTCTTTGTGTTGTTTGACTTGTGTGATATTGTGTTGCATTAGACTTAGGTTCATCTAGATAGTTCTGAGTAGGTGCATCTTAGAAGTAGACTTTGTGTGCATGAGAAGTTGAGGTGGTCCTCCTTCTGCTTGTTTGTTATTGCGTGGCTTTGCTTGTTGGTATTCGGTAGAGCTTAGCTCCCTTGCCTCTGTGCCTCGTTTGTTCAGTTGTTGCATTCATGCATATTTTCAGTATTCATTTACGTTGCAGTTTCTTGTTTGTGGTTTAATCCTGTTGCCATGTTCCCTTAGGAGCTCTGACTTCTCCGTTGCGGAGTTGTTATGATAGACATTAGGATGGTCAACCAGGTGTGATAGCAATAGGTAGATTCCCCTGTTTCTCAGCTATAGTTTTAGGGTTTCCCTTTCCTTTCTGTAGGAGCTTTTGAGTAGCTTGACCCGTAGTTAGCTGAACTACAGCTGCTCTGATTCTTCGTTCCAGACGAAGATATGTAGGCATAGGATGCGATATCCTAGCGAGCACACTAACGACTAACCTTTGTTCTCTCGCGGCTGTGCGATCGAGACTTTCCCGCTAACGACTAATTGTTATCCTTTTCTCTTGCCCGAGCGTATTTGAGACCAGATCGTAGTTGTAGGTTCCCGAGCCTTAGAGACTAGTTTGTTTTCTCACTGCTGTGTGAGAGCCCCCGTTTACCCGTAGTTAGCCGAACTACGTTTGCTCTGATCTTTCATTCCCGATGAAAGTACGTAGGCACAGGACGCGATGTCCTGGCGAGCAACCTTTCCCCCGTTTAGACGTAGGAAGTCGAACTACGTTGACTCTGACTTTCCCATTGCACGAGGGAATACGTAGGCCCAGAACACCGTATGTTCTGTCGAGTCCTGTCCTTTTATTTTCTTTTCAGACCAGCCATTAGCGTAGATAGATAACACACCCTTTTACCTATAAACACCAAGCGTGGATCCCATCGAGTACGATGGACGTGAGGGGTGCTAATACCTTCCCCTTGCGTAACCGACTCCCGAATCCAGGT
This sequence comes from Lathyrus sativus, assembly GCA_963859935.3. Lineage (NCBI taxonomy): Eukaryota > Viridiplantae > Streptophyta > Magnoliopsida > Fabales > Fabaceae > Lathyrus > Lathyrus sativus. The sequence continues at coordinate 158,163,951 of OZ012741.1, forward strand.
TTTGGTTGCGATGACCATACCTTTTTCCCGTCTTTTGCGAGGTTTACTTCGAGCGTTTCCTTTCCCGCTCTGAGGGATAAATAACGCACGGTGGCGACTCTCCTGTCAAGCCGGCGCCGATTTTCGCAGTAGCGACAACTATGACATTAATTGGTACGATCTTCAGATTAGGGGCATTCCCATGATTCATGGATGTGGGGACTTCCCCAACATACCTCTCATTGGTACAAAGGGGATTATAAGTTACAGTCCAATCCTCGCTCGACGCCAGCTTGGGTACACAACCGGGCCAGAGCCAGAGCCAGAACCAAAACTGCTAAGAACCCGCTTGTGCGAAAATGGTAGTAACCAAGAACTAGAGGCTCAAGCTAGCTACGCTTGGAGGCGTCCTCACATACAAGGAATAACCGTCGTGGAGAATATAAGTTGTCTACCTACTAGAGCTTATCTACTTTGGTCAAAGGAGATAGCTTTGACAATGTTTTACACTCGTGATTATGAGATAACAATGGAGCCATAAATTCCCATGATTAGGGAGGAGATGGGGTATGCCCTAGTCAAAGCTCAGAGAGAGAATGAAGACTTATGAGAAATCATTTGCCAGTATCAAGCTCGGCCCATAGAAAGGGAAGGATCATCTTGTTAGAATGACCAATGTTTCACCATTTCCTGTTTTCCCTAAAAAGGATTGTAATCCTATGTTGCATTTACTTTTGTCGCATTTACTTTTGTTGCTTTTGTTGTTGCTTTTTAGCAAGAGCCATCCATTGTAACAGATTTCGAATTATCAATGAAAAAAATCGCTTTTTAAAGCACGTCGTTACGTGTTGTTCCATTTTTTTTTGTAAACGAAATTTGTTTTTCCTTGAATGGTTTGTGCATTTGCATTTGGATCTCATCTTGTATTGGTCTTGCATTCAAGTTCCGCAGGTCATTCGTTGTTCTTGTTCTTTAGAGAAAAAGGGGAAATCACGTTGAATCCGCACAAATACAATACTCTGGCTCAAGCTCAGCGAAAGATGGCAGACAATGATCGAAGAATCGACCAGATTGACAACGATATCGAGGGGATAAAGGACAATGTTAGCCAAATCATGGAAGTCCTTAATGTGATCAGAGCTAAGATGGACACTCAAGCTACAGTGGTCTCCGAAGTCACTACAGCAGCAGTAAATCTCCCAACAGCTCCAGTTACCATTGTGGAGTTCCCATTATATCTAGGGACTTCTTGCCACCAGTCAACAATCTGCAGTCCTCCGGTTTCCAACCACTATTTGATTCAACGACAATGAACCCTATTTTTACTCAGGCAGGTGGACCAACTCAGGTCTGACCTACTTTCAACCAACAACAACCCATCTTCGACATACCCGACGGTTCTGAGGCCGAGGATGAAAACCATGAAAAGTTTAGAGTAGAAATGGATATCATGGCCAAGAGAATGCGAGCCATTGAAGGAAGTAATGTCTTTGGGTCCGATGCCAAAGACATGTGCTTGGTATCCGGATTGGTGTTCCCACAGAAGTTTAAGATGTCCGTGTTTGATAAGTACGAGGGAACTACCTACCCCAAGGTACATCTGATAATGTATTGCAGGCGGATGGCTCCGCACATTGAAAATGACAAATTATTGGTACACTGCTTCCAAGACTGTCTCAAGGGAGCGTCAGCCAAGTGGTACTTAAGCTTGGACCAAGCAAAAATCCAGAGTTTCCAAGACTTATCGGATGCTTTCATCCAACAGTACAACTATAATGTGGATCTGGCTCCAAATCGTGTCAACTTCTTAGCATGACGCAAAAAAGCACTGATTCCTTCAAAGAGTATGCGCAAAGATGGCGTAGAACTGCTGCTCAGGTTGAGCCACCTCTCACTGAAAAAGAGTTAGCAGATTGGTTCGTGGACACAATTAGACCAGAATTCTATGAAAGATTAATCAGTAGTGTTACTTCCAAATTCTCCGACATTGTCGCAGTAGGAGTCAAGGTCAAAGCTGGTTTGAAAAGTGGAAAAGTAACAACCTCAAACGCCAATTTTAGCACCAGCATCGCCAAGAAGACAGCTAACAACTTTCACAAGAAAAAGGAAGGTGAGGTAAGTGTTGTGACGTATGGGAAAAGGGCGCAGAATTCAAAACATCATCGTCAAAAATACTATCAACCATCTCTTTATGTGGCAGCTGTAACACCTGTTTTTCAGCAGTCAGCTCAGCAGGGTCCTCAACAAGGGGCACCCAGTCAAAATCAGCAATACCGTCAACAAGGTCAACAGCCTCAGGCTTGGGCTCCAAGGGCTAATCACCAAGGAAATCGGTCGAAGATACATCCCATCCCTATGAGCTACACCGAGTTATTCCCTATGCTAATAGAGAGGGGGCTTGTCAAAACAAGGAAGTTAGATGCACCTCCTAACCCTTTTCCATACTATTACAATGCCAACGCACACTGTTTATTCCACGAAAATGCTCCAGGACATGACTTAGAGAGATGTTTTACGCTCCAACACCTAGTTCGTGAACTGATTGAAAAAAAGATCTTTTCTTTTGAAGACAACCACCCAAATGTGAAGAATAAACCCCTACCAAATCATGGTGGAGTAAACGCTATCACTGAGGAAGAAGAAGGGTCAGAAACAAAGATTGTTACTACTATTGAAGAAATCAAGGTGTCGTTGGTAGAATTACACAAACGCCTTGCTCAAGCTTGGGCGCTCAAGACGTCTCATAAGAATTGCGAGCAGTGTATGTTGAACCCACAAGGTTGTGACCTTGTACAGAAGGATGTTTGGGTATTACTGGATCAAGGAATGATGGAAATCAGTCACAGAAAAAAGAAAGAGGATATAGCAGTAATTGAACCCGTGTTCAATATGCCCGAGGAACCCTGCAAGAGGGTTGTATTCAGAAACCCCGACAACAATAATAAGAATGGGAACAGAAATGTTCGGCCTATATTCCGTGACGACGCGACACCCAGATTTGGGAGGGATCAATCTAGATTCGAGCCAAGAAGAGGATCCAGACCTTATCCTAGAGCCATAACACCAAAAGAAGACTATTCATGGTGTGAAAGTATCTTCAGAGAAAGAAAAAAAGGGAATATAGCTAATGTTGCCGGTGGGAGTAGAATGACCCGAAGTGGTCGTGTGTATCAACCACAGACAAACAATGCAGTTCCTCTGCCAGTGGTTCCCACTCCCAAAGCCGCTATCACTAAGGCATCTATCCCAAAAAAGTTGTAGCCAGGGGACCTATTCCAAGAGAAGTTGTCACTGAAGAACCTACCAACAAAGGGAAGGAGCCCCTCAAGGATGATGAAGAGGAATTCCTAAGGATTATTCATAGAAGCGACTACCGAGTGGTAGATCAGCTAAACTAAATGCCATCCAAAATTTCCATCTTGTCATTGTTGTTAAGCTATCCGACACACCACCAGACCCTGCTAAAGATTCTAGCACAAGCCCATGTGACTAAGGACATCATAGTAGGGCAGTTCGAATCTGTTGTGGCAAACTTTGAGCTTTGATGACAACGACTTGTCAGCTGAAAAACGCAAGCACAATCGTGCTCTACATGTGTCAATCAAGTGTGAAGAAGGCATTGTCTAGGGTGCTTGTCGATACAGGATCCACACTCAATGTGATTCCAAAGAGAACATTAGCTAAACTAGCTTATCAGGGTGCTGATATGAGACCTACATCTCTTGTGGTGAAGGCGTTTGACGGTTCCAGAAGAACTGTGATTGGAGAAGTTGACCTGCCTATCATGATAGGCCCATAAATCTTTAAGATCACTTTTCAAGTGATGGATATCAACCCAGTTTACAGCTGTCTATTGGGGAGGTCGTGGATACATACAGTTGGCACTGTAATCTCCACCTTTCATCAGAAAATGAAGTTCATTGTTGACGACCAGCTGGTTATTATTCATGGAGAGGAAGATCTGATGGTGAGCAACCTATCCTCTTTCTGATACATTGAAAAACAGATGAAGATTCACTTGAAACAGCTTTCCAAGCGCTAGAGATAGCCCATGTTGTTCTAATTGACGAGTCGGCTATAACTCGCGGTCCATCTTTCACTTCCGTTCAAAGTATCAAGGTTGCGCTGAAAATCGGACTCCCATTGGGATGGGGAGAAGTGATCAAAGTCATTGCTCGAGCGAAGAACGACCGACAAGGGTTGGGTTACAAACTAACTCTCGAAGACGAGCCAGAAGAAAGTGTCATGAGGAAAAAGTCCTTGAAAGAGATTTTTACCAGTGGCGGACTACAAATAAACGCTATCATTGCCGAAGAGGAGGATTATGATCTTAGCAGTCTGATAATTTGAGGGGGAGCAGCTCTGCACAATTGGAAGGCTGTGGAAGTTTCTGTCTTTTTACCATTAGAGTAATTCATTTTGCTTGTTAGCTTTATGTTTCCTTTAAAAATTCCTGGTCTTGCTCGAGGCCTGCGAATCATTTTCTATGGGAAACTTGGCAAATTGAAAAATCTATGAATGAAAGTGTTTTTGTTAAAACTCTTGTTTATTTTATGCTTATCATTTTCACTCTTTTTGTTAAAAGAAAAAATGGCGACTTTTTTGTGAAAATGTAAAAACAACCCTTCATCTGCATGTCTGTGTGTGTGCGTGCGTGTGTGTCTAATCATTCCTACAAATATAAAAACATGTAGAACACCTCCACTACCTACAAAATCCTATGATCATTCGGTTCCTTCTACTAATGGTTCATTTGTCTTCTAAGTTGAAGAAGAAAGTGATAAAGACTCAGAAATCCCAGAAGAGTTGAAGAAGATGACTGAATATGAAGATGCTTATCTCCAGCCGTACAAAGAGAGCAAATTGAGGTCATCAACTTGGGGTCTGAAGAAGATAAAAGAGAAGTGAAGATTGGAGCATCGTTGGGGCCGGAAGTCAAAAGCAGGATGGCAGGACTCCTCAGAGACTACGTCAATATATTCGCTTGGTCTTATCAAGATATGCTAAGGTTGGATACCGACATTGTTATGCACAAGCTTCCCCTAAAGCCGGAGTGTCCTCCAGTCAAGCAGAAACTTCGCAGATCAAGTCCAGACATCGTTCTTAAGATCCGAGGTGAAGTCAAGAATCAGATCGGTGCAGGCTTTTTAGCAGTATCCAAATATCCGGAATGGGTGGCCAACATTGTGCCAGTTCCGAGGAAGGATGGCAAAGTTAGAATGTGCGTCGACTATAGGGATCTAAACAAAGCTAGTTCGAAGGACGATTTCCCTCTACCACATATCGACACTTTGGTGGATAATACAGCTAGTTTCACAATGTTCTCATTAATGGACGGATTTTCTGGTTATAATCAGATAAAGATGGATCCGTCTGACATGGAAAAGACGACTTCCATTACACCCTAGGGCACCTATTGTTATAAGGTCATGCCTTTTGGTTTGAAAAATGCAGGGGCAACATATCAGAGGGCCATGGTCACACTTTTCCATGATATGATGCACAAAGAGATTGAAGTATATGTGGACGACATGATCGCAAAGTCTCTAAGTGAAGAAGACAATTGGGATCATCTGTCGAAGCTGTTTGAGAGACTCCGAAAGTACCAGCTAAGGCTAAATCCAGCTAAATGCACCTTTGGGGTTCGTTCAGGCAAATTACTCGGTTTCATTGTTAGTCAATGAGGAATTGAAGTAGATCCTGATAAGGTCAGAGCAATCCAGGAGATGCCTACTCCTAAAACAGAGAAACAGGTCAGAGGTTTCCTTGGACGTTTGAATTACATCTCCATGTTCATCTCCAACCTAACTCCTACTTGCACACCGATCTTCAAGTTATTATGAAAAGATTAGACGGTGGTGTGGAATGAAAACTGCAAGTCGGCATTTGAGAAAATCAAGCAGTATCTGCAAGAGCCTCCGGTATTGATTCCTCCAGTGCCTGGAAGACCATTATTCATGTACATGACGGTGTTAGAAGATTCGATGGGTTGCATCTTGGGCCAAACTGATGAGTCAGGCAAGAAAGACCATGCAATTTATTATCTAAGCAAGAAATCCACAGATTGCGAGAGTCGTTACTCCCCGCTAGAGAAAGCCTGTTGTGCTTTAGCATGGGCCGCCAAGCGCCTAAGGCAGTATATAGTTTGCCACACCACAATGCCGATTTCTAAGATGGATCCAATCAACTACATCTTCGAAAAATCAGCTCAAACTGGAAGGCTAGCCAGATGGCATACGCTCTTGTCAGAGTATGATATTTAGTATGTTACTCAAAAGTCTATCAAAGGAAGTGTCTTGTCAGAACACCTCGTAGAGCATCCTGTGGAAGATTATCAGCCGCTCAAGTTTGAATTTCTTGATGAAGATGTGATGTATAATTAATGCATGAAACCAGAACCTGGTCCTAAAGAAGGTCCCGAGCCTGGGTCCTGATGGGAAATGATGTTTGATGGAGCGTTAAATACAAACAGACATGGTATTGGAGCTATTTTGAAAAATCCAACCCGAGGGTATACTGCCGTCACAACCCGACTTTGTTTCTCGTGTACTAACAACATAGCCGAGTACGAAGTCTGTATCCTAGGGTTGGAAGCTTCCATTGATCTTCGTATCAAAATCCTGGAAGTAATTGGTGATTCAGCTTTGGTGATCTATCAACTCAAAGAAGAATGGGAAACCCGAGATGAAAAGTTGATCCCTTACAAAGCTCACATCCTGGAGATGGTCGAATACTTCGATGGAGTTACTTTCAAGCATGTGCCAAGAGCAGAAAATCACATCGTTGATGCTCTAGCCATGATGGCATCAATGTGGAAGGTCCAGTTTGTTAAAGAGGCGCCTCTGATTCGCATTGAGAGAAGAACGGTGTCAACATGTGTTATGACAATAGAAGAAGAATCTGATGAGAAACCTTGGTTCCACGACATCAAGAATTTTCTTTAACATCAGATATATCCAACTGACGCGTCCAGAATTGATAAAAGATCCATACGAAGATTGTCATCTAAGTTCTTCATCAGCAACGACATCCTTTACAAGAGAAACCACGACATGGTTTTGCTTCGATGTGTCGATGAAAAAGAAGCAAGTCTCATAATGACTGAAGTCCATGAAGGAACATTCGGTACTTATGCCAATGGCCACGCCATGGCTAAGAAGATTTTAAGAGCTGGCTACTTTTGGTTAACTCTAGAGACGGACTGCATCCTCTTTGCTCGAAAATGCCATAAGTGCCAAGTCTATGCTGACAAAATGCATATTCCTCCACAACCTCTCAATGTGATGACATCTCCATGGCCATTCGCAATGTGGGGCATAGACATGATTGGGGCAATAGAATCGAAAGCTTCCAACGGCCATCGTTTCGTCCTTGTTGCAATTGATTACTTCACCAAATGGGTAGAAGCGATGTCGTATGCAAACGTAACAAAACAAGTGGTTGCCCGCTTCATCAAAAAGGAAATCATCTGCCAATATGGTATCCCTGACCAGATCATCACCGACATTGGGTTGAATCTGAACAAGAAAACAATGAAGGAACTTTGTGATGACTTTAAGATCAAGCATCACAATTCGTCTCCTTACAGACCCAAGATGAATGGCGCAGTCGAGGCTGCAAACAAGAATATCAAGAAGATAATACAGAAGATGGTCGTAACTTACAAAGATTGGCGTGAGATGTTTCCATTTGCTTTACATGGATACCGAACATCAATGCGAACTTCAACAGGGGAAACCCCATTTTCCTTGGTCTATGGGATGGACGTCGTGCTACCCATCAAGGTCAAGATACCTTCTTTGAAGATCTTAATGGAAGCAGAGCTCGAAGACGATGAATGGATAAAAGAAAGATTTGATTCATTGAATCTCATCGATGAGAAAAGGATGACGGCCATGTGTCATAGCCAGATCTATCAACAAAGGATGATAAGAGTGTTCGACAAGAAGGTTCGTCTCAAAGAGTATAGAGAATGAGAGCTGGTGCTCAGAAAAATTCTGCTAACAAAGGAGGACATGCGCAGCAAGTGGATGCCCAATTATGATGGACCTTTTGTTGTAAAGACCGTCTTCTCCAAAGGATCCCTAATTCTTGAGACCATGGATGGCGAACAACTCAAGTACCCTATCAACTCATATGCAGTGAGAAAGTACTACGCCTATGTGGAAAGCCTAGAAAGGTGATTTAACACTTTAGCAAGGCAGAAGCCCGACGAACAAAAGCCGAAAAATGCAGGGGCAAAGCCTTGTGCAAGGTGTTAAAAGAAAATCAACGTATGTCATTCTCGTCAGAAGCAACAAAGTGAATAGACTGCTAGTTAGTAGGACTGGATCATTGTGGGATTCTGTAACCCCTTTTGTTTTCCATTTTTCAAATATATTTGTTCCTGAGACTTTACCCTTTGTAAAGTTCTTGTCTATCAATGAGATCAGATTTTTGGGCCAATCATTGTTATGATCTTCTGTTTTTGTTATGCAATTTCACTTATTTATTAATAAATATTCTTTCAAAAAGCAAAGTTTTTTGAAAAACTTAAACTTTGTTTTAAAGAGAACTGATTTGACAAAGCATATTCAAAAGCTCTAGAGGTAATCTGACAGTATTACACATCTCTCAGAACCGTAAGAGCTTGTTGTCGCCTCCAAACCGAAAGAGATTTGTCCAACAAGAATCCTTGGTCTTAAGCCAAGACTTCTCCTCTGCAGGTTTGCAAGAGTATTGTTTATCTTGGAAGATTGTTATCTATCTCGAAAGAAGCGCCATCCAACTTGAAACATTTGGACTCAGCGTGATGGGTTCCCTCTTTGTTTTCCTCGTTTTTGCTCTTTCCTTCTCCCACGTGGGTCGGTCTGCATTTTACATAAAGCATCATATCAGCATACGCATTTGTTTGTATTTGCTTTAGTTTTTGTTTTCCTGGATGTTTCCTTTGAGATCCTTTGGTCGTTACCTCTCTCTTTGATCTATTGCCATGGTTTTCGCTTTGCGGTTGATACCCCAATGTTATCAGTGATCCTGGGATTACTAGTTTTTCTCTGGAAAGCTAGTTGTGACTAGCAATATCTGAATTACCAAGATGGTTAGTTGTTACTAATGTTTATCTTTGATTTGGTTGTCATTGATAATCTTTGAAAGTCTAGTAGTCACTAGCATTATTTGATACCAATTGTGATCGGTACCTTGGTTTGGTTGTCACCAATAACCTTTCAAAACCCTGTAGTCACTGGCTCTGTTTAAAACCAATCGTTATTGGAATCCCTTTGATTTGGTTATTACCCATCTTTGTTGAAATCTAGTGGTTACTAGTATTGCTTTTAAATCCAATGGTTATTGGTATTTGAGTTGGTTGTTACCGATTTTCCCAATAAGTCCAATGGTTATTGGCATCGCTTAAACCCAATAATTATTGGTACCTTTTGACTCGGTTGTTACTACTCATTCTGAGTTTAGTGGTTACTAGCTTTGTTTGAAAATCCAATGGTTATTGGTACTTGATTTAGTTGTTGCTAATTTCCTTAGAAAGTCTAGAGGTCACTAGCATTGTCAAAACTAGTTGTTATTGGTATACCTTTGATTTGGGTTGTCACTAGTTTTTCTAAGTCCAATAGTTATTGGCATCGCTTAGGTCCGATTGTTATTGGCACCCTGAGTTGGTTATTACCAATTTTCCCATCGAAGTCCGGTAGTTACAGGCACCTCTTAACCCAATTGTTATTGGTACTTTGATCTGGTTCTCACTAAACCCTTTGAAAATTCAGTAATTACTGGTATTGCTCAAAACCAATGGTTATTGGTATTTGAGTTGGTTGTTACCGATCTCCCCGGTTAAATCTAGTGATTACTAGCACTGTCATAACCAATTGCTATTGGTGTACCCCAATTTGGTCATCACCAGTCCTTTCTAAGTCCAGTGGTTACTGTCATTGCTTGAAAGCTAATTGTTATTGGTACCGTGAGTTAGTTGTTACCAACTTGCTCAGTTGAAGTCTTGTATTTTACCAATGTTGTTTGGAGATCCCAATTATTATTGGAACTTTGGTTTGGTCGTCACCATCACTCCCAAGAAATTTAGTAGTTACTAGCACCGCTTGAACAATTTGTTAAATTTGGTTGACACCAGTTTCCTCAGCGAAGCCGTTGCTTTCCCCAGTCGAGTCTCGGAGATCTAGTGGATACTAGCATCCCTGGTGCATTTGGTCTTGTTTTTAGTCTTTTCCTGAAGATCCCGTTCGAAATCTTTGTTATAGGAGATTCCTCATTTTGGCTTATCCCCAGCGAGGATCGTGTCTCTGGCCTTTCGCTTCCCCGATGGAGATTTGTCCTCTTCCCTAGTGGAGTGTGTTCCTTCCTATCCCCTAGTGAGGATTTGTATTCCCCGGTGGAGTTTGTGTCCCTGTGTGGAAGATTCCCCTTGAAGTAGCATCATTAGTCATGTATGAACTATTGCTATTGTGAGGGCAAATCCTCATATACCATACAAATGTGTGTTTCGATGATGTCAAAACGCAATCATGGAAGAATCAGTTTTTAGCTCTACCACCACAAGGCAAAGGCATATCACACCTCTCATATGACTCTTGTGTGCATGTCATGTCAATCTAATTTGCTATATTGAGTCCAACATATTTGGTAGATCATAGGTGGGGTCTAGAAGTGTCGAAATCACAAAAATAAGCATTTTTGCAAAATGACAGGGTTTGAGTCGACCACTCCAGGGTTCCGGTCGACTCATAGAAGGTGCCTAGAAAGTGAAATTTCCACTGGTTGGCGCATGCCGACCTATGGTCGACACGTACTGATGATATTTTGTGTTTGTCCAAAATTGCAGACTATGTGTCGATGCATAGTCCTGGTATGGTCGACCATTCGCTTCGTTTTCTGCATAATTTGAAGACTTTCCACCTATTTTGAAAAGTGGTTGTGTCTGTTATGTTTGGCTTACTATAAATAGAATTTTTGCTCATTCTTCAACACAATAATTGAAACATTTGAGTCAATTGCATAAACAATAAAAGTGAAATAGGTGTCATTTGCTCTCATCATCTTCATCTTCAACATTTCATAACACAATAATTACACACAACAATTCTTGCTGTGCATTATGGTTTGTTTCAAGGTGATAACGTTCGAAGTCGTTGATTGGGAATCTGGTTCGGGTTGAGTTTCTTGGCAGGTTTTTCTTGAATAAAACCTTTAGGGTTTTGTCCTCCAAGATTCGGTGAATTTGGGGGGGTTTTTGGTACGAATCTTCTCGACAAACATTCAGTTGAGCGAAGGTGATTGAGGAGCGGTGGGTTCCGTCAATCTAGTAGCGGCAATCGGTGAATCGTTAAGGAGAAGTTCAGGTTCGATTAGTTTGTGTTTGAGATCAGTCGAGCTGGGGTTTGAAGAACGCAAGGTTGTTCAACAAAGGGGTTGTAATCGGAGGTCTATCCACAACAATCGAAGGACTTGATTCGAATCGAATCAAGGAACAAGAAGAGAGAGCATTTTCAATAACAAGAGAGTTTGTTTGTATATTTGATTGTCTATTCTTGTATAAGCGTTTCAACTACAACAGGTGATATCTATAATATATGATCTTAATTCTATTGTCATAATTGAGGGCAGATGTACCCCGAAGCGAGGACGGAGGGGGAACTGCCTCAACAAATCTTTGTGCCATTTATTTTCTGCACTTTCATTTTTGCTTAATAATTGAGTAATTTTAGTACAAACAATTCTATCAAATTTAGTATTGGTTTGAGTAAGTGTTGAACATTGTTTTTTATTCTAGTACAATATTTTATTGTACAAGGAAGCTAAGAGCTACTTACTTAAGGAAAAACTCACTTGGAGTGCTACGCACACCAAGTGTTTGATAAATTGTCTAAACCAAAATTCTCTTGTGTTGTCCATATAATTTGTTGGCATTTTGAGGCATTGGAACTAGTCTTACTAATTAGTGATATTAATCAATTGATAGTGTCACTAGTGTGGTGATTCTCTTTGCTCATTATCATATCCATAGGGTAGACGCATATCCGATATTCTAATAACGGTTCGTTATAGACGGTAATTTTTCCAAGGTCGCTTCCGCATATCAAATATTTTTAAGACATGAATATGTTACGGGATTGGCCTAATAAACTGTAGGTTTTATGCCTTTATCGCCGTAAGACCTTAGGGATAATTTAGGGATGTTTTGGGGGCATTGGGGAAGTGAATCGTGTGGACTTTTGGGTTGATTTAGGTTCCGGAGCGTAACAGCGTTTTGTTGTCCGTCACGACTGTTCATGTTTTCGGTCGAAATCGTTTTGGACGTAACTTTTGATACGTAAGTCCGTTTTGACCCCCGTTTGAAGCATTAGAAAGATAATGAACAGGGCTATAACATAGTATAGATAAGGGAATTGGTTTTACAATATTTTTATATCTAATTATGTTTGAGAAGTCAATTGTGTATGTTCTATTAATGAATCATGTTCTGGTTCAGTGATGTCTTGATGTTTTGATGCTGTGATTTTCCTGATGAATTACAATGAGGGTAACTGTGATAATATGTGATAATATTATGAATTAACATGAGTAGGACGGTGAAGTTTATGTGATTAATATGCGATAGTATGAGAATTACCGCGAGTATAATTATGAATTAATATGTGATAATATGTGATAATATGTGATAATATGATGAGTTAATATGAGTATGACTGTGAGCTCTATGTGATTTGTATATGATTATATGATGATTTCTTTGATGTAATGAATATGATTATTATGATAAATTATGATGACATGATGTGTGATGATTATTATGATGAATTATGATGACATGATGTATGTGATTATTATGATGAATTACGATGACATGACGTATGAGTTATGATGACATGACGTTTGATGATGATGATGAATATGATGAATGATGCACCATATGTTATTATTATGAGAATTATTATTGACGTGTGCATCATGCATTCATGTGCATCCGGACTTCGGTTCAGGACCTCGATTACTTTGGCTTCAATCCCATTGTGTGGATGTGAAGTGTTTTGATGTGCTCCGGTTCTCTAGTAGAATCGATCCTATTGATGGGGATCTATGGAGGGTTGATGGCCCAGTGTCCATCGTGCTATGATGATTGGTACCACATGCATTGAGTCTTGTTGCATTGCATCTTTGAGTCTTTTTGTATGAATTATGACGTTGTGGCCTTTGAGGCATATTGAGGAATATGAATTGTTGAATATGATTATGGTCCATTTATATGTTGATTGTTATACATTGACTATTATGAATTTTTTTACTCACCCTGCCTGTTTGAATGTTACCTCCACGTGGGTAACGTGCAGATGACCAGGTTTAGCCGTGGACGCTGTTGAGGACTTTTGAAGTTTCGAATTGTTAGCATTTTGTTAACTTAGAGGGTCTTGCTATGATAGTGTAATATCGGGTTGGGGTTTATGTTTTACTTGAGTTATTTTGATTATCTTTCCGTATAAGGAAAACTTTGGATATGCCTTTTGAGTTCCGCTGCTTTGTGAAAATTGATATTTTGTGGAAAACCCCGTTGTACACGGAGCATTGACTTATTTTGAGCTATTGAAAAATGTACACCCTTTGAGGTGAATTTTATCGAGTTAAATATTTTACTCTAATTTATGTGAAAATTGTGCCTTTTAATTGTGGATAGAAAAAGGTGTTACACCTAGTGCATGATTTCCTAGTATCTATGGATTGTGATGATGGCTAGGGGTAATGGCATGCTTTGAGGAGATGTCTTGTAGAAAGTTCTATGATGATTCTGACGTCATAGACCTTTGGAATAGTAAGAAACATGCAAGAGTCGTTTGGGGCGTCAAACGATACTATCAAAAAATGTCTTGTTCTTCATTAATGTCAAAAATGACATTTTTGGGAGGCAATTTGTTGGTTCCTAATTTCGACGCCTGAATAGAGTTAAAAATAGAAAATAGAGTTTCCTGGGGAAATCTAATTACTTCGAATAAAATTATGTTTTATGGAATGAGAGTCGAAGACGGCTTTTCGTCAGGAGGTTCTATGTTATAGACTTAGAGACATTCCTCAATAGTTGGAAGACCCAATTCAACATAAGATTTGTTTAGGGGCATTTCGACAAGTTCGTTTGAATTCAAATAAAAGAGGGAAAGTTCGTTTTTGAGAAAGACACGTGGAGCGTCCTTGTGGTTCGAAGGCATGCGTAGCGACACTTGCCTTGATTTAATTTGTTAGCCGTTAATGGACGTTATGTTCGATGGTTAAAAATAGCAGGTCTTAGTGTTAAGATGTGTGTGTTCAATTGTGTACAAAATCTTCATCTACTCTAAGTATCCGTGTGATTGAGAGAAACGAGTTGTGAGAATGTACGTTGACTAAACACCAATTTTTATTTCAATGCAATTTAGCACTTCTTTTATTTAAGAATTTACTTTCTCTCTATGCCAGTTCTTATCCTTGTTATTTATCATCATTTTACTTCCTTTTGCCGTTACTTAAATTCATTTATACTTGAAACTTGCCTTACCATGGAACTCGTCGAAGTGTTCATAGTTTTCATACACTTCATTTAAAAGATCAATTAGCACATGTCTTAGGATTTGTATGATCGATCCTACAAGTAACACAGATTTTTTTCGATTTGTTAGATCAGCAGTTGTTCGTTAATTTTCACGGCGAACACGGTAACAACCGTTGCAATTATATTTTGGAGAAAATTTTAAAATTATTGTACTATGTTATAGTTATTGTTGGGACAATGATTTTTCAAACCAATCGCAAAAGAGACTTGTGAGACAAAATTTTACAACAATTGATAAAAGATCGTAACTCAATATTAGACTATTAAATCCGCCACAACAGTTAAAATAAAGTATCATCCTTCTTTTTTCATGTGGTGTAAATATCTCAATCTCGTAGAGACACTTAACTTTCAATGCAAATGTTTTTGAAATAGAAACAATTATTTGAATATGTTATAATACATCTTAAAGTTTAATGTTATTTGGAAATCAAGATCAAATGTAATTTATATACAACATTCACTCTTCTTAGTCCAATGATACATCCTTATGCAATTTCGTGGTAGATTCTCACAGTCAAAATAGATAATACATTGTATCTGCAACGGTCCGAAATTGAAATCGATCAAAACATTGAGTCTAAAAAGAAGAATACACCCACATGCTCATGGTTTGAACCCTTTAATCCCTTAGTCTGATTTCAGAGACAATTGTTTCTATACACCTTAATATTCCACATTATTTGAAAATCGGGACTATAAATAATTTATATATAACATCCACATTTATTAATTCATTGAATCACTTTTTTTAAAAGACAAAATCTCGACTAATTTTGATACTGAAAACAGATAACACATTGTATATCCAATATATGATACAATTGTATGTGCAATATATGATACAATAAAAAAGAGGATAAAAACTATAACCAAACATATTATTGTTAGAACACAAAAAAAATCTAAGGTTTTAAGAATGGTGGAAGATAGAAATTGGGAAGAAGAGGAAATTGAGAGAAAAAGAGAATTTGAGAGAAAAGAATAACAGTATTGGATGAATATGAATTTTGGCATTAATTTGGAATTGGAATATACAAAGAGTATTTATACATTTAGAGAATAACAAATAAAATCTAAAAATACAACTAAAGTGGCACTGCTGTTAAATTTTGTTATTTACAGAAAAACTAACAGTGGTAATCAGTAGAAAAAATCAGCAATAACATAAATTTAACAGCATCAACACACCACCTCACTTTAGTTGCTCTAAGTCCACCATGCTCAAGCACTTCTTCAACCTCTTGAACACATCATTTTTCACACCCTTTGTCAACAAATCCGCGACTTGGTATTCGCTTCGGCAATAGCTCAATCTAAGCTTCCCATCATCGGCCAATTCTCTCAAATAATGAAACTGCATCTCAATATGCTTGCTCCTTCTGTGTGCAATCGGATTCTTCGCAAGATTTATTGCAGAAACATCGTCTATAAACAACATGGTGGCAGCATCACCACCACATCCCAATTCCTTCAATAGACTCATAAGCCATATAGCTTGGCACGCACCTAACGATGTCGCAATGTACTCGGCCTCACAAGAAGAGAGTGCTACAACTGGTTCCTTTTTCAAACACCACGAGATTGGTGTACTACCGAGCATAAAGGTGTACCCCTCCGTTGATTTTCGGTCATCTTTATCTCCGCACCAATTAGAATCGGTGTAGCCATGTAAATTGCACTTACTCCCCGTGTCCGATGCGGGAAAGAGAATTCCGCAACCAAGAGTACCTTTCACATATCTAAGGATCCTCTTGACCGCCGCCAAGTGAGACACCTTAGGTCTCTCCATGAATATACTCACAATACCGACACTAAAAGCCAAATCCGGTCGAGTATTGCACAAATACCGTAACAATCCAATCAAGCTTCAGTAAAGCATTGGATCGACATCATTTTCCTCATCACTTTTGGGCAGCTGCACTCTAGCCTCACAAGGTGTAATAGAAGCATTGCAATGCTCCATATCACACTTTTTCAAAATATCTAGAGCATACCTCCTTTGGTGCATGAGCAGCTCCACTTTTGACTTATGAAACTCTATGCCAAGGAAGTAATTCATCACACTAAGGTCCGTCATTTCAAACTCGCTCATGAGCTCACTTTTGAACCTTGAAGTACTCTTGTCATGACTGCCCATAATCAAGAGATCATCAACATACAAGCAAAGTATAATAACACCACCATTCGTATCCGATCTCACATAAACTCCATGTTTGGATACACATCGTTTGAAACCAATGTCAATAAGAAAGCCATCAATACGTTCGTTCCAAGCTCTTGAAGCTTTTTTCAAACCATACAACACCTTCTGTAGCTTGTAATACTTAATTTCTTGATTTTTGATCACGAAACCGGGTGGCTTCCCCACATAGACTTCCTCAACAAGAGGACCATTCAAAAACGCAGATTTTACATCCATTTGGTAAACCATCCAATTGTTGTTATGTGCAATACCAACAACCAAATGAATAGTCTCTAATCTAGCCACTGGTGTGAATACTTCCTCATAGTCTATACCCTCTCGTTGCAAGAACCCCTTCATCACTAGTCGAGCTTTGTGCTTGATTACCTCACCTTTGGGATTTGCTTTACCCTTATAGACCCATCGCACACCTATCAGTTTCTTTCTAAGAGGTAAATCGACCAACTCCCAAGTATTATTTTTCTCAATAGATTCCAGCTCCTCTTTCATTGCACATATCCACTTAGGATTGCTTAAGGCTTCTTCCTCATTTACCGGTTCGGGTTCGGCCATAAGCGCGAAATGAACAAAGTCACCATCGTTATTCACTTTGTTATCTTGGAATCTCTCATAATCTCGGAGTCTATGAGGCAAGGCTCTTTGCCTCACTGGTCTACCATTATTAACAACATCGTTTTGCGCTACTGTAGGTGTTGGTACAGCGGTGTCAGAAGCTTCCGGATCTGAAATTTCAAAAAACTGCTGCTGCTAATTTTCTGTCGGTAACTGATTACTCACATTTGTGTAACCGGTTACTGCAACATTTTCTGCACTTTTGACTTCATTAAAAGTCACATCCCGGGTTATGACGATCTTCCAATTTCTTGCATCGAATAACTTGTACCCTCCAGTAGAGTGATATCCTACAAATATCATATTTTCACCCTTATCATCCAATTTCTTCTTAAGTTGGTTTGGTACATGACGATATGCAATCGATCCAAATACGCGCAAATGATTCAAATTAGGTTTGAAGCCACTCCAAGCCTCTTCTGGTGTGAGCTTCTCCAGTTTCTTAGTGGGACACCTATTCAACAAGTAGGTGGTTGTAGACACGGCCTCTGTAACAGTCCAATTTTCAATAATTAATTATTTATATTAATTAATTGATTTATTTGGATAATTTTAATTATTTGAATTAGTGGTAGATATTTGAGAGAAGAAATATAATGGAAGGAAATAGAATAGAAAGACATATAAGGAAAGGTGGAAAGAAAAGGGAAGAATAGAAACATAAGAGAAGAGAAAGAAAGAGGAAGAGGAGAAAAGAGAAGGAAAAGGGGAAAAAGCTTGGAAAGCTCAAAAACAACTTCTAGCTTCGATTTAATCAAGGTAAGGGTGTGAAATGTTGTTATCTTACCAATGTATATGATTATGTATGTGTGTGTTTGGATTTGTTAGAGGTTTCCCATCTTTTTCCATTCTAGGGCAGAAGTGAATTTAATCGATAGAGTCGATGTTTGAACGGTTAAAATCTGGAATAAATGATGTAGATTAGTCGAGAAATGTTAGGCTAAGACTACTGGAATTCGTTGGAATTGAATCCGTTGATTTTGTGATGATTTGATGATTTTGGACAGTTGGGGTTTTGAATATCGCAGACGTTCGCTAGCACCTTCGCTAGGCGAGCAGGTCGCGAGTGTTCGCTGTAGCGAGCTAGTAGCGAATGGTCCCAGACTTGGACAGAATGTAATTGACCCTCTTCGTTGGTAGCGAGCAAGGTAGAGAGGGGTTCGCTAGGCGAAGCCCCAGCGAGTAGGTAGTGAAGCCTTACAGTAGCTTCTGTTTGCCTTCGCGAACTTGTTGGCTAGGCGAACAGGTAGCGAGTGTTCGCTAGGAACTCGCTAGGCGAGCAAGCCAGCGAGCGTGACAACATTCTTATTTCTTTGTGGTTTCCATCCAATGTTGATTGTTTGGTTCAATTGTGTTACATCCTTATCAGAAATGAATAGTTTGTGTACTGTTGTGATATGTTATGCTGTGGGTAGCCGTATGGCGTGAATCCTAGATTATGGAATCGATTGTGAAATGTGGTCTTTTGGCATATATAATGCATTGTTTAAATTGATTAAAAATGCATGATGATTTGTGATGAGGTTTTTTTCCGTTTGGCACAATGATGTGAATGCATATTGATTGTATGCAATATTGTAAATAATGCATGAGAACATATTGTGAATATGTGTTCATTGCTTGATAAATGTGATGATGTTGAAAGTATGAATACTTTGATATGATGTGTGAGTGTGCAATCATGTTATAATTCTTGTGTGATGAATTATTGAGTATGCATGGGATTAAGATGCGAGAACGGTCTTAAGTGCATATGATTGTTGATTGCATACGCATCATTTGTGTCAAGAGGCAATGCTTTCTAGTCTCGTGGAGGCTAGTGACTTGTCCCAAACCTAGAGCGGGTTTGAAAGCTTAGGGAATGGCCTTTTGTTGTTATCGGTCTAGGGAACGGACCCGGTTTAAATGTAAAAACCGAAAAATGATAGCAAGTGTTGGTACCACATGGCATGAGTTGCATTGAGCTGCATCGAGTCACATGGCATAGATATCTTTGTTATATGAAAGTATGCTTGTGTATGAATTGTTGAATTGAGGATTATGGATGTGTGAATGATGAAACATGTTTGGTGATTATCCATATTTGTTTATACATATTGTGATGTATATGATGATGATAATAAATTGTGGTGAGAAATGCGGAATATGTGTATTCTATGCTTGTGTGTGTGTGTGTGTGTGTGTGTGTGTGTGTGTGTGTGTGTGTGTGTGTGTGTGTGTGTGTGTGTGTGTGTGTGTGTGTGTGTGTGTGTGTGTGTGTGTGTATATATATATATATATATATATATATATATATATATATATATATATATATATATATATATATATAGTTATAGTTATATGCATTGATTATTATGATAATATTTCTCACCCTTCTGCTGTTTTATAATGCTCTATGAGGCATTGCAGATTAGGTTTGTTGGAGGTCTTTTGTGAAGTATAGCTTCATTCTTTTGGTCGGTTAGCTCTGATATGTAGCATCAGGTAGTTAGGATTGTATGGTATTCTTTTGTGATACATTTGTATATGTATCTGCTGACAAATGTTTATGTAAACATGATTGATGTGGTGAATCAAACTGGATGATATGTATTTATAAGATTACATGTTTAAAATGATTCAATGTTTAGATTTTCCGCTTTTAATTCTAAATATTGAGATGTGGGTGTAAGGACTAAGTTCCTCTGTTGAAAGCTACCCCACCGTTGCATGTCTTTTATAGAGCAGGTGTTGTATGTTTCAATGTTGTGTATGATGTGACATGCCTCTTTTATACCATGTTTTAATTTTACACTAATGAAATTTTAAAATGTGCTTAAATGATTTATTTGATTATTTGTAGGTGTAGAAGGGGGTGTTACATTAAGTGGTATCAGAGCAGGTCAGTCAGTTGACCAAGTTGTTAATTTGTTCATTCCCTTATGCATTTGATATGTGTGTAGCACTATCAATATGATTGTTCTAACGAGGATTTGTTGTGGGAATCAAGAACAACGGTTGCAGGCAGGAATGATGAAGCGATTGCTGAGGCTTTGGCGATGTTGGCTGGAGCGATTGGGCAGAATCCTCAAGCCAATGTGAATGCTGGAAAAAACAATGATGATGAGTTTCGTGCTTCAGGAAGGTTCCAAAGGAACAATCCACCAATTTTCAAGGGAACCCATGAACCTGACAAAGCACATGTATGGCTGAAAGTGATCGAGAAGATCTTTCGAGTTATGAACTGTTCAGATGCGCAGAGGGTGCAGTTTGGCACTCATATGCTTGAAGAGGAAGCTGAGGACTGGTGGGGTAACACTCGTCAGAGGTTTGAAGAAGATGAGGTTGTGGTTACTTAGGATGCTTTTAGAGAGGCATTTATGGAGAAGTATTTTCCAGAAGATGTGCGTGGTAAGAAGGAAATCGAATTCCTTGAGCTGAAGCAGGGTAACTCAACTATAGCCGAGTATGCGGCCAGGTTTGAGGAATTGATTAAGTTTTGTCCTCATTACAACACTGCTAATGCTGAGAGATCCAAGTGTCTTAAGTTTGTGAATGGTTTGAGATCTAAAATCAAGCAAGTCGTTGGTTATCAGGAAATTAGGTGATTTTCTGAGTTTGTGAACAAGAGTAGAATTTATGATGAAGATAGTAGGGGTCGGTCTAGTCACTATAAGAGTTTGAATGACAAGAAGGGAAAAGGCCAATTCAGAGGGAAGCCGTATGTGACTCCTGTTGATAAGGGGAAACAGAAAGCTGGTTATGGAAATAAGCCGAGTGGGGGAGGAAATCCTACTCCGGTGAAGTGTTTTAGATGCGGTGGAGAAGGACATCATGCTCCTGAGTGTAAAAGCGTTGAGCCGAAATGTTTCAAGTGTGGCAAGCCAGGCCACAAAGCTATGGAATGCAGGGGTAGTGCGAATATGACTTGCTACAACTGTGGTGAGCAAGGACACATTAGTACCAAGTGTGACAAGCCAAAGAAGACTCAAGGGAATGGGGAAGTGTTTGCTCTATCAGGATCGGAGACTGCTAGTGAAGATCGATTAATCTGAGGTACGTGCTTCATTAATGGTATACCTTTGGTCACTATAATTGATACTGGAGCTACACATTCTTTTATTTCTTTGGATTGTGTTAAGAGATTAAATCTTGAGTTGTCTGTTATGAGTAGTGGTATGGTTATTGATACTCCTGCTATGGGTTCAGTTACTACCCCTTTTGTGTGTTTGAATTGTCCGTTGAGTATATTTGGTAAAGACTTTGGAGTTGAATTAGTATGTCTTCACTTAGATCAACTTGATGTTATTCTTGGGATGAATTGGTTGGAATTCAATCAGTCTATATTAACTGTTTTGACAAAACGGTTATTTTTCCTGAACCTGATGATGAAAGAGATTTATTTATGACTGCTAAGCAAGTGAAGGAATCAGTACAAGATGGTGCGAAGGTATTTTTGCTGAGGGCAACTTTGAACATTGGTGAAAGTGGAACAATTGATGTTTTACCAATTGTCCGTGATTTTCTGGAAGTTTTTCTCGATGAGATAAGAGACTTGCCGCCGAAACAAGAAGTGGAGTTTACGATCGACTTAATTCCTGGAACTAGTCTGATATCGATGACTCCATATCGTATGTCCGCATCGGAATTGAAAGAGTTGAAGAGTCAACTTGAAGATCTACTTGAGAAGAGGTTTATTCGTCCGAGTGTGTCACCATGGGGTGCACCAGTGTTGTTAGTTAAGAAGAAAGAAGGTTCTATGAGACTCTGTGTGGACTACAGACAATTGAACAAGATGACTATCAAGAATAAGTATCCACTCCCGAGGATTGATGATTTGATGGATCAGTTGGTTGATGCGAGTGTATTCAGTAAGATAGATCTGAGATCTGGGTACCATCAGATTCGTGTGAAGACTGAGGATGTTCAGAAGACTGCTTTTAGAACGAGGTATGGACATTATGAGTATTCTGTGATGCCATTTGGTGTGACTAATGCATCAGGTGTATTTATGGAATACATGAAAAGGATTTTCCATCCTTATTTGGACAAGTTTGTGGTGGTGTTCATTGATGATATTTTGATTTATTCGAAGAGTGAGAAGGAACATGTCGAGCATCTGAGGATTGTGTTATCTGTGCTGAAAGAGAAGCAGTTATATGCTAAACTTTCTAAGTGTGAATTTTGGTTGAAGGAAGTGAGTTTTGTAACACCCTTTCTACCCCCAACACATAATAAGGCAAAATAACACGTAAGTCAGAGTGAATAAATAAAATCTCATTAAAAATGCCACGAAAGGGCAAACATTTCTCAAAGTCAACAAAACACGTCACTGCTCCGTAATATACGGGTTTTCTCAAAGTACATCAAAATATCGTAAAGAGCGGAACTCAAAACATAAATCAAAGTTTCCTAAAAAGGGAAATTAAATCAAAATGACTTCAACGATATAAAATCAACTCAAGGAACCCAACCCGATGTTACATATCAGAGCAAGACCCTCTAGGCTGACCAAAAGGCTAAAACACTCAAAAACTTCAAAAGTACTCCCCAACGGCGTCCACAGCTAAATTGCATCATCTGCACGTTACCCACGTGGAGGTAACATTCAAACAGACAGGGTCAGTAAAACAATTCATAATAATCAACGTATAACAATTAATGCATAAACGGCGTCATATTTATATTCAACACATTGTTACCCTTTTAAAATACGCCTCGAAGGCACAACTTCATAATTCACGCAGAAGAACTCATGAATGTAATATGCAACACAACCCAATGCATGTGGTACCAATCATCACAGCTCGATGGACACTAGGCCATCAATTCTCCATAGATCCCCATCAATAGGATCGGAGCATGTCACAACACTTCACATCCACACAATGGGATTGAAGTCATAATAATCGAGGTCCTGAACCGAAGTCCGGATGCAAATGAATGTATGATACACACGTCACAATAATAATCCTCACAATACAACATATGGTGCATCATCATTCATCATATTATCACATAATTCGTCATTCATCATGTTATCACATAGTTCATCATTCCTCATATTATTTCATCATATTAATTCAATCAATACATCATAGAAACCATCATAGCACCGTGTACATATCACCCAAAACCCACTGCCATATTCCCAGTAACTCATCACTAAAATCCCAGAATCAAACACCAAGGCATTGCTGCACAAGGATCACATTTCACGAACTCTGCTACGTTCGCTGACTGCTCGCTAGGCGAGTCCCTAGCAAATGCTCGCTGACTGCTCGTTAGGCGAGTCTCTAGCGAGTGCTGCGATGACAGCAAAAACCTGCTACGGTCATAACTGTTTTCTTGCCAAATTCTCATACGATTCAACTTCCCAATGCTCCTAAAACATCATCAAGTTATCTCTAAGGTCATACGGCAATAATTGTACTCTATCTCTGGTTTATTAGGCTAAACTGGCGACATTTGCAACACCTAAAACACTATTTTTCCCAATTTACTCTGAGTACATCAGGGTTACTCATATTAAACCTCGATATTCCTACAAGGTCAAAACATCACAGTCTCAAAGGTTTGGCCACAAGGTCGAAGGTTTCCCTTCTCATATTAATATTCAGCGATACATACCATCGATCATAATCTCAGAGTCATATTATCAGTTTCCCTAATTTTCCCCACAAGTAACCCAAATTATCCCAAAGTTTAATCTCACCATACACATTGACAGATACACATAGAAAACTATGAAAGGTAATACTCCCCATACCTTAGTCGAATCTGCAGCTTTTCACGATCACTTGGGATTTCTACTTCCGACCTTTCTTCAGAGCTCTGGCCACAATTCCACGGTTAACACAAAATGAACTTCCTTTTCCTTTCAGAACTCAGTTGTGTCAAACCTAGCTTTGGGCCTTACACATTGGGCTTTTCCCTCATTACCCTTACTAACTCTTCATAATGCCCATTTTACCCGTATTCTCCTTATTTTCATTTTAATTAATAATAATACTAATAAATTAATATTATATGCTATTAATCAAAATAAACACTCCAAAATGCACATTATTTCCAATACTTCATTAATCAACTCAAAATCACTAAAATTGAACATTCTTAATTAAATACTTAATTAAAATATTCCGATTAAATTTGGGGTGTTACAACTCTCTCCCAGTTAAAAGAATTTTCGTCCTCAAAAATTACCTCAAGAAAACAGAGCCGGATACGACTCCTTCATCTGCTCTTCGCGTTCCCAAGTCCAACTTTCTCCAGCTGGTCCTCCCCAAACTACCTTCACTAAGGCAATCTCTTTACGTCGCAGCTGCTTTACTTCTCGTTCGTCAATTCGAACAGGTAACACCTCAACAGTCAAATCATCTCGCACTTGTACATCATCCATCTGAATCACATGCGACAGATATGGAATGTACTTCCTCAACTGCGATACATGAAACACATCATGCAAGTTCGCAAGTGACGGCGGTAAAGCAATCTGATAGGCTACTTCCCCCACTCTCTGCGAAATCTGGTACAGACGAACAAAACGTGATGTGAGCTTTTGAGACTTCAAAGCTCGACCAACACCAGTTATCGGCGTAACTCTCAAAAACACGTGATCCCCCTCTTGGAATTCAAGTGCTTTCCTCCTCTTATCATGGTAACTCTTTTAACGACACTGCGACGCTTTTATCCTTTCACGGATCATCTTGATATTTTCGGCCGTCTCTTGCAGAATTTCAGGTCCGAGCACAACACTCTCGCCCGATTTGTACCAACACAAAGGAGTCCTACACCTCCTACCATACAAAGCCTCATATGGTGCCATTCTGATACTCGAATGGTAACTATTATTGTAGGTAAACTCGATCAACGACAAATAACTATGCCACGATCCACCTTGATCCAAAACATAGGCTCTCAACAAATCTTCTAAAGACTGGATAATTCTCTCTGTCTGTCCATCCGTCTGCGGATGATAGGCAGAACTCAACCTCAACTTAGTGCCCAAAGCCGTCTACAAACTCTCCCAAAACCTCGATGTAAATCTCAGATCTCTATCTGACACAATACTCGACGGAACACCGTGTAACTTCACAATCTGCTCAATGTACAATCCAGCAAGTTTCGGCAACGAATAATTGATCCTTATCAGTACAAAATGAGCCGATTTAGTCAATCTATCAACAATTACCCAAATCGAATCATACCCCTTCAACGTCTTTGGCAAACTTGTCACAAAATCCATAGAAATGATATCCCACTTCCATTCTGGAATACTCAGCGGTTGCATCAGACCTGACGGTCTCTGATGTTCAATCTTCGACTTCTGACAAGTCAAACAAGCATACACAAATTCTGCAATTTCCTTCTTCATGCTGGGCCACCAAAACAACCTCTTCAAGTCTTGATACATCTTTGTGGCACCAGGATGAATACTCAACCCGCTTCTGTGACCTTCTTCAAGAATACTCTTCTTGATTTCTGGCACATCAGGAACACACACACTATCTCTGAACCTCATCACACCATTCTCATCAATCCGAGAATCACCTCTGTTACCTTGATTAATTAACGTGAGACGATCCACCAAGTTCAAATCAGACTTCTGACATTCCTTGATCTCCTGAAGGATACCGCTAGTCAACTTCAACATACCCAATTTCACACTGTTAGTAGTCTCTTCACAAATTAAACTCATATCTCTGAATTGCTCAATTAGTTCCAACTCTTGAACCATAAGCATCGACATATGCAAGTACTTTCTACTCAACGCGTCAGCCACAACATTAGCCTTACCCGGATGGTAACTCAGTTCAAAATCATAATCCTTCAGAAGTTCAAGCCATCTTCATTGCCTCATGTTTAACTCCTTCTGATCAAACAAATACTTCAGACTCTTGTGATCACTGAACACTTCGAATCTGGACCCAAATAGATAATGTCTCTAAATCTTCAACACAAACACCACAGCGGCCAACTCTAAATCATGTGTAGGATAATTCCGTTCATGAATCTTCAGTTGTCTGGAAGCATAAGCAACAACCTGGCCATTTTGCATCAATACGCCTCCAAGACCCATCTTTGACGCATCGCAATACACCACAAAAGGCTCACTCGGACTCGGCAAAATCAACACTGGAGCAGTCGTCAACTTCTTCTTAAGTTCCACAAGGCTCTGCTCACAAGCAGCGTCCCACACATAAGCTTGACCCTTTCGAGTCAACTGCGTCAACAGCAATGCCAACTTAGAAAAACCTTCAATGAACTTACGATAATAACCAGCCAACCCAAGAAAACTTCTAATCTCAGTAGCGGACTTTGGGGTCTTCCACTGTAACACAACATCAATCTTCGACGGGTCAACAACAATTCCTCCACTAGAAATCACGTGGCCAAGGAAACTCACTCCCTTCAACCAAAACTCACACTTAGACAACTTGGCATAAAGCTTCTTGTCCTTCAAAACTTGCAATACAACTCTTAGGTGTCTCGCATGCTCTTCCTCGGACTTAGAATATATTAAAATATCATCAATAAACACCACCACAAACTGATCCAAATAAGGATGGAAAATCCTATTCATATACTCCATGAATACGCCAGGTGCATTCGAAACTCCAAACGGCATCACAGTATATTCACAGTGCCCATATCTCGTTCTGAAAGCTGTCTTCAGAATATCATCAGGCTGAACTCGAATCTGATGATAAGCAGACCTCAAATCAATCTTGCTAAACACACAGGCACCCACTAATTGATCCATCAAATCATCAATCCTCGGGAGTGGATACTTATTCTTAATAGTCACCTTATTCAATTGCCGATAGTCCACACAAAGTCTCAGGCTACCATCTTTCTTCTTCACCAACAACACAGGAGCACCCCACAGAGAAACACTCGGTCGAATAAACTTCTTCTCAAGCAAGTCTTCCAACTGTTTCTTTAATTCTCCTAACTCATATGCAGACATCCGGTAAGGAGCTATCGATACAGGACTAGTGCCCGGTATCACCTCAATAGTAAACTCTACCTCACGCTCAGGAGTTAAGTCACTCATATTGCTTGGAAACACCTCTGGAAATTCCCGAACAACCGGTAGCTCTACGCCCACTACTTCACGATCAACTTGAAGCGACGCAAACAAGGCAAACATCTGGGCCTCATCTACCAAGATTTCTCTTACTTGCTTGGTAGATACAAACATCAGCTCCCCTCCATCGCCAAACTCAGGAAACCTCACAGTTTTGCTAAAACAATCTATGTGAACATAGTTGTACTCCAACCAGTTCATCCCAAGGATAACATTAATTTGGTGTAAAGGTAGACAGACCAAGTCCATCACAAAGTTCCTATCGTAAATAGTCAAAGGGCAGCTCAAATAGACTAACGCAGTAGTCACAGAACCATTGGTCAGGGTATCGATAACCATACTTCCATTCATAGAAGACAATTTCAAATCCAATCTCTTAGCACATTCAAGCGAAATAAACGAATGGGTAGCACCAGTATCAACTATAGCAATCAATTCAACATCAGTAATAAAACAAGTACCTCTGATCAAGTTATCTGTCTTGGCTTCTTCTGCACCGCTCAAAGCGAACACTCTGCCACTTGTCTGAGCAGCAGTAGCAGTCTTCTTCGGCTGCTGACACTGGGTACTGATGTGACCCTTCTCTCCACAGTTGAAACAATTCGGAGCTTCGTCTTTACAATCAATAGCCTTATGACCCCTCTTGCCGCAACGGTGGCATCTCAGTGCCTTACAATTCTCAGCACGATGGCCTTGCTCGCCACACTTAAAACACTTACCTAGAGCGTTAGCCACTCCCCCACTTGGCTTTTTCCTATCAGAAGCCTTATGCTTCCCTTTATCACTAGAAGTTACACACGGTTTTCCTCTGAACTGACCTTTCTCTTTCTTCTCACTCAGCTGCTTATAGTGAGTAGATCGAGCTCGACTATCTTCGTCATAGATTCTGCTCTTGTTCACTAGTTCTAAAAACCAACGAATCTGCTGATACCCAATTCCCTGCTTAATCTCTGGTCTCAACCCATTCTCAAACTTGAGACACTTCTACATCTCTGCATCAGCACGGTTGTAATGCGGGCAAAACTTGACCAAGGACTCAAACTTTGCCGCATACTCAGCCACAGTCATATTACCTTGCTTCAGCTCAAGGAACTCCACCTCTTTCTTTCCCAGAACATCTTCAGGAAAATAATTTCTCAGAAACTCTTCTTTAAACACAGCCCAAGTCACTGCCATGCCAGCATCTTCTAATCTCTGGCGAGTGTTATCCCACCAGTCCTCAGCTTCCTCTTCCAGCATATGTGTACCAAACTGTACTTGTTGCGCATCAGTGCATGCCATAACTCGGAAAATCTTCTCAATCACCTTCAGCCATTTCTGCACACCTTCAGG
Organism: Lathyrus sativus; assembly: GCA_963859935.3. Classification (NCBI taxonomy): domain Eukaryota; kingdom Viridiplantae; phylum Streptophyta; class Magnoliopsida; order Fabales; family Fabaceae; genus Lathyrus; species Lathyrus sativus. Next base: position 158,192,733 of record OZ012741.1, read on the forward strand.
ATCATGAGTACCCACAAAAGTCGGTGGATTGTTCCTCTGAAACAATCCCAAAGCGCGGAACTCATATGGAGGTCCACCATTCTGAGCCATCACTTGAATAGGTGATTCCAGCGCATCAGCAATAGCACGATCATTCCTTCCTGCCATCTTCAACCACCAACAAAGTTAGAAGGAAACAACTCATCAATAGTGTTCTCACACTATCGACTGACAGGGGACTAACAACATAAACACTTGGCCGGACGAACCGACCTGCTCTGATACCACTAATGTAACACCCTTTCTACCCCAACATATAATAAGGCAAAATAACATGTAAATCAGAGTGAATAAATAAAATCTCATTAAAAATTCCACGAAAGGGCGAACATTTCTCAAAGTCAACAAAACATGTCACTGCTCCGTAACATACGAGTTTTCTCAAAGTACATCAAAACATCGTAAAGAGCGGAACTCAAAACATAAATCAAAGTTTCCTAAAAAGGGAAATTAAATCAAAATGACTTCAACTGTACAAAATCAACTCAAGGAACCCAACCTGATGTTACAAATCAGAGCAAGACCCTCTAGGCTGACCAAAAGGCTAAAACACTCAAAAACTTCAAAAGTACTCCACAACGGCATCCACAGCTAAACTGCATCACCTACACATTACCCACGTGGAGGTAACATTCAAACAGGCAGGGTGAGTAAAACAATTCATAATAATCAATGTATAACAATTAATGCATAAATGGCGTCATATTTATATTCAACACATTGATACCCTTTTAAAATATGCCTCGAAGGCACAACTTCATAATTCACGCAGAAGAACTCATGTATGCAATATGCAACACAACCCAATGCATGTGGTACCAATCATCACACCTCGATGGATACTAGGCCATCAACCTTCCATAGATCCCCATCGATAGGATCGGAGCACGTCACAACACTTCACATCCACACAATGGGATTGAAGTCATAATAATCGAGGTCCTGAACCGAAGTCCAGATGCAAATGAATGTATGATACACACGTCACAATAATAATCCTCACAATACAACATATGGTGCATCATCATTCATCATATTATCACATAATTCGTCATTCATCATGTTATCACATAGTTCATCATTCCTCATATTATTTCATCATATTAATTCAATCAATACATCATAGAAACCATCATAGCACCGTGTACATATCACCCAAAACCCACTGCCATATTCCCAGTAACTCATCACTAAAATCCCAGAATCAAACACCAAGGCATTGCTGCACAAGGATCACATTTCACGAACTCTGCTACGTTCGCTGACTGCTCGCTAGGCGAGTCCCTAGCAAATGCTCGCTGACTGCTCGTTAGGCGAGTCTCTAGCGAGTGCTGCGATGACAGCAAAAACCTGCTACGGTCATAACTGTTTTCTTGCCAAATTCTCATACGATTCAACTTCCCAATGCTCCTAAAACATCATCAAGTTATCTCTAAGGTCATACGACAATAATTGTACTCTATCTCTGGTTTATTAGGCTAAACTGGCGACATTTGCAACACCTAAAACACTATTTTTCCCAATTTACTCTGAGTACATCAGGGTTACTCATATTAAAGCTCGATATTCCTACAAGGTCAAAACATCACAGTCTCAAAGGTTTGGCCACAAGGCCGAAGGTTTCCCTTCTCATATTAATATTCAGCGATACATACCATCGATCATAATCTCAGAGTCATATTATCAGTTTCCCTAATTTTCCCCACAAGTAACCCAAATTATCCCAAAGTTTAATCTCACCATACACATTGACAGATACACATAGAAAACTATGAAAGGTAATACTCCCCATACCTTAGTCGAATCTGCAGCTTTTCACGATCACTTGGGATTTCTTCTTCCGACCTTTCTTCAGAGCTCTGGCCACAATTCCACGGTTAACACAAAATGAACTTCCTTTTCCTTTCAGAACTCAGTTGTGTCAAACCTAGCTTTGGGCCTTACACATTGGGCTTTTCCCTCATTACCCTTACTAACTCTTCATAATGCCCATTTTACCCGTATTCTCCTTATTTTCATTTTAATTAATAATAATACTAATAAATTAATATTATATGCTATTAATCAAAATAAACACTCCAAAATGCACATTATTTCCAATACTTCATTAATCAACTCAAAATCACTAAAATTGAACATTCTTAATTAAATACTTAATTAAAATATTCCAATTAAATTCTGGGTGTTACAAGTTTCCTTGGTCATGTGATTTCGAGTAGAGGTATTGCAGTTGATCCGTCGAAGGTTGAAGCGGTATCGCAATGGGAGACACCGAAATCAGTTTTTGAGATTAGAAGTTTTCTTGGTTTGGCGGGATATTTTTGGAAGTTCATTGAAGGATTTGCTAAGTTATCATTACCGTTGACGCAGTTGAATAGGAAAAGTCAAGCTTTTGTTTGGGATACAAAGTGTGAAGAAAGTTTTCAAGAGCTTAAGAGAAGATTGACGAGAGGCCCTGTTTTGATTTTGCCGAATCTGGCAGAACCGTTTGTTGTGTATTGTGATGCTTCTTTGATGGATTTAGAAGGTGTGTTGATGTAGGATAAACAAGTTGTGGCTTATGCTTCGAGGCAACTCAAAGTGCATGAGAAGAATTATCCGACGCATGACCTAGAGTTGGCTGTCGTTGTATTTGTGCTGAAGCTTTGGAGGCATTATTTGTTTGGTTCGAGATTTGAGGTATTTAGTGATCATAAGAGTTTGAAGTATCTCTTCGATCATAAAGAATTGAATGCAAGGCAGAGGAGATGGTTGGAACTTCTGAAGGATTATGATTTTGGATTGAATTACCATCTGGGTAAAGCAAATGTGGTAGCTGATGCATTGAGTAGAAAATCGTTGCATATGTCGATGATGATGGTGAAAGAGTTGGAATTAATTGAGCAATTTCGCGATTTGAGTTTGGTGTGTGAGAAGACTTCTTACGGAGTTAAGCTTGGTATGTTAAAGCTTACTAGCGGTATTCTTGAAGAGATTCGAGAAGGACAGAAATCTGATTTGAGTTTAGTTGATCGGTTGACTTTGATCAATCAGGGTCAAGGTGGTGATTTTCGGATTGATGAAAATGGTATCATGAGGTGTCATGATAGAGTTTGTGTTCCTGATGTTGTTGAGCTGAAGAAGACTATTCTTGAGGAAGGGCATCGTAGTGGATTGAGTATTCATCTGGGTGCTACTAATATGTATCAAGATTTGAGGAAAGTATTTTGGTGGCCTCGTATGAAGAAGGATATTGCCGAGTTTGTGTATTCTTGTTTGACTTGTCAGAAGTCAAAGATTGAACATCAGAAACCGTCGGGTTTGATGCAATCGTTGTTTATTCCTGAGCGGAAATGGGATAGCATTTCTATGGATTTTGTGTCTGGTTTACCTAGGACGCCTAGTAACTTTGAAGTTATTTGGGTTATTGTGGATAGATTGACCAAATTTTCTCACTTTATTCCTATGCGAATGGATTACCCGTTGGAGAGATTGGAAAAGTTGTACATTGAACGGATTGCCAATTTGCATGGTATTCCATATAGCATTGTGTCAGATAGAGATCTGAGGTTTACTTCGAGATTTTAGGAGAGTTTGCAAAGTGCTTTGGGTACGAACTTGCGTTTGAGTTCAACTTATCATCCACAGACCGATGGTCAGACTGAAAGAACGATTCAATCACTTGAGGATCTTTTGAGAGCTTATGTATTGGAGAAAGGAGGAGCTTGGGATAGCTACTTACCTTTGATTGAATTTACTTACAACAACAATTTTCATTCGAGTATTGGTATGGCACCGTTTGAAGCATTGTACGGTAGACGGTGTAAGACGCCATTGTGTTGGTATGAGTCGGGAGAGAGTTCTGTGGTTGGACCCGAGATAGTCTAGCAGACTACCGATAAGATTAAGATGATTCAAGAAAAGATGAAGATTTCTCAGAGTCGTCAAAAGAGTTATCATGACAAGAGGAGGAAAACACTTGAATTTCAGGAGGGAGATCACGTGTTTCTTCGGGTTACCCCTATGACTGGTGTTGGTAGGGCATTGAAGTCGCGTAAGTTGACGCCGCGTTTTATTGGTCCTTATCAGATTTTGCAGAAGATAGGAGATGTAGCCTATTGAGTTGCTTTACTGTCGTCGCTTGCTAACCTCCATGACGTGTTCCATGTATCTCAGTTGAGGAAATACATTGAGGATCCGTCTCATGTAGTCCAAGTAGATGATGTGCAGGTGAGAGGTAACCTGACTGTGGGGACATCACCTATGCGGATAGATGATCGGGAGTTGAAGCAACTTCGAGGCAAAGAGATTGCTTTGGTGAAGGTCGCTTGGGGAGGACCGGCTGGTGGAAATGTGACTTGGGAACTTGAGAGTCAAATGAGGGAGTCCTATCCGGAGTTGTTTGAATCAGGTAACATTTTCGAGGACGAAAATTCCTAAAGTGGGGGAGGATTGTAACAGTCCAATTTTCAATAATTAATTATTTATATTAATTAATTGATTTATTTGGATGATTTTAATTATTGGAATTATTGGTAGATATTTGAGAGAAGAAATATAATGGAAGGAAATAGAATAGAAAGACATATAAGGAAAGGTGGAAAGAAAAGGGAAGAATAGAAACATAAGAGAAGAGAAAGAAAGAGGAAGAGGAGAAAAGAGAAGGAAAAGGGGAAAAAGCTTGGAAAGCTCAAGAATAACTTATAGCTTTGATTTAATCAAGGTAAGGGTGTGAAATGTTGTTATCTTACCAATGTATATGATTATGTATGTGTGTGTTTGGATTTGTTAGAGGTTTCCCATCTTTTTCCATTTTAGGGCAGAAATGGATTTAATCGATAGAGTCGATGTTTGAACGGTTAAAATCTAGAATAAATGATGTCGATTAGTCGAGAAATGTTAGGCTAAGACTACTGGAATTCGTTGAAATTGAATCGGTTGATTTTGTGATGATTTGATGAATTTGGACAGTTGGGGTTTTGAACATCGCAGACGTTCGCTAGCACCTTCGCTAGGCGAGCAGGTCGCGAGTGTTCGCTGTAGCGAGCTAGTAGTGAATGGTCCTAGACTTGGACAAAATGTAATTGACCCTCTTCGCTGGTAGCGAGCGAGGTAGCGAGGGGTTCGCTAGGCGAATCCCCAACGAGTAGGTAGCGAAGCCTTACAATAGCTTCTGTTTGCCTTCGCGAATTTGTTCGCTAGGCGAACAGGTAGCGAGTGTTCACTAGGAACTCGCTAGGCGAGCAAGCCAGTGAGCGTGACATCATTCTTATTTCTTTGTGTTTTCCATCCAATGTTGATTGTTTGGTTCAATTGTGTTCCATCCTTATCGGAAATGAATAGTTTGTGTACTGTTGTGATATGTTATGCTGTGGGTAGCCGTATGGTGTGAATCCTAGATTGTGAAATCGATTGTGAAATGTGGCCTTTTGGCATATATAATGTATTGTTTAAATTGATTAAAAATGCATGATGATTTGTGATGAGGTTTGTTGTCGTTTGGCACGATGATGTGAATGCATATTGATTGTATGCAATATTGTGAATAATGCATGAGAACATATTGTGAATATGTGTGCGTTGCTTGAATAATGTGATAATGTTGAAAGTATGAATACTTTGATATGATGTGTGAGTGTGCAATCATGTTATAATTCTTGTGTGATGAATTATTGAATATGCATGGGATTAAGATGCGAGAACGGTCTTAAGTGCATATGATTGTTGATTGCATACGCATCATTTATGTCAAGAGGCAATGCTTGCTAGTCTCGTGGAGGCAAGTGACTTGTCCCAAACCTAGAGCGGGTTTGAAAGCTTAGGGAATGGGCTTTTGTTGTTATCGGTCTAGGGAACGGACCCGGTTTAAATGTAAAAACCGAAAAATGATAACAAGTGTTGGTACCACATGGCATGAGTTGCATTGAGCTGCATCGAGTCACATGGCGTAGATATATTTGTTATATGAAAGTATGCTTGTGTATGAATTGTTGAATTGGGGATTATGGATGTGTGCATGATGAAACATGTTTGGTGATTATCCATATTTGTTTATACATATTGTGATGTATATGATGATGATATTAAATTGTGGTGAGAAATGCGGAATATGTGTATTCTATGCTTCTATATATATATATATATATATATATATATATATATATATATATATATATATATATATATATATATATATATATATATATATATATATATATATATATATATATATATATATATATATATATATATATATATATATATATATATATATATATATATATATATATATATATATATATATATATATATATATATATATATATATATATATATATATATATATATATATATGCATTGATTATTATGATAATATTTCTCACCCTTCTGCTGTTTTATAATGCTCTATGAGGCATTGCAGATTAGGTTTGCTGGAGGTCTTTTGTGAAGTATAGCTTCACTCTTTTGGTTGGTTAGCTATGATATGTAGCACCGGGTAGTTAGGATTGTATAGTATTCTTTTGTGATACATTTGTATATGTATCTGCTGACAAATGTTTATGTAAATATGATTGATGTGGTGAATCAAACTGGATGATATGTATTTATATGATTACATGTTTAAAATGATTCAATGTTTAGATTTTCCGCTTTTAATTCTAAATATTGAGATGTGGGTGTAAGGACTAAGTTCCTCTGTTGAAAGCTACCCCACCGCTGCATGTCTTTTATAGAGCAGGTGTTGTATGTTTCAATGTTGTGTATGATGTGACATACCTCTTTTATACCATGTTTTAATTTTACTCTGATGAAGTTTTAAAATGTGCTTAAATTATTTATTTGATTATTTGGGGGTGTAGAAGGGGGTGTTACAACCTCACCCCATAATTCCTTAGGAAAATTTTTCCCACATAACATACTACGCACCATGTTCGTTATTGTACGATTTTTCCTTTCGGCAGCCCCGTTTTGTTGAGGTGTATACGGAGGCACCACCTTACGTACAATTCCCTCAAGATCACAAAACTTCCCAAAGGTATGTCCATCTCCACCACCCGTTCTGAGAATTTTGAGCTTTCGACCGCTTTGACACTCCACCATGGATTTGAAATTCTTGAAAACTTCAAATACCTCATCTTTTCTCTTGATAAGGTATGTCCAAAGCTTCCTACTAAAAACGTCAATGAACGTGACAAAATATCAATTGCCACTATAAGTCTCTACTTGCATCAGTCTGCAAAGCCTTTGGTTCTTTGACCAACATCTTTTCTAAATACATTCTTGTGTTGTTTAGCCTTCACACATTCCTCACATAATTCGGTTGGAATACTAATGTGTGGCAGCCCTGTTACCATTTCACTTTGTTGCAATATTTTTAGATCTCTAAAGTTAAGGTGACCAAGAAGGTAATGCCATAACTACTCATCTCTACTTGCCGCGGTAGCTAGACAACGATGCTCCATAACCTTTAACTCAACCTTAAAGGTTATATTGGCAGCCATCGGCGCTTTTAGAATCAAAACACCATGAGAGTCTAAAACGCGTAAAATCTTGTCCTCCAAGCGAATTTTGTATATTCTTTCAAGTAATTGGCCAATGCTTAAAAGATTGCACTTAATTCCAGGTATATACAAGACATCTTTGATCCTTGAATGTTCGTCATTCCTTTTTCCGATCAAAACATCTCCTACCCCTTCGGCACTTAAAGTGGTGTCGTCGGCAAATTTGACTTTACTTTTTGCCGCTTGATTGATTTGAAAAAACCAATATTTTTGACCCTTCATATATGTTGAACAACCGGAATCCAAGTACCACTCATCTCTCTTGGACTCCATCACGAACAGTAACCAATGCATTTCGATCCGCATGCGTTTTTTCGCTATTTTCCAGAACGGTACAATTGTTGTCCCGTAAACTATCACAATCGTAGCTGCTGCCCGAAACATTCATAATTCCATAACTCTCCTCCGTGATCATTACTAGAAGGGTGTTCTCATCATCTACCTCTTCCCTTGCAACCTTGGCTTCATTATTGTAATTTTCATTCGATTTACTACGACATGAAGTTGCAAAATTTCCAAGCTTTCTACACTTGTAGCATTGCACCTTACTCATATCACACTTCTTAAAACCATTGCTATGACCACTATCCTTGGAGCTACTTTCATCCTTTTCACTCGTCAAATGCTTTGAATTTTGCGAATCGTTTGAACCAAATTTCTGAAAATTTGACTTACCTCTAACCGCAAATTTTCCTTTCGACCTCTTATTCTTTTCATTGAAACGCGCTTGCAAAGCAATCTCCGCTTTGATTTTTTCGGCGCCTCTCTCGTTCATCCTTTGTTCACGCGCCTCTAACGAACTTTGCAATTCATCCTTGCCCAAAGTTGTTAGATCCTTCGACTCTTCAATAGCCACAACTATGTTGTCGAAACGCGACGTTAACGAACATAACACTTTCGATACAACATTCTGCTCAAGAATCGTTTCCCCGCATGATTTGATTTGATTAACTAACCGGATAATGCACGTAATGTAATCGTTGATCGTTTCTTTGTCTTCCATTTGTGTTAATTTGAATTGTCGCTTGTAAGTTTGTAACCTTACAACCTTCGCTTTGACGACACCGACATATGCTTTCTCCAAGATTTCCCATGCTTGCTTCGCCGATTCACAATTGCTGACCTTCTCAAAATTGTCGTTATCGACACATGAATGAATCAAGAATAGGGCTTTGTAATCCTTCTTCTTTTCTTCTTTGTGTGTAGCTCTTTGAATGTCGGTAGCGTCTGCCCCTAATGGTGTAACTCCATTGATGACGATCTCAAGCACCTCTTTGTATCCAAACAAGACCTTCATTTGTTTCACCCATTTATCATAGTTCTTCGAATCAAGAATTGGGAGATTGGTGGGAATTCGATCATTGGAAACGGTTGCCATTGTTGCAGCGGATTAGGATCAATAACCAATGCTCTTGATGCCAAATGTTAGAACACGAAAAAAGATCTAACGTTTTAAGAATTGTGGAAGATAGAAATTGGGAATAAGATGAAATTGAGAGAAAGAGAATTTGAGAGAAAAGAATAACAATATTGGATGAATATGAATTTTGACATTAATTTGGAATTGGAATATACAAAGAGTATTTATACATGGAGAGAATAACAAATAAAATCTAAAAATACAACTAAAGTGGCACTGCTGTTAAATTTTGTAATTTGCTGAAAAACTAACCGTGGTAATCAGTAGAAAAATCAACAATAACAGACATTTAACAACATCAACACTTATCTATCGTGATAAGTTTATGGTAATTAAATTACTCAATATTTTTAACTATAAAGTAATATTAAAGAGATTTTTTGTTCCTTAATATAAATTCATTTACAATTTAATATATTTCTTATCAATATCATTAATTCATTTTAGAATATAAAAAGTTAAAATTATAAATATTTTTTAATATAAAAGCAACTAACTCAAAAATAGTTCAAAACTCGATTCGACAATTAATTCGTTAAACTTGATTTATGAATCTAATGAGCTGAATATGAACGAAAAAGTAAGTCAGTTAACTAAATAAGTTGAACTTGAATTATACATAGTTCGACTCGTTAGATTTATTAGTCAACTCAATTATATATGAAAATGATTATATTGTCTTTAAGAGAAGGTTTAAAGATTTAATATAAATTTTAATCTTATATTTTATTTTAATTTAACGATTTTAATTAATAATTTATTTTCTCAAGTGAAAAAAATATTTCTAAAAAAAATTATACAAATAAAATTAGAATCATATAAACTAATTAATATTTAAAATAGTAGATTTTTGCGACAAAGTTAAAATTTAATCTAATAAATTTTATTTTATTTTAATATATTTTTTTTAAAATAGTATTAATTTAAAATTCAAATATATAAAAATACTTTTTTAAATGAATTTTAAGTTCGTGAAGCAAACAAAATGAGTCTAACGAATCGAACTGAGTTGCTTGTTAATTTATAATGAATTGAGCTTGAGTTTAAAAAATAGTTTGTGTCGAATTCGAACCGATATTTGAACTGAATCAATTCTTAATGAATCGAGATAAACTGAGACGGATTCGACTCTTATCATTTCAAGTTCTAAGATTAACATAGATAATAAATACATTAAATTTATTAATTTTATTAATATATTATAAAAAATCATGAATATTTATAATAAACCATGGATAAAGTATTATTTATTTGTGTGGAACTGGAAAGTAGTGGTGAGTGGTGACTAGAGCATAACCTTTTCTCATTGTGCAAAAAGCAACAACAGTCTAACGCTTTCTCCACAGAGAAACACAAATTAGTGAGATGACTCACATGGATTAGGTAAGATAACAAAACAAAAACCAAGAAAAAAAAATCGTTTAACCAATTCATTTCCCACGCTTTAACATGCGTTGTTTAGCAAAGCTGTAGTATTTTTCCCCTTAAAAGAAAAAAGCAATTCTGTAGTCAAATCATGGGTCTATGATCTGCGAGAAAAAGTAGAACCAAAAACACTATACTATACTACTACTACCTTCCTTCTTCTCTTCTTCTCTTCTTCTCAGGAATCTCCTCTTTCTATAATTTCCAAAAAAAACCTAAAATCACTTTATCTGATAAACAAACCGTCCCAAAAGTCTCATCCTTTTCAACCCATCACCATCTCCTTCTACGCCCACACAAATTATTTCATTTCTTTCTCTCTCTTTTTCTCCCTCACACACAAACTCACTTTTCCCTTTTCTTTATCTTCTCCCAAAATCAAAATGCAATCATTCACTTCCATTCTCGCGTGCTTCCTTTTCTCCTCCTCACTACTTCTTCTACTCCCACCCTTTTCTCATGCCGGTTTATTATCCCAACCGGTAACCGACCCGAACCAGCCTCTTAAACCGGGAGAATACCCTCCGTCGAACACCGTCCCCGCATTTCCGGTTCAAACCCAGGCTCAAACCTGCAAGCTCGACTTATCCAACGAACTCTTCGGAGGAGTCAAAGACGCATGCGGAAAAGACCTAGACCGAAGCCGATGCTGCCCCGTTCTCGCAGCTTGGCTCTTCGCCGCACACGCTCGTTCTGCCCTCGAAGTAACCGCCGACGCTCCAGCTCCCTCAAGCGGTGAACTTCCAATGATGCCGGACGACTCACAGAAATGCGTTAACTCGTTGCAGGACTCGTTACTCACTCGTAATATTCGAATACCTCAACCTAACGCAACGTGCGACGCGATTCTTTGCTTCTGTGGAATCAGGCTTCACCAAATAAGTTCCTTATCATGCCCCGCCGCGTTTAACGTTTCTGGTTCGCACAAAAACGCTACTCCGACCGCCGCTGTTCGTAGCCTGGAAAATAACTGCCGTAACGCTTCTTATTCTGGTTGCACCAAATGCCTCTCTGCCCTACAAAAGGTTCTTCACTTTTATCTCATGAATCATCCCCAGCTGAAAAGAAATAAACTTCTATTTGTTTATTATGTTCATTCATTAGAAAATTGCTTATCATTATGTATCGGTCAATTATTACAGACTTTTTCATTTTTTAATGATTTAATATGTGATTATGAAATGAGTTATATTTTATATTTTAATTTGCTTTAAAAAGGTGAAGAGTTTCAAGAACGGGACGAAAGGAGGGAGTGAAAGGGTTAAGAAGATGTTTAACAGAGACTGTGAACTGATGGGTTTGACATGGCTGCTTGCGAAGAACAAAACGACATTCATACCTACCGTTTCAGCGGTTCTACGTGCCATGATGTACAGTGCGCACCCGCATGAATCTAAGTGTAGTCCTGATCAAGAAAACATGCCATTAGCCGTTGATTCTCTTCAATTTGAAAGTGGTCATGCTCCATCCTGGCCGTCCAAATTATGGGTTACTGTTTTAACTTTAATCATGTTTTGTTGTTTTGTTTAAAAGGTTGTAACTGTTTAGTTATTTTTTTTTTTGCTTCTCAGTTCTCAGTGCCATCCTCTTCTCTCTTGTTTCTTGTCCTTTTTTCTCGTTTATTGGCATAATTCTTGGATGCTTTTGTCACGTGAAGAAGTTAAGCTAGTGGACAAAATCAACATTGGAGGATGATTTCTAACAAGAGGTTTTATATTTTGACCTGTAAATTACAGATTCATGTCTCTTAGACCATTTACAATGGTTTACAAACTCAACACCCATTTTTTCAACTCCCAACACTCCACATCATTTTCTCTTTCTTCCACCTAATAACTCAACACTCATTCAACTTTTACCCTCTCCAATGGTTTTTCACTCAACACCCTACTCCACCACTTTTTATTTTCATATTCTTATTTAAATTTTTTTTTTATTTTTATGATTACATAAAATTATAATTATCGATTAAAATTAAATTAAAATAATAAATACTTAATAATTTATTTTTTAATTTTTTGTAATAAAAACAAAATTTATTTAAATAATTGAATACGATACAAATCATCTTAAATTAATTTAAAATACAACACACAATTAACGTAATTAGTACGTTACAAATAATTTAAAATGCAATACAACACACAAGTAACGTAATTAGTACGATACAAATAATTTAAAATGCAATACAACACACAAATAATTCAATCACGGAACATTCCAAACTTTGTCCATATGTGCTTCACTAGATCGGCTTGCAATTCTTGATGAACATTTGGATCACGGAACTCTGATCTAGCACGCACATGATTTGCAAAAGCGGGTAACACCTCGGTCGAGTATGGTTGTGGTGCACTAGATCCACTTTCCCTAGATTGCTCAAAATCGGTCCAACGTTGAGAATATGAATCTCGTTCATCCTCAACAATCATATTATGTAATATGATGCATGACCTCATGATGATACCCAAATCAGCTATGTCCCACAAGCGAGCTGGTTCACGGATGATTTTAAATCGAGCTTGGAGCACTCCAAATGCACGTTCGATGTCCTTCCGACATCCCTCCTGAAATTTTGCAAATAATTTATCGGGTTCACTTTGAGGAAGTCTAATCGATTTGACGAAAGTTGGATAAGAAGGGTAGATACCATCAGCTAGATAGTATGCCATATTATATGGACGTTGATTCACAAAGAAATTCACACTTGGAGCCTTTCCCTGTTCCACGTCATCAAACACTGGTGACCGGTCTAGAACGTTTATATCGTTCAACGTTCCCGGACATCCAAAAAAGGCATGCCAGATCCATAGGTCATGAGATGCAACTGCTTCAAGAATAACTGTGGTGGTTCCCTTATCCCCTCTAGTAAATTGTCCTTCCCATGCTTTAGGACAATTTTTCCACTCCCAGTGCATGCAGTCAATACTCCCAATCATCCCTGGGAACCCCCGCATTTCACTAACATGTAGTATTCTTTGCAGGTCATCTTGGGTTGGTGCTCTCAGATACACTTGCTCGTACAAGCGTATGATTCCTTTACAGAATCTACGTAAGCACTCCAATGCTGTAGTACCTCCTATTTTGATGTACTCGTCGACCGCATCTGCTGCCACACCATATGCTAACATTCGCATTGCTGTGGTACATTTTGCTAAGGGTGATATACCTTCTTTATTGGCTGCATCAACTCGCTGGGTGAAGTAGTTATCACTACTTGAAAGGTCCCCAACGATTCGAAGGAAAACATTTTTTTTCATCCGGTACCGACGACGAAACATTGCATCGTCATATGTAGGCTCATTGGCAAAGTAGTCGTCAATTAGTCTTTGGTTTGCCGCTGCATGATCTCTATTGAGATATTTTCTACTACGAGGTGCATTATCTTCCGATATTTTGTTTCTACGCTCTCTAAATCGATTGACTATATAATTTTCTTCAATTTCACGATTTTGATTGTAGGCTGCGATATCAAAATGATATTGTGATGGATCCATTTTTTTGTGATATTGGAGGTAGATTGGATGGGATTTGGGATATTGGTACATAAATGGATGTATGAGTCCCTATATATAAATGGATGTGGGTGGTGGACCACTGACGGATTCGAAATAATTTATTGTATAGAGTTAATTATCAGATAAGGAATAGATTCGAATTGGGTGGTGGACCACTGACGGATTCGAAATAATTTATTGTATAGAGTTAATTATCAGATAAGGAATAGATTCGAATTGGGTGGTGGACCACTGACGGATTCGAAATAATTTATTGTATAGAGTTAATTATCAGATAAGGAATAATTAAAGCAAACACTACACTGGCATATTGAAACAACAATAATTAAAGCAAACACTACACTGGCATATTGAAACAACAATAATTAAAGCAAACACAACACTGACAAATACTTCATTGAAATTAATTATCAAACAGTTCTGCCTCCAACTTTTTCAACAGCTGGTTCTTCCGGTCATCTAGATGCTCTTCGGAAGTTAGCTTTAGATACATCTTCATTTTCTTGGTTTTAGTCTTTTCCAAGGCTATATTGTTAGCCTGTTGTTGCATCAAGGCTATGTTGTCCACCACCTCCGAGGCATATTCCTTGCTTTTCTTTTTACCCTTTTTTTTAGCTGCCTCCCTTCCTATAGGACGAGCACTGGATTCTACAGTGTTTGAGCCACATGCATCACTCTCGCGAGATCTCTTAGATCCACTACTTCCTGAGCCAATATTTCCTCCTACTTGACTACCATAACGTGGTTGATCACGGAGAGCGTGCCATTCTTCCATTAAAGTGAATCTAACATTCTTCCCACATGCATATAATTCCTGCGCTTTTGCCAAAACATCATTCTCCGACCAACCACTTCCTTGCATACGCTTAGCGCCATCATAAGCGCCAATCCATTTACCCAACACTTTGTTCATATAATTAAAACGGTTTCGGCATGCAGGTCTATCACGCGGAGGATCGAATGAGCAATGCTCATTACAATACTCAACAATTTTACCCCAATATGTTTCACCTTTCTGGTTTCTCCCGACAACACCGCTTGTTCCAAATTTAATCCACCCACTAATTAGCACCAAATTTTGTTCAGTGTTCCATGCTGGTTGCTGAGTTTTCCTGCTCTTAGGAGTTGAATCCTCTGAATTCGGACCGACTTCATTAGAAACTATCATGCCACCAATAGTTAGTTGTGTTGAAAACTCGGAAAATTCAGGTACACCACCACTTGGAAAATTTGCATTCGCCATTGTCACATAACCATTGAACGGGGGTGTTTGAGATGGATTTCTCGGCATAGATCCATAATATGTTTGAAAGTTTGGAACAGAGGATGTCTGGTTGAAATTTGGTGGAAAACCAAAATTAGGTATGTTTTGAGGATGTTGGTTGGAAAATTGATTTGGATTTTGATAATAGTTGAGATTTTGATAATTGTTGGGATTTGGAAAATTGTTGGGATTTTGGTTAAATGGAAAATTAGCAGAATTTTGAGTGTTAAAATGATTATTGGGATCCATTTCACTAAAAAAAGACACTTAACTTCAAAATAAACACTAATAATAAAATTAAGATAGTGAAAAACTTAGTTTTTTTTTCTGTGTCCAAATCAAATGAACCAAGTCTCTATTTATAGAGAGAAAAAAATCATGAATTTTGGTAAAAAAAAAAAAAAAAAATAATTTGCAACGAAATAATTGAGTTCAAAGTATTAAATGGATAAAAATCTGGTCAGCCAATCAAACACAGCCACGTGGCAGATTAAATGGTGTTGAGTTTTCTCAACATCTCTCTCCTCCAACACACACTCAACACTACATTACACACTCATTGCACATGATTTTGTGGTGTTGACTTTAAATAAATCTACCATTGTAAATGGTCTTATATAAATAGTTGTTCAACAATTAAAACAACTTGTATTAAAATTTAAATTATTATGAGTGACTAATTGTCTTCAAAGTTTCTTTATCTCATTTATAATCTAATTCCATCTGCGAATTTGAAATTTAGCAATATCAGCGCACTTTAGTGAATTTTCTTTAATTAGAATCAGAGTAGTATTTTATTCATGGGTTTACTGAAATGATAACAAAATTTAGCTATATCAGCACACTTTAGTGAATTTTCTTTAATTAGAATCAGAGGTAGTATTTTATTCATGGGTTTACTGAAATGATAACAAAGTTGACACGACTGTTTTATTAAAAAAATCTCATCTGTATACAAAGTATTTTGTTCATGATAGAAAATAGATATTACATAAAACACATTCCAAAATAACAATTCGAACGTATTAAAATTACTCTTGAGTTGGCTTGTGTTGGAGGTGGTCTTATGATGAACTTCTTATCTTAGTTATGATGGAAAACTAATCGTATAGCCTAATTATAAATATAATTGTACGACATATTATAATATCAATAATGTAATAAATATGTGACATATTATAATATCAATAATGCAATAAATATGTGACATATTATAATATCAATAATGCAATAAATATGTACATGTCATGGTTGAATCCATTTGTCTGAGTGTAAACTGAGAATGTTATTGCTCTCTCTGATGGAACGGTTACGCTTAATTATCTGACTTGATGAGATAGTCAAATATATAACCACCAGACGAGGGAAGAATCTCTCAGCGGACTATTCAAAAGAATGACCCAACCCATTACGGGTCATTCAACACTTAAACCCAATACAATATTCATTTAATTAAGTAAATGTTAATTGATATAATAATTATATATATAATAAAATAATTAATTAAAGTAAATCCATTATAGATTATTTTAATTAATTATTTTATTATATACTAGCGTCCAAACAGGTACGTCCGTGCCCGTTTGTCCGCTTTTTTTATTGCGCTAACGCGCAAAAATATTAACAGCGTATTTTTTTATAAATTTAATTTTACCATAAACTATTTATATTTATTTTAATATAAACTATTTATATTATATTGATTTTAATATAAACTATTTATATGATGAAACATTAAGTTTTTTATTTATATATTGCTATAGATTAGTCAAAAGCATAAGAAGATTTAGATAGAAGAAGAACAAAAATCTTTCTCACAATTTATTAAGCAACTAAACATAAACATTAACACGAATATTAAGTTACATTATTGCTTAATAAGAAGGTCAACCATAGAATCAAAATCAGAAATATCTCTCGTTTCACTGCAAAACAAATGAAGTAAATTTTAGTAGTCAACGGTATAGTGTAATCTAGTAAGTACACGCCTAATGTGAGATTGCAAAAGTATAGTTGAGTGATTAAACATAATAGATAAATACCTGAGTTTGTGACAACAAAATTTCTTTAAAAACTATTTTTTGTAAACTCCCCTTCTCCCCCACTTACTCTTCCGTCTTTAATTAGCACTCTTGTTACAGCCCGTGAAACACCTCTTGATAAAGCAACATACAATTGTCCGTGACTGAAAACATGTCGTGGAAGATAAATTCCGACATTTGAAATTGTTTGTCCTTGGTATTTATTTATAGTGAGTGCAAAGCTTAGTTTGACAGGAAACTGTTTTCTAATAAGCACAAAAGGAAGTCTCGCACCTTCAGTGGTTTTGAGCTTAATTCTTGGCAAGAAAGCTCTTTTTCCAGCATTGTGGCCTGTAAGTATTTCAACATCAAGCAAATTCATAAAAAAACCACGACATAACAACCTTGTCCCATTACACAACCCAAATTTAGGGTCTATGTTTCGCAACAACATCAGTGGAGCCCCTATTTTTATCTTTAAAATATGTGGCGGTAAAGCACCAGGAGCAATCGTGTGCAAGTATTCCTGTTGATATAGATTATGAGTATCACCCTCAACCTCATCAAAAGATAACAAAATATGTTCATCTTCAGGGAATTTATCAATAATCATGTCATTCAACATATGCACATCACAATTTTTTGGAGTAAGTATCACTCTCTCCACCATATATGAAGCATCTCATCCATGGTTTTCTAATTGGGGAAATGTATGTTGTATAAGCTTTTGTATGGAGATTTCTCCTTCCTAAGGTATTACAATTTCAGCAGGCATTTTGACCATGTCATCCTCTTTAGTAGGTTCATTACCATCTCCAATCCTCATTAGAAACTACGCAAAGTCCTGGTCATGAATTGATCGCATGTTTTGGCGCAAATGCAGGACCTTTGTGGTGGCCCATAATCGAGACCTAACAATACATGCTGAAATCATTTGTCCTCTATTTCCTTTTTCAATAACTGGTAGCACCTGACGAAAATCTCCGCCCATGATCATTATTTTTCCACCAAATGAAGCATTGTTATTCATGATGTCTTGAAGTGATCGATCCAATGCTTTTACACGATATTTATTTATCATGGGTGCTTCATCCCAAATGATTGCATTGGTTATTCTAATGAGTTTTGCAAGGTCAGAATTCTTTGCTATTTTGCAAATAGAATGGGGCTCTATATCAATAGGGATCCCAAATCGAGAGTGTGCAGTTCTACCACCAGGTAATAATGTAGCAGCTATACCAGAGGAAGCTGTTGCTAAGACAATTTCATTATTACGCCTCAAATTTGCCATTATAGTTCGATAAAGGAAAGTTTTACCTGTCCCTCCAGGACCATCAACAAAAAAAATTTGACATTGTTTTTGGTGGATGGCGTTCATAATTATATTGTAAGCACTCATCTGGTCATTATTTAACTTCACAACAGATTGAAAGTCTTCGTTTAGAATTTGGACCGATAACTCTTCCTGAATAATTGTTGGCACTCCCCCGACTTCATTTGTTTCCGTTGTCAACATTGGAAGATCGTAGTTTTTTATTAGTTTTCCATGCAGTAGCAAAAGATCCCTCAATTCCCTCAATAACATATTTTCAAAGTTATCCCCCACAACAACATTTGTCATTTGATAGTCCTCCACCATGTAAGGATAAAACTCAGTAAATAGGCCTCTAACATCAGTTGGTTCACAAAAAATTAATATAGTCACAAACAACCTTCGTAAAGCATATGGCATACGCATATTTGATGCTTCAAGCAAACATTCACGAATACTATTATCACTCTCTAATAACCCCCAATCCTCAGCTGATTTTTTAAATGTGAAAAAAGATGCACCGTTATGTGTAAGAAGGTATTCCCAGCTTGTTGGACCTCTTAAATGGACAATAAAACACGTAAGTAAAATTTCTCACCTTCTGAAGGGGATACTGTATAGATTCGACCAATAACTTTTCGTTTTCTCTGTCTTCGCTGCCATTTTTTGACCCCTTTTAGCCAACAATAATGTGTAAGAACACAGATTGTTTCTTAGTAATATCTCTATGTTTTGATGATAACTCTTATGAAATTTTGTATTAAAGAATTATATACTCTAAAATTTGTTCATGAATATTTGCTGCAGATGATTAAAGTATATATATATCTAAGAGCAAATTAATCTGAACATGGAACTATGGAAGGATCTGAAGAGTCAGAATCATCTTATAGAAGAATCTGAGCGCTGTCTGCAGAAGGATCTGAAGCAGAAGCTACAGAAGAATTTGAAGCAGAAGCTGCAGAAGGATCTGAAGCAGAAGACTCTGATAGATCTGAAGACTCTGAAGCATTGAAGATCTTTGTATGAGAGTTAAGAAGCACAGTTTTCAGAAGACTCTGAGAGTACTACACGCTGCATGTACTGAGGATCTGATTCATAAAACTCTGCTCTGATAGAACTACACGCTAAAGCACACTTGCTGCATTACTCTGATTCAGCAAAATCTGATGGACATCCAAGACTCTGATCACACAGACTCTGATGTTTACTTTGCTGAAATTAAATACTTGTTGAAGAAGAATTCAAAGTGATATCCTTTGATTTGGCTCAACGACTCTTTCCTCTTTCATGCTTGACACTAGAACACAGACCAAAAGCATTTCTCTATGCATTCTACTTCCAGGAAAGGTCATGTGATGTAAAGACAAAAAGGTTCAGGCCTTTTCAGAACACAACCTCCAACGTCAAGACTTTGTGGACTACTGTGCATATAAAAGCAAGTCTTCCTCATCTTCTTAAAAAAAAGGATCATTAATAGAAACTCTCACAAGCTCTCATAAAATATTCTTATTCTCTTTGCTGAGTTTATTCTTTTGTTCTTAACATTAAGTGAAAAATCATTATTGTGATAAAGCTTGTTAGAAGCATTCAAACACTTGTATTAATCTTACATTTCATTGTAATAGTTCCTTGAGAAGATCCAGTCGGGATCAGTAGTTCTTGTGAAGACTTTGAATAGTTGTTCTTAGTGCTTACTATTGTAATCAGTTGATTAAATAGTGGATTAAGTCCTTGTTTGAGAAAGGCAAATCACTCTAGATAGGGTGGACTGGAGTAGTTGAGTTCAACGAACCAGGATAAAAATACTTGAGTTTTTACTTCTAAGTTTTATCTTCATACTTATTCAACCCCCCCTTCTAAGTATTTTCTCACCTTCAGTTGGCATCAGAGCTCTGGTTCTGTGTGTGCTACCACTTCACAATGACAGAAAAGATCCAGTGAGAAAAACTTTGATATATATTTGGTTGTTACTATGGATGATACTTTAATATCTAACATTAACAACAAATATGAAGAAAGGGATAGAATCAGCACTAAACCCCCTATGTTTGATGGGGAGAAATTTGATTATTGGAAAGACAGGATTGAAAGTTTTTTCCTTTGTTATGATGCTGCTTTATGGGATTTGGTCATAGATGGATATGTTCATCCCATTGATGGGAATGGCAAGAAAGTAGATAAAAAATCTATGACAGAAGCCCAAAAAAAGGAGTTTAGAAATCACCAGAAGGCTAGAACAATATTGTTAAATGCAATATCTCACACTGAGCATGAAAAGATCACAAATAGAGAAACTGCATTTGACATGTTTGAGTCCTTGAAAATGACTCATGAAGGAAACCTTCAAGTAAAAGAGACCAAGGCTCTGACTCTAATTCAGAAGTATGAAGCTTTCAAGATGGAAGAAGTTGAATCTGTTGAAACCATGTTCTCCAGATTTCAAATACTTACAGCTGGACTAAAGGTTCTGGATAAAGGTTACTCTACTGCTGATCACGTGAAGAAGATCATCAGAAGCTTACCTACCAGATGGAGACCTATGGTGATTGCGCTGAAAATGGCTAAAGATCTGAACCATATTTCCTTGGAGGAATTAATCAGCTCACTAAGGAGCCATGAAATTGAACTTGAGGAAGATGAGCCTCAAAAGAAAGGTAAGTCAATTGCCTTAAAATCTAATAAATCTGCTAAAGCGTTGCAGGTAATAGAGGAAAGCTCTGAAGAATCCTCATCTGAAGATGAAGATGAATTATCCATGCTGTCCAGAAGAATAAACAAACTCTAGAAGCATAAAGGAAAGAAGTTTAGAAACTTCAGGAAGTCTGACCAAAGAAAGGAATCTTCTGGACACAGAAGATCTGGCAAAAAGGAGGTTGTCTGCTACGAATGTAAAGAACCTGGGCATTACAAAAATGAATGTCCAAAGCTTCTGAAAGAAAAGCCTAAAATAAAATTTGATAAGAAGAAGAAGGTTCTAATGGCAACCTAGGATGATTCAGATACATCTGAATCTGAGGCAGAAGAAGAATGTGCCATCGTATCATTGATGGCAGACATAGAAGATCAGGAGGAAGGAATTTCAGGATCTGAATCTGACTCTGAATCTGACTCTGACGCTGAAGAGGTAATGGCTAAACTCACTAAAGATGAACTTATCAAAGTGTTATCAGAAGTTCTGAAGAGCTATAACAATATTAAGCTCAAATACAAGGAGCGTCAAAGAAATCTTGTATCTGAGAATAATATTCTCAAATCAGAGGTGGTTGAGCTAAATGAAAAGAACTTAAAAATGAAAAATGATTTTAAATTAGCTCAACAAGACTCTGATTCTGAAACTGAGTCTGAATGCAAAAATATCTTGGAAAAATATGACTATAGCTTTCAGAAGTTTCTTGCTAAAAGCATAGACAGAAGCAAAATGGCTTCTATGATCTATGGAGTTAGCAGAAATAACAGAAAAGGAATTGGATATAAATCTTCCTCTGGAAAGGATTTAAATCCAAAACCTGTTGATAAAATTATCATCAAGAAGACTCCTTTATACTCTCATTTTAAATTTGGTCACTTGAATGATATTAAACACACTCGTTCTGAAAAGAACATTCATGTGTTTAAATATAAGGCTAGTTAGAATAAACCTTATGTTGAAAAACAGAAGTTTAGACGAACCTTCAGAACAACTAACCCAAAAGGACCCAAGAAGATCTGGGTACCTAAGAGTAAAATAATTCCTGTTGCAGATGTTCTTAGCAGCAAGGTGAGGACGCCAGTCATGGTACCTGGACTCTGGATGCTCGCGACATATGACGAGAGAAAGGTCTATGTTCCAAAGTCTGGAGCTTAGATCTGGAGGTGACGTGAAATTTGGAGGGAATCAGAAGGGCAGGATCATTGGATATGGCACTATTGGAAATGGTAACCTTCCCTCGATTACTAATGTTTTACTTGTAGAAGGATTAAAGCATAATCTATTGTCCATAAGTCAATTAAGTGACAATGGTTATGACATAGTATTTAATCAAAAATGTTGTAAAGCTATTAGTCAAAAGGATGGCTCAATCCTATTTAGTGGAAAGAGGAAGAACAACATTTATAAAATAAATCTTTCAGAACTTAAGGTTCAGAATGTTAAATGCCTCTTGTCTGTTAATGAGGAGCAATGGGTCTGACATAGAATATTAGGGCATATTAATATGAGACGTATATCTCAGATTAATAAACTTAATCTTGTCAGAGGACTTCCTAAGTTGAAGTTCACCTCAGATGCTCTTTGTGAAGCATGTCAAAAAGGGAAGTTTTCAAAATCCTCTTTTAAATCAAAAAATGTTGTTTCTACTTCCAGACCATTAGAATTACTTCATATTGATCTATTTGGACCAGTGAAAACTGTATCCATCAGAGGCAAGAAGTATGGATTAGTCATTGTTGATGACTATAGTAGATGGACATGGGTAAAGTTCTTAAAACACAAGGATGAGTCACATTCTGTGTTCCTTGACTTCTGCAAACAAGTCCAGAATGAAAAAGATTTCAAAATTATAAAAGTCAGAAGTGATCATGGTGGTGAATTTGAAAACAAATATTTTGAAAAATATTTTAATGAAAATGGCATTGCTCATGATTTCTCTTGTCCTAGAACTCCAAAACAGAATGGAGTTGTAGAGAGGAAAAATAGAACTTTGCAAGAAATGGCCAGAACCATGATCAATGAGACTAATCTGGCAAAGCATTTTTGGGCAGAAGCAATAAACACAGCTTGTTATATTCAGAACAGAGTGTCTGTAAGACCTCTTCTGGAGAAGACTCCCTATGAATTATGGAGGAACAGAAAGCCCAACATTTCTTATTTCTATCCTTTTGGATGTATTTGTTATATGTTGAACACTAAAGAGAATCTTAGCAAGTTTGATTCCAAAGCACAGAAGTGTTTCATGCTTGGATATTCTGAACGCTCTAAAGGCTACATAGTATACAATACTGAAACACAAATTGTGGAAGAATCTATACATGTTAGATTTGATGATAAGCTTGGCATTGAAAAGCCAAAGCAGTTTGAAAGTTCTGCAGATAGAGAAGTAGTCTTCACAGACTCTGAAGGCTCAGAGGCAGAAAGAGCTAAAATAAAGGAACCAGAAGCAACGCCAGATGCAATTCCTTTAGCTTCTTAAATAGACAACTTGAACATTTCTGAAAATTCAATTGTCAAAGGATCATCTTCCAGAATCAAGGCCTCTCACCCAGAGGATGTGATCATTGGGAAGAAAAATGATCCAATCAGAACAAGATCATTTCTCAGATCATCTGAAGCTTCAATATTTGGGTTGGTGTTAGTTATTGAACCAACTTCTGTGGAAGAGGCTCTACAAGACAATGACTGGGTAATTGCCATGCAAGAAGAGCTTAATCAGTTCACAAGAAATGACGTATGGGATCTGGTTCCAAGACCTAAAAGAGTCAACATAATTGGAACAAAATGGGTATTCAGAAACAAGTTGAATGAAAAAGGAGAAGTTGAAAGAAATAAGGCAAGGCTTGTTGCTCAAGGGTACAGTCAACAAGAAGGTATTAATTACACTAAAACTTATGCTCCAGTGGCAAGGTTAGAATCTATACGCCTTCTTATTTCATTTGCTGCACAATATAACATCACTCTATATCAGATGGATGTTAAAAGTGCCTTTCTAAATGGTATTATAGAAGAAGAAGTTTATGTTCACCAGCCTCCTGGTTTTGAGAGTGAAAAATTTCTAGAACATGTTTTTTAAACTAAAGAAATCTCTTTATGGTTTAAAACAAGCTCCCAGAGCTTGGTATGAGAGGTTAAGTAATTTTCTTCTGGAGAAAAATTTCATCAGAGGCAAAGTGGACACAACACTCTTTTGTAAAACATTTAAGAAAGATCTTCTAATTTGTCAAATATATGTGGATGATATTATATTTGGATCTACCAATACTATGCTGGGAAAGGAGTTTGCTCAATGTATGCAAGCAGAGTTTGAAATGAGCATGATGGGAGAACTGAGATTCTTTCTGGGAATTCAAGTCAACCAAACTCCAGAGTGCACTTACATTCATCAGACCAAATATGTTAAAGAACTTCAGAAGAAGTTTAACATGACTGATAGTAAGATGGCAAAGACTCCTATGCATCCAACAAGTACTCTTGGTAAGGAAGAGGTAAGTAAGAAAGTAGATCAGAAACTCTACAGAGGTATGATAGGATCTCTTCTCTACTTAAATGCTTCTAGACCTGACATTTTGTTCAGTGTATGCTTGTGTGCAAGATTCCAATCAGATCCTAGAGAATCTCACTTAACTGTTGTTAAGAGGATTCTAAGGTATCTGAAAGGTACTACTAATGTGGGTCTGTGTTACAGAAGATCTGATAAATATACATTAGTTGGATTCTGTGATGCTGATTATGCTGGAGACAGAGTAGAGCGTAAAAGTACTTCTGGAAGCTGTCAGTTCCTTGGAAGTCATCTGATCTCATGGTACAGCAAGAAGCAACCCACAATTGCACTTTCTACAACAGAGGCAGAATACATTGCTGCTGCTGGATGAAAAGTCAGTTAGAAGACTATCAGATCTTTGAGAGTAATGTATCTATCTTCTGTGATAATACTTCTGCTATATGTTTGTCTAAAAATCCAATTTTACACTATAAGGCAAAACATATAGAAATTAAGCATCATTTCATCAGAGACTATGTTCGAAAGGGTATTATAAACTTAACCTTTGTTGATTCAGATCATCAATGGGCTGATATTTTTACAAAACCCCTTGCTGAAGATAGGTTCAAGTTTATTCTGAAAAATATTGGTATGGATTTTTGTCCAGAATAATATTTATCAGAGGCAAACTTCTCAGATGCAAAATGTTTAATGCTCTGAAGTATTTCATCTGTTAATTTATTCATTTTCTTGAATTATTTTACTTGTGTAAATATGAACTAACAATGCCCAGAGGATCTGAACATTGGCTAACGTTTCATTTCTCAAGAGATTTCAGAAGCACAAGCAAGCAAACACGTGTAGCTCAGAAACTGGAAAGGTAGAGTGCACTTTACTGAATTAACGTTTGAAGTACTGCTTTGAAAATCTGATTTTTCTTGATTTTCCCCCCATCTGTCTGAATCATAATTGTTGTGCAATGATGTTTTTACTTTTTCATTTAATGTTATGTGAAGCGTGCTTATGTGATTGTTTGTATGCCTGATTTTATCTATAAATACCACAAATCACACCATTTCACACTTTTCACCTTACGAACCTTTTATGCATTTCTGTCTTCTCTTTACTCTTCATCTAAACCCTAAACCTAAAACCTCTAACTCAAGAACAACAATGGCATCTTCTTCATCAACATCTGCTCAGATGCAATCAACCACTGCTGTTTCTTCTCCTAATGCTGAAGCGTACAAGGAACCTGTGAGAACTCTTCTCACTCCAACTGTAGAACTGGAAGTTCTGAGTGAATGCTTTATAGACTTTGAGTCCATTGAAGAAAATGGGTTTAATCTTTCTTCAACCATTCAAACTCAGAGTTGGACAAAGTATTTTGACAGGCTTATGGGTCCTGTTTATCCAACTTTGGTGAAAGAATTCTGGATACATGCTCAGGTGTGCCCTAAATTCATCCATTCTTCTGTCCTTGGAAAGGAGATTGTGATTACTGAGAAGCTGATCAGACAACTTATTGGGTACTCTGAAACTGATGGTGAAATCAGTCTACAATCTGCTCGTGTGGATCTTGCTGATGTGTTTCAAGAAGTTACTATTTTTGGGGAACCAACTAGCAAAGTAAGGGAACTGAAGCTAGTCTACAGGATCTGGGCCAAGATTTTCATGAGTTCCATCTTTCATAGAAAATCATCAAATTCTCCAGATTATGTCAGTGCTGAACAACTCTACTTCATGTTCTGTATGAGTAAGGGAAAGAAGGTGGACTTGCCTTATCTTCTGTTTAGTCACCTTCTGAATCATATAAAGGAAACAAGAGAAGAAGTAAGAGTCAAAACTTGAAAAGTTAGGAATTGGATTCCTATGGGAAGACTGATATCAGATATTCTGACTGAGAATCATCAGGTAGAACATCTGTATGCAGCTGTATTGACAGAGGATATGTCCTATGTCATAGGTTCTGTCATCAATGGCAATACTCTGAATAGGATGAAGGTCATCACAGAACTTGCCAGCAAACCTAAGAAAATTGCTACTAAGGATGTCAGCAACATAAGGATTCCTGTTGAAGATTTTCCAATGTTCAGTGCTAACGAACCAAGGGAGATCATCTTATCCTACATAGCTGACTGTCTGTTAAATGGTGTTCCTCTGCTTGTTAACATCGTCCAGAAGGAAGGAGAAGTTCTGCCTAATCTTTTTAGAGAAAGGCGTTCAAAGAAGATTGCTGAAGAAGGATACAAGGCTCAACTTAAGAAAAAAGCCTCTGAAGCTGCTGCTAAGCCTCAGAAGGTAAAGAAAGTGAAACCCACTCCTCCAGAAGCAAGTCTGGAAGACATAAGAGAAACTATCAAACAGGTATTTGTTAGACTATGGCACGGATCTAGAAGGGGGGTTGAATAAATCCCCAATTAAAATTTGAGTCGGCGCTACCAATTTAAAATTGGTTTTAAAAATGTTTTAAGTGCGGAAGCGGCCGAGGAAAATTATAGTCTAAAACGAACGGTTATTGGAAAACCGGATATACGTAAGCCTATGGATTTATGACAATTCGGAAAAATAGAATCACAACACAAACTATGCTTATCAATTATTTACTTCAGTTGTAAGGTTACCTAGTTCCAATGATCCAAAATTAAACCAAAACTAGATACACAAGTAAGGTAATTTTGGTTCAAGCAATATGTCAAACACTTGGTGTGCAAAGACACTCCAAGTGATGTTTATGTTGAGTAAGTGATTTCAATCAGCCTAATACAACGTTTTGTTGTACTTTAGAGTTAAAAACAATGTTTTAATCTCTTACTCAATTTATATCACAGTTTTGACAATAGAGCTTACACAAAAATTACTTATTTGAGCGGTAACGAAAATGCTGAAAATAAAGAAGACAAGTAATTTGGTGAGGCAGTTCCCCCGTCGTCCTCGCTTCAGGGTACGTCTGCCCTCAATTCTAAAACTAGAATTGAGATATATTGAATAGATATAACCTGTTTGAATGAACAGTTTATACAAGGATTGAGCAGCAAATATACAATAAAAATCTCAATGTGTTGAAAATTGCCTTCACTCCTTGCCCCTTGATTCAAGCTGAATCAAGTTCTTCGATTTGTGTTGATGGACCTCCGACTCCGGCCACCTTATTGAAGAACACGTTGTTGTTCAAACCTTTGGCTCCGGCTGATCTCAACAGCACCAAATCGAACCCGAGATCTTCCCTTCAAAATCACCGAATCCGCTACTAGACTTGTGAAGACCACCTCTTCACAATCACCTTCGCTCGAATGATCGTTGATGAAGAATCTCGTCCAAAAACCCCCAAAATTCGAACCAATCTTAGAGGGCAAAACCCCAATGGTTTTATTCAAGAAAGAACCTGTCGCAATCTTCAACCCGAGCTTGATTCTCCAATCTAAGCCTCGAACCTTATCACCTTGAATCTCTCACAAATGCATTTCAAAAATGATTGTGTGTAATTGAAATGTTGTGAGATGTTGAAGATGAAAATGATGAATCTTGGACACCTATTTCACTCTTTCTTGTTTTTGAACACATGAATCAAAAGAATATCAAATGTTGTTAGACACAAGTGTTTAAGCAAGTATATATAGATCCCACAAAATTCAGAACATAACAGTATTTCAAATATGAGAGGGAACAAAGTTAAAACAGTTTTTCCGCATGAACGGTCGACCATAACAGGTCTGTGCGTCGACGCATGGTCTGTGATGTTTTGAATTTTTGAAAATTTCATCAGTATGCGTCGACCATACAGTCGGCGTGCGCTGACCCGTTGAAATTCTTTTCCTTTGTGCGCCGACCCTATGGTCGACCAAAGCTTTTATGCGTTGACTCGCTGGAAAATCATTCCTTCATGCGCTGACCCAATGGTCGACGCATGCTTTGTGCGCTGACTATTCTTCCCTTGTTTTTGATGGATACACCGACCCTATGGTCGACCCATGTCCTGCAAGCCTGCAAAATATTGTTAGTTTGAAGTTTTTCATGCCTTTAGTCATGATTGCATTTTGTCAACTCAAGGTATATTTATTTTAGAAAATTTAAGACAAGCAAAAGGATAATATGATGAGTGATATGTTGCATCTGGTTTAGTGGATCTGGAACTCATACTTTCCAGTCTATCCTGGGAATTTGTCATCATCGAAACCTGCATTTACCAATGTCTTGCAGATTTGTGTGATATGTGGCGACTTGCCTCCACAATCTCCCCCTTTTTGATGATGACAACCTGTATACATTTAAAACACCAAATATGCAACATATACACACGCACACAAGTATACACAAGCTCCCCCTTTCTTTTGCACTATGAGGCTGTAGAACAACAATCATCAAATGTTGTTGATATCCTGAACTGGCTTTGGTGTTTGCTTGCAACATTGTCTTCTCCCCCTTTGACACCATCAAAAAGAGAAGAGGAACGCATCAAATAACATAGTACAGACAATAGGTGATAGTTGATTACCAAACTTCACACACAAGCATGATAATGAACAAAATACTTGAATTAATAGATAATGACGAACACATGTAATGAAGGTTCAGGCACAGATAATACAAAACAAATGAAAAGTACACAGACTAAAACATATAAGCAAATATGAAATATGCAACTATGAATCTAATAACCACGCCCCCGTCCTCGTCCTCTCCCTCGGTATGGAGCATCTGGATTTTGGTAAGGATCCGAGAAGTTCAAAAAGGCTTCGACGGACATGTTGAGATGACTAAGAGCGTTGGTGATTTCCCAATCTTGCCGCCCATGTGATTCAACCAGAGAGTCAATACGGGCGTCCACCCGAGTAGAGAAAGAATTGAACCTTTCATTTTGGGCATGAAGGTCAGCTCTAATCTGCTCCATCTGAGTGTCTTGACGCCTTATGAAGTTTTGTTGTTCTAACTGCATTGACTGCATCATAGTAATGACTTCGGAGTTATCTGAAGGCAGAGGAGGTGATGAGTGCTCAGAGGGTTGGTAGTCTTGAGGGTAGCCGTGATATGGGTCATAGAATCTACCCAAGGTAGTCCAGCCTGTATATTGCCAATCGCCCCAACCTTGATTTGTAGAATCGCCTTCTTGGTCTTCTGATCGATATGAGTACTGGACCCAATCGGTATTTATAGCCGTATCATGGACTGGAGATTGATGATAATCTTGAGTCCCATAGATAGGTTCTGGGATCTCTGCATCTGTGTTGTCTTCTGCATCGTCTTCTTCACCTTCCTCTTCACTTTCTTCTTCACCTTGTTCGTCACTTTCTTCTTCACCCTGCTCTTCACTTTCTTCTTCATCAGATTCGTTATCAGGAACCGGAGGGATATTAGCCCGTCGGACAAATCTGTATGAACGACATTCAGCACACCAAAAATACCCCATCATTGCAAGGGTTTTGGTGCTAAATTCTTTATCTAGGGAAACTGATACACATGGAAATGTTGGATACACAACATTCGCAGCAGCAAGAATTTCTGAGATGAATGACCCATAGGCTAAAGCAGTGCCTCTACTTGAGTCTCTCAGAGCAAACATCCTGCTAGCAATATGTCGCTACTGCGAAAATCGGCGCCGGCTGAACAGAAGAGTCGCCACCGTGTGTTATTTATCCCAAAGGAGGGAAAGGAAATGCTCGAAGTAAACCTACCGCAAAGACGGGAAAGGAATGGTCATCGCAACCAAATCCAGGATTCGGGAGTCGGTTACGCAAGGGGAAGGTATTAGCACCCCTCATGTCCGTCGTACTCGACGGGATCCACGCTTGTTTTCTAGTACAGATTGTTATTCTATCTACTCTACAGGTCTGGGGTTAAAAGAAAATAAAATGACTCGGCAAAGTATCGCACTTTATGCCTACGTATTCCCGTCTGGAACGAGAAATCAGAGTCAACATAGTTCGCCTACCTACGGGAAAGGAGGGGAAGGTTGCTCGCTAGGATATCGCATCCTATGCCTACGTACTTTCATACAGTATGAAAGATCAGAGAAAACGTAGTTCGGGCAACGTATGACACAAGTCTGTCTTGATTGTTTTTTTTATCCTTCTGAAAAAGGTTTTCTCCTGATTACGCGTCCAAGTGGACAAAAATGACTCTTTGGTTGGTTTACAGTCTTTTACGCAAGAACTGTTTTTTATTGATGTTTATCCTTTTATTGTTTTTTTTTATTGCTTTTGAGATGAGGAGAGAAAGAACTCTAAAACCCTATGGTTGAAAAGGGAATCAAAATCTACCCTAATGTTGTCATGCATGGATGAGAACCTAATGTCTGTCATATTCCTCTCTTGCGCAGAGAGAAACAGAGATCCTAAGGGATAAACGGAAAAGCAAATACATATATACAGTGAAGCAGTATAATGCATGAATGCAGCAATACAAGCGAGGCAAGGGAGTCCCACTCAACCTCGAACCTAGAAAACAACAGGCAAAAGTGAACAAAATTCACTTTAAACCTAACAGGGTAATTATCAAACAATACAGTCAGGAAACTCAAACAATACATCAACAGCTCTAAACAACACCAACAGCTCTAAGCAGCAAAATTTGATAGAAACAGCAACAAGTCACCAACACCTTCAAGCAAGGTCTTCATCCATCTACAAACTTCAAATAAGCATCCAATCTTCAAGAGAAACAGCAAGCTACCCCAAGCAGAAACTCTAAACAGTAGACAACATCAAACAGCTAAGCAGCATTAAGTCCTACTTCAAACAGTTGCACAGCTCTGACAGCACCAGCTCCTTCTTCTAACAGTCTTCAAGGTAATGTACTCCATCCTCAATCTTCAATGGCTTCTTCAAAGCAAACTCTCCAACAGAGAATTGATTTTATTAGAAGAAATTGAATGTCAAACAATTCATTGACGACCAAAGGAAGTCTATGGATAGTTGACATTGTAACATAGTGGTTCTCTCAAAGTTCTACCTCTAAGGTAAGGCCACTTATCCCTCCTAAGGAGAGAGGTGAATACCATAGAGGGACTTTATGTCATAGAGAAGAATGGAAGCAAAGGAAGCTATCCATGTTTATGAAAGAATTTCTATTCTAAGGCTCTACCTATACCCTATGTCCTATGGTCTTCAAGCAACTCCAAGCAAGCCAAGCAATCTTCATCAAGCTTTGATTTCGATCTGCAATCTTCATCTTTAATCCTTACCAAGCTCCACAAGCTCTAACTAAGCCCACACCCCAAGCAAAAGCCCCAAAAGCCCACACAACAAAATAAACCCCAAAAATGGGCAAACCAAACAATCACACAATTGTAAAATGTACTAAAAATAGTAATATAATATTTACAAGTCTAATATTGATTCTAAGGGAAATACTATATCTACCCTATATACCCCATAAGTCCCATACTCTAATTCAATCTAAAAAAACCAAAATAAAATGTTCAAGTGCACCTATGTTGTGTTTAAACCCTAATTATACTATCCTAATGTTTTCTAATCAAAACTAATCAAGATTTATTCACAAAAATGTGAAATAAATTTCTAAGGGAACTTAATGCTCTACTCTAGCTACCACAAAAAGAACGGGATCAAAATGCGAGTTTAAATGCCTAAACGAAATTCATCAATATGCATGTACAAACAATATGAAAATAGAAGCAATTAATATGTAAAAAATCACCATAAATGGAAAAAAATCTAAAACAATATTTTTATTTTCTCACAAATTTCTTGAAACAATTATTGAAATAGAAAAAAAAACCTCATGTTAACATGACCATTTTTTGATTTGTTATGAATTATCTTGTAACTAATATGCAAATAATGGAAAAAGAAGAAAAATCAATTAAAAAAAAAATAAAGGAGCAGGGGGGTGGTGGAAGTAAGTTTTTTACATTCAGAAACATAACTGGGCCCAGGATGGGGGTGCACCTAGCGAAACGCTGGGCCCAATAATCAACCCAGAAAAAGCAACAAAATTAAAACCTGGGGGGCGTGAATAGCGCAAAACCTGCTTGCATTTTAGGTTGGGCCACAACGCTGGGGGTGTTGATAGCAATTGCAAGGGCCCATATCTTGTTTCAGACAACAAAACGAAGGGGGGCGCAGATAGTGAGTAATTGCTCACAATTCCCGTTTTGGCCCTCAATGGGGGTGCATGTAGCAACTACTGCTAGGCCCAAACTCAATCAAACCAAAGGGGGGAGGGTGCACGAATGGAAATAGAGGGAGTATGATTCAGAAATGCCATTGGGCCTAAAGCCCGAAATCCATGGTAACCCAACTTCAGCATAAACAAAACCCTAAGACTACACAACCTGGACGAACACTATTCATCATCCCCCCATATGCAACCCTAACGGCGCTCTCCTCCATTCCCCTTCTCTGACCTCTGAAACAAACTAAATCCATCTCTCAATCTATCCACCCTAAACATAACTTGCCTCACCAAATCCACACTTAAACTCTCACATAAATCCGTTCGAAACTAACCAGCATAAAGATCTGAATCAACGACTATGAACACGCAAGGAAAGAAATGAGAAGAGCGAGAACCTGGATGAGACGAGGAAGATGACGAAGGATATGGATACGTTGGTGCGAGGCGGAATCCACGAAACAACACTCAAACGAACTTCTAACGAATCCACGGCGAAGATTATGAAGTTCAGCGAAAATCTTGAACTCTGAAGTAATTGAAGAAGTTCTTGGAGTGCTTTGACGAAATCGGAGCGATCTGAAGCTTCTTGAAGAAGATAAATGTTCACTGTGGTGCTCTGAGGATCGTTGACGAAGTGTGACCCAACTGAGGAAAATCTGGAAATCCGCGATGAACTCGTTGAAGAACTCGTTGAAGATCTAAGCACTTCTGGAGAAAGCTTCGAACGAAGATTAAAAATGGCGACGAAGAACACATGAATCTGGAGCTTTCGTGGATGATCTGATGAAGGTCGACGTTGCTATTTGATGATGGTTAATGATGATCTAGGAACGGAGGATGAGATTTCAGATGAGGATGATGATGTTGTTCTGGGGATTTTCTGGAAATTCTTGATGATTGGTGTTGATAGGAGTTTGATCGGAAGTGGAGAAGTTGATGATGATTGGGGAAGAAAGATGAAGATGTATGAATTTTCTGGTGAATTTCGGTTTTCCGGCGGATTGGACGGTGGTCGGAGTCAGTTGCGGTTGCCGAAGTTGGTTGGAGCGGTGGTTGCATGGCCGACGGCCATGCATCCGGTGGGGTGCGGCGTGATGACAAGTGGCAAGGGAAGTCAGAGGAGAGCACACGTGGTGTGCATGCAGGGTGAGAGAGAGAGTCTGAGAAGGGACAAGTGGCACGTTCTGGGGAGAGAGAAACAATGAGGTGGAGGAGGCTGGCCTATTAAAAAGGCTCTACCTTTACCCTATGTCCTATGGTCTTCAAGCAACTCCAAGCAAGCCAAGCAATCTTCATCAAGCTTTGATTTCGATCTGCAATCTTCATCTTTAATCCTTACTAAGCTCCACAAGCTCTAACTAAGCCCACACCCCAAGCAAAAGCCCCAAAAGCCCACACAACAAAATAAACCCCAAAAATGGGCAAACCAAACAATCACACAATTGTAAAATGTACTAAAAATAGTAATATAATATTTACAAGTCTAATATTGATTCTAAGGGAAATACTATATCTACCCTATATACCCCATAAGTCCCATACTCTAATTCAATCTAAAAAAACCAAAATAAAATGTTCAAGTGCACCTATGTTGTGTTTAAACCCTAATTATACTATCTTAATGTTTTCTAATCAAAACTAATCAAGATTTATTCACAAAAATGTGAAATAAATTTCTAAGGGAACTTAATGCTCTACTCTAGCTACCACAAAAAGAACGGGATCAAAATGCGAGTTTAAATGCCTAAACGAAATTCATCAATATGCATGTACAAACAATATGAAAATAGAAGCAATTAATATGTAAAAAATCACCATAAATGGAAAAAAATCTAAAACAATATTTTTATTTTCTCACAAATTTCTTGAAACAATTATTGAAATAGAAAAAAAAACCTCATGTTAACATGACCATTTTTTGATTTGTTATGAATTATCTTGTAACTAATATGCAAATAATGGAAAAAGAAGAAAAATCAATTAAAAAAAAAATAAAGGAGCAGGGGGGTGGTGGAAGTAAGTTTTTTACATTCAGAAACATAACTGGGCCCAGGATGGGGGTGCACCTAGCGAAACGCTGGGCCCAATAATCAACCCAGAAAAAGCAACAAAATTAAAACCTGGGGGGCGTGAATAGCGCAAAACCTGCTTGCATTTTAGGTTGGGCCACAACGCTGGGGGTGTTGATAGCAATTGCAAGGGCCCATATCTTGTTTCAGACAACAAAACGAAGGGGGGCGCAGATAGTGAGTAATTGCTCACAATTCCCGTTTTGGCCCTCAATGGGGGTGCATGTAGCAACTACTGCTAGGCCCAAACTCAATCAAACCAAAGGGGGGAGGGTGCACGAATGGAAATAGAGGGAGTATGATTCAGAAATGCCATTGGGCCTAAAGCCCGAAATCCATGGTAACCCAACTTCAGCATAAACAAAACCCTAAGACTACACAACCTGGACGAACACTATTCATCATCCCCCCATATGCAACCCTAACGGCGCTCTCCTCCATTCCCCTTCTCTGACCTCTGAAACAAACTAAATCCATCTCTCAATCTATCCACCCTAAACATAACTTGCCTCACCAAATCCACACTTAAACTCTCACATAAATCCGTTCGAAACTAACCAGCATAAAGATCTGAATCAACGACTATGAACACGCAAGGAAAGAAATGAGAAGAGCGAGAACCTGGATGAGACGAGGAAGATGACGAAGGATATGGATACGTTGGTGCGAGGCGGAATCCACGAAACAACACTCAAACGAACTTCTAACGAATCCACGGCGAAGATTATGAAGTTCAGCGAAAATCTTGAACTCTGAAGTAATTGAAGAAGTTCTTGGAGTGCTTTGACGAAATCGGAGCGATCTGAAGCTTCTTGAAGAAGATAAATGTTCACTGTGGTGCTCTGAGGATCGTTGACGAAGTGTGACCCAACTGAGGAAAATCTGGAAATCCGCGATGAACTCGTTGAAGAACTCGTTGAAGATCTAAGCACTTCTGGAGAAAGCTTCGAACGAAGATTAAAAATGGCGACGAAGAACACATGAATCTGGAGCTTTCGTGGATGATCTGATGAAGGTCGACGTTGCTATTTGATGATGGTTAATGATGATCTAGGAACGGAGGATGAGATTTCAGATGAGGATGATGATGTTGTTCTGGGGATTTTCTGGAAATTCTTGATGATTGGTGTTGATAGGAGTTTGATCGGAAGTGGAGAAGTTGATGATGATTGGGGAAGAAAGATGAAGATGTATGAATTTTCTGGTGAATTTCGGTTTTCCGGCGGATTGGACGGTGGTCGGAGTCAGTTGCGGTTGCCGAAGTTGGTTGGAGCGGTGGTTGCATGGCCGACGGCCATGCATCCGGTGGGGTGCGGCGTGATGACAAGTGGCAAGGGAAGTCAGAGGAGAGCACACGTGGTGTGCATGCAGGGTGAGAGAGAGAGTCTGAGAAGGGACAAGTGGCACGTTCTGGGGAGAGAGAAACAATGAGGTGGAGGAGGCTGGCCTATTAAAAAGGCTCTACCTTTACCCTATGTCCTATGGTCTTCAAGCAACTCCAAGCAAGCCAAGCAATCTTCATCAAGCTTTGATTTCGATCTGCAATCTTCATCTTTAATCCTTACTAAGCTCCACAAGCTCTAACTAAGCCCACACCCCAAGCAAAAGCCCCAAAAGCCCACACAACAAAATAAACCCCAAAAATGGGCAAACCAAACAATCACACAATTGTAAAATGTACTAAAAATAGTAATATAATATTTACAAGTCTAATATTGATTCTAAGGGAAATACTATATCTACCCTATATACCCCATAAGTCCCATACTCTAATTCAATCTAAAAAAACCAAAATAAAATGTTCAAGTGCACCTATGTTGTGTTTAAACCCTAATTATACTATCTTAATGTTTTCTAATCAAAACTAATCAAGATTTATTCACAAAAATGTGAAATAAATTTCTAAGGGAACTTAATGCTCTACTCTAGCTACCACAAAAAGAACGGGATCAAAATGCGAGTTTAAATGCCTAAACGAAATTCATCAATATGCATGTACAAACAATATGAAAATAGAAGCAATTAATATGTAAAAAATCACCATAAATGGAAAAAAATCTAAAACAATATTTTTATTTTCTCACAAATTTCTTGAAACAATTATTGAAATAGAAAAAAAAACCTCATGTTAACATGACCATTTTTTGATTTGTTATGAATTATCTTGTAACTAATATGCAAATAATGGAAAAAGAAGAAAAATCAATTAAAAAAAAAATAAAGGAGCAGGGGGGTGGTGGAAGTAAGTTTTTTACATTCAGAAACATAACTGGGCCCAGGATGGGGGTGCACCTAGCGAAACGCTGGGCCCAATAATCAACCCAGAAAAAGCAACAAAATTAAAACCTGGGGGGCGTGAATAGCGCAAAACCTGCTTGCATTTTAGGTTGGGCCACAACGCTGGGGGTGTTGATAGCAATTGCAAGGGCCCATATCTTGTTTCAGACAACAAAACGAAGGGGGGCGCAGATAGTGAGTAATTGCTCACAATTCCCGTTTTGGCCCTCAATGGGGGTGCATGTAGCAACTACTGCTAGGCCCAAACTCAATCAAACCAAAGGGGGGAGGGTGCACGAATGGAAATAGAGGGAGAAAATCTATTTAATTCTAAAAGAAGAACTACTTATTTATTCTATTAAAAACAAAACCTATATTAAAAAATATAAAAGAAAAACTATTATATTCTATAAAAACAGAAAAATCTATTTAAAAAGAAAATCTGTTATTATCTATTCTATTTAAAATATAAAAAACAAACATCTATTATTCTAAAACAAAACCATTAAAACCTATATCTAGAATAAAATCTATATCTAAAAAATATTATTAAAAATCTATTAAGAAAAAAGAAACTATTTTCTATTTATTAAAATCTTAAAAAAAACTTCTATTAATTTCTATTAACCAATTTAAATTCTATTAAAAACTAGCAAAAATATTAAACTCCAATTTCAAATTCTATTTCTATTTAAAATCAAAGATGATTATTAAAATGCCAATAAACCTCAAAAATACCTAGAAAAATTCTAGAAAATCCTACAAAAGCAAATAAAGCGAATAATTCCGATACGAGACCAGACTGAAATAAACGGCAACCCCGGGCATCAAAAATACCCTTAAAACAACAATATAAGCTAAAAACGCTGAGAAGCGCACAACCTCCCGAAACTGAAACTCCGACTATCTGGACTGGTCTGAAACATTCGGCCAGGTGAAAATCAGGCGGTAATCCCAATATCATCAGTTTATGATTAAAATATGCAATGCATGTGATATGCGAATGCGAATGCGAAATGAGTCGAAACGTAAATCAGGTGTGGGACCCGGTTGGTCAAATTTTAGGGTGCAACAGCTGCCCCTATTCAAGCGGCTTGGACCTGAAGGGTTGAAGAGCGAACAACCTTAAATCATTCGAGGTACGAGACGGTTGAATACAAAATAAACCCGGAAATTTGCCAACTGCAAAAATAAACCGCAAAATAACTGCACCACTACTTGGGGAACAATATCCACAGATCTGATTTCAACACTAGTTTGTCAATATTGGAATAAACTTCACTGGGAGAATACTTTTGTCGAAAACGCAATTCTATCTTGTCATGGGACACATACTGTGTTCCCTACGGGGAAATCATCCGTCTAGATACAGGAAAGTTCATCTGCCTATCTCTCACGTGAAACATGCATCGATTTAGTAACACTTCATCCGCCTATCCAATACGGGAACACTATTCTGTTTACATCACGGGAAAATTTTCTTCTGCCCATCACACAGGAAAATACACTTATGCCCATCACACAGGAAAATTACACTTCTGCCCATCACGCAGGAAAATCCTTCTGGCCATCACGCAGGAAAATTACACTTTTGCTCATCACACAGGAAAATTACACTTCTGCCCATCACGCAAGAAAATTACACTTCTGCCCATCACACAGGAGAATACACTTCTGCCCATCACACAGGAAAATACACTTCTGCCCATCACACAGGAAAATCTTCTTCTGCCCATCACACAGGAAAATCTTCTTCTGCCCATCACACAGGAAAACACTTCTTCTGCCCTTCACACAGGAAAATCTTCTTCTGCCCATACGCAGGAAAACACCTCTTCTGCCCATCACACAGGAAAATCTTCTTCTGCCCATCACACAGGAAAATACACTTCTGCCCATCACACAGGAAAATTACACTTCTGCCCATCACACAGGAAAATTACACTTCTGCCCATCACACAGGAAAATCTTCTTCTGCCCATCACACAGGAAAATCTTCTTCTGCCCATCACACAGGAAAACACTTCTTCTGCCCATCACACAGGAAAATCTTCTTCTGCCCATCACGCAGGAAAACACTTCTGCCCATCACACAGGAAAATCTTCTTCTGCCCATCACACAGGAAAATACACTTCTGCCCATCAAACAGGAAAATTACACTTCTGCCCATCACATAGGAAAATTACACTTCTGCCCATCACACAGGAAAATCTTCTTCTGCCCATCACACAGGAAAATCTTCTTCTGCCCATCACACAGGAAAACACTTCTTCTGCCCTTCACACAGGAAAATCTTCTTCTGCCCATACGCAGGAAAACACCTCTTCTGCCCATCACACAGGAAAATCTTCTTCTGCCCATCACACAGGAAAATCTTCTTCTGCCCATCACACAGGAAAATCTTCTTCTGCCCATCACACAGGAAAATCTTCTTCTGCCCATCACACAGGAAAACACTTCTTCCCATCACGCAGGAAAATTTTCTCGGACATAGCTTCTTTTCCTATTCTTTGCATTAACTAACTCCACTGGGGATATTCCGAAAATAATTGTCAAACACTCGTCTTGATAACAAGTGGCTACTTCTGAACTTTGATTTTATGAAAACCTGAAACGCTGCCGCAACAACAAACTTGAAGAAACATTCTGCTGGCCGGATACAATAACGCCTCAATTGGCAACTCTGTGGGGAAAATAATAAACTGAACTATGTCATCATACGTCTCCCGACGAGACCTCGATTGTCTGGTAATATCTGAGCTTTTAGAGCTCCGTACTCCTATTGAGAACCACACCTGAAAGCAAAAAGTCAACCAACCTGACCTATGTTTCGAAATGCGTATGTTTGATAATGGCGTAATGCTCCATACAATATGGAAATGCTACATGTTTTTTGTTTGGTGGATGCAAATATGACACTATATGCCGATGCAAATGCAGGCTCGAACTGCTGGGGTAGCTCTAACAAGCTTGCTTCATCAATCTTGGCCGTCGAGGACAAACATCACCCTGCTGGGGGAGTGAACGGGTATCACAAAGTATTCCGGCAAAATAAATGCCAGGACACACAACTAACTCTGTCGGGGAGAGTTTTAACCTTCGATTTCCACTGGGAGGAAAGAAAACACTTGCTGCAGAGAGAGAACTCCGCTGGGGACGAAAAGACTCTCTTGGGGAGAATAAATGACCCTACTGGGAAGGGAATCTCTGCTGGGGAGAGTAGACTGTCTGAGTATAGCTCACAAGTTTGGAACTATTAGTCTTCTGAGGCTAAACTACTCTGCTCGGGATGGGGAATCCTTCTAGGGACACCATACTGTCTGAATACAGCCTACAATCTTGGAATCACCAAACTCTGCTGAGGGTAAACGACCCTGCTGGAGAATGTCCTTCGGATAAGCTGCGACTAGCTGGGGAATTTGATCCTTCTTTAGTAAGGAACATTGTCATCTCAGCTTCAGAGAATGAAGTGCGACCTGCGCGGGGATTCACCTCGCCTGATGATCAAGTCTTTCATCAAAAGCCTCTGGTTAGGGCAACATGAACTCTATTCCTTCTCGGAAATTTGCCCCATAAATACCAACATGCCCCAGTCTGAGCATTTCGTCTGGACAGGAAAGGCTAGCCATAGTGCTACTCAGAATACCTTGCCCCTGAATCGGCACCAACCTTCTGATAAGGACTCTTCGATCTCTGTACCCTGACGGTTAGGTCTGAACTGTTTCTGCACGTTAAACCCAAAAGAATGTCCCAACACCATCTTTTGTTCTTAGGGTGATCTGCCCCGGTCTTGCGATAATCTTTTGCCCCTGATCGACTGATTCGTGGAGCAGCGCCCATAGCCGCGAGAGATTTGCTAAATCTCGACCTAATTTCCCCATATTAACTGATTCTCGAATGTACGACTTTACTGGGGATAACCGAACGTGCCCAGTATGGTTGGACTTCTATACATCCGTGGTGGGTCATACATGCCTGATGTTGGATAATATCCTGTCTGAATTCACGGCTTCTAGTTGAAGGGTCACGATTTCCCGCCATTCATCTCAAACTTGAATATTGGCTGAATCTGCTCCACTAACTCTGAGTAACTCTGTTGTAGAAGAACAATTCTTTCGCCTCTGTTATGGCGCGGCCTGCAGGAACCTCTGCGGGATAGTCTGAAAATCTGTACCCTGACGGTTTGATATGAACTGCCCCAGTATTCTGAACTTCAGCGAGATACTTCAAATCGAATGCCTCTCGGATAAAGAATAACCCCTGCGCTCTTAGGATGACATGCCCCTGTCTGCAATGACTTTGCCTTAATCTGGTTCTTGGGAAAACCCACTCTGAACCGAAAGCACCTTGCTACAATACGACCTTGCGATGGCTTACCCCGGTGTTTGCACGACAAAAGGATTCCCTCAATTCAACAACTATCGACATAGTGACTTGCCCCTGAACGAGCGTTGAGCGACTTAACCTGCCTTGATCAAACATAGCATTCTGGATAACTGCCCCTGATTGGCTCTCGAAAAGATTTGCTTCTGATCAACTACCTCGTAATCAATTGATGCTTCTGGACTTGTCCTCAGACTAAATGATTCCGAACTCACTGGAAGTCGATGCCCCGGATTTACAGGGTTTCACAACATACACCCTTCTGGTCCAGACTGCTGAATTATTCAGTCCTGTTTGATTATCCCCTGGTGGAATTTCCTTCCTGACAACTACCGACCTGCAAGTAAAATTGTTCAGTCCCGAATGGTAATTTTAATGCAATGTTCATGCAAGTTTTGAAAAAAAGGTGCTGTCACTCATTTACGTGTCATGATTGTGAGTGACGAATGAACCAAAGTTCAAACGTAATGCTTACGTGATCAGTGAAAAATACAACAAGGATATGACTAGCAAATCAAGAGGGAGTCAGGTTACTCAACCTTATCCTAATGCGCTTTCAGAATAAACCCTACCTCAATTAGGTCTCTTAAGGGTTGTATCGTGGCCGGGTTCACGGTTCGTGAAACAAAGGATATTTGGCTCAAATTACGATTTGTACCCACCCCTTCTACGTGATGATCTCCGATCCTAAAGTTCAGTTAACTTGGCTCGAGCGCTCGCCTCTTCGAGAGGTATGTTGAATGGTAAGAACCATAGTTAGGGAACTCACGAGGTTTTTTCTCGGAGTGACAGTTACTCCTTTTCGTTTTCAGTGTCTGTATCCACACGACTTTGTCCTTGTTCGAGGATTTTTCTTTTTATATCCCTCCTTTTCGTTCTTTTGATTCCCTAACTTTTGCCTGGACTGACTCCTTTTGAGTTCTTTTCGATTTTTTCTTTTGAAGTCCAGCGGGATGCCCTAATTTTTGCCTAAGTATTAGCTTTCCAGCTTTTTCTTTTTCTTTTTACTTAGCGGGCTCTCTTGTTCTTTCTTTTTTCTCTTGGAACAAAGTCGTGCGACACTGATTGTCTTGATTGCTCCAAAAGGATTGCAACTGTCTTACTCCTGAATGGTGAGTTTTAACCATTGTGGTTGGCGAGGTATGACCTCTTGAGAGGAATAAACTTTGGTTGGTCCTCGAAAGGCAACACTCCTCTATAAGACTTGAACGCTTGGTCAAGCTAACTGACAACTACCCTGCCCCGGGTTAAGATGTGAGGGTTTAAAAGTCCGAAAAACTTCTACTTCCTGGCTCGAAGTGGTTAACAAGGGACTAACTCCTTATATCTCCAGTGTTTGGGGATTTGAAACAATGCCTTGTACGTCATCGACAAGGTTTTATCTGAAAGCATACGATCATCGGTTGTGAGTCTTCAGTTTCGTCATCCTCCCTCAAATCGTTGCTAATCATAGTGATAAAGTGGAGTAAATAAAATGCAAATGTCAATGCAATGCAATAAATGAGCGACAACGACATGATTAATTCAGAAAAATGCATAGTCACTTTATCAATATTACCATTCGAAAACAATCAATATCTAACAGCAGGTAGTAACTAACAGAAAAGAAACTACAAATGCAAATGACAACAGCCTGAGGACTGCCAATGCTGAGGACGTCTGCCTGTCTGGACCACTGGCTTCTTGAAAACAAACTCCGAATCTACGAGCTTAAACGGCTGAGAGGTTGGTATGAACAAACAGAAATCCTTCTCGAAAGGAAATGCAGTCTTGGTCGATCGACTGTTGTACTTTTGCCTGAAAAGCTTTACAATCTTCAGTTGAATGCCCTGGGATCCGCCATGGTAACCACACTGAACGTGGGGATTATACCCAGGAGGGTAAGGTTCTGGAACAGGCTTAAGAGCTTTCGGTTCCACTAAAGAATTCTGGATCAAAGATGGCAGCAACTAGCTATATGGCATAGGCACTGGGTGGAAAGGAGCATTCCTTCGTTCCAAGTTGTTACGAGGCCTGTTCTGATTCTGGCGCTGATTCTGATAACCTCGACCACGAGTTCACTGATTTGCAAGAGAAGTGACATAACGTTCCTGATAGGGTTCCCCAGGCACAGTTGTCTGTCCAGCATAACAAGACACAGAAGATGAAGAAACAACAGATTTCACCGATTCACCTCGAGGATACTCAACATCTGGCATGAGGGCATTGATCACAACTCCTTCTTCAGTTGGATGGCTACAGAGAGATTCAGTTTCACTAGCCTGACTGTTTGAGCCATTCTGAATTCTTCCAATTTACACGCTACGCTCAATGCATTCTCCTGCCCTTACCACTTCAGAGAAATTTGGCGCATTTCCAAGCATTCTTTTGGAGTACGGGCTCCCCAGGGAGTTTACAAACATGCCCATTATCTCTCGGTCTAAGAGCGGCGGCTTCACT
Organism: Lathyrus sativus; assembly: GCA_963859935.3. Classification (NCBI taxonomy): domain Eukaryota; kingdom Viridiplantae; phylum Streptophyta; class Magnoliopsida; order Fabales; family Fabaceae; genus Lathyrus; species Lathyrus sativus. The sequence continues at coordinate 158,236,754 of OZ012741.1, forward strand.
CTGGCAGCAAATTCTCTCCATCTCTGAACATACTTCCTGAAAGGTTCATCGTTCCTTTGAGACAATTCTTGCAACTGCATGCAACTAGGAGCCATGTCTAGATTATAATCGTACTGCTTCAGCAAAGCTCTGGCTAAATCCATCTATGATCGAATCTGATTACTCTCTACCTGCATATACCCGCTTAGAGATGCCCCAGTCAGACTATCCTGAAAGCAGTGAATCATCAACTTGTCGTCTTGCACAAACGAAGTCATTCTTCGGCAGAACATCACCCACTGTTGCTTCGGACAGCAATCTCCTCTGTACTTCTCAAACCTCGGCGCTTTGAACTTCGGAGGTAACACGAGGCCAGGAACCAAACACATGTTTGCAGCATTCAGGTTAACAGCATCTTTGACTTTCAAGGCTTTCACCCCTTCTTCCAACACTCGGAGCCGTCTATCATACTCAAGAGCTCTTGGGTCTTTGGTCCTTGATACCGGGATCCCTCTTCGGATATTCACCCTAGGGAAAACAACACCTTGACTGTTGATAACAGGAGGTCGTTCATTGTGGACAACAAACTGCTCACGTCGATCTCGGTCCATAACAGGAGGTTGCACAAACTGGTCTGCAGTAAGGTGGTTCACTTGCGAGAAGTCTTTGTCATGCAGGGAACCATACAAAGGATTGGACGTCATAGTGAACCCTGAAAAGGTATCAACAAACCGGAAGTGGCTCTCTGACATAGCTACCAACAACCTTCAGCTGACTTCACTGCTCAATTCTGCCCCAATCTATTTCAACCCCCTGGTCGTCTTCTACCAATCAACATTTATTCAGACCAATCACCGGAGAATCACCCTTAGAATCAAAGCAACGGATGGATAAGAGCTCTGGCTAGCTGGAGAATGATATGCAATGTGATGCAAACATGTTTGTGCAAATGCAATATGCAACAAATACGGGATCACAACCCCCACAAATCTCTGAATACTGCTGCACTGCTGACTGAGTACGTTCGATCTGATGAGAAGACCAAAATACTGGGTTGTCTGGAAGTCAGGTTTCCTGCAAAACCCTCCCACTCACGGGTATGTACCTAATCTGACAAGGTACGACATCCTATGCGGGTATCAACGTCACAGACTTTCAAGAGCAATGATACGATACCCAGAAGGTGTGGCATCATCATCCTTTGAAGAGGCCTCACTTAGTCGAATTCCCAATTGATCGGTTCCCAGAGTCGACAATCCTCGGGTCAGACAACTTGTCGAGCCCTAAGGGCCAGGCAAGAAGCATAAAAGAGAATCTCGTCCGAGTGAGATTTCGCGGCTAGCTGGTGCGAGCTAAGCAAGCAGGCTAACCACTACTCTCTCTCTAAATCTATAGGTGTACTCAAACCCGGGTTCAACTTATCTCTCAACAGATTACCCCTTGATACCCACAACAATAATCACAATAAAATAATGCTGAAAGTAAATGACTGAAAAGTAAATCCATACAATACCCCTGACGGGAAAACAAGCGCTGGGATTGACTCGCGTAGGGAACTGTTGGAGTCCCCAGCAGAGTCGCCAGCTGTCGCTACTGCGAAAATCGGCGCCGGCTGAACAGAAGAGTCGCCACCGTGCGTTATTTATCCCAAAGGAGGGAAAGGAAACGCTCAAAGTAAACCTACCGCAAAGACGGGAAAGGAATGGTCATCGCAACCAAATCCTGGATTCGGGAGTCGGTTACGCAAGGGGAAGGTATTAGCACCCCTCACGTCCGTCGTACTCGACGGGATCCACGCTTGTTTTCTAGTACGGATTGTTATTCTATCTACTCTACAGGTCTGGGGTTAAAAGAAAATAAAATGACTCGGCAAAGTATCGCACTTTATGCCTACGTATTCCCGTCTGGAACGAGAAATCAGAGTCAACGTAGTTCGCCTACCTACGGGAAAGGAGGGGAAGGTTGCTCGCTAGGATATCGCATCCTATGCCTACGTACTTTCATATAGCATGAAAGATCAGAGCAAACGTAGTTCGGGCCACGTATGACACAAGTCTGTCTTGATTGTTTTTTTTATCCTTCTGAAAAAGGTTTTCTCCTGATTACGCGTCCAAGCGGACAAAAATGACTCTTTGGTTGGTTTACAGTCTTTTACGCAAGAACTGTTTTTTATTGATGTTTATCCTTTTATTGTTTTTTTTATTGCTTTTGAGATGAGGAGAGAAAGAACTCTAAAACCCTATGGTTGAAAAGGGAATCAAAATCTACCCTATTGTTGTCATGCATGGATGAGAACCTAATGTCTGTCATATTCCTCTCTTGCACAGAGAGAAACAGAGATCCTAAGGGATAAACGGAAAAGCAACAACATATATACAGTGAAGCAGTAAAATGCATGAATGCAGCAATACAAGCGAGGCAAGGGAGTCCCACTCAACCTCGAACCTAGAAAACAATAGGCAAAAGTGAACAAAATTCACTTTAAACCTAACAGGGTAATTATCAAACAATACAGTCAGGAAACTCAAACAATACATCAACAGCTCTAAACAGCACCAACAGCTCTAAGCAGCAAAATCTGATAGAAACAGCAACAAGTCACCAACACCTTCAAGCAAGGTCTTCATCCATCTACAAACTTCAAATAAGCATCCAATCTTCAAGAGAAACAGCAAGCTACCCCAAGCAGAAACTCTAAACAGTAGACAGCATCAAACAACTAAGCAGCATTAAGTCCTACTTCAAACAGTTGCACAGCTCTGATAGCACCAGCTCCTTCTTCTAACAGTCTTCAAGGCAATGTACTCCATCCTCAATCTTCAATGGCTTCTTCAAAGCAAACTCTCCAACAGAGAATTGATTTTATCAGAAGAAATTGAATGTCAAACAATTCATTGACGACCAAAGGAAGTCTATGGATAGTTGACATTGTAACAGAGTGGTTCTCTCAAAGTTCTACCTCTAAGGTAAGGCCACTTATCCCTCCTAAGGAGAGAGGTGAATACCATAGAGGGACTTTATGTCATAGAGAAGAATGGAAGCAAAGGAAGCTATCCATGTTTATGAAAGAATTTCTATTCTAAGGCTCTACCTATACCCTATGTCCTATGGTCTTCAAGCAACTCCAAGCAAGCCAAGCAATCTTCATCAAGCTTTGATTTCGATCTGCAATCTTCATCTTTAATCCTTGCCAAGCTCCACAAGCTCTAACTAAGCCCACACCCCAAGCAAAAGCCCAAAAAGCCCACACAACAAAATAAACCCCAAAAATGGGCAAACCAAACAATCACACAATTGTAAAATATACTAAAAATAGTAATATAATATTTACAAGTCTAATATTGATTCTAAGGGAAATACTATATCTACCCTATATACCCCATAAGTCCCATACTCTAATTCAATCTAAAAAAACCAAAATAAAATGTTCAAGTGCACCTATGTTGTGTTTAAACCCTAATTATACTATCCTAATATTTTCTAATCAAAACTAATCAAGATTTATTCACAAAAATGTGAAATAAATTTCTAAGGGAACTTAATGCTCTACTCTAGCTACCACAAAAAGAACGGGATCAAAATGCGAGTTTAAATGCCTAAACGAAATTCATCAATATGCATGTACAAACAATATGAAAATAGAAGCAATTAATATGTAAAAAATCACCATAAATGGAAAAAAATCTAAAACAATATTTTTATTTTCTCACAAATTTCTTGAAACAATTATTGAAATAGAAAAAAAAACCTCATGTTAACATGACCATTTTTTGATTTGTTATGAATTATCTTGTAACTAATATGCAAATAATGGAAAAAGAAGAAAAATCAATTAAAAAAAAAAATAAAGGAGCAGGGGGGTGGTGGAAGTAAGTTTTTTACATTCAGAAACATAACTGGGCCCAGGATGGGGGTGCACCTAGCGAAACGCTGGGCCCAGTAATCAACCCAGAAAAAGCAACAAAAATAAAACCTGGGGGGCGCGAATAGCGCAAAACCTGCTTGCATTTTAGGTTGGGCCACAACGCTGGGGGTGTTGATAGCAATTGCAAGGGCCCATATCTTGTTTCAGACAACAAAACGAAGGGGGGCGCAGATAGTGAGTAATTGCTCACAATTCCCGTTTTGGCCCTCAATGGGGGTGCAGGTAGCAACTACTGCTAGGCCCAAACTCAATCAAACCAAAGGCGGGAGGGTGCACAAATGGAAATAGAGGGAGTATGATTCAGAAATGCCATTGGGCCTAAAGCCCGAAATCCATGGTAACCCAACTTCAGCATAAACAAAACCCTAAGACTACACAACCTGGACGAACACTGTTCATCATCCCCCCATATGCAACCCTAACGGCGCTCTCCTCCATTCCCCTTCTCTGACCTCTGAAACAAACTAAATCCATCTCTCAATCTATCCACCCTAAACATAACTTGCCTCACCAAATCCACACTTAAACTCTCACATAAATCCGTTTGAAACTAACCAACATAAAGATCTGAATCAACGACTATGAACACGCAAGGAAAGAAATGAGAAGAGCGAGAACCTGGATGAGACGAGGAAGATGACGAAGGATATGGATATGTTGGTGCGAGGCGGAATCCACGAAACAACACTCAAACGAACTTCTGACGAATCCACGGCGAAGATTATGAAGTTCAGGGAAAATCTTGAACTCTGAAGTAATTGAAGAAGTTCTTGGAGTGCTTTGACGAAATCGGAGCGATCTGAAGCTTCTTGACGAAGATAAATGTTCACTGTGGTGCTCTGAGGATCGTTGACGAAGTGTGACCCAACTGAGGAAAATCTGGAAATCCGCGATGAACTCGTTGAAGAACTCGTTGAAGATCTAAGCACTTCTGGAGAAAGCTTCGAACGAAGATTAAAAATGGCGACGAAGAACACATGAATCTGGAGCTTTCATGGATGATCTGATGAAGGTCGACGTTGCTATTTGATGATGGTTAATGATGATCTGGGAACGGAGGATGAGATTTCAGATGAGGATGATGATGTTGTTCTGGGGATTTTCTGGAAATTCTTGATGATTGGTGTTGATCGGAGTTTGATCGGAAGTGGAGAAGTTGATGATGATTGGGGAAGAAAGATGAAGATGTATGAATTTTCTGGTGAATTTTGGTTTTCCGGCGGATTGGACGGTGGTCGGAGTCAGTTGCGGTTGCCGGAGTTGGTTGGAGCGGTGGTTGCATGGCCGGCGGCCATGCATCCGGTGGGGTGCGGCGTGATGACAAGTGGCAAGGGAAGTCAGAGGAGAGCACACGTGGTGTGCATGCAGGGTGAGAGAGAGTCTGAGAAGGGACAAGTGGCACGTTCTGGGGAGAGAGAAACAATGAGGTGGAGGAGGCTGGCCCACACGCGTGGCACCACCTTTATAGGACACCTGGCAGAATTTCTGGACCTTTGACTTGGGCTTTTGGATATTACGTGGATAACGGCCCAATTGATTAATGCAGACTAAATGGACTATTACCTGATAATGAATGGATTAATTGATAATTGGACTAATGCAATGGATTAATGCAAATGCAGATTAACGTGAAAATGATGGATTAAGGGAAATGAAAAATGATTGATGGAAATGAAAATGGATTAGTGAACTAATTAAAAATGAACATGGTAATTAATAAACCTATAATATTCTAATCAATATTAAAGCAATCAAAATTCTAAACTCTATTAAAACCATTATTCTAAAGTCCTATTAAAAAGATTAAAATCTATTAAGAAAACTATTAATATCTATTAAAATCTATATCTAGAAAATTATGATTAAAACAAATCTATTTAATTCTATTTATTAAAAGAAAACTATACTATATTAAAAGGGAGAAAATCTATTTAATTCTAAAAGAAGAACTACTTATTTATTCTATTAAAAACAAAACCTATATTAAAAAATATAAAAGAAAAACTATTATATTCTATAAAAACAGAAAAATCTATTTAAAAAGAAAATCTGTTATTATCTATTCTATTTAAAATATAAAAAACAAACATCTATTATTCTAAAACAAAACCATTAAAACCTATATCTAGAATAAAACCTATATCTAAAAAATATTATTAAAAATCTATTAAGAAAAAAGAAACTATTTTCTATTTATTAAAATCCTAAAAAAAACTTCTATTAATTTCTATTAACCAATTTAAATTCTATTAAAAACTAGCAAAAATATTAAACTCCAATTTCAAATTCTATTTCTATTTAAAATCAAAGATGATTATTAAAATGCCAATAAACCTCAAAAATACCTAGAAAAATTCTAGAAAATCCTACAAAAGCAAATAAAGCGAATAATTCCAATACGAGACCGGACTGAAATAAACGGCAACCCCGGGCATCAAAAATACCCTTAAAACAACAGTATAAGCTAAAAACGCTGAGAAGCGCACAACCTCCCGAAACTGAAACTCCGACTATCTGGACTGGTCTGAAACATCCGGCCAGGTGAAAATCAGGCGGTAATCCCAATATCATCAGTTTATGATTAAAATATGCAATGCATGTGATATGTGAATGCGAATACGAAATGAGTCGAAACGTAAATCAGGTGTGGGACCCGGTTGGTCAAATTTTAGGGTGCAACAGCTGCCCCTATTCAAGCGGCTTGGACCTGAAGGGCTGAAGCGGCTTGGACCCACATGAGAAGAACTTCTCGGGGGCCCATACTACGAGACACATCGACATTGGGTTCTAGACAAGGATTTCAGAGTCATGGACTTTCTTGACTGTTTGTTACGTATGCCAGTCATTGCCAGGCAACAACTCCATCAAGAAAGTCTCTTCTGAACGAGGTCTTCGTATCGATCCACACGAGAAGAGCTTCTCGAGGACCCATACTACGTGACCATCAATCTTAGTTGGCCAAAGGTTTAGGGTTCTAAAAGGTCCTTAGAGTAATGGATTCTTGAGAAAACGTTGATCAAACACGCCAAGAGCTTGACGGTTCTCATCATTCTCAAATGAATCTACTCTAAGCGAGGTTCTCGTATCGACTATCACGAGATGAGCATCCCGGAAGCCCATACTACTCAACCTCTCCTATCTCAATTTTAACACTCTAGACTCGGGTATAGAGTCATTCCCTCAAGGTTTGCCACCAAAGTTTTCAATCCATACCAAGAACTAATGAAGCCAAACACGGTGAGATACAATTGAAAAAACAAGGAAAGTGATAAACAAGCAAAAAGGAAAGAACCCAAACACGCAAAAACAACCCAGGTTAGGCTTGACTCGCTTAGGAAAAAGTCCCCAGCAGAGTCGCCAGCTGTCGCTACGCGAAAAATGACACAGAGTCGCCACCGGATTTTATTTATCCCAACGGAGGGAAAGAGAAATAGCGATAAAACCTTAGGGAAAAGAGCGTGGTCGTCGCAATCAAGTCTTAGGGTTCGGGAGTCAGTTATGCGAGGGGAAGGTATTAACACCCCCTCGCATCCATCGTACTCGATGGGAACCTCCTAGGTTATTTCGCGTGAATGGGTGTTTTATTCTAAAAGTTTACTTGCTTACGGAAAAGAGGGGTTGGTTTATTTATTTTAATGCTCGCCAAGGATTGTGGCCCTTGTGCCTACATATCCTCACTTAAAAGAAGTGAAGAATCAGAGCTCCGTAGTTCGGAGGCTTATGAAATAGTCGTTTGTTGGTTGATTTTATACCTTGAAAAAGGGTTTTTAAATTGATGCCCTAAGGCGAAAATAGGTTTGATGAGTTGATGTTATTTTTAAGTTTCTTAAGAGAAATTATGCTTGATTAAGATTATACACAAAAGACTTTGGATAGAAATGAATGTTTCGAATAACCAAGTCGAGCGCCTTGTATCCAAAACATTCGGAATGAGTGTAGGTGGACTCCATTCTCATTCCTTTTCCATCGCTTTAAAGTCCATGGGGTATAGTCCTAATCGTTTATGTTATTGTGTTTTAGATTTTTATGAGAAAAGAGAACCACTTGACGTTGGATCAAGGTTTATTGTTTGTAAAAGTATTTGAGGTGATACGAACAAGGTCGATGGCAGACGCACAAGGCGGCCGACTTACAAGGGTTGAAAATGGCTCGATAAAATCGAGAGTTTGTTTTTGAAAATGGTTTTTGGAATCAAAAGTCACCAAAGACAATAGCAACATTCACACTAAAATCATACAACATATGGGATTAGTCGGCTAAAAAAAAAACGAGACATGCAATAAAAACGAAAAATTTTTTTGAAGGTAAAATATCGAAAAAAGTAGGAAAACAGTGGTGTAACACGGGTGGCCGTGTTGTGTGTCATAGGGTGCATGCAATGTGGGTTTTGGAGCGTGACAGGGGTACAACACGGGTGGCCGTGTTGTGTGACATGGCCCGTGTTGTAAAGTCGGGGTGAAAAAAAGATTTTTAGGGCAAACAGAGCTGCAACACGGATGGCCGTGTTGTGTGACACGGCCCGTCTTGTGAGGCCTGGGGTTTTTGGTCGTGGAAACCTCAAACAGAGGTGTAACACGGGTGGCCCTGTTGTGTGACACGGCCCGTGTTGCGTGACACGGGTGGCTGTGTTGTGTGACACGGCCCGTGTCAGGCTACCAGAGTGAAAAAACCTAACTTTTCTATGTTTTTCTTTCGTTTTTGTGGTTTCTTGAGAACGGTTTCTTGGTCCCTTTGGAACCTTACATGAAACATACAATACAACAACACATAAAAGAGTAAACAAAATGAATGTAAATAGCAAAAAGAATAAAGAGAGAAAGGTTGGAGGAAATGGATACCCAAGAGCTTTCTATCCTTCTTGCAAGTCCTCCTTGGTCTTGGTTGAATGTACCTCACTCCTCTTCACTCTATGTTGTGAAGGTTTTGTTTCTCTATGATCCTCTTGGTTCTATATCACTCTCTTTTTCTGGTTTGCAAAGCTTCCTATTTTTCTGGTTTTTAGGGTTTTGTTAGCTCTCTCTATTTTCTGGTTTTGCAAATGTGTGTAGAATGAATGTTGAATGAATGAAGAGTCCTCTTTTTGTTTACAGCCCCCTCCTCTTATATCAGCTCCTCTAGGGTTTTCACTTCTCCCCACATATCAGATTTTTCATGGAGTGGTGTCTCTTACCACCTTTCCTCATGCCGCTCTCTTTCTTTCCATTTCCATGCAAGAGCTATGCTGCATTTTTGCTGTTGCACTTTGCCTATGCTGTTTTTCTGCAGCACCTTGTGCCTTGCACCCATTTTGTTGGCTTGTGCTTGGACAGCTCCTCTTGGTCAAAGCTAATACCTCTTGACAGCATTTTGAAATCTGATATTTAGATGCATTGTCACATGTTATTCCCTTGGTCTTGTGACATGTGATCTTGTGACATGAAGAAATTTGTCACCTCTTGCATGGGACTGTTTTGTTCATGACTAACATGCATAATCTTGGTCCTAAAACATTCCAATGTTGATTTAATCCTTGCATGTTTCTTGGATGTTTGTAAGCATAATGTAGACTTGGTGTGGTATAACCATAACATGAATTTGACTAGAGACTTGAATGAAGTATTAGAAATAAATTAATTTCTATTACTTAGAGTTGGAAATCTTGCAACAAATTACATTCTTGTAATGTCATAAAACTTCTCTTTGTAATATTCTTGCCTTTAATCTTGAATTCATGATGAATTTCCTTAGAACCACTAAGCTTGAAATGGATGAAGTCTTGAATTATGGACTTGTAATCTTGACTCATGCTTTGCAAATTTGAACTCCACTTGATTAAGAATTTAAAATAAAATTTTGGATGAAGCAATCTTGAGTTTAGGCCTTGAATTTCATGTTCATTAAGAATATATCTTGAATATCCTAATATTTTGTCAAGTAACTTCTCTTTGAAGAAATCTACAAGAATAGACTTTCCAATTTAGATCAAACCTTAAATGATGAACCTTTTCTTCCATGTAGTTCAAGATAGTCAAGTTATCTAATTTGAAATGGAAAATGATAAATCGACCCAATCCGTACCCACATGCTCGATATGCAATAAAATGATGTATGGTATGGCGAATGTAGGGTATAAAGGCTAAAGGCGAAAATGAGGGTGTGACAAGAGGAAGCCATTGATGAAAAGTTTTGGAGTAGTTGGAAGAGAAACTTTGAGGGCAATTGATTTAGGAATAATGTTGGAGAAGAGGAATGCTTGGATCTTTAATAGATGAAGATGTTAGGGTTTTTGGGAAGAGGGAGAAGACAAGGAGACAATATAGGTTACTAGATGCAATTCACAAGAAGAATGTCATGTCAAAGCATTACAACACATTTAATGCAGGGAAGAGGGAAAGTGGAACGGTTTTCAAACCAGAAAATTTCTGGGTTTTCAAGCGAGCCGTCGACCATAGCCCTGCATGCGTCGACGCATACTGTTCAGTTTTTGATAATTTTGAAAAATTTACAGCATGCGTCGACCATTGTCCTGTTTAGGTCGACTCAAACTTTCAAAAACTCAAAATTTTCAATTTCAAGCTATGCAACATGTCACACTTGCCTATTTATCATGCCTATTCATTTGTTCACAATATGACATGCATTCAACACACATAGTATCAACCAACAACAGTCATATTCATATATAAGTACCATGATTGTAGAACGATATAGATGTTTTCAAGTCATGAATGCTAAGAGAGAAGAAAGAGAAGGAGAAAGGAGCAATATCACCTTTATACGAACTACTCTAGTTAATCACTGATTTGTACTTGCAATAAACTCACAGCGATTGTTAGTGGTACAAAACATAGTTGTTAGTGGTACAAAAACATAGTTGTTTAAACCCGATCAGAAATATCGAGAATACCAAGCTCTCGACGGATATGAAAGAAGGGCTCATTGGCTAACGGCTTTGTGAAAATGTCTGCTAGTTGGTTTTTAGTATCGACGTGCTCAAAGACAACGTCACCCTTCTCTACATGATCCCTAAGAAAATGGTGTCGAATTTCTATGTGTTTAGTACGCGAGTGTAACACTGGATTCTTGTTAAGATTTATAGCACTGGTGTTGTCACACAATATTGGAATACGTTCTAGTTTCAAATTGAAGTCCAATAGTTGTTGTTTAAGCCATAAGACTTGCGCACAACAACTACCGGCAGCTACGTATTCCGCTTCGGCGGTTGACAAAGCAATAGACACTTGTTTCTTGCTGTTCCAACTAACCAGAGAGTTTGAAAATAGGTGACATGTGCCACTGGTGCTTTTCCTATCTGATTTACAACCGGAAAAATCAGAATCAGAGAAGCCTACCAAAGAACAATCATTACCCTTAGAATACCACAATCCATACTTCGGAGTACCAGATAGGTATCGAAGTATGCGCTTGACAGATTTTAGGTGGGATTCCTTAGGACATGATTGGTATCTAGCGCACATACACACGCTAAACATAATATCGGGACACGAAGCAGTAAGATATAGAAGCGAGCCAATCATACCTCTGTACCTTTTTACCTCAACATCTTTGCCACTTTCATCTTTACTCATGTTTGCACAAGTTGGCATAGGGGTGTCTATGGCTTTTGCATTTGCCATGTCAAATCTCTTGAGAAGATCCAAACAATATTTTGTTTGGCTCACGAATGTTCCTTCCTTCAGTTGCTTGATTTGTAACCCGAGAAAATATGTGAGTTCACCCATCATACTCATCTCGAATTCACCCTGCATAAGCTTAGCAAACTCTCTTACAAGATTCATGTTAGTGGATCCAAATATGATATCGTCAACATAAATTTGTACAAGAATTAAGTGTTTTCCTTGACGTTTAATGAAGAGAGTAGTATCAACCTTTCCTCTTGAGTAGCCTTGATCAAGTAAGAATTTGCTTAGTCTCTCATACCAAGCTCTAGGAGCTTGTTTAAGACCGTACAAAGCTCTTTTCAATTTATAGACATGATCAGGATACTCATGAGACTCAAAACCAGGTGGTTGAGCAACATAGACTTCTTCATTTGTAAACCCGTTAAGGAAAGCACTTTTGACGTCCATTTGAAATAACTTAAAATCCTTCGCACAAGCGAAAGCAAGTAGAAGGCGTATAGCCTCGAGTCGGGAAACCGGCGCATAAGTTTCCTCATAGTCGATGCCTTCCTCTTGGTTATACCCTTGCGCGACTAAACGCGCTTTGTTACGAGTTATTACTCCGTTCTCGTCCAGTTTATTTCTAAACACCCATCGGGTGCCGATTACTCGATGACCTCGTGGAGGAGGGACAAGGTCCCAAACCTCATTTCTAGTAAACTGATTCAGTTCCTCCTGCATTGACAAACACCAATGTTCATCGAGTAGGGCTTCCTTAGGGTTTTTAGGTTCCATTTGTGACATGAAAGCGAAGTAATAACAGAAATTACTTAGCTTAGCACGAGTTGTTACACCCTTTGTGATGTCTCCAATAATGTTTTCAATAGGATGGTCTTTAGATGACTTCCATTCATGAGGAAGATCGTCGTTTGAAGGCGGATGAACTTCCTCTGTTGCATCACGGTGTGCATCCTTATCCTCCTCAATTTTGGCTTTGTCCGGTTGATCAATCCCTATCTCGCCACTTTTGAGTATGTCTTCAGTGGATGTACCTGCACCATGAACAACACTATCCTTTCCGACATTTCTCGGGTAGGAATCATCAAAGGTAACATGCACAGACTCTTCTACAGCAAGTAATCGTTTATTATATATTCTATATGCTTTACTCGAGTGAGAGTATCCGAGAAAGATACCTTCATCGGCTTTGGAATAAAATTTGCCCAAGTTTTCCTTTCCATTGTTTAATACAAAACATTTACATCCAAACACGTGCAAGTGAGAAACATTTGGCTTTCGCCCTTTTAAGAGTTCGTACGGTGTTTTGTTTAGAATGGGGTGAATAAGTACCCTATTCAAAACATAGCATGCCGTACTAATGGCGTCGGCGCAAAAATATTTAGGTAAACCACTTTCATTAATCATTGTTCTTCCCAATTCTTCTAAAATACGGTTTTTGCGCTCCACAACCCCGTTTTGTTGAGGAGTGTGTGGAGCGGAGAAGTTATGATCAATACCATGGTTACCGCAATATTCTTCAAACAAATGATTTTCAAACTCACCTCCATGGTCGCTCCTAATGGACACTATGTTTGTATTTAACTTATTTTGGGAAAGCTTAGCAAACTTTTCAAAAGCGGCGAATGTATCACTTTTACTTACTAAGAAGATGGTCCAACAAAACCTAGAAAAGTCGTCCACTATTACGAACCCGTAATAGTTTCCTCCTAGACTTTTGATCCTAGACGGCCCAAACAAGTCCATGTGTAGAAGTTCAAGAGGTCTCGTTGTTGAAATTATCTTTTTGGATTTAAATGAGATCCTCGTTTGCTTCCCTTTTTGACAAGCATCACAAAGGTGATCCTTGGTGAACTTTATTTTGGGAAGTCCTAAGACTAGGTCTTTTGAGACTACCTTATTGAGTAAGTCAAAATTAACATGCGCTAAACGCCTATGCCATAGCCATGAGTCTTCACTCATAGTTATGAGGCATTTGTCGCTTGTTAATGATACTTCATTTAAGTCAAGCATATATACATTGTTTACTCTAAAACCATTAAACATATTCTTCTTATCATTTTCATGCACAATTTTGCAACAATCTTTTGAAAAGGATACATTGTATCCTTTGTCACAGAGTTGGCTAATGCTAAGCAGATAATGTTTAAGGTTTTCGACAAGCAATACGTCGGAAATCATAGTAGAGGCGGGATTACCTACACTACCTTTACCTAGTATTGCTCAGCGGTTGTTATCACCATAAGTTACATACCCTTTCTTCTTAGCCACAAAGTCTATGAATAAGGATATGTCTCCAGACATGTGTCTTGAGCATCCACTATCGAGAACCCATCTTCTCTCGGTGGTCTCGACATATTTCACCTGTCAAAACATAATTAGCACAAGGAGGTACCCAATGGCATATTGGGTCCTAATAGGTTAGCGACAAAATGGTTGCGTTTGGGCAACCATTGGTAGATGCCTTTAGGAACAAGAAATCTCCTAAAACGGCATTTACCAATGGAGTGGCCTTTCCTGCAACAATATAAGCAAGCAAAATCAACTTTAGAGACATTTTCACTTGCTTGATCCCTAATTACATATGCATATTTTTGGTATGGGTTAATCATACTTTTTCTAAAATCCTTTTTATCAATAGCAAATGTAACTTTAGGCTCAAGTGCCTTGTTTAATTTGGCCTTGAGGTTTCCAACCTCACCTTGCCAAATATGACAAGTACCACACCCGAAGTTGAAAGGGTTTCTATCGTCTTTACAATCCGATTCATTGCCTTTCACAATGAAAGCCTTAAGGTCCTTTAATTTCTTTTCGGACTCTTTAACTTTATGCTCTAAATACGTAAAGATTTTCTTATTAGAAGCAAGTTTCTTGAAGGCTTCAACTGCTTCATTATGTAAGGCATGAAATGCAGTTAGTAATTCTGAATGCGACATATTTGAGGACTTATCATATTTAGAGTGACGTACCTGTTTTTTCTTATTTTTCTGATTGGCGGAGAGGCATAGGTTCACGGACTCTTCTTCATCACTAGAACTTTCATCAGAGGAGGAAGAGTCGCTGTCACTTTCCCATGCTATGTACGGTCTCCTAGGCTTTGATGATTTCTTGTGTGATTTTGATGATTCCTTGTCCTTTCCCTTTTTATTCATTGGACAGTCCGGTTTGTAGTGACCGGGCTTTCTGCACTTGTAGCACGTCCCTCTAGTCTTTTTACCTTTCGAGTCATCATCCTTGGAGTGTCTCGATTGTTTCTGGAAGTTTACCAAGTTCTTCTCAGAATGTTGGATGCCGTTCTTTCTCACGTAACGGTTATACCGTTTAACAAACAACCCCATATCTTCACTTGTGTCCTCTTCTTCTTCGTCGCTCGAGGAATAATCATTTTGCTCTTTTGCTTGAGACTTCGAGGAGGAATTCTTGAGAGCTATCGATTTCTTTTCACTCACCTTCGTTTTGTCTTTCTTTTCCATCTTTTCGCGTTGGTCTAAGCTCAAGAGTACCTGTTCATGCTCTTGTAATTTACCAAACAATGTTGTTAAATCTAATAAGGTAAGATCATGTGCTTCTTTGATGGCGGTCACTTTAGGCTGCCATTCCCTGTTTAAACATCTTAAAATCTTATTAGTAGAAATATCATTGGAAACAGGCCTACCTAATGAATGTAAATGATTGATGATATGTGTAAATCTCTTTTGCATGTCAGCAATGGTTTCCCCTTGCTCCATGAAAAAGAGATCGAACTCTTGAGTTAATGTATTGATTCTAGCCAACTTAACATCGTTTGTCCCTTCATGGGCTATTTGTAGTGAATCCCACATGGCCTTAGCAGTAGGACAATGGGATACACGATAGTATTCATCTACACCTAATGAGGAGATTAAGATGTTTTTAGCTTTCCAATCATAATTGTATTTTTTCTCATCGTCATCGGTCCATTGTGCTTCAGGCTTTGGCACAACTACATTATCCGTATTGGTCACAGTAATTTCTATTGGACCATTAAGGATAACGTTCCATATTTTTCTGTCTATGGAGTTTATACGCATACAGTCTTTCCAATAACTATAATTTTCACCGTTGAAAACAGGAGCCCTATTGTACGCCCCTTTAGGTTCGTTTTCCATTTTCTATCTCGTTGTATTTGAAGCACCGAATAACCGGAGCTCTAGATATCACTTGTTAGACTATGGCACGGATCTAGAAGGGGGGGTTGAATAGATCCTCAATTAAAATTTGAGTCGGCGCTACCAATTTAAAATTGGTTTTAAAAATGTTTTAAGTGC
This sequence comes from Lathyrus sativus, assembly GCA_963859935.3. NCBI lineage: Eukaryota > Viridiplantae > Streptophyta > Magnoliopsida > Fabales > Fabaceae > Lathyrus > Lathyrus sativus. The sequence goes on from OZ012741.1 coordinate 158,252,563, forward strand.
GGAAGCGGCCGAGGAAAATTATAGTCTAAAACGAACGGTTATTGGAAAACCGGATATACGTAAGCCTATGGATTTATGACAATTCGGAAAAATAGAATCACAACACAAACTATGCTTATCAATTATTTACTTCAGTTGTAAGGTTACCTAGTTCCAATGATCCAAAATTAAACCAAAACTAGATACACAAGTAAGGTAATTTTGGTTCAAGCAATATGTCAAACACTTGGTGTGCAAAGACACTCCAAGTGGTGTTTATGTTGAGTAAGTGATTTCAATCGGCCTAGTACAATGTTTTGTTGTACGTTAGAGTTAAAAACAACGTTTTAATCTCTTACTCAATTTATATCACAGTTTTGACAATAGAGCTTACACAAAAATTACTTATTTGAGCGGTAACGAAAATGCTGAAAATAAAGAAGACAAGTAATTTGGTGAGGCAGTTCCCCCGTCGTCCTCGCTTCGGGGTACGTCTGCCCTCAATTCTAAAACTAGAATTGAGATATATTGAATAGATATCACCCGTTTGAATAAACAGTTTATACAAGGATTGAGCAGCAAATATACAACAAAAATCTCAATGTGTTGAAAATTGCCTTCACTCCTTGCCCCTTGATTCAAGCTGAATCAAGTTCTTCGATTTGTGTTGATGGACCTCCGACTCCGGCCACCTTATTGAAGAACACGTTGTTGTTCAAACCTTTGGCTCCGGCTGATCTCAACAGCACCAAATCGAACCCGAGATCTTCCCTTCAAAATCACTGAATCCGCTACTAGACTTGTGAAGACCACCTCTTCACAATCACCTTTGCTCGATTGATCGTTGATGAAGAATCTCGTCCAAAAACCCCTAAAATTCGAACCAATCTTGGAGGGCAAAACCCCAATGGTTTTATTCAAGAAAGAACCTGTCGCAATCTTCAACCCGAGCTTGATTCTCCAATCTAAGCCTCGAACCTTATCACCTTGAATCTCTCACAAATGCATTTCAAAAATGATTGTGTGTAATTGAAATGTTGTGAGATGTTGAAGATGAAAATGATGAATCTTGGACACCTATTTCACTCTTTCTTGTTTTTGAACACATGAATCAAAAGAATATCAAATGCTGTTAGACACAAGTGTTTAAGCAAGTATATATAGAGCCCACAAAATTTAGAACATAACAGTATTTCAAATATGAGAGGGAACAAAGTTAAAACAGTTTTTCCGCGCGAACGGTCGACCATAACAGGTCTGTGCGTCGACGCATGGCCTGTGATGTTTTAAATTTCTGGAAATTTCATCAGTATGCGTCGACCATACAGTCGGCGTGTGCTGACCCGTTGAAATTCTTTTCCTTTGTGCGCCGACCCTATGGTCGACCAAAGCTTTTATGTGTTGACCCGCTGGAAAATCATTCCTTCATGCGCTGACCCAATGGTCGACGCATGCTTTGTGCGCTGACTGTTCTTCCCTTGTTTTTGATGGATACGCCGACCCTATGGTCGACCCATGTCCTACAAGCCTGCAAAATATTGTTAGTTTGAAGTTTTTCATGCCTTTAGTCATGATTGCATTTTGTCAACTCAAGGTATATTTATTTTAGAAAATTTAAGACAAGCAAAAGGAGAATATGATGAGTGATATGTTGCATCTGGTTTAGTGGATCTGGAACTCATACTTTCCAGTCTATCCTGGGAATTTGTCATCATCGAAACCTGTATTTACCAATGTCTTGCAGATTTGTGTGATATGTGGCGACTTGCCTCCACAGTATTAACATCTGATCCAACACCAACCATTCACTCTCCATTACCTTCACCTCCTCCATCACCTTCTAGACCACAATCATCTGTACCACAATCATTTGGGATTCATACATCTGAACCCTCTCCATCTCAACCTTCACATTCTCAACCATCTTCTGTACAAACTCCATCTGAACCAGAAACACAACCAGAACATCAACAACCAGAACCACCTCAGCCAGAACCTCAACCACAACAATAAACACAACTAGAACAACAACAACAAACACAACCAGAACAACAACAACAACCACCAGAACATCAATCTCAATCCATTTCATCTGAACCTCCCCAACCAACTCCATCTGAACAACCCTCAAATGACATTCTTGATTTGGAACCACTTGCAACCATGGTTGTCTTGTCATCCACCTCATGCCACTCCACTGAATCATCTGATTCTGAATCAGAAGTTCACTCACCCTCTTGTTTACACATTCCTGATCCATTCAAACCTACATTTTCTGACCTATCAGCATCTGACCAAATAAATCATAGACTTTCACTTCGCTCCAAATTCAACCTCTCAGATTTTCAACCTTCATCATCTGAAGTTGAAATTACCACAACCCCTACACCTCAACTCACCATACCACAACCATCTGAACCTCAACCATCTGAACCTCAACCATCTGCACCTCAACCATCTGAACAACCACCATCTGATCCAACACCTCCTGATACCACTTGTGAACAACCTCAGCCAAACGCTGAATCTGCTGAAAAAGTGACTCTTGAGGCATATCTTTACCCCAACCCTAGATCAGATGTTGATAAACTGTTTGAAAATTTCAAAAAGGAAGTTCGTATGGGGATTGCACGTGTGGAAGAAGTGTGTCTGTTCAATATAGATCCTGTTAAGTCTGAAGCTGCTTGGGATAAATTCATCTCTAAGTTCAATGTTGTGGCTTCTCATCTCAAAGCAGTCTGTGCTGAAGATGCTAAGGCAAAGTTTGCTGAATTGATTAGACAGACTCTGATGAGCATTCCCAAAACACCAGTGCTGCTTCTGGAAGCTGCTCCTACTGAAGACTCTCTATCTAAAGATGTTGCATCTGATATGGACATTGATGCATCTGAATCTGAAGTAAAGGCTGACAATTCAGAACTTGTGAAAGAGGTTAAGGAAATCAAGTCCTGGATGATTAAACAAGAACAAACCACTGAAGAGATTAAGACTTGGATGACCAAGCAAGAAGAGTCTACTGCAAAGATCACAGATCTTCTAACCCTGATTGCATCTCGCCAACCTTAGTTTCTTTTCATGTTTTTGCACTATTGTTTGCATCTGTTTTCTGTTGCCTGCTTTTTATCATCTGTTATGTCAACCATCTGAATGAATGAAAATGTTGTTTTGCTTTTCTTCTGTTATCTTTTCTGTCTTTACACATCTTTTTTATTATGACAAAAAGGGGGAGAAAAAGAATCTGATTGTTCAATCCATAAGCAAATACTAAAACAAAATTCAGACATATTATTAACTATCTTTGAATTTAAGTCTTTCAGATTCTATTATTTCATCTGACAAAATAAATTCATTGAAGTTATCCTGAGAATTACCTAACCAGACTCTGATTCTTGAAGCAAATTGTACTCTGATTCTAAACGTAAAACCAGACTCTGTGTTTGAAAGAAGTCATCAGACTCTGATTCTGAAATACACTCAAGCAAAAAGGGAGGTATTCTTTTCCTTTAGAGTATTCATTTCAGGGGGAGATTCTTAATCTCAGGGGGAGTTATAATTAGTTTTTATTGAAAAAAATTTCTCATGTTTTGTCATCATCAAAAAGGGGGAGATTGTAAGAACACAGATTGTTTCTTAGTAATATATCTATGTTTTGATGATAACTTTTATGAAATTTTGTATTAAAGAATTATATACTCTAAAATTTGTTCATGAATATTTGCTGCAGATGATTAAAGTATATATATATATATATATATATATATATATATATATATATATATATATATATATATATATATATATATATATATATATATATATAAGAGCAAATTAATCTGAACATGGAACTATGGAAGGCTCTGAAGAGTCAGAATCATCTTATAGAAGAATCTGAGCGCTGTCTGCAGAAGGATCTGAAGCAGAAGACTCTGATAGATCTGAAGACTCTGAAGCATTGAAGATCTTTGTATGAGAGTTAAGAAGCACAGTTTTTCATAAGACTCTGAGAGTACTACACGCTGCATGTACTGAGGATCTGATTCATAAAACTCTGCTCTGATAGAACTACACGCTAAAGCACACTTGCTGCATTACTCTGATTCAGCAAAATCTGATGGACATCCAAGACTCTGATCACGCAGATTCTGATGTTTACTTTGCTGAAATGAAATACTTGTTGAAGAAGAATCCAAAGTGGTATCCTTTGATTTGGCTCAACGACTCTTTCCTCTTTCATGCTTGACACTAGAACATAGACCAAAAGCATTTCTCTGTGCATTCTACTTCCAGGAAAGGTCATGTGATGTAAAGACAAAAAGGTTCAGGCCTTTTCAGAACACAGCCTCCAACGTCAAGACTTTGTGGACTACTGTGTATATAAAAGCAAGTCTTCCTCATCTTCTTAAAAAAACGGATCATTGATAGAAACTCTCACAAGCTCTCATAAAATATTCTTATTCTCTTTGCTGAGTTTATTCTTTTGTTCTTAACATTAAGTGAAAAATCACTATTGTGATAAAGCTTGTTAGAATCATTCAAACACTTGCATTAATCTTACATTTCATTGTAATAGTTTCTTGAAAAGATCCAGTTGGGATCAGTAGTTCTTGAGAAGACTTTGAACAGTTGTTCTTAGTGCTTACTATTGTAATCAGTTGATTAAATAGTGGATTAAGTCCTTGTTTGAGAAAGGCAAATCACTCTAGATAGGGTGGACTGGAGTAGTTGAGTTCAACGAACCAGGATAAAAATACTTGAGTTTTTACTTCTAAGTTTTATCTTCATACTTATTCAACCCCCCCTTCTAAGTATTTTCTCACCTTCATAATGCTCTGGAATCTCTCTGTACAAATAATTCCTAGCATGTGGATCCATTTGGTTTAGTGCAAAGAATTCAGTGAGCATGGTTACTGCATTTTGGTTATCATTTAGCACATCTGTGATTCTTTGATGCTTATAAAACCGCACTTGATGATGATTTGGCAAGTGGATTTGTAGTCTTTCAACAGAGGGATATAACTTGTAAAGTGTGAATTTAAATATTTTCCACAATGCCTCTGGAGCACAAATCAATCTTGCATCAACATATTGTTGAATCTCATCCAAACATGTACCTCTGTGAACTTCCATTGCAACTCGATCAGGACCTTTGTAAACATATTTATACAAATATTTAATGCTTTTGATACTGCTGCAAATCTCGACATTGATGTGACAATCATACTTCAACAACAACCATGGGTTATAAGGAACCACCCATCTATTATCAATAGACTTATTTCTATTTAGAAAAATGGGATCACTAAACCTTCTTCTGTATTCCGGGTATGAGTCATTTCCCTGACGCGTTTCTTCACAAAATTCTTTTGGGTATCTTTTTTTACAATCACCATTCTTCATACATGGAGATTTTTGATTCAATAGTCCACATGGACCATGGATCATGTGTTTTAACACTGCTTCATACAATTCTGGCTCAGACTCATATCGTGGTATTTCTGCTTTCACCACACTATCATACTCTTTAGGTTCCCGTAACTTGTCATCAGTATCCAAGATGAGTAGCATATGCACATGTGGTAGTCCATGTTTCTGAAATTCTGTTACATACATATAACTTCTAACTCTCCCTAAGACTCCTTTATTAATGACATCATCCTTCAACTGCTCAAATTTTGATCAAAAAATTCTTGTTAGCAAATCAGGTCGATCTTGTGGAGTTTGATGGATGCCTAATTCGGAAGTTATCTCAATCCAGGAAGGATTGCATGTCATTGTAAGGAATATATCTGGTTTACCATCATTAAGAACAATAGCCATACCATCTTGATATCTTTGTGTCATGTCTCGCTTATTTCCAATAAATGATGATGGTAATATTGTCCTTTGTCCAACATTATCTATAGAAATATATGAAAATTTTAAAAAAATGATAGTGGTAAACATAAAGTGGATGCTCTTCATGTATAAATCTAACATGTTATATTAAATACCTGCGTTATTCTCCCCATCATGCAATGTATCTTGTAACCCCTGATATACCTCAGACCGAATATTATTTTGATTTCTTCGAATCCATCTCAACCTTCCTGTTTCAATCTTTACATAATTGTCTACAACATACTGTTGTAAAAGTCGACCCGATTTTAACAATACAAATTGATCATTATGTTGAATCTACATTGAAAAAAATAATCAATCATGACCTATTTTTTTACACTTTTAGAAGTAAGTTTCTTTAAAAAAAAGGTTTAGCATGTACCTGAAGCACATAAATGTAGTACTCTCGGCATGTAACATTTTTTCCAACATTATTTTTTGTTTCTATGTCCCAACCGTATGTTCCGAACGGAAACAATATAGGATATTGTAAAGGATCATAATACCCAATTGTTTCTTAAACCTTTGTTAGATTTCCATCACAGCTGATGACATTTATATCTCTTCCACGTTCTATTGTATCTTCATCACCACCACCAATAACAATTGCTGCAACTTGAGAAGCTGAAGGGAGACTATATTGTGGCTGATTTGACGGACGTTCTCTAATGAGTAACCTACATTCTTCAACATTTGGCTCTAGTGCAAGCTGCCTAAACATGATGACAAACAAGTTGCATTGATGGAGTATTTTTTGCAATTTATAGACTATGGCTTGGTTAAGTATTGGGTTTTCCCTCATCCTATTTTGAAGCTCATGATCAGTATCATAAATGTATAGCTGCAAGTAGTGTGGCCTTGAACCTTGATTCGGATGAAAACCTCCTATTTTGTGATAAATTGTGCCTTGAGCACGAAATGTGTAAATACCACGACCAGTTGTAACCGAACTTTCGTCGACGTGGATACCAAGTGAAGTAAACGACATTACATGGCTGTAACTTCTAATATGCTGTCTAAAATGCCGTCCTTTAGTAGAAGTGTCTGAAAATAGTTGTAACAACACGTCAGGAGCAGGCACCTGTGTAATTTTCACCTTTCCACCCTTGCAATACATATCTTGAGATTCTTTATGAAACAATTTTGCAGTGCATCGCCTACACTCACTTGAAGGAGGCAGTAGGGATTTGATTGTCATAACAGTATTTCGAAAATTTCTAGCAATGTTATGTCTTGCTTGAAAAACATGTCGTGATTCTGTGCTTTATTACATTTAAAACATCCATTAAAAAAAGTATACTTATTATATACATGCTTACTAACATGGAATTTAAAATTAATATTAAATAAAAAATGTCATTTAAACTTTTACGTGTGCATTCAAAAAGCGAGCACACAGGCACACGAGTGCCCGTCTGGACGCTGGTATAAATTAAATAAAAACATACAATATATATTATAGATTAGAAATACATAATCGTACCTTGATCAAAAACTGGTTGTGTTTCGTGAGTTTCAACCGCTGGATTCATATTTTGCGAAGGTGATTCTACAAAATAAAGTATTAACTTCAATATAGAGTTATAGTTTAAAAATAACAATAATGTATAAATCTAAATATGTATTACTATTAATGTGATTATTATTGACAGAATTATACTTACCACAATCATTGTCATCAATATTTCTTATAGATGGTCTTGCTTCGTTGTTATCAGTTTGTTGAAAATTTGGGCATGAAAAATTTTGATCTGTAAATTAGTTTTGAATTAATAGACCAGACAATCATTTTTGCATAATTAATTAATATATTTTAAATTTAATGTGTTAAAGTATAATGTATAACAAAAATTAAAGTTTCTAAACCGGGGATGAAATGCGACTGACATGTGCATTACTCGGTCCAGCTTCACTGTCATGTGCCATCGGAAACAATCGAGAAGCAAGATTGACATTCGTCAAGTCTTGAAATGGCATTATGCTTCGCATATTAGAAGTATTATATGTTTGAACTCGTTTCCCTTTGTCTTTATTTTGTCTGTAATGCGAACGCCTTCTAGCTAATTCTTGTTGTCTTTGCTCAACACTCATCCGTTGTCTTTGATCTCTTGCATTTTGTGCTCGTATTTCCCTTTGACGCTCTCTTAAATCTTGACTACGGATATTTTCCATTATATTATTTTATCTGTAAAATTAAATGTAATATTTAAAAATTTTATAATACAAAAATGAATGTGTCGTGTACAAAAATGAATGTGTCGTGTACTATAGATACGATATGACATAATGCAATTCACAATTACCCAACAATGTTTAATTATTAATTCACTCTCCATCTAATAATTCTTCTACTTCTTAAAAAAATTTCTCCCATAAATTCCAAATCAATTATTATTAGACGACTCTTTTTATATATATTACCACCCACTTGTGCTGTCTAAAAACACGACATCATCATTTTGACCCACCAAAACTTGAATTCACGTGATTACATCTACTTCATCCTCTCTCTAAATACGAAATTCCAAAGAAATAATTCTTCCTAATTTTTTATAAATATTATGAATATCATAAAGTTGTAATATGTAGAATTCAACTAAAAAAAGCATGCCCTATACACTTGTTTATATTGTCAATCGCAAGTTTGTCGTGAAATAATCTTTCGTGAGAATAAGCATTTCCTTTCATGATATTGTCATATATTTGTCCTAAATAAAAAAATTTCCAACTTAAAACAACAACTAAAATATAAGATGTACCTTTGTGAATACCACACTCTCTTGCGATGTCAAGTAAGTTGTCTGCATCCAAAACAATGGAAATTAAGCTTAATAATAAAACTGAAATGACATATTATAGTTATACTAACATTAATAATATAATACGTACAAAACAGGGAAGCTAATCTTGCAAGATAATCTAAGATAGAGATTTTGAGAAATAAATAAATAAAAAACTAATCCTGCTCAGTAAACTATAATATACTACATAATATCCAAATATCATATATAGTCTAACACCCACATTATTAAAGAAGATTAGGCTAGCTCTAGTCATAAAGTTATAGCATGGGATATGATCAATATTAGTGTCAAGACTATCCTAGGCACACCTGTACCAGAAACAGAGAATAGCTTCCTACATGATGTAATTTTATGAGAAACTATCACATTCTTCTGTTCAAGCATACCAAATTTTTATGAAATTGGTACCAGATAAGTCAAAATCTAGTAGAGTAGACTATAATTTTATAATTTGGAAAACAATATGCAAGGTTAATGACAATAAAACACAATAAAACACCTAAACTTTTTTTATACCACAATGAAACACCTAAACTTTTTTTATAAAAGTGTAACTATGTTACTCTCATGCAAAACACAATTTAAGAGGTAGTATCGAATAATAGAAAAGAGTCAATCTTAAAATCATTATACTCTTTTATCTATGTCTATAGATTAGTAAATTAGCACATATATTAGTGGGGGAATAAGTAAATAAATTGATGTGAAAATTAGGTAAATAGAAATAGGAGATGCTCATTTCATTTTAATGCCAAAAAGTGTGAGAAATATAAGAGAACGTCAGAAGATCATTGAAAAAATAATTGAAAAAAAGGTTGTACTTTCAGCAATGTAATTGTCAATGGAACCCTTGTAGTAACAATGAAAATAAAACTCATATTGATTTCTCTATAAAACTTTGGTGTGCAATTAGACCATGTTCGTATAAAATAGCAAGGCCAAACAAAAGTTGATTCTTATTATAACCTTCATATAATATTATTATTTTAAAAACAAAATTAATTATAATAACTGCTTCATTTGCATTGAATATCCACGACACATGTGTGACAGTTTTTTATTTAATTTTGAATTTTATAAAACTACACTTAACTATTTTTTAGGGGATATTATTGGTAGTAAAATAGGCCATCCATAACATCTTCTATATAGGTCAAAATATCTCCCATAATACCTCAGAGATGTTGAACACATCAAATTGCTCTAAATTATCAAAAAAAAAATTAATACAAAATTTTCTTGTCTAATCTAGATCCAAAATTTGATGAGTTGGGTTGAATTTTTCTATTAAATAATTATACCTTTAACCTTACAGCACTCAATTCTTCTAAAGAATAAATAGATAACAACTCATGTGTACGTGGAAATCAATGGTTAGAAGAAAAAATTAATTCATATTCATATGAAGAGAATAAAGTAATTGATTTTCAAATCTTCAAGTTTTTTTTCTTCAGATTTTCCTGTCATCAAACAATCGAGAGAGAGTTTAATTAGTGAATGATTGAGGAAGATGAAAAGAGATTATGAGAGAGAATAAACATGACTCTTATATATTGAATGCATAACATTGAATGTTACATCACGGCCTACAAATTTTTTTGAAGTTGAATTTATTATATGTGTATTTAATGACAAATGAAAAATTGTAGTACACAATTTGAATTAAGATACCGAGACATATTGAAATGAATGCGCATGGTGAAAAAAAAAACTCACCAAATATGTTTCTTATCAATGTATCATTCAACTATCTTTTGATTTTTTAAATGCAGAGTACTATTTTTTCTCTCATTTGGACGCAAGTGATCTACAAACTAAAATATTGCTATTAATTTTTAAGACTATGGCTAGAGTTTATTAATAAAATACTACATTATTTTTATAAAAAAAACTATAACAATTGTTATAGTTCTATTTTCATTTTAGAAAACCCAACTTTGGTATTTTTGCTTAAACCAACCTTTACAATTTTTCTGTTCTATATTACTTTTAACTAAAAACTATCATTAATTTTTAAAATACAACCTTTGAATAATGAGATGGAAAGAAGAATGCAATCACCCTAATTTTTTTATAAAATCAATAATTGAAATGAGTTTCTTTTGCAAGGATATGAGAAGAAGATACTATGAAAAAATACGTAATGATACAAACACAAATGAACCTTTAGACAAAAAGAACAATTCTAAATAAACAAAGATACACTCCATGCATTCAAAGTGCTCCACAATTTTATCACGGCGAAACAATAACCCAAGTATTTATAGTTATGTTGACAAAGGTTACCATAAAGATAGATGATTTTGGGAGGGTGTTCGTTTTGTGTGCAGCCCTTCCTTTTTCATTTAAGAGAGTTTTGTATGCAATTCGTCAACATTAATTTCATTATTAGAGAGAGAGAGAGAGAGAGAGAGAGAGAGAGTTATTTTTGCAAAAAAGAAGAAGGAGAGGTTATAAAGACACGCATATGCAACTGGTGATGAAGTAGAAGATATTATTAGAATGGAAGTTATATTTTGAGAGGGTTGTGAAAAGTTGTAAAAACCAACTTCAGTAGTTATGCATTTTTAAAAACCGTAACTTTTTAATATTTTATTTTTTAATTAAATAAATTTTAATATTTTTAACCGTTTATTTAGTTGATTTTTGTGAAGGGTGTTAAAGGAATAATAGTGTGAATTATTGGACAAAATTGGAAGAAAAAAAGCTACACCAAAATAATGTATTGCCTTTATATATTGTTATAGATATAATTATTATATCAATTAACATTTACTTAATTAAATGAATATTGTATTGAGCTTAATTGTTGAATGACCCATAATGGGTTGGGTCATTTTTTTGGATAGTCTGCTGAGAGGTCCCTTCCCTCATCTGGTGGTTATATATTTGACTATCCCATTAAGTCAGATAATTAAGCGTAACCGTTCCATCAGAAAGAGAGCAGTAGCATTCTCAGTTTTCACTCAGGCAAATGGATTCAACCATGACAGGTACATGTTTATTGCATTATTGATATTATAATATGTCGTACAATCATATCTATAATTAGGCTATACGATTAGTTTTCCATCAATTGGTATCAGAGCCAAATAGATATGTTGTATGACTATTTGTTTTAATTTATCCATTGGTGATTATGAAACTTACATCCATTATAACATGTGTACTGTGTGCCGTTGATTAATATTGTGTTCGTGGCTGCAACCTAAATTTTTTTAATCCTTCGTAAATTTGTTTTCCGAGGCATTATTTTTCTTTTTCTCATTCTGTTACGATACATAGCAGACATTATTTTTCTCAAGCCATTACATAGTAATAATAGTGGCACTATTTTTTCTTATTCGGTTACGAAATGACATGGCCTTTCATATATAACACACTTTATGTATAATAATTTTTATATCACTATTTTGAAGGCAGTAGATATTTTGAACGCATTATGAATGTGTTAGTTAAGGATATCATATTTATTAGAATTTTGTTTAAAGAAATATAATATTCTTATACTAATAATTATCATGCATGATTGAATAATAATCATAATAATTATTTATATTAATAATAATTGTATCCTATCGATATATTACTATTGATATAAATTCAGAATAAATAAAAGTTTATTTATTAATAATTATGATCTATATTATATTAGTAAGAACTATACCCTATCGGTATATTATTATTAGTGTAATTTTATTATGATACAAAATATTGTTGACAATTTATGCTTATTTTATCATGTTTAAATATCCTATCGATATTAAAATTTTGGTAATATAAGTTTCTGTTTATTATTGTATCTTTGATGCAAGATCATAATGAGTTAGAGTTTTTTATTAGGAAAATATTTGGCTGGTATATGAGGAATCCATTTTCTATATTACATAATCATTTATTTAATGATTCTTTATTCCTTCATGACAGTCTCTTTTCCTAACTCTGTCAAAACTCTTAATGGGACCAATTATGAGGACTGGAAAGAGTCTCTCGACCTTTATTTGGCTATAGCCAACCTTGACTTGGCTCTGAGAACTGAAAAGCCTGACGCTATTACACCCATTGCTATGGGTGGATACAAGTATTTTATCACTTTCATAGATGACTTCTCCTGATTCGGATAGATAGAACTTCTCCAAGACAAGCTTAGTTCCTTGGATACCTTCAAATCTTTTAAAGCTGCCATTGAATTGAAATCAGGAAAGAAGGTCAAATGTGTGAGGTCTAATAGAGGAGGAGAATATTATGGTAGATATGATGAGACAGGAAGAAATCCGGGACCGTTTGCTAGATTTCTAGATGAATGTAGTATTGAGGCTCAATACACTATGCCAGATACTCCTCAGCAGAACGGAGTTGCAGAGAGACATAATCGCACGCTTATGGACATGGTTAGGTGCATGATGAGTCATTCGTCATTGCCTGATTTTCTTTGGGGTGATGCTTTAAGGACTGCTGTCTATATTCTAAATCAGGTGCCTAGTAAATTAGTGTCGAAGACTCCTTATGAACTATTAACAGGAAGGAAGCCAAGTTTGAGACATTTTCATGTTTGGGGTTGTAAGGCTGAAGTCAAACATTACAATCCTCAACAGAAGAAACTTGATATGAAGACTATTAGTGGTTTCTTCATCGGATATAGTGTTGGGTCTAGAGGTTGCAGATTTTATTGTCCTTCTCATTCTACACGAGTCATTGAATCTGATAGAGCAATTTTCTTTGAGGGTGATTTGGATAGTGGAGTCTCTACGCCACAACCAGCTACTCTTGAAGAAGATCGTACTTTTCTCCCTATACCAATCGTTCCTTTCCATAATGAGGTTGTGATTCCAGTAATTCAAAATAATGATCAAGTTGTGTCACCATAAATAGATGAGCATGAACAAATTGATACCCTAGAGCCTATTGGTGTTGCTGAACCAAGTGACATTACTGAAGTTGTTCCATTGAGACGTTCTTTGAGAGTTTGAAAGCCTACAATATCAAATGAATTTGTTGTGTATCTCCAAGAGCATGAGTTTGACATTCATGATGATGATGACCTTACCACTTTTAATGAAGCAATTTCTTGTTCTCATGCTTCTAATTGGCTGCATGCTATGCATGATGAATTAAATTCTATGTCTCTTAATGGTGTTTGGGATCTCACAGAGTTACCAGTTGGTTGCAAGGCCATTGGATGCAGATGAGTTTTCAAAACTAAACGTAATCCTGATGGTAAAATTGATAGATACAAAGCCAGACTAGTGGCAAAGGGCTATAGTCAAAGAGAAGGGATTGATTACAAAGAAAATTTCTCACCCGTCTCTACCAAAGATGCTTTTCGAGTTGTTATGGCTTTGGTTGCACACTTTAATTTGGAACTTCACCAGATGGATGTGAAGACAACTTTTCTGAATGGAGAACTTGTTGAAGATGTTTACATGATTCAACCTGAAGGTTTTATTGAAGCAGGAAAAGAGAAGTTAGTATGCAAACTGAAGAAATCCATATATGGATTAAAACAGGCATCTAGACAATGATATTTGAAGTTTGACAAAGTTGTCACTTCTTTTGGTTTCAATGAAAATGCTTCAGATCAGTGCATTTATTTAAAGACCAGTGGGAGAGATTTTATAATCTTAGTGTTATATGTCGATGATATCCTTCTTGCTAGCACTAGTGTTAGTCTTTTGAATGAGACAAGAACAATGTTAAGTAACCACTTTGATATGAAGGACCTAGGTGATGCTTCTGTTGTTTTAGGCATCCAAATTTTTCGTGATAGGTCACGCGGTGTTCTTGGTTTATCTCAAAAAGGATATATTGAGAGAATCCTTAAACACTTTAATATGCAGTCTTGCTCCCCGTGCGCTGTTCCTGTCCAAAAGGGTGATAAACTCTCTAAATCTGAATGTCCTCAAAATGATAAAGAAACTGATGAAATGGAAAGAGTCCCATATGCTTCCGCTGTTGGCAGTTTGATGTATGCTCAAGTTTGTACTCGTCCCGATATTGCATATGCAGTTAATGTTTTAGGGAGATACTTGAGTAGCCCAGGATTGGGTTATTGGAAAGCCGTTAAAAAGGTCATGCGATATTTGCAGGGAACCAATGATTACATGTTGAACTATAAGAAGTCTGATCAACTTTAGGTCATTGGTTATTCAGATTCTGATTTTGCAGGTTGCCCTGACGACCGAAAGTCTACTTCCGGCTTAATTTTTATGATGGCAGGAGGAGCTATTTCGTGGAAGAGTGTTAAACAGACTCTTACAGCTACCTCAACCATGGAGGCAGAATATGTAGCTTGCTATGAAGCTACTTGTCAAGCTATGTGGCTAAAGAACTTAATCTCTCGCTTCAAAGTTGTTGAAAGCATATCTAGGCCACTTGTGATATATTGCGACAATTCTGCTGCTGTACATTTCTCTCAGAATACTAAGAGCTCTTCTCTCTCAAAGCATTTTATATTAAGTATCTATTTGTCAGAGAGAAAATTCTTGAATTTTAGACTCGAATTGAACATCTTGCCACTGAGAACATGTTGGCTGATCCACTGACCAAAGGCTTGACTGTTGGTGTTTTTCAAAGGCATGTAGCCAACATGGGTGTAGTTAAGTCATTTGATATTTTGGATTAGTGGGAGTCTGATTGTTGCATTTAATTATTGTAATGAGATATGTATAAGATGACGTCAATTTAATAATCATATCTCTTATAGCATTTCAGATGCTTGGACCATTATTGGATTATATATTTCTACATTATATTATGTTAATTCATATTCATTATCGTTATATGAAATGTGGATATTTGAAATGTGTGATTTGTTTCCCTATCGGATGCAATTTATGCATTGTTAAATTTTGTGCCTTCTCACATTATTTTGATGATAAGTGATTGGTATATTTGGTTATTATAATTGTGTTATTTTAATAATTGATTAAAGTCATCCAAGTGGGAGAATGTTAAATCTATAAAGGATTTACTTTAATTAATTATTTTATTATATATATAATTATTATATCAATTAACATTTACTTAATTAAATGAATATTGTATTGGGCTTAATTGTTGAATGACCCGTAATGGGTTATTCAACAATTAAGCCCAATACAATATTCATTTAATTAAGTAAATGTTAATTGATATAATAATTATATATATAATAAAATAATTAATTAAAGTAAACCCATTATAGATTTAACAAGTTACAGTTGTTGAGTTTGTCTTCTTGGTCGTCTTTGTCTTGGTCTTTGTTTTGGTTGTCTTTGCCTTCCTAGCCTTATTTCCACCCTTTGGTATGACTCTATCGCAACTCTCTTTCCCTTGCAACTTCTCATGCTGCTGTGGCAAAATTTCTAAGCAGAACATATGAGTTTCTAGGCTCATCATTTGCCCTTGGACATTAAGCCTTTAATCGCTTTTTGATTTTTATACACTGCAATCAGAGCTATTGAATTCCTTTCATAATTGCTTTTTGGTTTTTATACATCGCAATCAGAGCTATTGGATTCCACATTCAGACCCTAATCACATAATTAAAAGAACTTCTTCAAGACTAAGGAGACTTGGATAAACCAATTTCATTAAAAAGACATTTAAAATAATGATCGGTTATATTGAATTTAATGATATAACGATTATTATTTACTAAAATAACATTACTAATAATAATAAATAGTAAAATAGTTACCTGAACTAAAATACAATAAATAAGAATAAGTTAGAGAAAAGAAATAATAAATATTATATTAATATTTTAAAATGGAAAACAATTTTGAGACAAATAAAAAAAAAGACATATATGGGGAATATATTAACTAGATACAAATATATTAACTAGACATTTGATTTAAAGTTCAATTGATTAAATGTATAGTTGGAAGATTGAAATGCTCAAATAAAATTGTAAATAAGAGCAATGATACAACCAACAAAGACATAATAGAATGATACATTTAATTTCAACCATAATTCAAAAAACAATTAGAACACACTAATGAATTGCAATAAAATAAACTTATACACAATGTAGGAAAATATAATACATAAAATAAAACAATAAAATACCTAAAGTAAAACTTAAACAATTCAAAAAATGCGAACTAAATAAAGATATAATACAAAAAAATAAATATAATATTATACTTAATTCAAGAATAATAAGTCAAACCATAATTAAACAAAAAGGAATATTATGTCAACCTAAAAACAAAAATAATACCTAAAATAAAATAAGAATATAAATTTAATAGACTAAGAAGTGCGGACGTTATAATTCTACAACGACAATTATTATTGAATTAAACGAAAATGAGAGAATACTATTGAACAATAATGACCAATATATAGATGATCGACAATGATCTATAAAAATGGACGATATGATTAAGTTTGAAAGGGTGACATTGTTCTTATGTAAAAAACATACATCGACTGACCTTTCTGATGCGAGTCAGGGAAAGTCATAAATGTATGGTTCGATGTGTCTGTAATGGTTAAAGGGTTCTCGGCCTCCATTGTTGAGGGTCCAAGGTTTCCCCAGATTTCACTCATTTCTATGTTATTTATTTACGTGTTTCTTGAGCTCCCCTAATTACTTTGCTGAAGGCTTGCTTTTATACTGCAAGACCATTCTTTTTACCTGAATCCTCAATAGCTGTAACACCCTTCTAACCCCACATAAAAATAAATAATTAATCAGAGTAAATTAACATGCTTTCATAAAAGGGCGTCACACAATTTACAAATCTCAACATTCACCTGTCATACTCATGTAACATTGAAATAAATAGTCATGCTATTAAATTTTCATCTTGCATGTCGCAGCGGATTCAATTTATTTACATAAATCTCTTCACGGAACATTCATGTTCATCACATAATCATCAACACTTAGGCACAGAGGCCATCATCATAATATTTCAAATACAATTAAAACACAACTTAAAATACATAATATATCTCTAAGGCATAAACCCAACGATCCCAGTGTTACATAACCAGAGCATGACTCGACCCAACATAATTAAAATACTAAACAACTGCACCAGTAGAGACCTCGCAACTACTAGCAGTACAACTCCAAAATACCTGCACGATGTCATATAAGACATCATTCCAGCTGAAGGGTGAGAAATATTACCATAATAATCAAAGCACATAATCATATATAAATGCACAAGTACAGAATACATATATTTCACATTTTCTCACCATAATGCATATTAACACAATAATAATACATATAATAGATTTCCATAGCATCAAATACACATACTATACTTCTCACCACAATACCTCACAATCCACTAACATACATCGCAATGGATATATGTATAAAACCAAGCATTTCATCATGCATACATTCACATTTGCAATCAATCCACATAAACATATACATTATGTTTAATTCTCTGCAATTCGTATAAACATATTCAATCATGTTTAATCATCAATTCATTAGTCAATATCTTTCACAATTACTCATTCGTAACCCACAATTCAACAATTCATACACACATGCATATTTCATATAACACTCGTAACCATGCCATGAGGCTCATATAAAACTCATCCAATGTCACAAATCCCCTTTCAGGATTATGGGTACGTCACTTATACCCTACCAGGAACAATATCTCAGTTATTCTACCCCAGTAATTATCCCACTAGGAACGACATCTAGCCATTCTACCCCACTGTATACGACCACTTCACTATACCTCACTGGGAATAACATCTTGTTATTCTACCCCAACGATTACTCCACTAGGAATGACACATAGCCATTCTACCCTAGTGAGTACGAATCTTTCACATAAACATAATTTCAACATCATTATCACATTTATCAAGCAATGCATAATCTAGGATTCACGCCTTACGACTACCCACAGCACGACAATTAATAACACACAAGTTATTCATACGAGATGAGACCGATCGCAATCAGATGCTCTAGCTAATTAAGCTTCTCTCACTCAAAATCATTAATCCAGATTAATCGGTAAAATCGACTAAAAGTCGGCTAAAAATAATATTTCTTTTCACCAAGTTGTAGAACATATTATTAGCTTCAGTTTGATATAAAGAACGTCAAAATCTGATAAACGGTGAAAAAGTTATGAATTTTCGAAATTTTGAAAATAATATTTTCTCACACTTACAGTGTTAATCGGTTAACGCAGATGGTTAACCGATTAACCACTCCAAAAACTCAGTTTTTAGGCCCTTAACACTGTGTTAATCGGTTAACGCATATGGTTAACCGATTAACACCTGAAAAACTTGGAAAAACAGCTACGCGTTTGGGCTTAAAAGCCCTAAAAAGTCGGCCGATTAAATGGTTTTAACCCGATTAAATGCCTATCCATCCTTACTAATCATATACAGACATTTAGGGTCATAAAACTCGAATTTCACGACATCTGATTTCCACTCAAAATCTTTACTTCAAATCAACCGAAAATGGTGAAACTCATAATATCACCTGATTTTCGCCAAACTAGTTTCAATAATCTTAGCCTAACATATCCCGACTAAACTACGAAATTTATTCTCGATTCTAACCGTTCAAACATCGGTTTCTATCGATTAATTCCAAATCCGACCTAGAATGAAAACTATACAAGAACACCCAAACAATCCAACACACATACACAATCATACACATTGATTAGGATAGTAAGATTTCACACCCTTACCTTAGATTAATCGAAGCTAGAGGATGTTCTTGATGAATCCAAGCTTTTCCTTATCTCCTTCTCTTTTCTCTTCTTCCTCTTTCTTTCTCTTCTCTTCTCTTATGTTTTCTATTCTTTTCTTTTCTTCCCACCTCCTCATATATATATATATATATATATATATATATATATATATATATATATATATATATATATATATATATATATATATATATATATATATATATATATATATATATATATATATATATATATATATATATATATATATATATATATATATATATATATATATATATATATATATATATATATATATATATATATATATATATATATATATATATATATATATATATATATATATATATATATATATATATATATATATATATATATATATATATATATATATATATATATATATATATATATATATATATATATATATATATATATCTTTCTCTTTATTTCTTTCCAATATATTTCCTCTCTCAAAACATCTATTAATCCATTTAATCAATCATCTAATTATTCAAATAATTAGAATAATCCAAATAAATCAATTAATTAATACAAATAATTAATTATTGAAAATTGAGCTGTTACAACTCTCCCCCACTTTAGGAATTTTCATCCTCGAAAATGTTACCTCAATGAACCGAGTCGGATACGACTTCCTCATTTCAATCTCTCAAATCCCACTTTCTCTAGTTGGTTCCCCCAATTGTCTTTACCGAAGAAATCTTCATTACCTCGAAGTTACTTCTTGCTCATCAATCTGAACTAGCAATGTCTCAACAGTCAAATCTTTCCTCACTTGTACACCATCTATCTGAATGAATGCACTTGCACTTCCTCAATTAGGCACATACCACATGTAAATTCACAAGCGACAGCGGTAAGATAATCTAACATGATACTTCTCCCACGCTTCCGCTGCGCCAATCTGATACCAAGCAACAAAACACGGTGTGTGCTTCCGAGACTTCAAAGCTCGATTAACACCCGTCACCACTGTAACCCTCAGAACATGTCCTTTCTTGGATCTTCTTGATCTTTTCAGTCGTCTCTTACACAATCCTCAGGTCCGAGCATAATACCCTCGCCTAAATCATATCAATACAAAGGATTCCTACACCTCCTACCATACAAAGCTTCAGATTCCCATCTGACACCATATTCGATGACAGCTCATACAATCTTTATCACTTTAGTGATATACATCTCAACCAGCTCCAACATAGAATGATTAATCCTTATTGGTAGGAAAAGAGCCAATCTTGTCATTCCATCCAAAATCACTCAATTAAAACCATACTCCTCAAATTCTCCGGAAAACCCAACGCAAAATCCATGGGAATACTATCCGATGTCAACTCTGGAATATACAACGGTTTCATCAGACCCAACAGTCTCAGACGTTCATTCTTCGACTTCCGACAAGTCTAACCAGCACATATAACTAAACCACTTCTCTCTTCATCTATGGCCATCAAAATAATTTCCTCAAATCCGGTTACATCTTTATAGCACTAGGATGGATACTCCATCTACCACAATACTCTTATTCCACTTAATAAAATCTAGAACACAACTCTATCACGACATCTCATAATACCATTCCCATTAATACGAAAATCATTCCTTCGACTTAATTCATCAAATTCAACCATCATCATCAGTATATACCAAATCTTCAAATTGATGCATCAGCTACCGCATTGCTCTACCCGAATGGTAATTCAATCTAAAACCATAATCCCTCAGGAGTTCCAATTGTTTTCCTCTGCCTCATATTCAATTCTTCCAATTCAAACCAATACCTTAAGCTCTTGAGATCACCAACTATTTCAAATCTCTCACTAACCAATTGGAGCCTCCAACTCCGGCACAAACACAATAACGACCAACTCTAAGTCACTTGTCAGATGATCCCTCTTATATACTTTAAATTGTCTCCAAGCAACTAAACTTGCTGATGTTGCACTTAACATAACTCTCAATCATACCCATGAGACATCACAAAACACAACGAACAGTTCTATCGAAATCGGCAAGAATCCACACACGAGCTGTTGACAGCTCTCCGAAAACTCTTTGAACTTTCTTCGCAGTGGCATATCACCGCTTCTCCTCCAACACTGATAACACAAGTTCCTGATGCTCAACATGATCCTCTATATTCTTCGAATTTACCAAACACATTACATCAATAAATTAATTAATTTCCATGCCACTACTTCGCCATCACATAGAGCATTAAAATAGCGTCCAACGCTTCGAATCGTGCGTCAAAATACAAAAACAACATTTTCACACTCCGAAGGCCACTCAACACATCTTCAACTCTTGAAATGTTTAAAAGTTTAATTATTCCACCATTGTATTCCACATCTTACTTTCTTTAATAATCACCAGAAGTCATTATCCACCTTTATACTCGACTCCACAACCTGTTGCCGTAGCATACACACCAGACACAAGTCTCAAAACTACTCAATCAATTTTAATTCCTTGACCATCCAAACAGACATATAATATGGAGCTCTCAATATCGGACTAGTTTCCGTAACTAAGTCAATCACAACTTCACTTCACGTCCTGGCCGTATATCACTTATCTTGTCAGGATAACTCTCAGACAACCATAATCAACCGGTAAACCACCAACTTCTCCACTTTCATTAATACTTAAAATTCCCATGAAAATTAAACATCTCATCACTATCCTGCGCCGACTCATCAAAACAATTCTAAGCACTCGGCTTCACTCAAAACAATTCACTGCACCACGTCATCTAAGCTTGCAAGACACATCTATCCCATCCAACACAATCCCAACTACTATCAACAAGAGATTAAGGGTGATCAGTTCCTCAATTTGTCAATAGACAACCAAAAATCATGTGGGGTATAAACCATCTTTACCAAACTATAAGAGCATTCAACCACACTGAGCTACAACTCCACACTTGCAGCAACCTGGAGAAGCACAAGTTTCTCCCCCACTTTAATCATTCCCCCTCCTTGCAGACAAAGGTTAGACAACCAACACGTACCGACAGTGTTTTCACACACATGTCGCATACAAGGGAACAACCAACATTAGACAACTTGGCCGGATGGACCGACCTGCTCTGATACCATTAATGTAACACCCTTCTAACCCCACATAAAAATACATAATTAATCAGAGTAAATTAACATGCTTTCATAAAAGGGCGTCACACAATTTACAAATCTCAACATTCACCTGTCATACTCATGTAACATTGAAATAAATAGTCATGCTATTAAATTTTCATCTTGCATGTAGCAGCGGATTCAATTTATTTACATAAATCTCTTCACAGAACATTCATGTTCATCACATAATCATCAACACTTAGGCACATAGGCCATCATCATAATATTTCAAATACAACTAAAACACAACTTAGAATACATAATATATCTCTAAGGCATAAACCCAACGATCCCAGTGTTACATAACCAGAGCATGACTCGACCCAACATAATTAAAATACTAAACAACTGCACCAGCAGAGACCTCGCAACTACTAGCAGTACAACTCCAAAATACCTGCACGATGTCATATAAGACATCATTCCAGCTGAAGGGTGAGAAATATTACCATAATAATCAAAGCACATAATCATATATAAATGCACAAGTACAGAATACATATATTTCACATTTTCTCACCACAATGCATATTAATACAATAATAATGCATATAATATATTTCCATAGCATCAAATGCACATACTATACTTCTCACCACAATACCTCACAATCCACTAACATACATCACAATGTATATATGTATAAAACCAAGCATTTCATCATGCATACATTCACATTTGCAATCAATCCACATAAACATATACATTATGTTTAATTCTCTACAATTCGTATAAACATATTCAATCATGTTTAATCATCAATTCATTAGTCAATATCTTTCACAATTACTCATTCGCAACCCACAATTCAACAATTCATACACACATGCATATTTCATATAACACTCGTAACCATGCCTTGTGACTCATATAAAACTCATCCAATGTCACCAATACCCTTTCAGGATTATGGGTACGTCACTTATACCCTACCAGGAACAACATCTCAGTTATTCTACCCCGATAATTATCCCACTAGGAACGACATCTAGCCATTCTACCCCACTGTATACGACCACGACACTATACCTCACTGGGAATAACATCTTGTTATTCTACCCCAGCGATTACTCCACTAGGAACGACACATAGCCATTCTACCCCAGTGAGTACAAATCTTTCACATAAACATAATTTCAACATCATTATCACATTTATCAAGCATTGCATATATATACTATTATATTCTCAGGCATTATTCACAATTCATCATATACATCACAATGCATATATACACACAACTAAGCATATTCATCAATCATGCTTCTACAATTCACATCATTTTCACATAAACATTTACAATTATGTTTATTCACAAATCTCAATTATACAGATGATAAATGCAACTCATAGAGACCGACTCACGACTCTATGTAGATGCAAATGCGGTACCGACACAATCAGTAGGTTCAATTGAAGAACCAAAATGGAATCATCGCTCGTTACCGAAGTAACTCCCCGTCGGGCCTACGATGTTCACCCATCGCTCATACCTCACATGGGCACACGATGTTTCGGGATTGCTCACACCCCATATGGGCACACGATGTTTCGAGATTGCTCACACCCTACACGGGCACACAATCTGGTTGCTCACACCCCACATGGGCACACAATCGTTCTACAGATTCTACGCGGAATTAAAATATAAACCATCGCTCACACCCCACATGGGCACACGAGGTTTCTGCAGATCCTACGCGGGATCAATCAACACAAGAATGCATATCATGATGCTTCACATGCAAAATGACTCAATCAATTATAAACCATCGCTCACACCCCACATGGGCACACGAGGTTTCTGCAGATCCTACGCGGGATCAATCAACACAAGAATGCATATCATTATGCTTCACATGCAAAATGACTCAATCAATTATAAACCATCGCTCACACCCCACATGGGCACACGAGGTTTCTGCAGATCCTACGCGGGATCAATCAACACAAGAATGCATACATATTCGTAGATATAATTTTCATGCATTCTTCACATTCATCACATACAATAATCATACATTCACAATGTATGTTGTATTCATCAAAATTACCATGCATTTTCAATCAATTCTAAACAATGCATATATTTTGCCCAAAGGCCACGATTCACAATCGATACATAATCTAGGATTCATGCCTTACGGCTACCCACAACACGACAATTAATAACACACAAGTTATTCATACGAGACGAGACCGATCGCAACCGGATGCTCTAGCTAATTAAGCTTCTCTCACTCAAAATCATTAATTCCGATTAATCGGTAAAATCGGATAAAAATAATATTTCTTTTCACCAAGTTGTAGAACATATTATTAGCTTCAGTTTGATATAAAGAGCGTCAAAGTCCGATAAACGGTGAAAAAGTTATGAATTATCGAAGTTTTAAAAAATAATATTTTCTCACACTTACAGTGTTAATTGGTTAACGCATATGGTTAACCAATTAACCACTCCAAAACTCAGCTTTTAGGCCCTTAACACTGTGTTAATCGGTTAACGCATATGGTTAACCGATTAACACCTGAAAAACTTGGAAAAACAGCTACGGGTTTGGGCTTAAAAGCCCCAAAAAATCAGCCGATTAAATGGTTTTCACCCGATTAAATGCCTATTCATCCTTACTAATCATATATAGACATTTTAAGGTCATAAAACTCGAATTTCACGACATCCGATTTCCACTCAAAATCTTAACTTCAAATTAACCGAAAATGGTGAAACTCATAATATCACCCGATTTTCGCCAAACTAGTTTCAATAATCTTAGCCTAACATATCCCGACTAAATTACGAAAGTTATTCCTGATTCTAACCGTTCAAACATCGGTTTCTATCGATTAATTCCAAATCTGACCTAGAATGAAAACTATACAAGAACACCCAAACAATCCAACACACATACATAATCATACACATTGATTAGGATAGTAAGATTTCAGACCCTTACCTTAGATTAATCGAAGCCATAGGATGTTCTTGATGAATCCAAGCTTTTCCTCATCTCCTTCTCTTTTCTCTTCTTCCTCTTTCTTTCTCTTCTCTTCTCTTATGTTTTCTATTCTTTTCTTTTCTTTCAAGTTCCTCATATATATATATATATATATATATATATATATATATATATATATATATATATATATATATATATATATATATATATATATATATATATATATATATATATATATATATATATATATATATATATATATATATATATATATATCTTTCTCTTTATTTCTTTCCAATATATTTCCTCTCTCAAAACATCTATCAATCCATTTAAACAATCATCTAATTATTCAAATAATTAGAATAATCCAAATAAATCAATTAATTAACACAAATAATTAATTATTGAAAATTGGGATGTTACAATAGCCACCATCCATAGACTTGATAGCCATTCATGGCCATAATGGACGTAATCGTCCATTAATCACCTGTAACAACTTAATAATTACCCGTAACTGACATATTATTCATTCTGTAACTGTTTTATTAATCACTCTAAAATCGGCTCCGACCCTTAGCTTAAGCCTTAATTGCTTTAATGGTCGTCCGACATTAGGGGTCAACCCGTGTGTGTTGGTCTGTGGCTCCTACTAGACTATCTCGACCAACATAAATGTCTCAACCAAAATAAACATCTTGTCTTCATACCTCGTCTGAACAAATAATTTCTGGGATGTACATAAGTCCCCCGTACATGAATGCTGAAAGGGTAAAATGTCCGAAAAAAAGAATCCCGAAACATTATTCACCATTTGAAGATAAGGTACAACTTTGCTTACTATTTACTTGCTTACATGTTATAAATCGACAAAGTGATGTGAATGGTCGTGTCAAATCTTTTATAACATGGGGCATGTCTTTTGCCAGGTTTTCTCCCTTTTGCTCCTTTGGTATGTTTGGATTCTATTGAGGTCCTCGGTTTTATAAAAATGTATCTTGATTTACTTCTACTGATCTCTGATAATTACCTTAAGCCCAAGGTGTACTTTTGTTTTGCTAATAGAAGGGTAAGCCCCAAGCGCATCTTTGGAAATGTCTACGATTAATGATGTCGGTGAACACTACGTCTTTAATAAAGAATATGGAGATTCCTAGTAGTTACTTGACATAGTGTTATCTTAGAACTCGGCGGGTCTTAGCCATAGAAAAATTGAAGATCACTAACGAGGTTTCGACTTATGGTCGTTGTAGAACCTGTTAAGTTCCAAATATGGAGAGATCGGAGAGCCCCTAGTGGGATCTTGAAAAATGGGAGTCGCCGAACTCAGAAAGTTTCAGACCGATTTTAGCCAAGCCAAGGTATGCCATATTTTGTGATTGCCATGTGTGTTTTTGTTATGATTTATATGATGTAGGTGCACAACCCCATCGAGCTGGGATTTACTAATTTATTAAGGATCTTTCTTTACACCCAGGCAGGATAACTCCGAGTAGATCACATCAAATATTTGTTTAGTGATAAGTTTACCCAAAACCGCTTAAGGTCGGAGGTTTTTTAACTTTGTATGATCGACGTTCAGAGCCCCATGGGGTTTGACATTAAATGAAGTTCAGAAGATTTTATTTTGCATTACCCGGCCGAAGCCGATTATGCAAGAGGCTTCAAATGTGCTTAAACTTTATTTTATGCCAAGAGTCTTAAAATGCTCCGGGTCTTATTTTTATGCCAAGTGTCTTAAAATGCTCTAGGTCTTATTTTTAGCCAGAGGGATCAAGTGCGTGAAGCCCGAACAAATCCAACTATGCTAGAGGTTTATTAACTTGGATTTTTCCAGAGACATTAAGTGCGTATAGCCTGGATAAAGATGATTATGCCAGATGTATATTAACTTGAACTTTGGCCAGAGGCATCAACTCTGCATACCTCGGAAAAATCCGATTATTCCCCCTGTTGAGGTCTTGGTTTGTTCTCGGTCTCAACTTTTATTGGCGAATAAGTCTCTATCCGGTCTTTGTCCCAAATACTACTCTAAAACAGTCACCTCACCTTTTCCAATCGAAGTCGTCGCTTTTGCCTCCTGCCTTGTGATTCTTATCTGGTAATTCTATAACATTATAAGAGAACACCATATTAAACAGACATAAAGTTGCTAGTAATTCCATTCCAAAGGAAATAAAATGATCAAACACTCTATTAGATCAGATAGCAGATGAATACTTAACATTAATTATATATATTAAACTCAAGATGTAAAGCATAATGCTAACTTATCTTTTATCAAGAAGATCGTTGCTACTTCATTATTCCTCCTAGCCGATGTTGGTTTCCCAACACGATTTAAAACTCAACCAAGAGAGGCAACAGATCTTGATTAACATTCCCTAGTTTGAGCTGTCGAGTTTCGATCTAAACATTGACCTAACTCGGAATGAATTGACCCACTGAACCCAACGAGATCTCTAAAGCGTGAACATTGGATTATCGCACCCGTCTCCGATTTCCTGGTATTTCTGAAATCGGCTTCACCAAATCCAATGCTGTTAAAATAAGTGATCTCTAACCACGGAAGAAGGTTAATAGATTTAGCATTGGCTCCGGATTGATGTCGTCGCAGATGTGAGACTAGATTGATGTGTATTTTGGAGAAGGCTAAGACTCAAGAATAATTCCATATAAATTGAGTTGCGTGTTCTTCAGCGAGATTGTCCAGCGTCGAAGATTTATTGGAAAGCCAATGTACTTCATTGTGACGGCGTTTGTAGAATGGGAAAAGTGTTTTAAATATTTTTCATTATAGTGATATGTTCAATTACTTTGATTTGTGAAATTGGTAATTCACTTGCTATGATTATTTTAGTTTGATTGTATGGCTCGAGAGAGTTTTAACGGGGCCCTACGGTGGGTGCCAATGTTCTTGTGTAAAAAACATAAATCGGTTGATCTCCCTGATGCAAGCTAGGGAAGGCCATATATGTATGGTTCGATGTGTCTATAATGGTTAAAAGGTCCTCGACCTCCATTATTGAGGGTCCAAGGTTTCAACATATTTCACTCCTTTCTATGTTATTCATTTACATGTTTTTTGAGCTTCCCCTCATTACATTGTTGAAGGTTTGCTTTTATACTGCAAGTCCCTTCTTATTTTCTGGATTCTCAATAGCCACCATCTGTGGGATTGATATCTATTCATGGTCATAATGGACGTAACAGTCCATTAATCACTTGTAACAATTTAATAATTACTCATAACTAACATATTAATCGTTTTATAACTGTTTTATTAATCACTTTGAAATGGGCTCTAACCCTTAGGTTGACTCTTAACTGCTTTAATGAACCCGACTATCCGACATCAGGGGTCGATCTGTGTTTGTCGGTCTGAGGCTCCTACCAGACTATCTCAACCAACATAGATGTCTCGGCCAAATTAAACATTCCAGATTCATACCTCGGCCAGCCAAATAATTTCTGGGATGTACAGACATGTTGATGATGGAGTTTGATTGAAAGAAAAAAAAATATTTCGACGTGATAGAACCAGGGTTGTCCCCACATATACGATCCTAGGCCTCAATCGGGAAGAGAAAATAAATTGACATATGTGACATGAAAATCAAATATGACAACCAAAAATGGTATCCGACATCATCCAAATGCACCAAGTTGCAAAAAGCAAGAAAATTCCAAGGGTGTATCAGCCACTTGATTAAAACCAAATGCAATGTGTTTTCCATAAAGTAAATAGAAGAGGCTCTCATGCCCAAAACAGGCACCCTTCGGTAGCCAATATAGGTCAGTAGATTAACCTAAACTTTAAATTAAACAAAACTCTGTAGGGTAGAAGAGTAACTCTTGAGTTAAAACAAGTCGTGAACAACGATAATGATAAAGAAAAGGTTAGTGCAAAAGCTTTAAAGATAAAAATACTTGACAATTCAAGGTAAAGTATTTCATCAAAATTAAATAATTCTACACCCAAGGCACAAAGGCATGGGAAGCATTGCAGGATATAAGAAATATAAGAAAAAAAATAAAATCTAGTCGAGGCATCCAAATATGAGGCACGAGACCATCTCCTTGAGTCACCACGAGAATAAACTTAAAAGGGTCTAGTGTCTCGGAAAATATACAACATTAGGAAAGAACTTCCTCTCCTGCTCCGAAATTTGTTCTCGGACTCCAAACACATCTTGCATAGTCTCTTGAAGAGCATCATGAAGCACCCACCTCAGCTCGACCACCTCATCTTGAAAATATTTCAAAGCCTCTACATCTTTTTGACACTTTTCCACCTGGTGAGTCTTTTCCTAAGCAGAATCAGAAGCAACATTGTATCACTATAGTTATTCACGTGAGCCGCCAAGGAAGAAGGAGAAACATGTATTCTTACGACCTCTTGCAAAGAGTGAGTAGCTCTTACTTCGTCTCTAGTGTAACAAACTCCGTTTGTAGGCTACTACATTTCAGCTCCAAAGCCTCAACCTTCCCATTCTAAATATCACTTTCCTTGAAAGGATTACTCGAGGCTAATACATCACCCCGTCCAGCAAAGACAAGTGATAAGAGAAAAGCAACTTTAAACGTAATGTAAGTGAGCTTAGAAGCCATTTTCATATTATCCCCCTGGGAAGACTTTGAATGAAGGATAAATCCAACATTGAGATAACAAAAAAGCCTCCTCAACATTGCATGGAATATGAGAAGAGAAAATGTATGGTATCTTTATGAATTGAGTTACCTTTCGAGAAGCATTATCCTCAGCGACGAGAGTCTGCTCACAGAAACCTCAGTCCGAGGAGTTTGGTGTTTTTCCTTCCGGGACCTCTTTGTTGAAGCTTGAGAGGAAGTTGGGTTCCCCATAGTTAAAGTGGATACAACATCCACTAGACGGTCTACATGAGCGCATGAGTCTAAGCTCCTTTAGTCGGGGTAAAAGTATGGACAAAAATAAAAGTACCAGTATTCAGTGTAGCTCGAATACCTTGCACTTCTACAATGCCATTGAACATATTCAGCTTGCTCATTTTATCCATTCTGTATGAAAAATGCAATCATGCACATTAAGAAAATGGAGACTCCGTTATCACAAAATATTTCCATCCTCTCCTTAAAATAAATCGCAATCAAGATTGCATGAGTATCAATCCATCTTTTATTCACTTCAATGAGGAGCACCTCATCGGGGCCTAACCCTTTTTCATAAACAAGTACCTAAGACCAAGATTTCATTTTCTCCTTCATTGTCAACTAGTATGGAGAGAGAGAGAGAGAGAGAGAGAGAACTTGGCATGGTATCACTACTACAAAATGCGTAAGCAACAACGCCATGGTCACCACGGTTCTTTCCTACACCGTGGTGACATCTCTAAACTAAGGCGCTATCATATTATTTTTGGTTTTTGATTAAAACATATTTGTATATAACAACGGTTGTGGAGCCAACCATGGTGATGCCATCAAGCTTTGATGGGTTCGAACCTCAGCGCCCTCATATAAATTATTCCTTTAATCTTAAGGCACACCTTTTCTTTTTTATTTATTTTTAAATAAAAAACTTAAAGGGTTATGACTACGTTTGATGAGTTCCACTGTTGTGATATATTTTATTTTTTTATTAAAACTTTTTAATTGTAAATTAAACTCTGGCGCTTCTTTATGAAATTTTACTATGAAAGTTATATATCATAACAGTTGCTGGTATTGGCCGTGGTGGTAGCTTCATAATATTATACACCCCTAGTTAGCTTGTCTCTTCAATATCCTTTTTTCCATTGAAAATAGAAACAATACTGTGAAACAATACATAATTTCAACCCTAAACCCTAATTTTCAATACTGTGAAACAATACACGATTTCAACTAAAACACCATCATTCACCCTAGCTTGTCTCTTTAGTATCCATTCTTCACTGTGTACTTGTCATTTTTGCCATCATCGTCAAGGAGGTTGACAAGACCATCACAATTGTAACATCGAGAAGGAAGAGGACACCAACCAAGTTGTCATCGTCGAGAAGGAAGATAACAATAACACCGTCGTTGCTGTAAGGAAGGAAGACAACACGAACACCAAACCAATATCATTTACTTAGTCATCACGTTTAAGGTACGTAAAATATTTTCCCCATACATCTACAATAAACTTCATTTTCCATTGTTGTGGTTGTTGTTCTTTATGTTCTTGTTGTTCATGTTGTTGTTGTTGTTTTTGTACATAGATATCGACCTTGTCGAGTTCTACATCAGATACTAGCGAAGAAACTCAAATAAATGAGAGTTGTGCACATGAAACTCAAACAAATGATACTCAATCAAAAATATCATAATGATGCCCTAATTCACATCAATCTGCAACTCAAGGTGAAAAAATTTCGATCGAGTTTGATTGGTTCTACAGAGTAGGGGATTGTGAACATTACTTTACTTTTAAGAGTTATGTTGCGTTCCTTGCACATAGAAAAGTCAACATGTTGATAGATGATTGGAAACAAGTGGATGATAAAGTTAAAGAAAGCATATGGACAGACGTTAAGTGTAACACCCTTTTTCTACCCCAAAAATATCAAGGCAAAACAACACAGAAATCAGAGTGAATAAATAAATCTCATTAAAAAGCCACTAAAAGGGCGTACATTGTAACATCCTAATTTTTCCATACACTAAATAATATATCTAGTTAGATTTGAGATTTTAACAATGCTAGTTATTAAAAATTAAATGTTGAAACTAACACTTATAATAATTAATTTATTAATTAATTACTTTTTATATTTATTACTTTTATTCTTCAATTTGAATATCATCGTTTCATTTTATAAACTAAACTTTGAAATTTAAATTGGTACTTAAAACCCTTAACTTTAAGTTAATTAATTATTCATATTATTATTATCATTATTGTTGTTCTTGTTTTGTTATTATTAATTGATTTTATTTTATTTGAATATTATCATTTTACTCTATAAACCAATTAATAAATAAAATAATCTTAAGACAATAAAAATATCAAATAACTATCCTTTTTACTATTTTTATTATTATTAATATTATTAACATTTTACTTTTTATAAAAGAAATATATATCTCATTTTCTATTAATATCCTACATAATATTATGTCATGAAATCAAGCTCCCATACCTTTGTCATAAATTATTTTCACAAAGTCATACTAGAACACCTAAAGCACTATTGATGAAAGATTAGTAAATATTTGATAGAGACATATTTACTAGCAAGAGTTGAAAAGTTGGAAGGTATGGGCAAAAGATGATAAATTATGTTATTTTAATATTTTACAACTAGTATAAATAGGGGTCTCTTCCACCCCATTTTCATTCATTCAATCACAAATCATCTTTCTTACTTCTTTACTTCTTTCCTTCTCTAATTTCTTCATATAGCAATATTAGTTTTAGTTATCGAAGTTCCCACGATATCGGTTCGTAACCTTTAGAGTATTTTGTGGTAAAAGTTCTTCTAAAGTTTCAAGGGAGTTTTATACGTCAAAGTTCTGCCCAAATCATTTTCATAAGTAATCGGTTCTTGGCAAAGATCGAAGACAACACTTGTGGACTTTCAACAACACTCAACAAAAGGTGGGGGCAAGATTTCGTATACGATTGGGACGGTTAGC
This sequence comes from Lathyrus sativus, assembly GCA_963859935.3. Lineage (NCBI taxonomy): Eukaryota > Viridiplantae > Streptophyta > Magnoliopsida > Fabales > Fabaceae > Lathyrus > Lathyrus sativus. The sequence goes on from OZ012741.1 coordinate 158,285,700, forward strand.
GTAAAATAACTTAATATATATGTGTGTAGTGGTGACCTAAGCCCTACTAGCGATAAATAATTAAGGAGAGCCTATTCTCAAATAATGATTTTCACAAATCACTAGGCGAGGTTACGCCGGCCTTAATTAATTATCATAGGAATAATCTTTGACAATTTGGTATTGTATTGTGCTTGCATTATTCGGTTAATTTTATAATTGTTTATTTTATTTATACTTGAATGATTGTGATTGATAGATTAAGGAAATAATCGGTTAATGAGAGAAAAACATTGCTAGATATTAAGTAATTGATCCCCATTAACATAAGGAAAGTTGGATACAATGAGTAGTTATATTTGGTTGGGTTCTGGCTAAGGAAAGACTTGGTCGACTATGCCGTTTACAGTCCACCTCTCTTACCTGGGAAGTTAACCATACAATTACCCATTATACAAACTGAACTTATTATGTAAGGACAAAGATCAAATATGGCAAGACATTGGATGGATTTGGTACTCAACCTAAGTATCTAGATAATAAGTATAACTTGAAAAGTTGATACGATAATTCCCCATTATTAACTTAATACTTATGGCTAAGAGTTGCCACAAGATGAGTGAGTGATCATATAGACTTGCATTAAGGAATGTGTAAGTCCACCGCCGTGCGGTATGGGACGCACGAGGTTGATCAGTCGCCTGCAATCCCGACGGGGATTATTATCTATGCATGCTAGGCAAGACAAGGTTCTTGGCCTGAATTCTCAGGGACGATCGACTTATAACACCTAGGCTCCATGTGAAGTTAGGTGGCGTAGCTCTTGGTAATTGGGAGTACGTTGGTGGCATGTGGTCTAGTGATATCTGATCTTGGTAAATGGGATAGATATCATTGACAGCGTTTAGTGGCCTGAGTCAGCATATAGTTCAGGGATGCATTAGAATAAATAAAGTATATGTAATTGTGGGTATAAGATACGCTTGTTTGTATAAATATGGTTTCCATATATATTATTATTTTACACATTCATTCCCACTTTTAAACTTGTACATGAATCTTAGCCCTGTGTCATTTTTGTTTTGCATTTTGGATTATTTTATGACGATCAGACGATGAGCTCGAATCTTGCGTACTTCCCGACAACTCAGAAGGAAAGGATATGAAGTGACGTGGAGATGTGTTACTATAACATCTAGATTGGGAGCTGTTAGTGTTTTGTCAAACGCTAATCACATCCCTACTACTACAGTCAGTATAAGTGTCAGTCTTGTTGGACTTAGGAGGTCCCTTTTGGTATGCTTTCTTTTTGGTTTCCTTTCTGTACTTTTATTTTATGTTTTATCTATGTGGCAAGGCCGCTAGTCTTAACGGTGTCAAACTCTGTAAAATATATTTGAAGCATATGTATGTGAAACAGTATGTTTTTAAATAATTAAGTATTGTCCTTTAAAAATTTCAAATTTTTCTGTATTTTTATAAGGTTTCATTAGAATTCCACTAATGGGACATAGGCTGTCTCATTTAATGGTATCAGAGCTGGTCGATTCAGCTCGGACCGTAAGTGTCTAGAATTATACTGACTGTATCAAGTTGGATTCCAAACTGGATGATAACTTTTCTTCTGTGCATTGAGTCTTCATCTTGAGAGCCTTCTAGTATAATGGTCTAGGAAACTTATTTAGCACACTTTATTTTTCCTCCCCAACGGTCACAAACCCAACGGTAACGTAACGGACACTTCACAAAATTCACTTTATAAATACTTCACACCCATCCATTATTTTCATATCAATTCCTAAATATTTATCTATACCTTTCAAATGGCTAAATCCTTTCTTTTATTCATCACTCTTCTTGTCATTATTTTGTTTGTTATTGGTATCATCAAGCATGAAGAATTAGGTAAAGATTTCGTAGCAATAATGATAATTATAGTTTTACCACTATTAGTCTTAGCTTGGTTTACAAGTAGAGGTTTTTGAATGAGACATGGTCACGATTTTTGTAATCGTTGTTATTAAATAAATTGATACATTTTTGTTTATACATTAAATGTTGATTATGTTTTCCTGAATTCTAGTTATATTTAAGATATTAATTCAACATTTTAGACACAATTATCCCTTGCCTGTGGGAGACTTGATAAAAATCCTTATCGATGAATCATTCATTGGGATATAAATATACATAATTGTTATGTTCTTTATGTCTTGTGAATGATTGAACCTAATAACTATTCCTTTTCAGGAAGTTATGGTTCAGAACGTCAGAGGTGCGAGGCGTGGTAGGAGTGCTGCTAGAGGCACTACTAGAGGTATACGTAGGAATGCGAGTGATGAAGTTACTCCTGAAGGAGCACCTACCATTCCCATTGGACGAGAAGATCATTCCCAAACTGGAACGAACTCTCAAGCTGACACTCGAGATGTTCGTGAACTTGCTGCAGCTGTGTTAGTTCAAACACAACAAAATGCTCAAATCCTGCAAATCACTCGAGATCATCAACTCTTTCAGCAACAACAAAGGGAAATGGTGCATGAGGATACAGGATTGAACTCGTTTCTGAAAGGAAAACCACCACAGTTTGGTGGTGACTTTAATCCGGAGGGTGCTGAGAAATGGTTGCAAGAAATGGAGAAGATATTTTCTTTCACTCACTGTAGAGAGAATAGAAGGGTTGGTTATGCAACATTCATGCTGACAGGCGATGCTGAAGCTTGGTGGAGAGGAAAGTATAGATTATTGGAAGAGGAAGGAAGAGAAATCAATTGGACCTTGTTCAAAGAAGAATTTTTGGGGAAGTATTTTCCAAAGTTATGTAGGAAAGAGAAGGAGAGAGAATTTCAGAATCTACGTCAAGGTGTGATGACGGTGGGAGAATATACTAGGAAGTTTGAATCCTTGCTAAAGTATTCTGAGTTTTACCGCTTGCATCCAAGGGAAGAATGGATGTGTGAAAAGTATCAAGATGGATTGAAATATGATATCCAGAGGGCAGTTTTACCTCTGCATATTATGCGCTTTGGTGAGCTAGTAGAAAGGTGTCTGGAGTTGGAAGGGATTGACAATAGGAAGAATCAATATGGATCAGGAGGATCAACCCAAAACAACAATCACAAGGGCCACTTTAACCGAGGCCACGGAGGAAGAATCCAACGAGGGGGTAGGCCATATCAAAGGCCTACACCTTATCATAACCAGGATTCTAGAAGGTTAATGTTCAAGTGTTACAGCTGTGGAGGGGCACATCTTAACAAAGATTGTCCAAATAGAAATATTGGAACTTGTTTTCGCTGTGGTCAGAAAGGCCACTTTCTCAAAGATTGTCCCCAAGGACAAAGTCAACCAACAGGCCAGAGGAGCGGCCTAATAAACAATAACAACATAGGGAGAGCAAGAAATGGAGGCCCAAGTGTTGGTCAGAGACCTCAGAATCAAAATAAGCCAACCACAGGAAGAGTATTTACAATTAGAGGAGCTGAGATCTCAAAGTCAGCTGGGTTAATTCAAGGTATGTGTTTAATTGGAGATAAGTTGGTATCAGTTTTATTCGATTCAGGAGCTACACATTCTTTTATATCTACCTCTTGTGCTGAATTTTTGGGATTCGAAATTGTTGATCACGATTATAAGTTGACTATCACAACTCCCTCGGGAGAAAGAATGGTAACTTATTCAGTCTGTGTAGACTGTCCAATAATCTTAGAAAATAGAAGATTCTTAGTAGATCTTGTGGTACTCCCGCTACAAGACCTAGATGTCATCTTAGGAATGGATTGGTTATCAGCCAACGATGTCAACTTGAGATGCAAGGAGAAAATTTTTACATTTGGAGAAGATAGTGGAGAAATCAGCAAAGCTGAAACCCTCACTCAAAGTTTTATGATGCTATTCTCCATGTCAGTAGGAGAAACCCCTAGTGTGGAAAATTTTCCCGTAGTCTGTGAATTCCCGGAAGTCTTTCCAGAAGAAGTTCCAGGTTTACCACCGGTTAGGGAAGTGGAATTTTCTATAGACTTGGTTCCAGGAACTGGACCAATTTCTATATCTCCTTATCGAATGTCACCCTCAGAGCTTGCGGAGTTAAAGAAACAATTAGACGAGATGTTAGAGAAAGAATTTATTAGACCAAGTGTATCGCCATGGGGAGCTCCAATCTTGTTTGTGAAGAAGAAGGATGGTTCTTCTAGACTTTGTGTGGATTACAGACAACTCAATAAAGCCACTGTGAAAAACAAGTATCCTTTGCCTAGAATCGACGACTTGATGGATCAGTTAAAAGGAGCATCAGTATTCTCAAAGATTGACTTGAAGTCTGGATATCATCAGATCAGGGTGAAGGAAGATGATATTCCAAAAACAGCTTTTAGATCCCGTTATGGACACTATGAGTACTTAGTTATGCCATTTGGTTTGACTAATGCTCCAGCAGTATTCATGGATTACATGAATAGGATCTTTAGGTCATACTTAGATCAATTTGTTGTAGTTTTCATTGATGACATTCTGATTTATTCCAAGAATGAGGTAGAGCACAGAGAACATTTGAGAATTGTGCTACAGATATTAAAGGACCTTCAATTGTACGCGAAATTCTCGAAATGTGAATTTTGGTTGAAGGAGGTACAATTTCTTGGTCATGTAATTAGTAAAGAAGGTATTGCAGTAGACCCAAGTAAAGTCGAAGCAATAACAAAGTGGGAGAGTCCAAAGAATGTTGGCGAGATTCGAAGTTTTCTTGGACTAGCTGGATATTATCGGAGGTTCATTGAAGGATTTTCAAAGATCGCTTTGCCCATGACTCAGTTAACGAGGAAAGGTAAAAACTTTGAATGGACTAAAGAGTGTGAAGAAAGTTTTCAGAAGCTAAAGGAAAGATTGACTTCATCACCAATACTCATCTTACCAGACCCATTAGGAAATTTTGATGTGTATTGTGATGCGTCATATCAAGGTCTTGGGTGTGTGTTGATGCAAGAAAGGAAAGTGATAGCTTATGCATCAAGACAATTGAAGGTGCATGAGAGGAACTACCCAACTCACGACCTAGAGTTAGCGGCAATTGTGTTTGCCTTAAAGATTTGGAGGCATTATCTTTATGGATCAAAGTTCACTGTGTTAAGTGATCACAAAAGCCTGAAGCATTTATTTGATCAGAAAGATTTAAACATGAGACAAAGGCGCTGGATGGAATTCTTGAAGGACTATGATTTTGAGTTGCAATATCATCCCGGAAAGGCCAATGTTGTAGCAGACGCTTTGAGTCGAAAGAAACTTCATGTATCTGCAATGATGTTGAAGGAAGAAGAGTTGATTGACAAATTCGTGGATTTAAACTTAGGAGTACATCACAATGAAGGAAGTATATTCATAGGCGCTATTGTCGTGTCTAATGAATTTCTGAAATGGATCAAAGATGAACAACAACTTGATGACCGTCTAGTGAGCATAAAGGAAAATATAAGAAATGGTCAAAATGGAGAGTTTAACATAAGGAGTGATGGAATCCTAAGGTTTAAAGAAAGGTTGTGTGTACCTCAAAATCAGGATATTCAAAAGTTGATTTTGGAAGAGGGCCACAAAAGTAAGTTGAGTTTTCATCCAGGAGCCACAAAGATGTATCAAGACTTGAAGAAAATGTTTTGGTGGGTTGGAATGAAGAGACATATAGCAGAATATGTTCAAAGTTGCTTGGTATGTCAGAAGGCAAAGATTGAACATCAGAAGCCAGCCGGATTGCTACAACCTTTAGATATTCCAGAGTGGAAGTGGGACGGAATAGCCATGGATTTTGTAACCGCTTTGCCTAAGACTCAGAAACAACATGATGCAATTTGGGTGATCATTGATAGGTTGACAAAGAGTGCACATTTCATTCCCATCAACCAGACGTTTAAATTAGAGAGACTAGCTCAGGTATATGTAAAGGAGATTGTTAGATTGCATGGAATACCTTCAAGTATAGTCAGTGATAGAGATCCCAGATTCACATCAAATTTTTGGCATCAGTTGCATTTAGAGTTAGGAACAAAACTGAGGTTAAGTTCAGCTTATCATCCCCAAACGGATGGCCAGTCTGAGAGGACGATTCAATCGTTAGAGGATTTGTTGAGAGCTTGTGCTCTTGAACACAAAGGAAGTTGGGACGAGTTCTTACCATTGATTGAGTTTACTTACAACAATAGTTTTCACTCAAGTATCGGCATGGCTCCATATGAAGCATTATACGGAAGAAAGTGTCGTACACCTTTATGTTGGTATGAGGTTGGAGAAAATAAAATATTGGGTTCAGAATTCGTGCAACAAACGACAGATCAGGTTAAACTTATTAGAGAAAAAATGAAGGCAGCACAGGACCGTCAAAAGAGTTATAATGATAAGAGGAGAAGACCTTTGGAGTTCGAGGCAGGAGATCACGTGTTCATTAGGGTAACTCCTAGGGCGGGAATTGCACGAGCAATCAAAACTAGGAAGTTAACACCAAGGTTTATCGGGCCTTTTCAAATTCTACGGCGGATTGGACCTGTAGCGTATCACATTGCTTTGCCGCCAAACTTGTCTAATCTTCATGATGTATTTCATGTATCACAACTGAGGAAGTATTATCCGGACCCTTCACATGTCATTGAGCCTGAAACTGTGGAACTTAGAGATAATTTGGAATATGAGGCTATACCTGTCAAGATCTTAGATCATCGTATTAAAGAACTTCGTGGAAAGCAAATACCATTGGTTAGAGTCGTGTGGGATGATGTAACTGGTGATTCTACTTGGGAAAGAGAAGAAGACATGCGTCAGAAGTATCCACATATGTTTTAGGTACGCTAAATTTCGAGGACGAAATTTCTTTTAAGGGGGGTGGTAATGTAACATCCTAATTTTTCCATACACTAAATAATATATCTAGTTAGATTTGAGATTTTAACAATGCTAGTTATTAAAAATTAAATGTTGAAACTAACACTTATAATAATTAATTTATTAATTAATTACTTTTTATATTTATTACTTTTATTCTTCAATTTGAATATCATCGTTTCATTTTATAAACTAAACTTTGAAATTTAAATTGGTACTTAAAACCCTTAACTTTAAGTTAATTAATTATTCATATTATTATTATCATTATTGTTGTTCTTGTTTTGTTATTATTAATTGATTTTATTTTATTTGAATATTATCATTTTACTCTATAAACCAATTAATAAATAAAATAATCTTAAGACAATAAAAATATCAAATAACTATCCTTTTTACTATTTTTATTATTATTAATATTATTAACATTTTACTTTTTATAAAAGAAATATATATCTCATTTTCTATTAATATCCTACATAATATTATGTCATGAAATCAAGCTCCCATACCTTTGTCATAAATTATTTTCACAAAGTCATACTAGAACACCTAAAGCACTATTGATGAAAGATTAGTAAATATTTGATAGAGACATATTTACTAGCAAGAGTTGAAAAGTTGGAAGGTATGGGCAAAAGATGATAAATTATGTTATTTTAATATTTTACAACTAGTATAAATAGGGGTCTCTTCCACCCCATTTTCATTCATTCAATCACAAATCATCTTTCTTACTTCTTTACTTCTTTCCTTCTCTAATTTCTTCATATAGCAATATTAGTTTTAGTTATCGAAGTTCCCACGATATCGGTTCGTAACCTTTAGAGTATTTTGTGGTAAAAGTTCTTCTAAAGTTTCAAGGGAGTTTTATACGTCAAAGTTCTGCCCAAATCATTTTCATAAGTAATCGGTTCTTGGCAAAGATCGAAGACAACACTTGTGGACTTTCAACAACACTCAACAAAAGGTGGGGGCAAGATTTCGTATACGATTGGGACGGTTAGCGTAAAATAACTTAATATATATGTGTGTAGTGGTGACCTAAGCCCTACTAGCGATAAATAATTAAGGAGAGCCTATTCTCAAATAATGATTTTCACAAATCACTAGGCGAGGTTACGCCGGCCTTAATTAATTATCATAGGAATAATCTTTGACAATTTGGTATTGTATTGTGCTTGCATTATTCGGTTAATTTTATAATTGTTTATTTTATTTATACTTGAATGATTGTGATTGATAGATTAAGGAAATAATCGGTTAATGAGAGAAAAACATTGCTAGATATTAAGTAATTGATCCCCATTAACATAAGGAAAGTTGGATACAATGAGTAGTTATATTTGGTTGGGTTCTGGCTAAGGAAAGACTTGGTCGACTATGCCGTTTACAGTCCACCTCTCTTACCTGGGAAGTTAACCATACAATTACCCATTATACAAACTGAACTTATTATGTAAGGACAAAGATCAAATATGGCAAGACATTGGATGGATTTGGTACTCAACCTAAGTATCTAGATAATAAGTATAACTTGAAAAGTTGATACGATAATTCCCCATTATTAACTTAATACTTATGGCTAAGAGTTGCCACAAGATGAGTGAGTGATCATATAGACTTGCATTAAGGAATGTGTAAGTCCACCGCCGTGCGGTATGGGACGCACGAGGTTGATCAGTCGCCTGCAATCCCGACGGGGATTATTATCTATGCATGCTAGGCAAGACAAGGTTCTTGGCCTGAATTCTCAGGGACGATCGACTTATAACACCTAGGCTCCATGTGAAGTTAGGTGGCGTAGCTCTTGGTAATTGGGAGTACGTTGGTGGCATGTGGTCTAGTGATATCTGATCTTGGTAAATGGGATAGATATCATTGACAGCGTTTAGTGGCCTGAGTCAGCATATAGTTCAGGGATGCATTAGAATAAATAAAGTATATGTAATTGTGGGTATAAGATACGCTTGTTTGTATAAATATGGTTTCCATATATATTATTATTTTACACATTCATTCCCACTTTTAAACTTGTACATGAATCTTAGCCCTGTGTCATTTTTGTTTTGCATTTTGGATTATTTTATGACGATCAGACGATGAGCTCGAATCTTGCGTACTTCCCGACAACTCAGAAGGAAAGGATATGAAGTGACGTGGAGATGTGTTACTATAACATCTAGATTGGGAGCTGTTAGTGTTTTGTCAAACGCTAATCACATCCCTACTACTACAGTCAGTATAAGTGTCAGTCTTGTTGGACTTAGGAGGTCCCTTTTGGTATGCTTTCTTTTTGGTTTCCTTTCTGTACTTTTATTTTATGTTTTATCTATGTGGCAAGGCCGCTAGTCTTAACGGTGTCAAACTCTGTAAAATATATTTGAAGCATATGTATGTGAAACAGTATGTTTTTAAATAATTAAGTATTGTCCTTTAAAAATTTCAAATTTTTCTGTATTTTTATAAGGTTTCATTAGAATTCCACTAATGGGACATAGGCTGTCTCATACATTTCTCAAAGTCATCAAATAGGTCCATACTCCATAACTACGGGTTTTTCCCAAAATACATCAAAGAATCATAAACATCGGAATTCAAAACATAATTCAAAGTTTTCCTCAAAAAGGGAAATTAATCAAAATAACGTCAACAGTATAGCATCAACTCAAGGAACCCAACCCGATGTTACATATCAGAGCAAGACCCTCTAAGCTGACCAAAAAACTAAAACACTAAAAAACTTCAAAACTAACTCCTCGTCGGCGTTCACGGCTAAACTGGACCATCTGCATGTTACCCACGTAGAGGTAACATTCAAACAGGCAGGGTGAGTAAAACAATTCATAGTAATCAATTTATAACAATTAATGCATAAACGGTATCACAATCATATTCAACACATTCAAATCCTCAAATATGCCTCAAAGGCCACAACGTCATAATTTATACAAAAGACTCATAAATGCAATGCAACACAACTCAATGCATGTGGTACCAATCATCACAGTGCGATGGACACTGGGCCATCAACCCTCCATAGATCCCCATCAATAGGATCAGAGCACATCAAAATACTTCACATCCACACAATGGGATTAAAGTCAAGGTAATTGAGGTCCTGAACCGAGGTCCGGATGCACATGAATGCATGATGCACACGTCACAATAATAATCCTCACAATACAGCATATGGTGCATCATCATTCATCATACTCATCATCATCACATAAAATCATCATATCTCATGTTATCACATAGTTCATCAAATCATAGTAATTTCATCATATTAACTCAATCGATACATCATAGAAAACTATCATAATATCATGTACACATCTCCCAAAACCCACTGTCATACTCGGGGTAATCCATCCCAGAAATCCCAGAATTACACATCACGACATCGCTGCAAAACGATCAATTTCGCGAACTCTGCTATGTTCGCTGGCTTGCTCGCTAGCAAGTTGGTAGCGAACCTTCGCTGGCTTGATCGGTAGGCGAGCCTCTAGCGAGTCCTCGTTGGCTTGCTCGGTAGGCGAGTCTCTAGCAAACCTTCGTTGGCTTGCTCGCTAGGCGAACAGAGCGATGACAACAAAAACCTGTTACGACCAGAACTGATTCTTGTCCAAATACTCATACGATCCACTTACCCAATGCCCCCAAAACATCCCTAACACATCCCTACCGTCATACGGCGATAACGGCTCCAAATCTATGGTTTATTAGGCCAATCTGGCAACATTTGCACTGCCTAAATCACTATTTTCCTGCAATTGCTCTGAGTGCATCAGAGTTACTCACATTTGAATATTTCTATTCCTACAGGGTCCAACATACAACTATCCAAGGTTTTGGCCACAAAGGCCTAAGGTTTCCATATTCTCATGTTTCACATCAACAGTCAAGAATACTAACCACTAACCACAACCCTCAAGGTTTCATTATCAGCTTCCCTTATTTTCCCACAATCAACCCAAAATACCTTAAATCATAAACCATATAAACAACCCATAAACACATCTAAAGGCATACATAGAAAATGATGAACAACGATACTCCCAACACCTTAGTCGATTCGCAGCTTTCACGATTAACTTTGAGATCTTCTGCCTCCAACCTTTCCTTCAGAGCTCTGGCCACCAAACTTTCACGGTTAACAAAAATGAATTCAAATTCCCTTCAGAACTCAATTTTGCCAACTTAGTCTTGGGCCTCACAAATTGGGCTTTTCCCTCATTACCCTTACTAACTCCCTCAAATGCCCAAATTGCCCTTATTTCACTTATTTCCATTTAATTAATAATAATACTAATAAATTAATGTTATATGCTATTAATCAAATAAATACCCGAAAATGCACATTTTCCAATATTCACCAAAACCACTGGAAATTCACCGAAACATGGATATTTTCAATTAAATAATTAATTAACATATTCCGATTAAATTTGGGGTGTTACAACTCTCCCCCACTTAAAAGAATTTTCGTCCTCGAAAATTACCTGCAGAAAACAGAGTCGGATACGACTTCTTTATCTGATCTTCACGTTCCCTAGTCCAACTTTCTCCAGCTGGTCCTCCCTACAATACCTTCACCAATGCGATCTCTTTACCTCGTAGCTGTTTCACTTCTCGTTCGTCAACCCGAACAGACAACACCTCAACAGTCAAATCATCTCGCACTTGTACATCATCCATCTGAATCACATGCGACGGATCTAGAATGTACTTCCTCAACTGAGACACATGAAACACATCATGCAAATTCGTGAGCGACGGCGGTAAAGCAATCCGATAGGCTACTTCACCCACCTTCTGCGAAATCTGATACGGACCAGCAAAATGTGATGTGAGCTTTCGAGACTTCAAAGCTCGACCAACACCAGTTATCGGCGTAACTCTCAGAAACACATGACATCCCTCTTGGAATTCAAGTGCTTTCCTCCTCTTATCATGGTAACTCTTCTGACGACTCTACGACGCTTTCATCTTTTCACGGATCATCTTGATATTTTCAGTCGTCTCTTGCACAATTTCAGGTCTGAGCACATCACTCTCGCCTGACTCATACCAACACAACAGAGTCCTACACCTCCTACCATACTGTTATATGCCCAATTGTGCTTATTTGAGCTATCAAATATGGGCATCTTTCGCTCCTTTTTGTCTAGTTTGTGTTCAAAACCACCTTGCATTTGTTGATATGCAATATTATGTGAAATGCTCTTGGTCCCTTTAATTTGTATGTTATTGTGAAGTATTTAAGCATGAAAGAATAGAAGTTTAAGACACAAGAAAGAAGGCAAAGGAATCAAGCAAGAAGAAGAGCAAAAGAATATTCGCTAGGCGAGCACCTAGCGAGCGAGGTAGCGAGCTGTTCGCTAGGCGACCTCATAGCGAGCTGCTAGCGAACACTCCCAGACTTGGGCATAATCAAATTGGCATCATTCGCTGGCAGCGAGGAAGGTGGTGAAGGACTCGCTAGGCGAGAACCTAGCAAGTAAGTAGCAAAGCATTCCAAAATCAAATCCTCAGTCCTTGCTAGCATGTTCGCTAGGCGAGACTGTAGTGAGCGTTCGCTGTGAGCTCGCTAGGCGAGCAAGGTCACGAGCGTGACAGTGCAACAACTTTTTCTATAAGTAGCAATGTGTACTTTTTGAGAACATATTGTTGTAACCCAAAATTTGACCAACCGTTTCTTGTATTTGGCTTGTGTTTTGTTTCATCAACATTTGCATCTTCACACCGCATACTGTGCATTTTTATAGCCGGATTAATTTAATCGGGATTATAGCCCTTTCTGTCGTGTTCCAGACGATTCAAACCGTTTTGGATACAGAGTTTTATTGTGGAATTCGCGCTCTACCCGGTGATTCAGTCTACGCTGTTGGTTTCGGTGGTATCTCGGTATCCAGTTTTATTACTGTTTATTTTATCGCATTTACGCATTTTATCGTTCACTGATTTTATTTTATTTTCTAGATTTGTTTCCTATTTTTGGCATAGTTTTAGATAGGTTTTAAATGTAATTTCTATTTTTCTAGAGGTTTTTAATTAGTTTTTTAGATTTATTTCCTTATTTTGGATTTTATATCTAGTTTTAATAGATTAATTAGTTTTTTCTATTTTTAATAATATTTCTAGAATTCTTAATTGTTTTTTTAGAATATATTGAGTTTTATGATTTCTTTTAGATTTTATTAATTCTTTAATATAGGGTTTAATTAGTTTTATTTCAGTATATTTGATTTAGTATTAAGTTAGCACTTTAATTGGTTGTTAGTTTAATTAAGTTTGTACTTATAGATTAACCGTGCAGCTTTATCACTAATTCTTAGCATTTACTTTTAATTTAATTAATTAATGGTGTCAGCTAATCAATTAATATTGCAGGCCACTTGTCAGTTTTTTTCGCAGGCCCATTATGCAAGCTGACACTTGTCAGTACTATAAGTAGCATCATTAATGTTATGACACGTTTTCCAAGGGCCATGCAAACCGCCAGAGCCTTCGCTGGAAAAATCACACGGATCAAACCCTCACCGGAAACACGCCGGGAAATTCACCCAATCACCGGAATATTCATGTGTTCTTCGTGTTCGTCTTATTTTCCCAGAAATCCTTCGAATCTTCATCATGTTCATCCTCAATTTTTTCAGAACATCATCCAAACTCATCCATGTTCATCCAATTTCCCAGATCTTCATCCTGTTTCCCAGAATCTTCGCAAAACTCATCCAAATTCATCCTGTTCATGTGATGTTCATCAAACTTCATCACCATTTCATATATTTTTCCAGATTCGTCATGAACATCAAACAACATTTCCAGATCTAAATCAAACCTCATCATAAAATTCAACTCACAATTCTTCATCTCCAAACATCTTCATCCCAAACTCCAAATCCGCACAAACCATTTCCAGATCTACAACATCCAACCATCATCTCAACCAACCAAACACAGATCTGAACTCAAAAATCTCCGATCCGTCTCAAACATCATCAAACTATTTCGTCAAACGCCTTCAGATCTTCAACCATCAACACGTCCGTTCGTGTTCATCCGTCTCTTCCAGGATTTACCAAGATTCCTCACCTTCATCATGATTCTCCAGCAAGTTCAACCAAATCTGGATCTGAAACTTCGAGAACTCATAAGAACTTCATCAAGTCTCAAATCGGAGACCGTCAACGAGCCATGATCCAGAAAAGATTCATCAAACTTCCGTCTCTCAAACTCGTATTCAACTGCAACCTCACCTCAAGCACCATCAATATTCATCATACTTCAAGCTCCAATGTCCAAAAAACGAAGCTCACACGGCACACACTGGAAATTAGAAGAGTCATGATTATTTTGATGTTACCAGTTTGGTTTTGTAGGTGATGATGATTATTTGAAGGGAACAGACGAAGAGAGAAGGAGAGGACGGCGGCGATGATGAACAAGAGAGAGCTAGGGTTTCGGTTTGCTGAGAGAGTGAGGAAGGTGATGTTGTTTTGTGACACCTCAATTAGGTTAGTGGGCCTTGGGCCCAATGTTCATCTTTCTGGATCATACCCCCCGTATCCCCTTTACCCCCCGTTTCCTTATTGTTTTTGTTGGCTGCGTGTGATGTTAGGCTCAAGGCCCAACCGATTTCCTTACTGCACCATCTGCATGTTACTGTGCCCCCTTTTGCTGCTTTTGTTTGTTTTTTATTTGGGTTTTCAAACTCAAAGCCCAATCAGATTTCTGGGCTACACCCCTGTGTTGCTGTTGTTGCACCCCCCTGTGTTTTTTTTTTTTTTGGATTTTATTTTGTAAATGTTTTTTCATTTATGTATTGCATTATATTTTGATTTCTTTTAATATACCTTAATATTTCCCTTTTAGAATTCTTTTTATTTAGAATATTATGTATATATTAAATATATAGAATTTTATATTCTATTTTCTTTTTAATTTCTTTTAATAATTTCTTTTAGAATTTATTTTCTTTTTAGAAGTTTATTAATTTTTTTGAAGTCGAGTTCTTATCTCATTTTGTTATTGGACTTGTTATTTCACTTTCTTTTTTGTAGGTCGATGACGAGACCTCTGTAACGCATTATTAATCAGATTGTTGATGGATAATGTAGGATCCGAGACCGCTTTTTCTCTCCTCATCTTTTCTTCTTGTTCTGATTTTATTTTGCTTTTCTGTTGTGCTGTTTGTGTGACATGATTCAGTTGGAGAATGATTTTCAATATCATTTCTCTATCTTGTCTTTGACACGGATATCAATATGCTACCTCTTGGGGTTTGACTTCTTTTATAAGTCGAATTATGACGGTTCAGCGTCACATTGGTTCTGGTTTGAAATGTCATCATCAAGGATCAAAAGAGGAAAGCTTGGAAATTGAATTTGCACGCACAAGTCAAGGGTCAACGGAACCACTCTGTCTGGTAACATTGTTTTTATTTCACTTATTTCATCTCTTTCTTTTCAACCGTCGAGTGTTGCGAGATCGTTAGATACGTGGGAAATGGTGATTGGGGGGCCACCTCTCAATTGCCTAGAATGTTTAGTATATGTTCTTAGGACAATATGCGATGCATTCGCTCCTACGTCTAGGACTTCGCGTGTGCGTCTCGTTCCGAACCTTTCCTCTCGCGTCCTGGCGATTGAGATCTTCCCTTTTCTCTCGTGTTCTGGCGATTGAGTTCTTTTCTCTTGCCCCTGTGCAATCGAGACCGTTTTCTGTAGTTGGCTGAACTACAGCTGCTCTGATTTCTCGTACCAGACGGGAATATGTAGGCATATAATGCAATATCCTAGCGAGCACACTAACAACTAACTTCTCTATTCTCTCGCTGCCGTGCGATCGAGACTTTCCCCCTGACGACTAATCTTTCCCTTTCTCTTGCCCTAGTGCAATCGAGACCAGACCGTAGTTCTAGTTCCCGTAGGTCCACGTACCTTTAAACCCCGACATACTACGTTCGTTCTACCGCAAACAGGTAACGCCTAAGTCTCCAATGGTCGAGCAACATACACCTAACCGCTAAAATGCGCACGCTAGTATTGTCAACCTTTTCTCTCACCCCCGTGTGATCGAGAACACCCTTTGCTTACCCGTAGTTAGCCTGAACTACGTTTTGCTCTGATTTCTCATTCCAGATGAGAATACGTAGGCACGAGACGCGACGTCTTGGCGAGCAATTCCCCATGTAGTTTCCCGAACTACCTTGACTCTGACTTTCCCATTGCACGAGGGAATACGTAGGCATAGAGCGGAGATGCTCTACCGAGTCAGTTTTTTCCATTTAGCTTTAGCAGCCGTAGATTAGTTTGTTTTTTACCCATAGACTACACAACCTAAGCGTGGATCCCTTCGAGTACGACGGACGTGAGGGGTGCTAATACCTTCCCCTTGCGTAACCGACTCCCGAATCCAGACATGGTTGCGATGACCTTGTCTTTCCCTTTTTCTTTAGGTTTTTGCGATCGTTTCCTTTCCCTCTCTTTGGGATAAATAACGAAAGTGGCGACTCTTCTGTTGTTCCGCCGGTGGTTTTTCGCAGTTGCGACAGTTGGCGACTCTGTTGGGGACAGGAATATCCCCTATGCGAGTCAATCCTAGCGCTTGTCTGTTTTGGTTTGTGGGTGTGTGTATTTGTTTGCTGTATTTTGTATATTACTGTATTTACATTTTCCGCACTTTTATTATCTGTTGCTGTTGAGCTGTTGGGTGGTTGTTCCTCTGAGAGATAAGCCAAAACCCATGCTTGAGTACACACCTAGCATTATTAGTGGAGACTAGTGGGGGGCATATTTGCTTAGCAGATACAGTTCCCCATGAAATTCACACTTGGATGAGATTCTTTTTGATTATCTTCCTTCAGATCCTTAGGATCGGTTGGAATTTTGGATTTGAGAATTGTCTACTCTGGGAACCGATCATTTGTGAGTCAGCTAAGTGAGGCCTCTTCAGGAGATGATGATGCCAAACCAAAAATGGTGAACGTATCATCATTTCTTGAAAGTCTGTGACGCTGACAAACGCATAGGATGCCGTACGTTGTCAGTTTAGGTCCATACCCGTGAGTGGGAGGGTTTTTGCAGGAAACTTGGCTTCCAGCCAACCCGGTATTTTAGTTTTCTCTTCAAAGCAAACTTACTCAGTCAGCAGCGCAACAGTATTCAGAGCTTTGTGGGGGCTGTGATCCCGTGTTTGTTGCATCTTGCATTGCATTCGCATAAGCATCTTTGCATCATTTTGCATATCATTTCTTCAGCTAGCCAGAACTCTTATCCAGCCTTTGTTTTGCTTCAGAGGGTGATTCTCCGGTGACCGTTCTGAGCAAGTGTTGATTGTTAGAAGACGACCAAGGGGTTGAAGCAGAATCAAGCAGTGTCAAGCAGTGTAGTTAGTTGAAAGTTGTCGGTGGATATGTCAGGGAATGACTTCCATATTGTTGATACCTTGTCAGGTTTTACTGTGACGACCAATCCTCTGTATGGTTCTTTGCTCGATGAAGACTTTCCGCAAGTGAACAACCTGACTGAAGCTCAGCCTGTGCAACCTTCTGTTGAGAACCAAGATCAGCATGAACAGTCTGTTGCCCGAAGTGAATGTTCTTCTACTCTTGATACCTCAAATTATCATGATGTTGTGTCCTCTGTGTTGATTTCCCGAAGAGAAGTTCCGGTAGTGAAGACTGAAGACCCGAGAGCTCTTGAGTATGCTAAGAGGTTGCATGCATTGGACGAAAGATTCAAAGCCCTGGAAGTTAAAGATGTTGTTGGTCTCAATGCTTCGGATATGTGTCTGGTTTCTGGCCTAGTGTTACCTCCGAATTTCGAAGCACCAAGGTTTGAAAAGTACAAAGGGAATAGCTGCTCGAGGCAACATTTGGTGATGTTCTGCAGAAGAATAACTTCGTTTGTGCACGACGACAAGTTGAAGATTCACTGTTTTCAGGACAGTCTGATTGGGGCATCTCTAAGTTGGTATATGCAGTTGGAGAGTAATCAGATCCGATCATGGGTGGATTTATCCAAGGCTTTCATGAAGCAGTATGACTATAATCTTGATATGGCTCCCAGTCGCATGCAGTTGCAAGAATTGTCTCAAGAGAACAATGAACCTTTCAGGAAGTATGTTCAGAGATGGGGAGAATTTTCTTCCAGAGTGCAACCACCGCTTCTAGATCGAGAGTTAACAAACATGTTCGTAAACTCCTTGCAGAGCCCGTACTTCGAAAGAATGCTTGGGATTACACCAAATTTCTCTGAATTTGTAAGAGCAGGAGAACGTATTGAGTATGGCGTAAAAACTGGAAGAATTCAGGATGTTTCAAGCGGTCAGGCTGGTGAAACTGAATCTCTCTGTAGCTTTCAAGCTGAAGACGAAACTATGGTCAATGCAGTCATGACAGATGTTGGTTATTCTCGAGATGAATCGGTGAAATCTTTTGGTTCTTCATCTTCTCAGCGGTCAGTATCTTCTGCGTCTCGTTATTTTGGACAGACAACTGTGCCTAAGGCACCACATCAGAAACTTCGGGTCTCTCCTCATGCAAATCACCGAGCTCGTGGCCGAGGTTATCAGAATCAGCGTCAGGATCAGAACAGGCCTCGTAATAATTTGGAACGAAGAAATGCTCCTTTTCATCTAGTTCCTATGCCGTATAGCCAGCTTTTGCCACATTTGATTCAGAATTCTTTGGTGGAACCTAAAGCTCTTAAGCCAGTTCCAGAACCTTACCCTCCAGGGTATGATCCCCATGCTCAGTGTGGATATCATGGCGGATCCATGGGGCATTCGACCGAAGATTGCAAAGCTTTTCAGGCAAAAGTGCAGCAGTTGATCTACGAAGGGTGCATTTCCTTTCCAGAAGGAGTTTTGGTTGTTCATGTCAACCTCTCAGCTATCTGAGCTCGCAGATTCAGAGTTTTATTTCCTGAAGCCAGTGGTTCAGACAGGCAGACGTCCTCAGCATTGGCAGTCCTTGGAATTTTTATCATTTGCATTTGTAGTTTCTTTTCTGTTAGTTGCTACTTGCTTTTAAACATTGTTGTTTTGAATGGTAGTATTAATGAAGTGACTTTGCATTTTCTGAATTAATCATGCCGCTTTCGCTCATTTTTTGCACAGCACAGACACTTGCACATTTTATCCACTCCACTGTATCACTGTGATTAACAAAGATTGGAGGGAGGATGACGAAAACTGAATACCCATAACTGATGATCGTATGCTTTCAGATAAAACCCTGTTGATGATGTACAAGCTTTATTTCAAATCCCCTAAACACTGGAGATATAAGGAGTTAGTCCCTAGTTAACCACTTCGAGCCGAGAAGTAGGAGTTTCTTTTGGACTTTTCAACCCCCAAATCTTAACCCGGGGCAGGGTGGTTGTCAGTTAGCTTGACCGAGCGTTCAAATCTTATAGAGGAGTGTTTCCATTCAAGGGTCAATCACATCTTGTTCCTCTCAAAAGGTCGTACCTCGTCAACCACAATGGTTAAACCTCACTAGTCAGGAGTGAGACAGTTATAATCCCTTCGGATAAATCAAGACAACCAGTGTCGCACGACTTGTTCCAAGAAAAAAAAAAGAAGAAAAAAGGCAAAATACCCTTTTTGGTCCCTTAAATATACCTCGGGGGTTCATTTTGGTCCCTTAACTTTAAAAAGTTCCATATTGGTCCCTTAACTCTTTAAACGTTCCATATTAGTCCTTTTGACCTATTAGCGACGGATTTAGCGACGGATTTTTGAATTTTTTCCGTCGCTAATAGGTCAAAAAGGACTAATATGGAACGTTTGAAGAGTTAAGGGACCAATATGGAACTTTTTAAAGTTAAGGGACCAAATTGAACCCCGAGGTATAGTTAAGGGACCAAAAAGGGTATTTTGCCAAGAAAAAAAGAACGCCCGCTAAGTAAAAAAAAAAGAAGAAAAGCAGGAAAGCGAATACTTAGGCAAAAATCAGGGCATCCCACTGGACTTCAAAATTGAAAAGAACTCAAAAGAGTCAGTCCAGGAAAAAATTAGGGAATAAAAAAAATGAAAATGAAAGGATCTCAAAAGAAAAATCCTCAAACATGGACAAAGACGTGCGGATACAGACACCGAAGACGAAGAAGAGTAACTGTCACTCTGAAAACCTTGTGAGTTTCGTAACCATCACTTCTACCATTCATTAAACCTTTTGAGAGGTGAGCGCTTGTGCCAAGATAATTGAACTTAGGATTGGAGATCATCACGTAGAAGGGATGGGTACAAATCATACTTTGAGCCTAATATCCTTTGTTTCATGAACCGTGAACCCGGCCATGATACAACCCTTAAAAGACCTAATTGAGGCAGGGTTTAATCTGAAAGCGCATTACGATAAGGTCGAGTAACCTGACTCCTACATGATTTTCTAATCATATCCTTATTGTATCTTTCACTAATAAAATCAGCACTACGTTTGAACTTTTGGTTCATTCGTCACTCATTATCACGACACTTGATAAGTGACATTCCTTTCAAAATCTTCATGAACACCGCATTAAAGTTACCATTCATGGACAAACAATTTTAATTGCAGGTCAGTAGTTGACATGGAGGAAATTCCAACAGGGAATAATCGAACAAGACTAGATCGTTCAACAGTCTGAATCAGAGTTGTGTATACTTTGAAACCCTGTGAATCTGGGGCATTGACATCCATTGAATTTGGAATCAGTCAGTCTGCGGACAAGTCCCGAAGCGTCGGTTGATTTTGGGACATTTTATTCAAGAAGCAGTTGATCAGCAATGAATCTTCTAGAGACCCAATTAGGGGCAATCGCCTAAAGTTTCTGTAAGTTGAGGGCAGATCCCTCCGGTATTCAATCAGATCAGGTTAAGTCGCTTCAACGCTCATTCAGGGGAAAGCCATTTCAAGAGTATATTGAAACCAATCATGCTGAGAGTTGGTCAACTGAGGACGATTCCTTTTGATGTACAGATGCTGGGGCAAGCCATCTCGAGGTTGTCTCATGGCATGCTACTTTCTGAACTTTCCCAAAGAGTTTGACTGGGGCAAGTTAAGTTACACTGGGGCAAGTTGTTAAAGCTAGTTTGATCTCCCCAGCAAGAGTTGAGTGTCAGGGAATTGTGTCATTACCCTCATCAAATAACCTTAACCTTCCGGAAAATCCTTGCTCTCATTGGATCGTTATCCTACGGCCTAAACTTGTTACCTACCATGTAACCAAAGTCATTTCCAAAGCCCATTTCTCGTCTGGAAAACCGGTAACGAGTTCTCGTCTGGTCCACCTTTTTTAGAATATCAGTCCTAGTCTGGTACCTGTCATCTTCTAACCAGTTCTCACCTGGTCACCCTTTCCATAACCACTAATTCTCGTCTAGTGCATGTCAGCTTTTAAACCAGTTCCTGTTTGATCACCTTTTCCTCGACCCACTATTTAACCAGTTCTCGTCTGGCTAACGCAGTTTTAAAGTCCAGTTCTCGTGTGGTAAACCAGAAATCAGTTCTCTACCGTTACCAAAACCACAGAAGTCTGTTCTCGTCTGACAACTTAACCTTGAACCACCAGCTCTCGTATGGTAGTCTACCCTCAAATGCTAGTTCTCGTCTAGTGTTCTCTGTCTAAAATTCATTTTGTTGGTAGTCTACCCTCGAATGCTAGTTCTTGTCTAGTAGCCAGAAATAAATCCCTATCACCATAAACGTATTCCCATCTCTAAAACAAGAAAAAGCCTAATATACTTGGCACGACAATTCCCAATGGTTCACATGTGCTATTATGTTCCCCGACACGAAGCTCGATTAAGTTCAGTTCCTCCATGGTTGAGATTCTCTATTCCCTGTATTGATGTTGTTAAATCAGAAAGATTTCCTCAGCAGAGATGTGCAGTTAAGATTGATTCTCCTCAGCAGTTTGAGATTGCAGCAAGTTGAGATAGCACTTGTCCTTTATCAGAGCAGGATCAGGATTATCCTCAACAGGTCGAGATTGATATCCCCGACAGAGTGTAGCCATCCTCGGCAGATTGATTGTGCATTCCCAACAGGTTAGGACTGAAGTTTTCCCTGACAAGCCGATTTGGGTTTATTTCCCCAGCAGTGGGACGAATGCCGTGTTGTATTCCCACAACGCCCAAGTATTTGGCTCCTTTACCCTCCGAGTCTATGTCATTGACTCATTCCCTAATCAGAGGTGGATATTGATGAATTTAGTCCCCAAGCAGAGGTCGGTACCAATTTTCTCACGCAGAGGTAAATTATTCCCCAGCTGAGTATTCCCGGCAGGTTGGATTTTGATTCTTCCCCAGTGAAGCTGCCATTTTCAGATGAGTATTGTATACCTAGAAGGACTTTGGTGTCCTAGAAGGCTGTTCAGGGTTGTTTCCTTGGTGAAGCGAGATTCAATTTCAGTGGTTGATGGTTATCCCCTGCAGAGTTGTTAATTCCCCAGTAGAGCGGGCATGTTTCCTCCAGCTGAGACGTTTGTTTCCCAGAAGAGCCATATTCTGGTGTGCCATCCAAGGCGTTTTCCTCAGCAGGGTTTTGATTGGATCCCCGGTGGAGTTGGCTTTCTTCTCTCCAGCATTTATTTTGCTGGGTCGATTCCCTTGCATTTTGCATCGTGCATAGCATCTACCTAAACGCGTAGCATTTCCATCTTGTATGGAGCATTACGCCATTCTCAAACATATGCATTTGAAACATAAGCCAGGTGGTTACCGCTCTGTTCTCAGATGTGTTTTTAGCAGATGGTTGAATTATGTTGCCCGCATGGTATTCAGACCTGGCAAATTTTGGTTGATATTTGTGCCTATGGTATCCTGACCATGGCAAGTTGAAGAATGGTATCCATACCATAATACTTTTCGTTAGCCCGCGTGGTATCCAGACCCCGGCTTACGTTTCTCCCCAGCAGCGTCGTCGAACTTCGATTGATGATTTTGTTTCTAGCCCTATATGGTATTCAGACCATGGCAAATTGATTTGTTCCCGTTAGCCTGCGTGGTATCCAGACCGCAACTCATATTGTTTCCTAGCAACATCGTTTGACTTGAACTCGTAGGATATCCAGATCTTGATGAATACATTTCTTTTGCATTGAGCATCCAGACTCAGATTATTGAGTATCCAGACTCAGATTATTACCGAGTATCCAGACTCAAGTATATCTGCTTTAAGCATCCAGGCTCCGATCACCTTGAGCATCCAGGCTCCGGTTTCTCCGTCGAGTATCCATATTTCGGTAATTCCCCATTGAAGTCGTCATTTCATTGAGCATCCAGGTTCTGATTGTCATGTTGAGCATTCAGGCTCCGGTTTTTGTCATTGAGTATCCAGATTCTGACAAATTTCCAGTTTGTGAATCCAGTTGTCCGTTGAGTATCCAGACTCCGGTCGTTTTCGAGCATTCAGGCTCCGGATTTTGCTCGTTGAATATCCAGATTCCGATAAATCTCCAGTTTATGGTTTTGTTGTTCGTTGAGTATCCAGACTCCGACAACGTGAATGTTACCTTTAGCCAAAATGGTATCCTGACCATGGCTCAGTTTTTGATGGACGAGTTCATCTTATTGTGTTTCCCCAACAGAGTTACTTGGTTAAGTTGTTCCTTTCGCCCTGCCAGAGTTGCTTGGTTAAGTTTCTCTCTTCCCCAACAGATTATTTTGGTGAATTATCAGAACTAACGGCGAAGTCAGATTATTTTGAGAACTGACGGCGAAGTCAGATGATGTCGAGTTCTGACGGCGAGGTCAAATGCTTTTTACTGACTTGATGTCGAGGCCTGACGGCGATGTCAGATGTTTATCAACTGTGTGGTTTTATGGCGGCGATGTCAGATGTTTCTTATCGACGTTGAGATGTTTGTTCGACTTAGTATCGATGCCTGTTTTTATTTAACAGGTGCCTGGCGGCAAGTTCAGATGCCTGACGGCGATGTCAGATGTTTTTTCGACTTAGCGTCGATGCCTGACGGTGATGTCAGATGATCTTTCCGACTTAGTATCGATGATTTGAAAATTGTTAATCAACCAGCTTGTTGTCGTTGCAACCATTCCTTCAGTTACTTCTGGAGATCTTTGTTCCAATATATCAGATTTTTCAGCTCTGTTTTTGCGGTTGGCAAATTTCCGGGTTCTTTGGTATTCAACCGTCATTTACCTTTGAATGTTTGAAAGCTTTTCGCTTTTCAACCCTTCAGGTCTAAGCCGTTTGAACAGGGACAACTGTTGTATCCCAAAATTTGACCAACCGTTTCTTGTATTTGGCTTATGTTTCGTTTCATCAACATTTGCATCTGCATGCCGCATACTGTGGATTTTTACAGCCGGATTGATTTAATCGGGATTATAGCCCTTTCTGTCGTGTTTCAGACGATTCAAACCGTTTTGGATACGAAGTTTTATTATGGAATTTACGCTCTACCCGGTGATTCAGTCTATGCTGTTGGTTTCGGTGGTATCTCGGTATCCAGTTTTATTTCTGTTTATTTTATCGCATTTACGCATTTTATCGTTCACTGATTTTATTTTATTTTCTAGATTTGTTTCCTATTTTTGGCATAGTTTTAGATAGGTTTTAAATGTAATTTCTATTTTTCTAGAGGTTTTTAATTAGTTTTTTAAATTTATTTCCTTATTTTAGATTTTATATCTAGTTTTAATAGATTAATTAGTTTTTTCTATTTTTAATAATATTTCTAGAATTCTTAATTGTTTTTTTAGAATATATTGAGTTTTATGATTTCTTTTAGATTTTATTAATTCTTTAATATAGGGTTTAATTAGTTTTATTTTAGTATATTTGATTTAGTATTAAGTTAGCACTTTAATTGGTTGTTAGTTTAATTAAGTCTGTACTTATAGATTAACCGTGCAGCTTTATCACTAATTCTCAGTATTTACTTTTAATTTAATTAATTAATGGTGTCAGCTAATCAATTAATATTGCAGGCCACTTGTCGGTTTTTTTCGCAGGCCCATTATGCAAGCTGACACTTGTCAGTACTATAAGTAGCATCATTAATGTTGTGACACGTTTCCCAAGGGCCATGCAAACCGCCGGAGCCTTCGCCGGCAAAATCACACGGATCAAACCCTCACCGGAAACACGCCGGGAAATTCATCCAATCCCTGGAAAATTCATGTGTTCTTCGTGTTCATTTTATTTTCCCAGAAATCCTTCGAATCTTCATCATGTTCATCCCCAATTTTTCCAGAACATCATCCAAACTCATCCATATTCATCCGATTTCCCAGATCTTCATCCTGTTTCCCAGAATCTTCGCAAAACTCATCCAAATTCATCCTGTTCATGTGATGTTCATCAAACTTTATCACCATTTCATATATTTTTCCAGATTCGTCATGAACATCAAACAACATTTCCAGATCTAAATCAAACCTCATCACAAAATTCAAATCCGCATAAACCATTTCCAGATCTACAACATCCAACCATCATCTCAACCAACCAAACACAGATCTGAACTCGAAAATCTCCGATCCGTCTCAAACTTCATCAAACTATTTCGTCGAACGCCTTTAGATCTTCAACCATCAACACGTCCGTCTGTGTTCATCCGTATCTTCTAGGATTCACCAAGATTCCTCACCTTCATCATGATTCTCCAGCAAGTTCAACCAAATCTAGATCTGAAACTTCGAGACCTCATAAGAACTTCATCAAGTCTCAAATCGGAGACCGTCAACGAGCCATGATCCAGAAAAGATTCATCAAACTTCCGTCTCTCAAACTCGTATTCAACTGCAACCTTACCTCAAGCACCATCAATCTTCACCATACTTCAAGCTCCAACGTCCAGAAAATGAAGCTCACACTGGAAATCAGAAGAGTCATGATTATTTTGATGTTACCGGTTTGGTTTTGTAGGTGATGATGATTATTTGAAGGGAACAGACGGAGAGAGAAGGAGAGGACGGCGACGGTGATGAACAAGAGAGAGCTAGGGTTTCGGTTTGCTGAGAGAGTGAGGAATGTGATGTTGTTTCGTGACACCTCAATTGGGTTAGTGGGCCTTGGGCCCAATGTTCATCATTCTGGATCATGGGTGGATTTAGCCAAGGATTTCATGAAGCAGTATGACTATAATCTTGATATGGCTCCCAGTCGCATGCAGTTGCAAGAATTGTCTCAAGAGAACAATGAACCTTTCAGGAAGTATGTTCAGAGATGGAGAGAATTTGCTTCCAGAGTGCAACCACCACTTCTAGTTCGAGAGTTAACAAACATGTTTGTAAACTCCTTGCAGAGCCCGTACTTCGAAAGAATGCTTGGGATTACACCAAATTTCTCTGAATTTGTAAGAGCAGGAGAACGTATTGAGTATGGCGTAAAAACTGGAAGAATTCAGGATGTTTCAAGCGGTCAGGCTGGTGAAACTGAATCTCTCTGTAGCTTTCAAGCTGAAGATGAAACTGTGGTCAATGCAGTCATGACAGATGTTGGTTATTCTCGAGATGAATCGGTGAAATCTTTTGGTTCTTCATCTTCTCAGCGGTCAGTATCTTCGGTGTCTTGTTATTCTGGACAGACAACTGCGCCTAAGGCACCACATCAGAAACTTCGGGTCTCTCCTCATGAAAATCACCGAGCTCGTGGCTGAGGTTATCAGAATCAGTGTCAGGATCAGAACAGGCCTCGTAACAATTTGGAACGAAGAAATGCTCTTTTTCATCTAGTTCCTATGCCGTATAGCCAGCTTTTGCCACATTTGATTCAGAATTCTTTAGTGGAACCTAAAGCTCTTAAGCCAGTGCCAAAACCTTACCCTCCAGGGTACAATCCCCATGCTCAGTGTGGATATCATGGCGGATCCATTGGGCATTCGACCGAAGATTGCAAATCTTTTCAGGCAAAAGTGCAGCAGTTGATCGACGAAGGGTGCATTTCCTTTCCAGAAGGAGTTTTGGTTGTTCATGTCAACCTCTCAGCTATCTGAGCTTGCAGATTCAGAGTTTTATTTCCCGAAGCAAGTGGTTTAGACAGGCAGACGTCCTCAGCATTGGCAGTCCTTGGACTTTTTATCATTTGCATTTGTAGTTTCTTTTCTGTTAGTTGCTACTTGCTTTTAAACATTGTTGTTTTGAATGGTAATATTAATGAAGTGACTTTGCATTTTTCTGAATTAATCATGTCGCTTTCGCTCATTTTTTGCACAACACAGACACTTGCACATTTTATCCACTCCACTTTATCACTGTGATTAGCAAAGATTGGAGGGAGGATGACGAAAACTGAATACCCATAACTGATGATCGTATGCTTTCGGATAAAACCCTGTTGATGATGTCCAAGCATTGTTTCAAATCCCCTAAACACTAGAGATATAAGGAGTTAGTCCCTAGTTAACCACTTCGAGCCGAGAAGTAGGAGTTTCTTTTGGACTTTTCAACCCCCAAATCTTAACCCAGGGCAGGGTGGTTGTCAGTTAGCTTCACCGAGCGTTCAAATCTTATAGAGGAGTGTTTCCATTCATGGGTCAATCACATCTTGTTCCTCTCAAAAGGTCGTACCTCATCAACCACAATGGTTAAACCTCACTAGTCAGGAATGAGACAGTTATAATCCCTTCGGATAAATCAAGACAGCCAGTGTCACACGACTTGTTCCAAGAAAAAAAAAGAAGAAAAAAGAACGCCCGCTAAGTAAAAAAAAGAAGAAAAGCTGGAAAGCGAATACTTAGGCAAAAATCAAGGCATCCCGCTGGACTTCAAAATTGAAAAGAACTCAAAAGAGTCAGTCCAGGCAAAAATTAGGGAATAAAAAAAAATGAAAACGAAAGGATCTCAAAAGAAAAATCCTCAAACAAAGACAAAGTCGTGTGGATACAGACACCGAAGACGAAGAGGAGTAACTGTCACTCCGGAAACCTTGTGAGTTCCGTAACCATCACTCCTACCATTCATTAAACCTTTTGAGAGGTGAGCGCTTGTGCCAAGTTAATTGAACTTAGGATTGAAGATCATCACGTAGAAGGGGTGGGTACAAATCATACTTTGAGCCTAATATCCTTTGTTTCACGAACCGTGAACCCGACCACGATACAACCCTTAAAATACCTAATTGAGGCAGGGTTTAATCTGAAAGCGCATTACGATAAGGTCGAGTAACCTGACTCCTACATGATTTGCTAATCATATCCTTGTTGTATCTTTCACTAATCAAATCAGCACTACGTTTGAACTTTTGGTTCATTCGTGACTCATTATCACGACACTTGATAAGTGACATTCCTTTCAAAATCTGCATGAACACCGCATTAAAATTACCATTCATGGACAAACAATTTTAATTGCAGGTCAGTAGTTGACATGGAGGAAATTCCAACAGGGAATAATCGAACAGGACTAGATCGTTCAGCAGTCTGAATCAGAATTATGTATACTTTGAAACCCTGTGAATCTGGGGCATTGACATCCATTGAATTTGGAATCAGTAAGTTTGCGGACAAGTCCCGAAGCGTCGGTTGATTTTGGGACATTTTATTCAAGAAGCAGTTGATCAGCAGTGAATCTTCTAGAGACCCAATCAGGGGAAATCGCCTAGAGTTTCTATAAGTTGAGGGAAGATCCCTCCGGTATTCAATCAGATCAAGTTAAGTTGCTTCAACGCTCATTCAGGGGCAAGCCATTTCAAGAGTATATTGAAACCAATCATGCTGAGAGTTGGTCAACCGAGGACGATTCCTTTTGATGTACAGATGCTGGGGCAAGCCATCTCGAGGTTGTCTCATGGCAGGCTACTTTCTGAAGTTTCCCAAAGAGTCGGACTGGGGCAAGTTAAGTTACACTGGGGCAAGTTGTTCAAGCTAGTTTGATCTCCCCAGCAAGAGTTGAGTGTCAGGGAATTATGTCATTACCCTCATCAAATAACCTTAACCTTCCGGAAAAGCCTTGCTGTCATTGGATCGTTATCCTCCGGCCTAAACTTGTTACCTACCGTGTAACCAAATTCATTTCCAAAGCCCATTTCTCGTCTGGCAAACCGGTAACGAGTTCTCGTCTGGTCCACCTTTTTTTGAATATCAGTCCTCGTCTGGTACCTGTCATCTTTTAACCAGTTCTCGCCTGGTCACCCTTTCCTTAACCACCAATTCTCGTCTGGTGCATGTCAACTTTTAAACCAGTTCCTGTTTGGTCACCTTTTCCTCGACCCACTGTTTAACCAGTTCTCGTCTGGCTAACACAGTTTTAAAGTCCAGTTCTCGTGTGGCAAACCAGAAATCAGTTCTCTACCGTTACCAAAACCACAGAAGTCAGTTCTCGTCTGACAACTTAACCTTGAACCACCAGTTCTCTTATGGTAGTCTACCCTTGAATGCTAGTTCTCGTCTAGTGTTCTCCGTCTAAAATCCATTTTGTTGGTAGTCTACCTTCGAACCCTAGTTCTCGTCTAGTAGCCAGAAATAAATCCCTATCACCATAAAAATATTCCCATCCCTAAAACCAGAAAAAGCCTAATATACTTGGCACGATGTCGCTACCGCGAAAATAAGGTGCCGACAAAACAGAAGAGTCGCCACCTTTCGTTATTTATCCCTCAGAACGGGAAAGGAAATGATCGGAAAAACCTGACGAAAAAGGTATAAGACAAGGTCATCGCAACCATTGTCTGGGTTCGGGAGTCGGTTACGCAAGGGGAAGGTATTAGCACCCCTCACGTCCATCGTACTCGATGGGATCCACGCTTGTTGTGTTTATCTGACGGGTTGGTTTTATCTATCTACCTATCAAGGCCGGTCTAAAAATAAAAGAAAATGACTCGGCAAAGCGTCGCGCTTTATGCCTACGTATTCTTATCAGAGAATGAGAAATCAGAGTCAACGTAGTTCGAATGACTACGGGTTACGGGGGAGGTGGCTCGCCAATACGTCAGTATTGTGCCTACGTACTCTCAACGGATATGAGAGATCAGAGCTTACGTAGTTCGGGATAATACGGATTATGGGAATTCAGATTCATCTGTTTTATCGAGTAGGGTTAACAAACAGTTCCAACAGTTTGGTGTACGCAGCTCGACCCTTGGAGACTTAGACGTTACCGTTTGCGGTAGAAATGGGAGTTAACGACACTCTTTTCTTCAGAAAAGCTTCCTTTGAATTACGGGCTCACGGGGCAAAAAGGTTTGAAGTTTGTTTTCTGTCTTTTACGGAAGAACTGTTTTTTATGGATGTTTTCAACCAATATCGCACTAGAGACTATGACCTGAGAGTGAATGCGTCGCATGTCACCCAAAGGGTACCATACTAAACATCCAGACTGTTGAAAAGAACTCTTCAACAACCCTTTTTCAGATAGCTTAAGGCTCGTAACGTACGAAGTCAGTTAACCTTTATTACTGTATTTTGATTTGTTTTGAGATGAGAAGAGAGAACAGGCTCAACTAAGGGGAGACTATCAAGTCCTAATGTTATCATGCAAAGGATTCATCCTACAGTTGAGGTTTGAAACAGGGAACTCCTAGAAGTTATCATGCATAGGTTTCAACCTAAAGTTCTAATCATAATTTCCTTATCAAAGGAAGTGAGATTCCTAGGGGATCATGTCAATGGTATACAGAAATAGATAAAGCATCAGCTTAAACAGTAAATAGTAAATAGTACAGGAAACAACTGTAAAATGCATGCAATGCAAGTGAGGGAGGAAATGTGTGTGGGACATCAGCCTCCACAAGCTCATCTCAACCTCAAGCCAGATATGAATAACTGCAATCATACAGAGGAAATAACATGCTATCAAGCAAAATGTGAGTAACTGTAATCATACAGAGGAAATGAAAATGCCATCAAGCAAACACAAACCACATAGGCAAGGGAGCTGGGCTCTACCAAATACCAGCAAGCAAAGCCATACAGTAACAATACAAGCATAGGGAACAACTCAACCTCTAGTGCAATCATGCTCCTAGCTTAAATCTATCTAGATATGAACTTATTCTAATGCATCAAGCAAATCACACAGGTCACATCAATACAGTTGCACAGAAAGCAAACAGACAGGAAAGAAAGCAGATCAACAACTTCCACAGCTTCACAGCAAAGCAGTCCTCTGACATCAGTTCAGTCCTCAGTCTTCAACTGCTCTTCAAGGCTACCATCTTCAATAGCAAGTGTCCACTTGCTTCTTCAAGCTTCTAATACATCACACATAAGTATCAACTTATCCCTCTTCTTCAAGCCTCAGCTCCAAAATAGACTCCACCTTCAGGCTTCAATCCCAATAGCAAGTATCAACTTGTTCCTTCAGGCACTCCAAACATTAAACTCACAAGTATCAACTTGCTTCCCAACTTCAAACTTCAGCTTCTTCATTCAATCTCAATTTGATCTTCTTCTCAAGTGTCAACTTGTTCTTCTTCTTCTTCAAGCTTCAGCTCTTTCTCCAATCTCAGCTTGATCTTCTTCCCACAAGTGTCAACTTGTTCCTCTTGATCTTCAAGCTTCAGCTCCAATGGCAGTCTTCAAGTACAGAGAAGTAGCAACTTCTAGCATCTTCAATCTTCTAACAAGGAATTCCATCCTCTAGCAAGGGAGAAAGATTCATCTAACAAGATCAAGGTTTGGATGATTGACAGCAGAGTGAAGACCAAAGGTCACCACTAAGTATCCTATCATCAGAGAAAGGGACCCTCAAAGGTTCTACCAACTTGTAAAGAGCCACACATCCTACCAAAGGAGGGATGAGGCCTTTACAAAGGGACCTTACATCATAGGGAAGAATGGAAGTGATCAACATCTTCCATATTTATGAAGGAAGAGAATCTATCTAGAAGCTCTGCCTACAAACCCTAATCTCAACACCTAATCAACACTACACCAAAAGAAGGGAAATCCTCATATCCAAACTCCTTCAAGCCTCCCATGGTAGCCCACACATGTCTTCAACATCATCCAAGAGCAAGAGAGGAAAAACCCTAATCTAAGGGAACTAAAGAAATCAATCTAATTGAATTAGCAAGTTAGGATCACCTAAAACCTAGTACTAAAGTTAGTCCTAACTAAAATACTAGAACCAATTGTAAAATCCTACAAAAATAACTATGGGACCCTAATTCAATCATGAATATACCATACAAAATTGAGAGGTTGAATCATCCACCAAGTCCTAGAAATAAAACCTAAATCATAAGGTACTAAACATAAACCCTAAAAATGGAGCACCTAAATTTTCAACTTAAAACTACCACCTACATTCATCACAAAAATGTGAGAAAAATCGAAAGGGAACATGCATATCTATGCTAGCTACACACAAAAAATCATGGCAAGAATCATCACCAAGTGCTCAAACCAAATTCATCAAAACAAAGTATCAACCATGGTTATTTTAATATCAATTAATATTCAAAAAATGCAAATAAAATCAAAAATGCATGAATTATTAATAATTTTTATCTACAAAATTCTAGATTCAATCATGAATCAGGGGAAAAAAGTTTGGAATTAATTGAGTTAATTTTCTATTTTTTATGAATTATTTTCTAAGTCACATGAAATGATGAAAAATAAAGAAAATAAAAGAAATTAATAAAACAAGCGTGGCAAATAGCAAAAATAACCAGTTCAATTCTTGGGTTGGGCCAGAAAGGGGGTGTTGATAGCAACCAATGTGAAGGCCCATGCGCCTGAATTCAGCTCACTTCAGTTCAAATTAATCAAAAGAAAAAGTTGACATGCCAGGACTCGAACCAACACGCTCTTGGTCCACACAGCGAAAACCACAACCTGAGTAATTTCATTAACCAAAACGCTGCGTTGCAAGGGGGGGTTTACGTGGCTCAACGTGAGCACTTGGATGGAGGGACCAGGTCAATTTTTCCACACGCATGGACGGTCAAGACTTCGTCTTCTTCGTTTTAAATTTCTGCAACTTTTCAACCTGTGCGCGCGAAGGCCATCGCCGGTGGCTTTTCCGGCCACCATCATGCAACCCTAACTCCCTCTACAGACCACCATTCGCCACGAGTTCTACATGAATCTTGTCCTAAATTTCACCAGGAATCCAACCATACCACTCATTCATTCTAAAAACGCAAGGTTCGTAAAATAATAATCTCAACCGAAAATGGTGTCAACCCTAAATTGTCTCTAATCATGCAATTTTTGATCCTAAATACCACTACACTTTATCCTGATCCTAACCACATGCTTCTAATTCATTAAAAGTGCATAATCAGTGAGAAATTTCAAGAAGTTAGAACCTACCTTGGAGCTTGAATTGCAGTGGATACACGCCTCAATTCTCTCCCAAACCTTGCAGAATTCTTCAAGGATTAATGGAGAATGTTTCTTGATGCTTCACTCTGGCTGAAACCCCTTGATTCTCCAAAATGAATTTTCACTTTTCAAGCTTCTTGCTCCACCTCTCTCCAATGGTTTCTCAACAGAATTCTGCACTAGCAGCTTCTTAGAATGATCATTATCCTATTTATGTTTTGTTCCAATGGATTAGAAGCCCAAACTAGGCCCATTCATGAGTTTTGGATCTTCACTTTTTCCTCCAAATTTCAATATGGATATGTGCCTTCAAGCCTTGGTCATGCCCCACAATCATTTCAAACCATTCACTTAAGCATCTTGGAGTGTAATGAAATGGTTTTCTTCCTTTGGTTTCAACATATGGAGTGTGTTTGATATGTTTCTTATTTATGAAGCAATCCTCCAAATGGCTATGTTATGGACCTAAAATCAAAAATGTGACAATGCCAATATTTCTAAAACATCAATTCCATTCAAAATGACCACAAATTTGACTTGAAAACATGTTAATCTCATTTATTTTGAATTTTCTCATTTTAATTCATTAAAATGGCTTTTATATGAAGTTTCTTCCACCAATGCTTGATATAATCCATATCAATGAACACTTGATGTGTAGACAAGCTAAAAACATCATTTTGAACAACTTTCATGTTGAACAAAAATGCATTTGAGGCTTGCAAGATGGTGTAATGGACTCATG
Source organism: Lathyrus sativus (assembly GCA_963859935.3). NCBI lineage: Eukaryota > Viridiplantae > Streptophyta > Magnoliopsida > Fabales > Fabaceae > Lathyrus > Lathyrus sativus. The sequence goes on from OZ012741.1 coordinate 158,319,519, forward strand.
ACTCAAAATGGCCTGTAATGCCCAAATACCCAAAATACCCTTGACTTGTCAAAGCCATAACTTGAGTTCTACAAATCCTATCAAGGACTTTTAGTACTCTATAGAAAGCTGAGAGAATAAGGAACAACATTCATGTTGACGAAAAGTTCATAGGAATCATCCTTCTAGGGAAAAAGTGTCATGCAAGTGGGGTAACTTTCAAGCTCCAAATTCACACTCCTCAGATGACTTGTAACTTGTCTGGCTCATAACTTGAGTTCTATAAACCCTATCAAGGACTTCTAGCACTCAAATTAAAGCTAAGATCATGCTCTACAACAATCATGTTGGGGGCAATATGATATTACAATCACATCTTGAGCTACATTGCCTTGAAGATAGGGGTCAAACTAGGGGATTTTACACTGTCAAGTCTTAGAAACCCTAGCCTGAAACTTCTCAAACTCTTCAATCATGATGAGTTAACCTTGGAATCATACTTATAACCTCTCAATGCATCAATCCATGATTACATGGCTCTTGGATTAGGTCTCAACCTCCTTCAAATCCTCAGTTGACTTAGGGTTGACCCAGTCAAACCCTAGCTGCACCACTCATGGCTGAGCCTTCTTAATCTTGCACAATGACCTGTCTAGGCCTCAAAGTGATCTTCAACACTTCTCATGAGCCCTTTCAAGACCTCAAGTCTAACTTCATGGCTTCAGAATCATCTGATGACTTCCCACAACTCTCAAGTTAGGAGACACACCCTCTTGGCTTCAACCACTATCTCTGAGGATCTTTTAACTTCTCTGACAAGGATATCAACTCTTGAACATCTGAATAACCTCCTTAGCTAGCTTCATAGTCTTGTGTAGCTCTTGACTGGTAATCATACCTCTTGATCTCCTGCACACATGTCAATGAAATGCAAATGCTAATGTGAATGAAATGAAACACAAGCTAGGTAAAGAAATATTGGGCAAATTTTGGGGTGCAACAGCTGCCCCTATTCAAACGGCTTGGACGTGACTGGGTGAGAAGCGAACGGTTCTCAAACAATCAAGGTACGAGACGGTTGAATACCAACAAACCCGAAAATTTTCCAACTACACAAGTACGCGGTACTCTGATGGGACAAATCTTCGGAAACTGAAATAATAGTTGCACAACAACTAGCTGGAGAATTGGTCACACGGTAACCGGTGAAGGGTCTAATCTCAAATCTCCGTCAGGATGATCATTTGATTTTGCTGTAGATCTTCGTCCTCAATTCATCAAGGGATCACTAGTTACACGGTAGCTGGTAATGGATGGTTGATCATGCCGCCAGGCATTCTGCGTCATAGCAAAAACATTCCTCGGGAACCATCAGGTCATTAGGAACTTTTTAACAGTCAAGTTAATTATGCCGTCGGGCATTCAAAGAAATTTTCGGGCGTCAGCCGGACTTCGTCAGTAAGTCGAGAATAGAATCCTCGGTCAATCATGAACCAAATGGGGATATCCAAACTTCTGCCATCAGGCATTCTGCATCAACTGAGCGAACGACGTCGACTTCACAGTTGGACTTCATCAGTAGGTCTTCAAATGGAATCCTTAATCAATCAAGAATCACTAAGGATATACAATATTTTGCCGTCAGGCACCCTGCATCAGCTAGGCAAACTACTTTGACCTTGCAGCTGGACTTCATCAGTAAGTCTTCCAGGGAAACTTCAGCTTCTCTTTTTAGAACCTGCTGGGGATGACACATCTCCGCTGGGGATTTTGGAGAACTATTAAGTAACTCTGTTTCGGGGATCCAAAAATCATTCTGGGTGAATCTGAAGGTGTGAAAAATACACAAGAAAGGGGGGGGGGTTTGAATTGGGTATTTGGTTACTTAAAAACTTTTGGCATCTTCTTCTGTGTTGTTTCTAGATGTAGCAATGCGGAAGCATAAATAATAAACTAAACAAGTAAAGAACACAAGATATATCCTGGTTCACTTGAGCAACTCTCAAGCTAATCCAGTCCACCCTTCCAAGGTGATTTCGCCTTACTCACTGCAAGGACTTAATCCACTATAACCAAACAGATTACAGTTGCACAAGCTAACTGCAAGTGACTAACAACTTGACAATGACACGTTCAGGGATCCCCAAGGATATAACGTTCATTGACACCTTAATAGAATCCGATCACTAAAGATCTCCTATTAGGATTTCCACAAATGACTACTGTCACTTGTCATCTCAAGTATACTGATCTTCACAAGATCACTTGAGGAACCACTAATTCTAAAATAGAATTTGTGTTGCCGGAGATTACATAAGTGCTTCTCAAATAAGCAGATTACTCCTAATTAAGTTCCTAGCAAGTATTGAGCAACAACTCCTTGCTTTCTAATATAGAAACTAATCTAATAATAAATCTCTAAGAGATTATTGAGTACAGTTTCCATATTGCTTAAAAGCTTTTCTGTGTGTGAGCACTAAGGCTTCTTTTCATTCTAAGCTTTTCTTCTTTCTTTCTTTTCTTCACTTCATGCTTACAAGCATGGTAACATTTGAATGAATCAAATGTTATTCCTTATAGTGCAGCTTAATAGCAACAACTTTTCTTGACTTGGCAACACGGCAACTACTTAATGATCAAATGATTCTTCTTTTTATAGTGCTTCCAAGAATGACGTTGAGAGGATAAGGATGTTCATTCAAACTCCAACGGTCATATCTCAACGGATAGATAAGCACGTGTTGGATGACATCACTTTCTTGTCCTTTTCTTGCAACGGTAATATTCCATTTAACAGCTTGGACAAATTTGCTTCTGGCTTGGTTCTTCTGATGATGTTACAGATGAGTAGTTCAGAAACTACTTTGGTATAGATAGCATAGTAAACATCAGATTCTGACTTCAGCACTTTGTTCATCAGAGTTGATAGCAACAGCTCATCTGATTGAACACGTCTTGTCTGGTGAAGCTTCATAATCTTTCTTCTTCAGAGTCTGGTCTTCAGAGTCTTTTGCACTTGGTCTTCAGAGCCTTCAGCCTTCAGAACTTCAAGTCATCAGAGTCTTTAGCACAAACTTCTTCAGATGATTATATCTTCAGAGTCTTGACCTTTAGAACATGTCTTCAGAGTCTTCACCTTCAGAACATGTCTTCAGAGTCTTCAGAGTCTTGATCTTCAGAACATGTCTTCAGAGTCTTGACCTTCAGAACATGTCTTCAGAGTCTTGACGCACTTGGTCTTCAGAGCCTTCAGCCTTCAGAACTTCAAGTCATCAGATTCTTCAGCACTACAGTTCTTTAGAGGGCTCACTCTTCAGAGACGCTCGTTAGCTTCCAGATCAGATGCATAACTCAGATCAGAATCCACAGATGCATTGCAACTGCAATATCCAGCATCCTTGATTCTTTATTAAACATGATCAGATGCAGAAGCAAACTTGCTTCTTTACTGAGCTTCATTTGCTTTTAGATCAGATGCACTTCTTTAGATCATAAACCACAGGAGCATTGCAACTGCAATATACAGCATCCTTGGTTCCTTACTGATGGTGATCAGATACATAAGCAAACTAGCTTCTCCCAAGCGCTTCATGACGTTACACATAGTAATTCCATATATTACTAGCTGCACACGTTGCTTTTGTTTGTTTGGTCTAATATATTTAATTTAATATGACCTGCACATAACAAACATTAAACCATAAAATGGTTCTTTCACAAATACTCAATTGTTATCATCAAAACATAGAGATAATCCTGTAGAGACAAATCTTGCTCTTACAATCTCCCCCTTTTTGATGATGACAAAAACATGTATTTTGATAAAACATTTTATACAGGGTAATCACCAAGCATTAACCTATTCAGAGTTCTAAGCAACTGCTCCCCCTGAATGTGTTAATCTTAAAAACATTTTTATGCTTGTTCAGAGACACACTCTGATCCCAAGACTTACAAAAAATAAATTTGATAAAACACAATCAAATAGAATAGAATAGAAGGAATACTTCCCTGTGATATAAGAGATCATAAGTCTTCAGCATCTGGACTAGTTCAGCAGAACTTCCATCTTCAGATCTTTAGAACATGTTTTCTCTAACCATCATATCAGAGTCATATGACTTCAGAATATTTGTTTCTTCTTCAGATGAGAAACTCCCCCTGAGTTTTAGACTGGGTGAAGATCAAATATACTGCCTTGTGAACCTTCCTGGGAGAACTCCCCCTGGCTACAATAGATCAGATATTTGGATCTTCTGAGCTTTATACAGTCTTGATTCTTGCTTTCTCAGATTTGCTTTCATCTATGATTCTTGGTCTTATCAGAGCTCAATGCATTGATCAGATTCACTTCTTGATCTTTTGAAGCATAGTCCGATCCCAATTAGCAAGCTTCTGAATCTGATACCAATGTTGGTTCTAAGACAGATACCAATACATGATACTCATGATTCTGAGTCTGAATCCAAATCTTGCTCTATGAAGATTTCTGATTCTTATGCTCTGACTGTCATTTTCACAGACAATTTACATCTTCTGAACATCATGATTCCAGATGACTTTAACTTTCAGATCTCTGAACAGTATTGGGTCCATCTGATTCTGAATCTATGTTCACGAAGTGTATAACTTCTATTATATGAACACCAGTTCATTTGAACTCAGATTTCTTTCATTTATCCTGTTTAGAATGCCTAGTGAACTTGTTCAGAGTTCCTTGGAAAACATCAAACAGATAATTGGTAATAAACGCAGTTTATATGTTTTTGCATTCTCTTTCAGGTTATAGAATATATCAAAGTTATATTCTATTTCTCAAAAACATTTTCCATTTCTCCCCAAGTTATATTTTATTCTTCCAGATAATATCAAAATCATCTTTCATTTCTCCCCCTTTTTGACATCATCAAAAAGTTTGAGTTTTTCATCAAAACAGATTTTTAAAAAAAATTTCTCTTTTTAAAGTCAGAAATTAAAAAGATAAGAGTTGAGAGATAGCACCTGAGAACTTAATCATCTTTCATTTCTCCCCTTGAGAACTTAATTCTTACAGGTTGATACCAATTAAGGTAGGTTGATATCTTTTCTCAGATTTCATCTTCTATATCTCCCCCTGTTTCTTTGAGAGTGACAATTCTTCAGAATTTGTAGAAGCATGCTCTGACGAGGATTGTTGACAGGTTTCTATTCAACAGAACTTTCTCTAACAACTTGTTGTTCATCCTTCATAGCTTGTTGATCTCTTCTAAACTTACTAATGTCACGTTCTCAACGTACAAAAGTAGTTTCACAAGAGAATCCAACTACAACATTTTGCTTAGTCTTCTTAGCATCTTCAGCTTCTTGTACTAATCTGGAAGTTTCGTTTCTGAAATTTTCCTCTGCTAGATTTAGACAAGAAGGTTGAAAACTATTCTTCCTTTTGGCTTGATCTTGATACCAATAATTCTAGTCCTTAGAGAAACTTGAAATACGTCCAATTTCAGAGTCTAATTACTTCTGAAAAATATCTCAAGAAGTCTCAAGTTCCAGAGTTGAAGTACTTGTTCTGGCCTTTGCTTTGATTCTTGATTCTGCGCCCAGAACCTTCTGTATCTTCACTCAAACATCTTCTGAAGTTTTTCTCAGAGTTATCTGACACTTTGCTTCTGGTTGGATGTCAGAGACATGATACCAATTTAAGATGTAAGATACCAATTGAAGGTGTGAAATAATGAAATTATTTCAGCTCATTTCTTCAACATCAAAACACTATACTACAGAAGTATCAATGTTTGATTTAACAAACCATCTTCTAATAGAATCTTTTATCCAGAGTTCCAGATAATCCAAATCTTCTGATAGTCTACGACTTCAGATTTGCTCAGATCTTTAGATATCATCTGATATCAATTGAAGGTGATGTGCCATATGATCCTTCAATCTTCTGTACATGAATGTCCTTCATTTGACACTTCATCCAGAGCATCTGATACTTCAATCAGCATCTGATGTATTTTGCTTCTTTAAGGGATAGTGCTAACCAGAGGTACTTTTGCAACTAACTCTGACTTCAGTATCATCAGCATAACAAAAACCTACTAAAAATAGTTATCTGGTTTTCTGCAACACAGAGTCACGTTAGTAGTACCTTTCAGATACCTCAGAAATCTCTTAACAACTGTTAAATGAGATTCTTTAGGATCTGATTGGAATCAAGCACATACACATATACTGAAAAGAATGTCAGGACTAGAAACAGTAAAATACAGAAGAGTACAACTCATACCTTTGTAGAGCTTCTGATCTACCATTTTACTAACCTCTTTCTTTCTCAGAGTGTACGTTAAAAACATGAGAGTCTTAGATGGCTACTCTCTAACAGATTATCCTTCTATCTGCTACATTCTTTATCTGATTCCTCCTTTGGTCTTCATCTTCTGATCATCCATCTTTGGATGCCGATGATCATGCTTCTTTATCTTCAAGATGACTTGTTTCCAGATGAAAGCTATATCTTCTTGCACCAAGAATTTATCCTTTGGACAGTCGTGGTTGATCATCATAAATTATCATTAAACCAAGATGAATTTCTAGATTTGAATAACAATCTTGTTCTTATCAATCAGTATCTGAGGGAGACTTCTTCTTCTAGAATTCTCGTACCAACTGAAGGTGTGAGAACTTCTGAGTACCAATAGAAGGAGTAGGATCTTCTGCTAAATCACCTTAGGTTTTTCCACCTTTGGTTTCTGATTCCAAGCTTGTTATCAAAACTTGAATCTTAGCATCAAAGCTTCATTAGATAATACTTGATACCAATTGAAGCTTTCAAAATAATATGCATCAAGAGAGATACGAATTGCATCTGGTACTGATCAATCATTCTGACTGCAGTATTGAATACTTTCATCAAACATGATTACCAATATTTCCTTTCTGAATTAGCTTCAGAAACCTTCAAAGCTTCTGCTTAATCTTCTGAAGAGATTCTCTACACCAAACTTTCTAACCATAACTATTTCTGTTATGTTAGTAAGTTCTTCTGATCATCAACAATCAGCCTTTGCCCAAAAGCACTTAATCAACAGATGTTAGCTCAATTAATAACATCAAACCCAGAAGTGCTTCTTCAGAAGGTTGGAAACTGATAAGAGTCTGATACCAACTTTATGATATCCAAAGTAGACTCTTCTGACAGTGAAGTTGCAACCCAACTTATCTTGATCAACATCTATTAAGTGAACAACGTTCATCCAGAGGTATGCTTCAGATCAAACCAGATCTTCATTCTTCAGGTGTCCTTATTATCCAGAAGTGAGCTATGTTGCTGACATATCAACCAACTGCTCAGAGTCTTTTATAGAGTTGCTTCTCAACAAACTTTCAGAATCTCCTGTTAGCGTTGCTTCATCAGATTCTTCTGTAATTTTGCCTCTGTAGCTTTTCTTCTGAGTCTATACTGATACCAACTGAAGTGTCTTCAGTATCCTGCCTCAGTTGCTTTGCTTCTGATGCTTTGAACTATCTTTTATAGCTTTGCTTCAGAGTCACCAACAATTGAAGGAGAGATGTCTTGATTGACAGAGCCTCTACAAAATCAGTGTTACAAAACCTTCTGTACAGCTACTGATCTGACTTCACTAGCCTCTTCTAGAATGCTAGTTTTAGCTATTGCCTGCATACACTCAGCAAACTTCTTTCCAAGTGAAGTATATGGTTCTAAATAGAAGTATCATCAATGTAAATAAATCTGACAGATTTAAAATATCTTTCTTAATAGTCTTTAAGAAGAAGAGTAGTAACAACTTTACTTTTGACAAAATAATTTTCAAAAAGAAACCTGGGAAGTTGATGAACATATACTTCTTCTTCAATAAAACCATTTAAAAGTATTTTTAATATTCATCTGATTTATATTGATGTTATACTGATCAACGAACGAGATGAAAAGAATATGAATTCTAACCTTGTCACAAAAGCATATGTCTTCTGTATAGTCAAGAATTTCTTGCTGACAATCTTTGAGAAGAAAGAATCTTGTTCTTATGGAGTCATCCTTCTTTCCAATGAATGTCTCTTCTAGAAAATAAGATTTGATTCTGGGGGGAAACTTCTCAGAGTAGATTCTTCAGAAGCAGCTAATTGAATAGCATTTGGAGTAGCTTCTGATTCTTCAGCTGGAACACATTCTGCTTCTGATTCTCCAACATCTTGTGTGACAAACCAGTAACAGCAACTAAAGTAGAATATTCTGAATAACTCTTCTTGAACAGATCTCAATTCCTTTATTAGCATTCTGCAGCATCTTCATCAACACAACAACATCCATTTGATTCTTGAGAGACATCCTCAGAGCACAGATAATCTGATCTTCATGTGTAGAGAGCATCTAGCTTCCATCAAGCTTCATCTTCTGAATTTTTCTGCTTGAAACAAATACAGATCCAATCTAGATACAGTTATCATCAAACTTAGATGCATCAAAAGACACAGTCTGACTGACAATTTTGCTCTTACAATGCTGAGCTAACATGTAAGGAGTTAGATTATCAGAGTTGACATAACATCTGCTCTTGAAAAAGAATGTTTACTGACTTATTCAAATTGAATAACCCCAGAAACTTAAATCCTTTTTACATTTGACAGAATGACTACTGTCATTGTATCTTTCCTCATATCTTTATTTCTTAAAACATTCATTATGAATTTCTGAAAAATAATGTCTGATAGCATCTGACCAATTTCAGTTTGTTCAACATCTCGAGTTAATAGAACTTAATTGTCCATGCTACTTCTAATGAGATCTTCTGAATTCATCATATCATCATAATCCAGATGAGTTAGAAACACAGCCTTTCTAGAAACCTCTGCAGAATTCTTTGAAGCTCTTCAAGGAGAGCAACTTTCAAATGTTTTGGATCTGAAGAATCATTTCTTCCAGATTTGAATATTTTTCTAAACTTACCCTTTTCTGCAGACTTCATTTTGGCGTTCTGATGAATAGGATTCATTAGCCAACAATATATCTTTTCTTACTTAAGATAAATCCCAATGAGTTGTCATGAGAAAGTCAAGTGTGGACTAATCCATTTCTTGAAAACATCTCATACTCACCAGAATTAATCTTTAGAGATCAAGAATTATTGCTTGCAGAAGATTTATCTTTGAGCAAATATGTTGTAAATCCAAACGTATTTTCAGATCAGCATTCAACAGATATATCTTCTTATCTAATGAATCTATCCTGTCAACTGATTCTTCATTCTTCTTTCAGAATCTTCTGGAGGAGATTTGCTGTTGAAGGCTTCAACATTTCAAATTTCAAACTTCACAGAATCAGTGACTTGCTAAAGGTAACTCAATAGATTACAATTTTAGTACTCATAATCCTCAAAAACTGATATGAGACTGAAATTGTAAGAACGGTGAACTATCCCCAAAAGTATTTCTTCACACAGCCTATGGATCTTTATCTGACACTGTTAGGTGTTTGATATCCATCAATAACAGAACCGGAGCTCTGATACCAACTGAAGGTGTGAAAAATACACAAGAAAGGGGGGGGTTTGAATTGGGTATTTGGTTACTTAAAAACTTTTGGCATCTTCTTCTGTGTTGTTTCTAGATGTAGCAATGCGGAAGCATAAATAATAAACTAAACAAGTAAAGAACACAAGATATATCCTGGTTCACTTGAGCAACTCTCAAGCTAATCCAGTCCACCCTTCCAAGGTGATTTCGCCTTACTCACTGCAAGGACTTAATCCACTATAACCAAACAGATTACAGTTGCACAAGCTAACTGCAAGTGACTAACAACTTGACAATGACACGTTCAGGGATCCCCAAGGATATAACGTTCATTGACACCTTAATAGAATCCGATCACTAAAGATCTCCTATTAGGATTTCCACAAATGACTACTGTCACTTGTCATCTCAAGTATACTGATCTTCACAAGATCACTTGAGGAACCACTAATTCTAAAATAGAATTTGTGTTGCCGGAGATTACATAAGTGCTTCTCAAATAAGCAGATTACTCCTAATTAAGTTCCTAGCAAGTATTGAGCAACAACTCCTTGCTTTCTAATATAGAAACTAATCTAATAATAAATCTCTAAGAGATTATTGAGTACAGTTTCCATATTGCTTAAAAGCTTTTCTGTGTGTGAGCACTAAGGCTTCTTTTCATTCTAAGCTTTTCTTCTTTCTTTCTTTTCTTCACTTCATGCTTACAAGCATGGTAACATTTGAATGAATCAAATGTTATTCCTTATAGTGCAGCTTAATAGCAACAACTTTTCTTGACTTGGCAACACGGCAACTACTTAATGATCAAATGATTCTTCTTTTTATAGTGCTTCCAAGAATGACGTTGAGAGGATAAGGATGTTCATTCAAACTCCAACGGTCATATCTCAACGGATAGATAAGCACGTGTTGGATGACATCACTTTCTTGTCCTTTTCTTGCAACGGTAATATTCCATTTAACAGCTTGGACAAATTTGCTTCTGGCTTGGTTCTTCTGATGATGTTACAGATGAGTAGTTCAGAAACTACTTTGGTATAGATAGCATAGTAAACATCAGATTCTGACTTCAGCACTTTGTTCATCAGAGTTGATAGCAACAGCTCATCTGATTGAACACGTCTTGTCTGGTGAAGCTTCATAATCTTTCTTCTTCAGAGTCTGGTCTTCAGAGTCTTTTGCACTTGGTCTTCAGAGCCTTCAGCCTTCAGAACTTCAAGTCATCAGAGTCTTCAGCACAAACTTCTTCAGATGATTATATCTTCAGAGTCTTGACCTTTAGAACATGTCTTCAGAGTCTTCACCTTCAGAACATGTCTTCAGAGTCTTCAGAGTCTTGATCTTCAGAACATGTCTTCAGAGTCTTCAGAGTCTTGACCTTCAGAACATGTCTTCAGAGTCTTGACGCACTTGGTCTTCAGAGCCTTCAGCCTTCAGAACTTCAAGTCATCATATTCTTCAGCACTACAGTTCTTTAGAGGGCTCACTCTTCAGAGACGCTCGTTAGCTTCCAGATCAGATGCATAACTCAGATCAGAATCCACAGATGCATTGCAACTGCAATATCCAGCATCCTTGATTCTTTATTGAACATGATCAGATGCAGAAGCAAACTTGCTTCTTTACTGAGCTTCATTTGCTTTTAGATCAGATGCACTTCTTTAGATCATAAACCACAGGAGCATTGCAACTGCAATATACAGCATCCTTGGTTCCTTACTGATGGTGATCAGATACATAAGCAAACTAGCTTCTCCCAAGCGCTTCATGACGTTACACATAGTAATTCCATATATTACTAGCTGCACACGTTGCTTTTGTTTGTTTGGTCTAATATATTTAATTTAATATGACCTGCACATAACAAACATTAAACCATAAAATGGTTCTTTCACAAATACTCAATTGTTATCATCAAAACATAGAGATAATCCTGTAGAGACAAATCTTGCTCTTACAGAATCAACTCTGCTGAGGACTTCAAGAATCATCTTGGACCAATGACTCTGCTGGAGATTTCAGGATTCATCCTGAGCGAACACTCTGCCGGGGACTCTAAGCATCAACTTGAGCAACCCTCTATGGCGACTTCACTGGGGATTTTAAGAATCATCTTAAACAATCAACTTCGCTGGGGATTTCAAGAATCATCCTGAGCCACACAACTCTTCTGAGATTTCAGGAATCATCCTGAGCGAACACCCTGTCGGGGAACACCTGCAAAACAAGAACGGTAACAACCTAGCTCATGCTTCACATGCATATGTTTGACAATGGCGCAATGCTCCATACGATGGAAATGCTATGCGTTTAGGGTAGCTGCTATGCAATCATGCAAAAATGCTACGGAACCAAATCAGCAAAATAAATGCTGAAGAGAAATCCCTTCTGTCAAGGAGAAAGAACCATCCTGATGGGGAGGAGGAATCAGCCTGCCGAGGAGAAGAAATCACACCAATCTCAATAGGAATCCGCTTGGGGAAACGAACTTCAGTCGACTGCTGCAGGGGCACAAAGTCCTACGAGAACCTGGACCTGCTTATCTAGGTATTCAAACCACAAACTGTCGAGGAAACGATATCAATCGCAGAAATAAACTGCACGGCATTCGCAGCAAAACTTTCTTGGAGATAACGACTCCGGTGGGGAAATACAGCATCAGCTACTCGACATTCTACTGGGGAAAACCAATCATGGCTTCGACGGTTTCCAAGGACTCGGCTCTCTTGGGGAACTGCAGATTCGGCTGGGGAAGAAGGAATCATCCTGCTTACTGGGGAGAGTACGACTCTGTGGGGAATTTCAATTCCTGGAGACTTCAGTCTGAAATATCGAGCGCTGCACACTTCAGTATATGACTCAGCTGGGGAGATGACGATCCTTCAGGATACATCTGATTGGGGAGAGAATCTTCTCTGCCTGGGGAGACATATCAATGCTTACGATCTCATGTTCAAACTCCACGGGGAGGTGCTGCTGAACTTGCTGGAGAGGAAGGAATCATCATGCTTGGGAACGCATACGGCGTACTGTCTGGAATATGCCCTACCTGCAACAGCACAAACAAACAGACAAGATACCCTTCTCAAAGGGACCTATCAAGGTTATCATCTTGTGACAATGTTCAAGTAATTCATTGTTTCAACAATCAGTGGCCTAGGCCAGTAAGTTTATGTATGCGCATTTTATCAAAAACATTGACGTTCTTTTTCGCAAACAAAACAGATAAACGCTAAACAGGCAAACAGAATTGCTGAATAATAGACATTTTATTGATAGCGAACCCCTGAATGGGAAAAAATGTTTTACAACAGAGGCAAGCTCCTGGAATGAGGAAGCTGCGCAAATATAAAAACATAAATATACATCAGTATACACATGTCGGAAATGAGGCGTAGACGAACACCATGAGTTGATCCCTCTATGACCCACTCGACTTCGATACTTCTCCGACGCTTCAGCTTCAGAAGAGATTGATTCAGATAAACGGCCCTCAGGTCTTCCAAACCACTAAAAAATGAAAGTCCACACGCGGAACGCAGTCATTTGCTTTTTCAAATCCCTAACTTTTGCCTGAATCGCCCTTTCGGGTTTTCGATTCACCGGGATACCCTTTTTTGCCAAAGCCGCCCTTCCAGGTTTTCGACTTTGCGGGTGTACATTTTTCCTTTATATCCCTAATTTTTGCCCGAACCTTTTTTCCTGTTTTATGGTTCGCCGGGATGCCCCCATTTTTGCCTGGATATTCTTTTTCTTTCCAGCGGGTCATTTTTTAAGCAAAGTATTTTTTAACTGCGTCCGCGTTCACCGGGGATGCAAAATCTTCGCCATCCATCGTGGATAACAACAAGGCTCCTCCCGAGAAGACCTTGCTGACGACTTACGGACCTTCGTAATTGGGAGTCCACTTGCCCCGGTGATCGGAGTGTGAAGGAAGAATCTTCTTCAGGACGAGATCACCCGTCTGAAAGCTTCTAGGACGCACCTTTTTATCATAAGCTTTCTTCATTCGGCTTTGGTACAAACGACCATATGCAATCGATGCTAACCTCTTCTCGTCCATCAGGCTGAGTTGGTTTAGTCGGTTCTTAATCCATTCTGCCTCATCGAGTTTCACGTCAACCAAAACTCGTAAAGAAGGGATCTCCATTTCTAACGGTAGGACAACTTCCATACCGTACACTAGTGAGAAAGGAGTTGCCCCGGTTGATGTGCATACCGTTGTACGATAACCGTGCAATGCGAATGGCAGAATCTCGTGCCAGTCTTTATAGGTCACAACCATCTTCTGTACAATCTTCTTAATGTTCTTGTTGGCCGCTTCAACAGCGCCATTCATCTTCGGCCGGTAAGGAGATGAGTTATGGTGTTCAATCTTGAAACTCTAGCACAGCTCCTTCATCATCTTGTTATTCAGATTCGAACCATTATCAGTAATGATCCGCTCGAGAATTCAGTAACGACAAATGATGTCCCTCTTTATGAATTTAACCACCACCTGCTTAGTCACATTAGCGTATGAGGCTTCCTCCACCCACTTGGTGAAGTAGTCGATAGCTACTAGAATGAAGCGATGACCGTTAGATGCAGTGGGCTCGATCTTGCCTATCATGTCGATGCCCCACATGAAGAACGGCCACGGGGAGGACATGACATTTAACGGGCACGGCGGCACATGAATCTTATCAGCATAAATCTGGCATTTATGACATCTCTTCACGAATTTGAAGCAATCTGACTCCATCGTCAGCCAGTAGTATCCTGCTCTCAGGATCTTTCTCGTCATAGCATGCCCGCCGACGTGCGTACCAAATGTGCCTTCATGGACTTCTTCCATGAGCATACTCGCTTCTTTCTCATCTACGCATCTGAGTAGCACGAGATCGTGGTTTCTTTTATACAAAACTCCATCAGGATTGAGATAAAAGTTTCCAGACAGCCTCCTCAGAGTCTTCTTATCCTGGGTTGACGCTCCCGCAGGATACTCCTTAGTCATAAGGAAGGTCTGGATATCAAGGAACCATGGCTTGCCGTCGGAGGCTTCCTCGATCGCGAAGACGAATGCAGGTCTATCAAGACGAGAAAGGACAATTCTTGGAGCTTCATTCCAAAAATTGACTTTATACATCGAAGCCAACGTGGCTAAGGCATCAGCCATCTGGTTTTCAGCTCTGGGCACATGATGGAGTTCCACTCGATCAAAGAACGGAAGCAGCCTTCTAGCATAGTTCATGTACGGCACCAAATTCGATTGACGAGTCTCCCACTCCCCTTTAATCTGGTTGATCACAAGTGCCGAGTCACCGTATACATCTATGTTCTTGATTCTCAAATCAATTGCCTCTTCTAGACCCATGATGCATGCTTCGTACTCCGCTTCATTATTGGTGACCAGAAACGTCAGTCTCGTAGTGAACGGGATATGGGATCCATGGGGAGTCGTGATGATCGCCCCAATGCCACTTCCGTAAGAATTAACCGCCCTGTCAAATATCAATTTCCATTGGGATTTCCTATCTGGACCCTCGTCAGGCAACGGTTCATCGCAATCCTTTGCTTTGAGAAACATGATATCCTCATCAGGGAATTCAAATTTCATCGGCTGATAATCCTCGATCGGCTGTTCGGCAAGGTATTCAGACAATACGCTTCCCTTGATGGTCTTCTGGGATACGTACTGAATGTCATATTCCGTCAACACCATTTGCCA
This sequence comes from Lathyrus sativus, assembly GCA_963859935.3. Taxonomy (NCBI): domain Eukaryota; kingdom Viridiplantae; phylum Streptophyta; class Magnoliopsida; order Fabales; family Fabaceae; genus Lathyrus; species Lathyrus sativus. Next base: position 158,334,724 of record OZ012741.1, read on the forward strand.
TCTGGCAATCCTGCCCGAAAGCGCTTGCTTCTCGAAGACGTACTTGATCGGATCCATCTTCGAAATTAGCATGGTCGTGTGATTGAGCATGTACTGTCGTAAACTTTTGGCAGCCCAGGCTAGTGCACAACACGTTTTCTCCAACATCGAGTAACGAGATTCACAGTCCGTGAACTTTTTACTCAAATAGTAAATGGCATGCTCCTTTCTGCCTGTCTCGTCGTGCTGACCGAGAACACACCCCATACTATTCTCAAGAACTGTCAAGTACATGATTAAGGGTCTTCCGGCCACTGGGGGTATCAAGATCGGAGGTTCCTGCAGATACTGTTTTATCTTATCAAATGCCTTCTGGCAATCCTCGTTCCAGATAATCGCCTGATTTTTCTTTAGTAGTTTGAACATCGGTTCACACGTGGCCGTGAGCTGAGAGATAAACCTTGTAATGTAGTTTATTCTGCCCAGAAAACCACGAACTTCTTTTTCTGATTTTGGCGCTGGCATTTCTTGTATTGCTTTTATCTTCGCAGGATCAACCTCAATGCCTCTTTCGCTCACGATAAACCCCAGTAGTTTTCCAGACCGTACTCCGAAAGTACACTTGTTAGGATTCAGCCTCAACCTGAACTTCCTAAGCCTCTCAAAAAGCTTCAGCAAATTGACCAGATGTCCCTCCTCTGTTTGGGACTTCGCAATCATGTCATCAACATAGACTTCAATCTCATGATGAATCATATCATGAAACAAAGTAACCATTGCTCTTTGGTAAATGGCCCCTGCGTTCTTCAGACCGAAAGGCATTACCTTGTAGCAAAACGTTCCCCAAGGTGTAATAAACGTAGTTTTCTCCATGTCCTCTGGCGCCATCTTGATCTGATTGTAGCCGGAGAAGCCATCCATGAACGAAAATACGGAGAACTAAGCTGTATTGTCGACCAACACATCAATATGAGGGAGCGGGAAATCATCTTTGGGGCTTGCCCTATTCAAATCCCGATAATCGACGCACATTCGTACCTTACCGTCCTTCTTCGGTACAGGCACTATGTTGGCGACCCACGGAGGGTAAGTAGTGACCGCTAAGAAGTAAGCATCAAGTTGCTTTTGCACTTCTTCTTTGATCTTAACGGCCATATCTGGTCGTGTCCTCCTAAGCTTCTGCTTGACGGGAGGACAATCTTCTTGCAGCGGCAAGTGGTGGACCACAATGTCAGTGTCATGTCCGGGCATATCTTCGTATGACCAAGCAAAGACGTCACTATACTCTCTTAGCATCTCGACCAATCTCTGCTTGACATCACTCTGCAATGCAACCCCTATCCTGACGTTCCTGACTAGTTCTTCAGAACCCAGATTCACAATCTCGATCTCTTCTTCGTGAGGCAGAATAACTTTCTCTTCTTATTTCAACAAGCGGACCAACTCTTCAGGGAGGTCTTCGTCTTCATCAATCTCTTCTTCGGCTTGATAGATCGTGCAATCGAAATCGAAGTGAGTCGTAGAAGGTCCAGAGTCGATGTCATCTGCTATGTGGATCCTGCAATAACAAGGGTTAAGCTTAAAACAAGGATATGCAGGTTAGCACAAACCCCATCGCCATTTTGTTGTTTTTCAAAACAAATATAAAACAGGAATAATAGAGATCACAACATTTGAATGCGAAAAGAAACGCCTTTTGATTTATTGGTAAAATGCATGTACATAATCAAACAAGGCCCTGACAATAAAACCACTATGCCCCGGGTAGGACATAGGGTTGTACAACAATTGGAGAAAGTAAATCATTACTCTTTGCCTGTCACTTGGATGGTATCCCTGATAGACCAGTTGTTGAGGCTCTCGCCTAGTTTGCTTGGCTGGATCCAAGAGTCTAGGTCACAATCGCTGTCCTCGCCGTCTTCGGACACTGCGTTGACACTTACAAATATCACCCCGCCACTGGTAAACTGGATCGGCCCTTTACCGCGCGACGCACTGTGAGAAGATGAGGCTTCAGCCGTAGGAGAGTATCCTAACCCGAACTTGTCCTATTTGTTAGGTATTTCTAGAACTTGCCCCCAGCCTGGGGTAGATCCGGCTTGAACAACGGCCCAGGCTTCCTTGAAGGAAGAGAGAGTCATCTCTGGTTTCTCAGTGATTACAGGAGCTACGTTCTTGACTTTAACAGCTTCGAACGCCTGACATAGGGTTTCGTGGATTTCCCCATCCATCTCAACATATTTGAAGGACAAAAAATGGCTCACCATTATGTCTTCCTCGCCACAAACAGTCCCGATGCTACCTCCGACAACATACTTGAGCTTCTGGTGCAACGTGGAGGTCACGGCGCCAACTGAGTGGATCCATGGCCGACCTAAGAGACAGCTGTAGGCAGGCATGATGTCCATGATGTAGAAGACTGCGTCGAAAGTTTCTGGCCCAACTTGGATTGGTAGCGTCACCTCCCCGAAAACATGACGTTTGGTTCCATCGAACGCTTTCACAACTAGGTCACTGGGTGTGCAAATTACTCCTCGCGTATCTAACTTTATCAATGCTTTCTTCGGAAGAACATTGAGTGACGACCCCATGTCCACCAACACATGAGACATAATCGTTCCCTTACACTCTATTGAGATGTGCAGGGCGCTGTTGTGATTTCTTCCCTTCGGCGTCAGCTCCAGGTCAGTGAACCCTAACCCGTTTCCCGCATTCACGTGGGCTACGACCCCTTCCAACTGGGTGACCGATATTTTCTGCGGTACATACGTGGCATTCAAAACCTTTAACAGCGCGTTGCGATGTGCCTCCGAACACAGCAACAGATTCAGGATGGAGATTTTCGAGGGTGTTTGATAGAGGTGATCCACGATCTTGTAGTCACTCTTCTTGATCAACCTCATGAACTCTTCAGCGTCCTTTACAAGTAAGTCCTTCTCTACCCCATGAGGGGTTTCCTCAACGACTTTACTCTTTCCCTTATCGGTTATTTCAGCTTTGTCTGCTTTGTCCACCACAATCTCGGGTGGAGCAAATATTCTTCCGCTGCGCGTGATTCCGCCGATTCCCACTAGGTTATCCACACACTGCCCAGAGGGTTCTAGTTCCAACTTCTGTCTGTTGCAGTAGACATATGCCCCGTAATGCCACGGGACAACATTGGTGCTTTCAAAAGGGATCGGCCCAGCCTTGGTGATGGTAATTGTGGGCGGCATGGGTGCAGAAATGGTTATCGTCCGGCGAGGGATGGTGATGGTGGCAACTTCATCATCTTGCTTCAGCATTACCTCTCCAGATCCATATTCGGCCCTTCGGCTAAACTGCAAGATTCCTTCAGTCATCAGACTCGGAATCCCTTCTATCAGCTGTTCACATCCATCAGGACTAGTCGCACAGCCCATACACAGTTCTCCACAGCCCGGAAAGAAACCTCTCTTCATCAGCTTGGCTTTAACGAAGCTAAGCGGCGTCTTCAGATCCCTGACGTCAGTCAACACATCCAAGCTCTCGTCTTCAATAATGGCATTTACCCCACCTCCCCTATGATTCGGCATAGGGTTCTTCGTGACATTTGGCACATTATCTGAGAAATTGATGATCTTAGCATCCACCATATCCTGCACCTTGTGCTTGAAGGCTTTGCAGTTTTCTATCGTATGGTCGGGTGCCCCCGAGTGAAACTCACATGTTGCATTCGCGTCGTAACCTGGCGGAGGTGCCCCTGTCAAGGGAGCCAAGGTTCTCTTCTGGATTAGCTGTAACTGAAGCAGAGTCTGTAACAGCCGAGCATATGACATGGGCGGCGTCTCAAGGTGACGACTCGACAGAGGTGCCCTGTTCTGATACTTTATGTACCCTTGTTGATTCAGTTGCTGCTGCTGCTGTGGCTGGGGTTGTTGGATAGCGGGGATGGTTATGCTAGCCACCTGCTGGTGCTGGCCCTTACCCTTCCTCCGAGCGTTGGACACGACGCTCATCTCTCCTTCCCGCCTTTTGCCACCATACGGTTTCTTTCCTCCTCCAGCTGAGGATAGATCACCTTGAATTTTCCCCAATTTGATCCCATTTTCAACGTGCTCGCCGGTGATGATGAGATCTGAGAAGCTTCCAGACATACTGCTGACCAATTTCTCGTAATAAACCCCTGGAAGGGTGGCTACAAACATTTCAACAAGCTCCCGTTCAACCATCGGTGGCTGAACTCTAGCTGCCAATTCACGCCACCGCTGGGCGTACACTTTGAACCCCTCGTTGTTCCTCTGTGACAAGTTCTGCAGTTGAACCCAGTTCGGAGCCAAGTCACTGTTATATTGGTAATGGTGCACGAATGCCTTAGCAAGTTTGTTCCACGTGCGCACACTGGTAGGCTCCAAACTCATGTACCATTCCAAGGATGGCCCGGACAAGCTATCCTGAAAGAAGTGCATCAGCAACTTCTCGTCTTCAGAGTGAGCGGACATTTTCCGGTAGTAAGATCTCAAGTGGACACGAGGGCAAGTGGTGCCCTTGTATTTCTCAAAGTCGGGTACCTTGAATTTAGGAGGCACCTTGAAATCAGCAATCAATCCCAGTTTGGACATATCGACACCCATAGTGTTCAGGTTCTCGAAATTCCTCATCTTGTCCTCGAGTGCTTTACACCTCAGACGTGCTTCAGCAGTCAGCTCTCCTTCAGCACCTTTCAGTGAGAACAAATCTTCTTGACGATCTTCTAACCATGGCTGAGGCCCATACAGATTTCCAACACCTGTGTTGCCGTTGCCCAGTCCAACATTGACATTAGCTTCAAAATTCCCATTACCGACGCCGGTCGTATTACCATTGAGCCCCATGTTAGCGATCACATTGCCGTTACCACTACCATTCCCCCCGGTCACGGGGATGCCATTCTGAGGAGTTTCAACAGGTGGAGGGGTTGGGACGCTCCCACCGTGGAGTACACCATTGCTGTCAACCCTTGAGATCAGAGGCTGGACCAAGGTTCTGAGCTGGTCTTGGCCGTTGGCAACCACCTGCATGAGCTCCATGAAGCGGTCCATCCTCTCTCAGAGTTCTTGAACGCCAGTCTGTGTTGTACCCTAAAATTTGCTCAACCTTATTCACTTGGTTTATGTTTCAATATCATTAGCATTTGCATGTAGAGTCATGTACATAGCCTATTCATCTGCATCGCATAAGCATAACAAGTCATCCAACAGGGGACCAAGCATTATTCTCATCTCTAGAGGCCTATCAAGAGGTTATTATCCTGATTCAATCTCATTCAAGTCATCAGAAAGAATTTGGAAGCTATCAAGTCAATGGATCAAGCAGTTCATCTACCTCCTAACTGAGGGTGTCTGAGGATCAACAAAGAGATTGTGAGTTGTGGGTTGAGTATGGGGAGTATCTAGACATCTGGGAGGACTTAGAAAGTCATTTGGAGAAGGAGACAAGTCATTGGTACGATCACAAGAATTGCAGTTGAAGACAGTCAACTAGGGTTTCATCTGGGTCAATCCTGGGTCAACTCTAGGTCAATTGACTAATTGAAAGGGATTAAGGTTTATTGGAGAGATGTGGGGTTCACCATTTGACATGGAGAATAAGGATGTGTTGTTATGCTAAGAAGAAATCAAGAGAAATCAAGGAGAAGAGGAGGTTCTAAATTAGGGTTTCTATGTAAAATCCCCTAGTTTAGGTCAAATTTCCAAGCAAAATAAGTCAAAATTAAAGATTCAAATGAATCCTTGGACAACATGAAACTTTTAGAGGATCTCAATACCTTTAATTTGAGTGGTGGAAGACATCAAGGAGATTTATAGAACTCAAGTTATGGTCCTTGCAAGTTACAGGTCATCTGAGGTGTCTGAAATTTTGTCTGTGAAAGTGACTTGACTTCCAAGCAACTTTTACCCCTCAAGTAGATTTCAAATGAATTTATGGTCAACATAAGAGTTGTTCCTCATTGTCTTAGATTTCTATAAAGGTATGGTATGCCTTCATATGATTTGTGGAACTCTACTTATGGTCTTGGCAAGCAAAGGGTATTTTGGTCATTTGAGAATTACAGGTCATTTTAACCTATGCCCAAAACTCATACAAGGAAGATTCAAATGAAAAACTTTACAACATCAAACTTGTTCCAAATGACGTTTTTAGTCTATAAAAGTGACCATGAGAGATTGGAAAGATTCATAGCACATGGTTTCAAAATTGTTGGATTTAATGAATAAAAATGGACTTAAAAATGAGATTTTTCATATCTTGGCCAAATGAAGCAAAGTTATAGGTCATTTTGAATGGAAAGATCATTTTAAAGACATTGGCTAAAGTAGAATTTTGAGCTTAGTTCATATTTTGGGAGTTATCCATGGTTAGTTGTAATGGAAGATACATAAACCAAATTCAAGGGAAAGAATGCAAGGGAAGCTTCTCCAAGTTTCTAGGAGATTCTATGCTCACCTATATATTGATATGAGATGGTTCATGCCATGGTTGTTGATTACATTTTCTCAAAACCCCAAGTTTCATTCACTTTCTCCATTTGGTAAAAGCTTCTCAAACCCTCTCAAATCTCCACCAATCTTCATCATTCTTGTTTGGTTCTTCATCATCATCATCCAAGGATCAGAAATCACACATCTATTTGGCAAATTGAACAAGGAATCGTGCCATTCATCATCATCATTCAAGGATCAGAAATTGTGGAAGTGAGAGATTCAAAGCCTTAGAGTCATACTTGTTGCATACAGAAGCCATCATTGAGTTCTTGGATCATTTTCCATTCATCACAAGCATCAGATTCAGGGATTGTAGCACCTGTTTTCAAGAAATTGCACCAGGTATGTTTTCCTTCGAATTAGTTAGCATAGGGATCATGGCATAGGATTGTTAGTATATTAGAGACCTAGGTGGTTAGGTGATGATTTTCACAGAGTTTGGAGAGGTTTAATGGAGGTTGCTCATAGTGCACCAAATCTGGTTGGATTGATATCTCATGGTTCAGTGCATGAAATTCTTGGTTTATTGGCTTGTGGTAATCAGCATAAGTTGTAGATAAGTTTAGGACAAGATTTAGGGAGTTTTGGATGAGTTGATCACAGGTGTTCATGGTGGCTTATGACTGGTATTCTTATCGAGTTGGTTGATGGAGTGAGTTTTAGGAGAAGTTATTATCATGGCTGTATAGATGGAAGTTCATAGAGCAAATTTGCTCTTGGAATCGTGTGAATCCATGGAGGTATAAGGGAGAACAGAGGTGTGCAAGATCGTGCATGGTTAGGGTTTTCTGAAACCCTAGGTTTGCCCAAGGTTGAAGATGAAGGAGGACCCTACGATGGAGGGTTTGACTTGACTCAGATTGCAATCCAAGGGTCCACGTTTGAAGTTGAAATACGGAGGGAAACTCTGGGCATCAAAACGCCCCGTTTCATTTAAGTGTTCTGAGTGGGCCTTGAAATTTCATTGCTAATGACACCCCCAATAACCAAGCCCAACATAAATGAACTGGAATTAATGCTATTTGCACCGTTTGAGTTTTTTTGATTTTTTGTTGATATTCTGAAGCGCGCTGGGCCTATCTCTTTATTCTATTCGCACCCCCTGTCCTGTGGCCCACCTGAAAAAGCAACTAGGCGCCCTTGCTATTCTCACCCTCTCTTTCTATTTTCTTTATATTTTCATTTTTTATTTCTTTTCATTTTTCATGCATTTTCTAAAAATCATGATAAATCATAAAAACCGTATTTTTCAATAATTCTTTTTGCATAATTTTCTTTAAAGAGTCTAGAAAATTATAAAAAATAAAAATTGCATTTTATTTTTTATTTGATATTTTTCCCATATTTTCCAAATAAATGCATATTTTAAGTGTTTCATTTCATACATGAATTTGTTAATTTTTGTTCTATTAGTTGCTTTAATATTTTTCACCCATTCTTTTTAGGTTGATTAATAGACATTGGTAGCTTGTATATGTAATTTAGTTTATATTTTTAGGACTTGATTTTAGGTGATTAGTTTAGGTGTAAATAACATGAATAAAATTAGGGTTTTTAATCAACTTAGGTGAGATAGTTTAACTCTTTTAGGAGATTCTCATTTGATTTTTGGGGTATGGACTATAGGGGTTATGGGTATAGGATAGATTCCCTTAGAAATCACTAGGATTCCCCTACTGCTATTAGTATATTACTGTCTATATTTGATTGATTGGTGTGGTGTGCCCTCTGGGGATTACTGTTTGTCTGTGTGGGTATAGGGATTGTCTGGGGATCGGGGAAGCTGAAGACTTGTGATGATGAAGCCATTGGAGATCCAGAGACTGAAGGATAACTTCCAGAGATGAATGAGGAGATTCCTGCTAGCAGCTGTTGAGGAGATTAGGGTTTAGGAGCTAGGCAGAGCTCTAGGTTAGAGAGCTTGTTTCCCAAACATGGAATGCTTTGTCTGCATCCATCCTTTCCCTATGATTCAAAGTCTCTTTCAAATATCCACCTCCTTCCTTTGGAAGGATCAGTGACTGTATTTGAAAGATAGAACTTTTGAGGGGAAATTATCTGTATAATGTTAACAGTTAATGAACCACCCTTGGTAGGTAATTAACTGTCTAACATTCATTCACTTCGTCTTGTTGACTGATGCCTCTCTTGAAGATTGAGACTGGAAGAAAAGCCATTGCAGATGGAAGACTGATAATGAAGACCTTGCTTGAAGGCTGTGGAGATGGAGAGTGATGCCTGCTGAAGCTTGTTGCTGTCTGGAGAAGACTTGGAGATAGGTGCTGATGCAGAGCTGCTGTAGCTGTTTATCAGTGATGTATTTCATTTCTGATGTATTGATTGGTTTTCCTGACTGTATTGTTTGCTGTTTACCCTATTGGGTTGAAAGTGAAGCCTGTTCACTTTTGCCTATTGTTTTCTAGGTTCGAGGTTGAGTGGGACTCCCTTGCCTCGCTTGTGTTGTTGCATCCATGCATTTTACTGCTTTACTGTATATATCTGCTATTGTTTCTGTTTCCGTTTATCCCTTAGGATCTCTGTTTCTCTCTGCGCAAGAGAGGAGCATGATAGACATTAGGTCTTAACCCATGCATGATAACATTAGGTTAGTTTGATTCCCTTTTCAGCCATAGGTTAGAGTTCTGTCTCTTCTTCCTCAAAACAAACAGAAAGACACAATAAATATTTCAAACACAATAAAAGACACTTCTTCCGTAAAAGAATGTGAACTCATCAAAACGTCATTTTTGTCCGCTTGGACTGCTAATCAGAAAAACCTTTTTCAGAAGGAATAAAATCAATCAAGACAGGCTGGTGTCGTACGTGGCCCGAACTACGTTTGCTCTGATCTTTCATGCTGTATGAAAGTACGTAGGCATAGGATGCGATATCCTAGCGAGCAACCTTCCCCTCCTTTCCCGTAGGTAGGCGAACTACGTTGACTCTGATTTCTCGTTCCAGACGGGAATACGTAGGCATAAAGTGCGATACTTTGCCGAGTCATTTTATTTTCATTTTATTTTCTTGTTAACCCTTAACCTTTAGAGTAGATAGAATAACAATCCATACCCGAAAACAAGCGTGGATCCCGTCGAGTACGACGGACGTGAGGGGTGCTAATACCTTCCCCTTGCGTAACCGACTCCCGAATCTAGGTTTGGTTGCGACGACCATACCTTTCCCGTGTTGTGCGAGGTTTACTCTGAGCGTTTCCTTTCCCTCCGTTGGGATAAATAACGAACGGTGGCGACTCTTCTGTTCAGCCGGCGCCGATTTTCGCAGTAGCGACAGCTGGCGACTCTGCTGGGGACCCAACGTCCCCTGGCCGCTAAGGACTGCGATGATTCTTATGCATTTGGGATCCAACGTCCCTTAAGAGAGTCAATCCTAGCGCTTGTTTTCCCGTCGAGGATTTTGTATGGATTTATATTTCTGACCTTTATTTTCAGCATTATATATATTGATTATTATTGCTGTATTGGGGTGATGGGTGGTCCTATGATTGAGAGATAAGCCGGACCTGGGCTTGAGTGCACCTAGAATTAGAGTAGAAAGTAGTGGGCGCGTGCCGGCTTTGCTTGCATTAGTGTCTCATGAAATCTACACTCGGACGAGGTTCTTCTGGTTGGCTTCTTTTTCTACCCTTTGGGTCGAAGGGGTTGTTGGTCAGCTGAATTGTCGACTCCGGGAACCGATCATTTGGAAGTTGGCTAAGTGAGGCCTCTTCAGGATTTGATGATGCCACTCCTTCCGGGAATCGTATCATCAACTCTAAAAGTCTGTGACGCCGACGACCGCATAGGATGCCATACCTTTGTCAGTTACTAGGACATCCACCTGTGAGAGGGTTTGGGGTTATGCAGGTAACTAGGCCTCCAGACTACCGGTTTGTTCCTTGATCAGAGATCCGGGGTATTTATGGAGTGTTCTGAGGTCTGTCAGAGACCAGTTGGAGAGTTCTGAGGTCTGTCAGAGACCAGTTGGAGATGTGATTTGAGGTCTGTCAGAGACTAGTTGGAGTTATGGTTTGAGGTCTGTCAGAGACCGTTGTTGGAGCTTTGTTTTAGGTCTATCTGAGACCAGGGTTTGAGGACTTCTAAAGAGTCTGTTTGAGACCTCTTGATATGGTTCAGGCTATTCAGCTACGGCATTTGGTCCCTGTTGCATGTTATTTGCATTGCATTGTTTGCATACCCATTATCATTGCATCCCATTAACGTGTGTCTGTGCTGCAGGTGCATTTTCATATCCTCCGATTCTAGTGCCCAGACTTCTGATTATTGATTATGGCTGGTTTGAGGAAAACAGTTGCGTATAAGCTGCCTTCACCTGATATTACTCATTTGCTTGGTCTGATATCTCTTGCTGATGAGGAGGTTAAGAGAAGCTTCAGAATGAGTCATGGGAGACTACTGAGATTAGTCTGCAAGCCCACTACTGATGAGATGAATGGGCTATATACCCTGATGCAGTTCTATGACCCCGCATTGAGGTGTTTTACGTTTGCTGACTTCATTCTAGGGCCTACCATTGAGGAGTATGTGGAGTTTACTGAGCTACCGGTGCAGAACAAGGTTCCCTTTATTCACTCTGCTGCTGAGCCCAAGTTGGAGGACTTAGCCAAAGCCTTGCATATGGACGCTGCAGAATTGTTATTGACTTCATGGCTTGGGGTTTCAGGGTTCTCTCTTGATTTCCTGATTGGCAAAGCTCAGGAGTATGCCAAGAACGGATGTTGGGTAGTTTTCAATGCTATTTTGGCTCTATGCATTTATGGAATTGTGCTGTTCCCTAACTTGCCCAATTTCGTAGACTTGGATGCTTTCTACCTATTTGCTGCCGGCAATCCAGTGCCAACGTTGATCGGAGATTTCTACCACTCTTTGCACTACAAGAACGAAAACAGAAGGGGAAAGGTTGTTTACTGTTGTGCTCCTTTGTTGAATATGTGGTTCAAGAGTCACCTTCCCATGAGGGGATCTTTTGTGGAAAGTGCAACCACCGCTAGCTGGTCAGAGCGCTTGATGAGGTTATCTTCAGAAGACGTCGAATGGTTTGATAGAGATCTGCTGGGATCCGAGCTTATATTCAGTTGTTTTGGGTACCCTAATGTGACGCTGATTGGAAGAAAAGGATGTATCAACTACAACCCTTCTCTGTTCGTCCGTCAGTTCGGATATGCGCTGAAGAACCCGCCCAAAGAAGAAGAAGTACAGGAATCTCTGTACTTCACCGGAGATTTGAAGGGAGAGTTATTGGCCAAGCTGCAGCATGCCTAGACGCGTATTAACCGAAGAGGGAAGCCGTTGTTAGGAAAGAATGACTGTCAGGCTTATGCACCTTATAGAGAGTGGATCCAGGAGAGAGCCAGTCAGCTGAGGATGCCATTTCCAGATGCACCAGTTCTTGTCCCCATTCTGGTAGCAGAGCCAACTACTGTTTCTAGGGAGGCCTACGAGCAAGTTGTGAAGGAAAAAGAAGCCTTGATGAAGATCAACGAAGGGTTAGAGCAGGAGCTAGCCTAAATACGCAGCGAGAAAAACAAGGCCGTGTACGCTTTCCAACAGCAGATTGAGCTAATGAACATATTAGGGGCTGAGTTGACTGAGGAGAGGAAGAAGCGCGAACGTTTGGGGCAAGAGTTCAGAAGCTGCCATGACATGCTTGAATCCAAGAAGAAAGCGCTTGACATCGCTCACCGAGAGATCTCTTCTTGCAATAAGACCTGGAATGCCACGCTCACCAACAATAAGAAGAGGGAAGATAAGTTGAAGCAGCAAATTTCCGACCTCGAAGAGCAGTTGAAGTCCAGCATTAAGAAATGTGAAGAAGAAGTGATGACCCGGTACAGTCTCCAGAATGCGCTAAACAAGGCCATCAAAGGCAGAGATGAAGTTGTGTCTCAGAAGCGTAAACTAGAGGATCGCTTCGGAGAGGGGGCATAGGAAGAAACTGCTGAAGACGTGCGACGTGTTCTTAAGAAAAGAAACCAACTTGTTGAAGGACTGCTTGCCCGACCAAGTCATCCGGAGACCAAGAAGTTGCTCGAAGAGTACCAGACTTATGGGAGGATTTGATCATTTCATGTAGTAACTTGTATGCTTTATTTGCATAGTGCTGACCATCACCAGGATTGTTTGGTTGAGGTCATGCCTTCTCTTTGTACTCTCAGTAACATTGTATTCCTGGCTTATTGGTTTCTCAGCAATATATGAGGCTTTCCGTGATTCAGCTCTGATCTTTATATTGTAAGCACTGTCACTGCACCGGCACCTTCACACTAGAATCGGGGAATGAATTTCTCTAATGCACAGACACACACTGCATTGCATTCATGTTCATATTGCATTACAGGTAATCTTTGGATGGTGTCTTATTTCCTGCTCTGTATCAGGTACTTTTCAGGATTGCAGATCAGCACCCGCACCACTATTCCACTCGCACCAACTGTCGAAGAATCATGGATCAAATGCAGAACGAGATGCAAGATGTGCGCGAGAAGCTAGCTCTCTTTATGCAGACCATGGAAGCTATTGCAAAAGGTCAGGAGAATTTGCAAGCCATGGTCCAGCCTCTGTTGGCCCGAAATGCTGGTCACGGTAACGAGGAGCATCAGTCTGCGCGAGTCGATACTGTTCATGGAGATGGCACTCCCACGCCAGTGGCTCCACCTGTAGTCAATATACCTGCTGCTAATGTCAACAACGCTACCGCTGCTGTGAACGGTAACGTCGAAGTTGGGAATGAGACCGCTGTCCATAACGTTGGGCTTGGTGATATCAACGTGGGAGATAATATGGGAGGCAACGGCTTTGGCAATACTGGATTCGGGTTCAACGATCAGGGATTCGATAACGCTGGGAAATATGGTTTCAATGCTCAAGGCTTTGGGCAAGGTGATTATGGTGTGGCCAATCAGGGTTACGGAGGTTTCGGAAATGGAAACGGCGCTGGGTTAATGGCTTTTGGGCCTGTTGGAGGTGTTCAGGGATACGGCAACAGGGGCCGAGGTCCGGGGATGAATCAGATCAGGGCTGGACGTAATAATGAATATGATGGGTATGGAGCTGGGAATGGTATGTGGCAAGAAGATCAGCAGGAGGACGCTTTCTCCGGCGGAGGTTTCGAAGGGCCGATGGTTAACTCCCAGAAAATCAGAATGCTGGAAGAGCAGATGAGGGGAGTCTTGAACCAAAGTGCTGTGGGCTTGGACATGGCAACCATGGGCCTGGTACCTGGCTTGAGGGTGCCAATCAAATTCAAAGCTCCTGCGTTTGATAAGTATAAAGGGGACACATGTCCGAAAGTGCACGTACGGGCTTATTACAGAAAGATGTCTGCATACTCAACTGATGAGAGAATGCTAATGCATTTCTTTCAAGATAGTTTGTCAGGCCCTTCCCTAGAGTGGTACATGGGGTTGGAGCCAACCAATATCAAGACATGGAAGCAATTGGCAGAGGCATTTGTAGCTCACTACAAGTATAACAGCGACTTGGCGCCCAATCGGGTCCAATTGGCAGGGCTGTCGCAGAAGAAAGGGGAGAGCTTTAAAGAGTACGCGCAAAGGTGGCGTGATATGGCTGCCAGGGTCCGTCCTCCTGTAGAAGATAAGGAAATGAATGACATGTTTGTCGGCACATTCACAGGCTTGTTTCATGATATGCTGTTTCATACATCCCTGACCAGTTTTTCAGACCTAGATTTGATGGGAGAAAAGATTGAACGTAACATTAAGCAAGGAAAGTTCCAGGCTGAGGAATCAACTGCATCTGGCAGTAATAGGAAGGCTTTTGGTGGGCACCGTCAGGGCGAGGCAAGCGCAGTATTTGGAGGCCGAGGCAGAGGTCGGAACCAATATCATCAGCCGCAGCAGGTGGCGAGTGTTACTATCCCGTATCAGCAACAACCACTTCAACAACAACAACAGTCTCAGCAGCAGCCAATGCATCAGCAGCAACAACCTCAGCAGGGTGCGCAGCAGGCTCAGCGAAGATTCCAGAGTGGTAAACCAAGAAGAGTGTTTGAGAAGCCTCCCTCAACATACGCTGATTTGTTGCAGACATTGTTGGGTTTGAACCTGGTAGAGAAGAGAACTCTGGCACCGATAACGGGAGCTCCCCCGTATGGTTATGATGCAAGCAGGCACTGTGAGTTTCATTCTGGGGCTCCGGGCCACGATATAGAGGGTTGCCATGCTTTTAAGCAAGTTGTGCAGGATCTTTTGGACAATAAAACTATCAATTTTGGAACGGCGGGTCCGAATATAGTGCAGAAACCCATGCCTAATCATGGGGCAAACGCCATTCTGACTGAGGAAGGGTTGAATCTGATTACGAATGTCGACGATTTAAAGACGCCGCTGAGCGAGATAAAAAGCAGACTGTTGCAAGGGGGTGTTTTTCCAGGATGTGACGAGTATTGCCTAGAATGCTGGACCCTAGCTGGGGGGTGTGATGATTTGAAGAAAGGCATTCAGGATTTAATTGATGGAGGCACCTTGCAGTTTGACCGAGCAGCGACCGAAGAGCCTGCAGGGGCAGTAGCAGATGATCAGAGTGATGTGGCCACTATAACGATTCCTCGGAAGACAATCACTATAACAGCACCGGCTCAGCGACCGCCGATCACCATAACTAAGGCCGAACCAATCCCGTACGAGAACACAAAAGCAGTCCCATGGTCATATGGGTTGGAGGTGTATTGTGACGGGATAAAGATTGATGTTAATAAGCAGCCAGCTGAGACTGTGGATAACGTTGTTGGTTCAGGAGGTATGACAAGGAGTGGTAGGATCTTCATATCGCCTGAGGTGGAGGCCGAAAGACTAGCGAAAGGAAAGGGGAAAATGGTTGAGAATGTCCCAGTGCAAGCAAGCGAAAAAGAATCGGCGTCGAAAGAGGTAGAAGAGTTCATGCGCTTGATTCGAAAAAGTGATTATAAGATTGTGGAGCATCTGCAACAGACGCCATCCAAAATATCCATCTTGTCCTTGCTCTTGTGTTCGGAAGCTCACAAAAATGCTTTGTTGAAAGTCCTGGATACTTCCTTCGTACCCCAAGACGTCTCCGTGAATCAGCTGGAAGGAGTGTTGGCACATGTAAATGCAGGCCACAGCTTGGGCTTTACCGACTTCGATTTGACCCCGAAAGGGAGAGATCATAATATGGCGCTGCACATATCTGTCGAATGTAGAGGATCAGTAATGTCGCATGTATTGGTCGACACTGGATCGTCTTTGAATGTGATGCCCAAGAAAGAGATGATGAAGCTAGATGTCAGAGGAATCTTGTGCACACCCAGCGACTTGGTAGTCAGGGCCTTTGACGGCACGCGAAGAACAGTCTTTGGATCGATCACATTGCCTCTACAGGTGGGGCCGGAGGTGTTTGCAACTGAGTTTTATATCATGGATATACAGCCGGCGTACAGCTGCTTGCTTGGAAGACCTTGGATTCACGGGGCTGGGGCAGTCACGTCTACCCTGCATCAGAAGTTAAAATATATGGTTGGGGATAGCGTAGTCACCGTATGCGGAGAAGAAGACATCCTGGTCAGCCATCTGTCGTCGTTTAAATATGTGGAGGTCGACGGAGAGATCCACGAAACACCCTGCCAGGCATTTGAAGGGTTGCGTGTCAAGGACAAAGGTCCCGGGCCGAGCAAGGTGTCAGAGATAGCCGTCTCGTCGTATAAAGAAGCTCAAGCTCTGGTGGAGGCAGGAGAAGCAAAGGGCTGGGGCAAAGTGCTGGATATTCCTGTAAAGATGGACCGGTTCGGGCTGGGATACCAACCGTCGTCATCAACTCCCGCTGTGGGAGCACCCCGTTTCAGAGGGCCGATAACCATCTCTGCCAGTGGAGTATGTCATGAAACCATCAACGCTGCTTCGGAGTCTGACGAAGGAGACAGCGACTGTGATGTGGATGCCTGGATTCAGCCAAGCACGCCAGGACAAGGACTGTGCAACTGGTCTATTCAGGAGTTTGTTCCTGTGACTCTTAAACAGTAATGCTTTGCTTTATTAATTGTTGAATAATCTGATGTCTTGCCCGGGGAATCAGGATTTGCTTAGGGCTGTGTTGTTATGAACATTGCGTGTTAATCATTAAATAAATGGCGTTTTTTTATGTGCAAATACTGTAATCCCTGTCTTTCTTGTTTTGTATTTTTCAATAAAATGGCAACGTGGTTATTCGCTTTATACGCATTTTGAAGCACTTAACCATTCCTTTTGCAGGATAACATTTTCAGATGACATCCTTGAACCACCTATGACTCGTCCCGACTTTGAGCACCCGGTATTTCAGGCCGAAGAAGAGGGTGTCGAAGATAGTGACGTTCCTGAAGAACTGTCTTGGTTGGTGAAGCAAGAGGAAAGAGCCATTCTGCCTCACGATGAGGTCATCGAAATTATCAATTTGGGATCGGAAGGGGTTGAGAAGAACATTCGTATCGGTGTCGCACTGCAGAGCAATATCAAGCGAAGACTAGTTGAAATGCTCCGAGAGTATAGTGATGTATTCGCTTGGTCGTATGAAGATATGCCAGGGCTCGATACAGACATGGTCGTGCACCGTCTGCCACTGAAAGAAGAATGCCCGCCGGTCAAACAAAAGCTTCGCAGAACTCGACCAGATATGGCAGTAAAGATCAAAGAGGAAGTTCAAAAACAGTGGGACGCTGGTTTCCTGGCTGTGACAAAATATCCCTCATGGGTTGCTAACATCGTACCAGTGCCAAAGAAAGACGGCAAGGTTCGGATGTGCGTGGATTATAGAGATTTGAATAAAGCAAGCCCAAAAGACGATTTTCCGCTTCCTCATATCGATGTGCTAGTTGATAATACTGCTCAATACTCCGTATTCTCCTTCATGGATGGCTTTTCAGGCTATAATCAGATTAAAATGGCGCCAGAGGATATGGAGAAGACCACTTTCATAACGCCTTGGGGAACATTTTGTTACAAAGTGATGCCCTTTGGTTTGAAAAATGCTGGGGCAACATATCAGCGTGCGATGACGACTCTCTTCCATGATATGATGCATAAAGAGATCGAAGTTTATGTTGACGATATGATTGCCAAATCCCAGACGGAGGAAGAGCATCTGGTAAATCTGCTGAAGTTATTTAAAAGGCTTAGGAAGTTCAGGCTGAGACTGAACCCTAACAAATGCACCTTCAGGGTGAGATCGGGTAAACTGCTGGGGTTTATCGTAAGCGAAAGAGGAATAGAGGTCGATCCTGCTAAAATAAAAGCGATCCAAGAAATGCCGACGCCTAAAACAGAGAAAGAGGTGCGCGGGTTTTTAGGGAGGTTGAACTACATCGCTCGGTTCATATCTCACCTAACTGCTACGTGTGAACCATTATTCAAGTTATTGAAGAAAGATCAAGCTGTAACATGGAATGAAAATTGTCAAAAGGCGTTCGATAAAATAAAGCAGTATTTGCAGGAGCCTCCTATCTTGATACCCCCAGTGGCGGGCAGACCCTTGATCATGTATTTGACGGTTCTTGAGGGAAGCATGGGTTGTGTTCTCGGTCAACATGACGAGACAAGAAGAAAAGAGCATGCGATCTACTACTTAAGTAAGAAATTTACAGATTGTGAATCTCGATACTCAATGCTTGAGAAAACTTGTTGCGCGCTAGCCTGGGCCGCCAAGCGTTTGAGGCAATACATGCTGAATCATACAACCATGCTCATCAAATATGTATTCGAAAATCAGGCATTGTCAGGGAGAATTGCCCGTTGGCAGATGGTCTTGACTGAATATGACATCCAATACGTCTCGCAAAAGGCTATAAAGGGGGGTGTGCTGTCTGAGTATCTGGAGGAGCAGCCTATTGAAGGCTACCAATCAATGAGGTTCGATTTTCCTGACGAGGATATCATGTACCTAAAGCTGAAGGATTGCGAAGAGCCGTTGCCAGACGAAGGGCCAGAGTTGGGTTCCAAATGGAAGATGATATTTGACGGAGCTGTGAATGCTTACGGTAGCGGAATAGGGGCAATCATCACTACGCCACACGGGTCGCACATCCCGTTTACGGCCCGATTGACCTTTGCTGTTACCAACAATGAGGCCGAATACGAAGCTTGTATAATGGGGCTTGAAGAAGCCATCGATTTGCGAATCAAGAATTTAGACGTATACGGAGACTCAGCTCTGGTGGTGAATCAGATTAAAGGGGAGTGGGAGACACGTCAGCCAAACTTGATACATTACATGAATTATGCAAGGAGATTGTTGCCTTTCTTCGACAAGGTTGAATTGCATCACGTACTGCGGGCAGAGAATCAAATGGATGACGCCCTCGCCACTTTGTCTTCCATGTACAAAGTCAATTTCTGGAACGAGGCTCCCCGAATCATTATTTCTCGGCTTGACAGACCAGCTTACGTATTTGCTATTGATGAAGCATCCGACGAAAAACCGTGGTATTTTGATATCCTTAATTTTCTGAAGAATAAAGAGTATCCGGCTGGGGCATCCAGTCAAGATCAGAAGACTCTCAGGAGATTAGCGGGTAACTTCTATTTGAATCCAGACGGTGTCTTATACAGAAGAAACCACGATTTGGTACTGTTACGCTGTGTGGACGAAAGAGAGGCGAAGCTGCTTATGGAGGAAATACATGAAGGTACCTTTGGTACGCATGCTGGTGGGCACGCTATGACGAGAAAGCTGCTGCGGGCAGGTTATTTTTGGCTGACTATGGAAACTGACTGTTTCAAGTTTGCGAGGAAGTGCCACAAGTGCCAAATTTATGCTGATAAGATCCATGTGCCTCCGAGTCCTCTGAATGTGATGTCATCGCCATGGCCATTCTCGATGTGGGGAATCGATATGATTGGAAAGATCGAGCCGACGGCTTCTAACGGGCATCGGTTCATTCTAGTAGCAATCGATTATTTCACCAAGTGGGTGGAAGCGGCGTCTTATGCAAATGTAACGAAGCAAGTGGTGGCCAGATTCATCAAGAGAGATATCATTTGCAGATATGGGATTCCCGAGAGGATAATCACGGACAACGGTTCGAACTTGAACAACAAAATGATGAAGGAGCTCTGTCAGAATTTTAAGATCGAACATCACAACTCCTCCCCTTACCGACCCAAGATGAATGGCGCTGTTGAGGCGGCCAATAAGAATATCAAGAAGATCGTTCAGAAAATGGTGGTGACCTATAAGGATTGGCACGAGATGCTACCTTTTGCATTGCACGGTTATTGTACGACGGTACGTACATCAACCGGGGCAACTCCGTTCTCGTTAGTATACGGAATGGAAGCAGTACTACCATTGGAAGTTGAGATCCCTTCGCTGAGGGTATTGCGAGACGTTCAGCTGGACGAAGCAGAATGGGTGAAGGACAGGTTGAATCAACTGAGTTTGATGGATGAGAAGAGGCTAGCTTCTCTAGCATACGGTCGTTTGTACCAGAGCCGAATGAAGAAAGCATATGATAAGAAGATACATCCGCGAAGCTTTCAGACGGGCGACCTTGTGCTGAAAAGGATTCTCCCGCCGCAGGCAGATCACAGGGGCAAGTGGACCCCCAGCTACGAAGGGCCATACGCTGTCAGGAAAGTCTTTTCAGGAGGAGCGTTGTTGTTGTCCACCATGGACGGTGAAGACTTCACGGCACCTGTGAATTCGGACGCAGTTAAAAAATACTTTGCTTAAAATTGACCCGCTGGAAAAAAAAAAAGAGAGTCCAGGCAAAAATGGGGCATCCTGGCGAACCAAAAACAGAATGAAAGGTTCGGGCAAAAGTTAGGGATAAAATTGAAAAATGTACACCCGCGAAGTTGAAAACCTACACTGGGCGGCTTCGGCAAAAAGGGGTATCCCGGTGAACTGAAAACCCGTAAAGGGCGGTTCACGCAAAAGTTAGGGATTTGAAAAGCAAATGACTGCGGTCCGAATTTGATATTACAATGAGCATCAGTGCGGGAGAATATACCTGAGGGGTCGATTATCAGATACAACCTCTTCGAAAGTGTGGATACCGGGAAGGCATTAGAGTCGGGCGAGTCATGGGAGGATCAGTTCGTGGTGTTCGTCTGTATCCCGTTGCCGACATGTGTGCAAAATTTAATTTGTCAAAATATTTATGCTTCTTGTGCATACTTGTGTATTTTCTTTGCGTAGCTTCCTCTTTTCAGGAGTTACATCCCGTGTACAAAAATTCCGCCCATTCAGGGGCTCAATCAATAAAATATGTTATTCAGTACTTGATGCTGGTTCTTTACTGTTTTGTGCTTGATAAAGCGCCTGAGTTTACTGAAACGAGCATGTGTATAACATCACTGGCCCTTGCCAACAATCGCTAAAGCTTTGAATTAATTGAAAATAACGTCACTAACCTGAATCGATTTGGTTGCATAGGCTTGTCTTGTCTTGTTTGTGTTGTTGCAGGTTTCATAGCCGTACGAGGAAGGCGATCAAAAGATTGCAGTACCGAAAGACTTGATCTCTACGCAGGTCATGCACGTGCCTCCTGAAGAAGGATCGAATTCCCTAGCTAGTCATAGTCTATCCAGAAGGCATGCTCCAACAAAGTCATTCCAAGATTATAGGGCTGTATCTAGACAGTGTATCTCAAGCAGAGTGGGTTTAATCGCAGAAGATTAATGTCTGTGAGCTGTATTCGGACAGTTCACTTTCCTCGCAGGGTCATTTACTCTCCCCTAGTAGAGTCAGTTAATTTTCCCCAAGAGAATCGTTCCAGCCCCAGTGGAGTTCTCTTTTCAGCAGGTATTTTCATTCCTCCCAGTGGAATTCGAAGATTGAGACTCTCCCCGGCAGAGTTGGTGTGGCGAGTCCTGGCATTTATTTTGCCAGAATACCGTGTGATACCCGTTCACTTTCCAGCAGAAGTTGGATCATACCAGGCGCATCTGCCATTCTCCAACAGAGTTATATTCCCAGCAGGGGGTTACTTCAATGAGGTGATTGTTATTAAGTTCCCAATTGCCCAGCTGAGTCGACTTCACTCTCCCAGCATTTATTTTGCTGGGATAGTTCGGTAGCACTTGGCTGTCCCCAGCGGAGTTGGCATTATCTTCAGCATTTATTTTGCTGAAGCAGTTCTTGTATCTCAGCAGTTCGAGTCTGCATTTGCATCGGCATATAGTGTCATACTTGCGTCCACCAAATAAAGCGTAGCATTTCCATGTCGATCGGAATATTGCATCGTTATCCAACGCATGCATTTTGAAACATAAACTAGGTTGGCTAACCGTTCGTTCCAAGTATTTCTTCTCTTGCAGGTGGGAGGGGTTCTTGCTCCCAGCATTCGAAGTCTCGGCATGAGACATTCAACGAAGTATCAGTTGTGGCACTACCCCCCACAGAGTCAGCAGGATAAGTTTTTTTTCTTTGTCCCCAAGCAGAGTTACTTATTTCCCCGCCAGGAATCTTGCTGAAGTTTCTCTAGTCCGACGAACGGATTGTGTCCTTCGAAGTTATTGTTACGTCAGCACTAAAAGGTTTCATGAACCAAAAGTTCAGAGGCAACCGCCAGTTATCAGAGTAGGCATCTAGTGGTTTGGTTTTCAGATATCCCCAGTAGAGTCAGCTCCAAAGCGGCTGTGACGTCAGAAGACTGTGGGTTGGGGTCAACGAAGAAATGAGTCCTGACGCGGACATTCTTATTGGCAGGATTATTAGAATGTGGAGTCCTGACGTGGACATTTCCTCAAGTTGACAATATGTGTTAGTCCTAACGTGGACAGATTCGAGTTCTCGGTATTGATTGAGTGTGGAGTCATAACGCTGACAAGGTTGATTACTCTGCATGTTGGAGTCCTGAAGTGGACCATTTATTTCCAGCAGATAGCTTTAGTCGTAACGGTGAAATGTGCGTCCTGACGTGGACGAGTATAGTTCGTCGTGATGACAAGACGCGAGAGTCCTGTCGTGGACAAATTTATCCTTCTTCGGGTTGGTGGCAAAGTGTGTGTCCTGACGTGGACGGGGTTTATTTCCCCAGCAAATCGAAGACGCGCGAGTCCTGACGTGGACAGATCCTATTACTTCAGCAGGTTGAGATGTGAGTCCTAACGTGGACAAGGTCTTACTTCCCCAGTGGGTCAAAGGTGCATGAGTCCTGACGTGGACAAGTTTTTATCCTCAGCGAGTTGAATGGTGAGTCCTAACGTGGACAAATCAAGACGAAGAGCGTTTCCTTACGTGGAAAGGTCGGAGTCCCTACGTGGACAGATAAAGGAGTGTTCCTTACGTGGAACGATGGAGTCCTTACGTGGACAAATCAAGAAGATTATTATTCCTAACAGGGAAAAGTGGGTCCTAACGCGGACGATGTAGTCCTTAAGTGGACATGTCAAATTGTTTTTCTTATGAGGAAAAGTTATGATTCCTTACGTGGAAAAGAAGTTGATTCCTTACGTGGAAATAAAAGTTGTTTCCTTACGTGGAAAAGTTTAGTCCTGACGTGGACAGATTCAGACCAAGTTGGTTTCCTAACGTGGAAAGATGGAGATTCCTTACGTGGAAAGGCGATGATTCCTTACGTGGAAAGATTGAGTCCTTACATGGACATATCAAGATGGGAGTCCTTACGTGGACAAATCAGAAAGAGTGGTTTCCTCACGTGGAAAGATTGTGGTTTCCTTACGTGGAAAGGAGGTGATTCCTTACGTGGAAAGTTTGAGTCCTTACGTGGATATATCAAGTTGGAGTCCTGACGTGGACAGATCAAAGTTGCATTCCTAATGTGGAAAAGTTTAGTCCTGACGCGGACAGATCCAGACGAAGACTTAACTCTAACGTGGATGGTGTTATTCCTTACAAGGACGATGTTATTCCTAACGTGGAAGAGTTTATTTCTAACGTGGACGATTTATTTCTGACGAGAAGGCAAATGAGCCATCCCCAACAAAGTTGTTGAAGTTTTCCAAATTGACGAAGCAGGCGTCCGGACGTGGACAATGTTCTATCTCTGCGATGATAAAAATATTTTTCAGGCTGATGAAAATAATCCCCAGCACGAGATTAGTGGGTTGTCGTGACAGTCAGATTCAGCTGATGAACGTCGTTCCTCAAGCAGGAGCGCGATTTATTTGTGCGGTTGGCAAATTTCTGGTTTCACTAGTATTCAACCGTCTCGTACCGCGAATGTCTGAAGGCTCTGGGCCCTTCACCCAATCGGGTCCAAGTCGCTTGAATAGGGGCAGCTGTTGTACCCTAAAATTTGCTCAACCTTATTCACTTGGTTTATGTTTCAATATCATTAGCATTTGCATGTAGAGTCATGTACATAGCCTATTCATCTGCATCGCATAAGCATAGCAAGTCATCCAACAGGGGACCAAGCATTATTCTCATCTCTAGAGGCCTATCAAGAGGTTATTATCCTGATTCAATCTCATTCAAGTCATCAGAAAGAATTTGGAAGCTATCAAGTCAATGGATCAAGCAGTTCATCTACCTCCTAACTGAGGGTGTCTGAGGATCAACAAAGAGATTGTGAGCTGTGGGTTGAGTATGGGGAGTATCTAGACATCTGGGAGGACTTAGAAAGTCATTTGGAGAAGGAGACAAGTCATTGGTACGATCACAAGAATTGCAGTTGAAGACAGTCAACTAGGGTTTCATCTGGGTCAACCCTGGGTCAACTCTAGGTCAATTGACTAATTGAAAGGGATTAAGGTTTATTGGAGAGATGTGGGGTTCACCATTTGACATGGATAATAAGGATGTGTTGTTATGCTAAGAAGAAATCAAGAGAAATCAAGGAGAAGAGGAGGTTCTAAATTAGGGTTTCTATGTAAAATCCCCTAGTTTAGGTCAAATTTCCAAGCAAAATAAGTCAAAATGCAAGATTCAAATGAATCCTTGGCCAACATGAAACTTGTAGAGGATCTCAAGACCTTTAATTTGAGTGGTGGAAGACATCAAGGATATTTATAGAACTCAAGTTATGGTCCTTGCAAGTTACAGGTCATCTGAGGTGTCTGAAATTTTGTCTGTGAAAGTGACTTGACTTCCAAGCAACGTTTACCCCTCAAGTAGATTTCAAATGAATTTCTGGTCAACATAAGAGTTGCTCCTCATTGTCTTAGCTTTCTAGAAAGGTATGGTATGCCTTCATATGATTTGTGGAACTCTACTTATGGTCTTGGCAAGCAAAGGGTATTTTGGTCATTTGAGAATTACAGGTCATTTTAACCTATGCCCAAAACTCATACAAGGAAGCTTCAAATGAAACACTTTACAACATAAAACTTGTTCCAAATGACATTTTGAGTCTAGAAAAGTGACCATGAGAGATTGGAAAGATTCATAGCACAAGGTTTCAAAATTGTTGGATTTAATGAATAAAAATGGACTTAAAAATGAGATTTTTCATATCTTGGCCAAATGAAGCAAAGTTATAGGTCATTTTGAATGGAAAGATCATTTTAAAGACATTGGATAAAGTAGAATTTTGAGCTTAGTTCATATTTTGGGAGTTATCCATGGTTACTTGTAATGGAAGATACATAAACCAAATTCAAGGGAAAGAATGCAAGGGAAGCTTCTCCAAGTTTCTAGGAGATTCTATGCTCACCTATATATTGATATGAGATGGTTCATGCCATGGTTGGTGATTACATTTTCTCAAAACCCCAAGTTTCATTCACTTTCTCCATTTGGTAAAAGCTTCTCAAACCCTCTCAAATCTCCACCAATCTTCACCATTCTTGTTTGGTTCTTCATCATCATCATCCAAGGATCAGAAATCACACATCTATTTGGCAAATTGAACAAGGAATCGTGCCATTCATCATCATCATTCAAGGATCACAAATTGTGGAAGTGAGAGATTCAAAGCCTTAGAGTCATACTTGTTGCATACAGAAGCCATCATTGAGTTCTTGGATCATTTTCCATTCATCACAAGCATCAGATTCAGGGATTGTAGCACCTGTTTTCAAGAAATTGCACCAGGTATGTTTTCCTTCGAATTAGTTAGCATAGGGATCATGGAATAGGATTGTTAGTATATTAGAGACCTAGGTGGTTAGGTGATGATTTTCACAGAGTTTGGAGAGGTTTAATGGAGGTTGCTCATAGTGCACCAAATCTGGTTGGATTGATATCTCATGGTTCAGTGCATGAAATTCTTGGTTTATTGGCTTGTGGTAATAAACATAAGTTGTAGATAAGTTTAGGACAAGATTTAGGGAGTTTTGGATGAGTTGATCACAGGTGTTCATGGTGGCTTATGACTGGTATTCTTATCGAGTTGGTTGATGGAGTGAGTTTTAGGAGAAGTTATTATCATGGCTGTATAGATGGAAGTTCATAGAGAAACTTTGCTCTTGGAATCGTGTGAATCCATGGAGGTATAAGGGAGAACAGAGGTGTGCAAGATCGTGCATGGTTAGGGTTTTCTGAAACCCTAGGTTTGCCCAAGGTTGAAGATGAAGGAGGACCCTACGATGGAGGGTTTGACTTGACTCAGATTGCAATCCAAGGGTCCACGTTTGAAGTTGAAATACGGAGGGAAACTCTGGGCATCAGAACGCCCCGTTTCATTTAAGTGTTCTGAGTGGGCCTTGAAATTTCATTGCTAATGACACCCCCAATAACCAAGCCCAACATAAATGAACTGGAATTAATGCTATTTGCACCGTTTGAGTTTTTTTGATTTTTTGTTGATATTCTGAAGCGCGCTGGGCCTATCTCTTTATTCTATTCGCACCCCCTGTCCTGTGGCCCACCTGAAAAAGCAACTAGGCGCCCTTGCTATTCTCACCCTCTCTTTCTATTTTCTTTATATTTTCATTTTTTATTTCTTTTCATTTTTCATGCATTTTCTAAAAATCATGATAAATCATAAAAACCGTATTTTTCAATAATTCTTTTTGCATAATTTTCTTTAAAGAGTCTAGAAAATTATAAAAAATAAAAATTGCATTTTATTTTTTATTTGATATTTTTCCCATATTTTCCAAATAAATGCATATTTTAAGTGTTTCATTTCATACATGAATTTGTTAATTTTTGTTCTATTAGTTGCTTTAATATTTTTCACCCATTCTTTTTAGGTTGATTAATAGACATTGGTAGCTTGTATATGCAATTTAGTTTATATTTTTAGGACTTGATTTTAGGTGATTAGTTTAGGTGTAAATAACATGAATAAAATTAGGGTTTTTAATCAACTTAGGTGAGATAGTTTAACTCTTTTAGGAGATTCTCATTTGATTTTTGGGGTATGGACTATAGGGGTTATGGGTATAGGATAGATTCCCTTAGAAATCACTAGGATTCCCCTACTGCTATTAGTATATTACTGTCTATATTTGATTGATTGGTGTGGTGTGCCCTCTGGGGATTACTGTTTGTCTGTGTGGGTATAGGGATTGTCTGGGGATCGGGGAAGCTGAAGACTTGTGATGATGAAGCCATTGGAGATCCAGAGACTGAAGGATAACTTCCAGAGATGAATGAGGAGATTCCTGCTAGCAGCTGTTGAGGAGATTAGGGTTTAGGAGCTAGGCAGAGCTCTAGGTTAGAGAGCTTGTTTCCCAAACATGGAATGCTTTGTCTGCATCCATCCTTTCCCTATGATTCAAAGTCTCTTTCAAATATCCACCTCCTTCCTTTGGAAGGATCAGTGACTGTATTTGAAAGATAGAACTTTTGAGGGGAAATTATCTGTATAATGTTAACAGTTAATGAACCACCCTTGGTAGGTAATTAACTGTCTAACATTCATTCACTTCGTCTTGTTGACTGATGCCTCTCTTGAAGATTGAGACTGGAAGAAAAGCCATTGCAGATGGAAGACTGATAATGAAGACCTTGCTTGAAGGCTGTGGAGATGGAGAGTGATGCCTGCTGAAGCTTGTTGCTGTCTGGAGAAGACTTGGAGATAGGTGCTGATGCAGAGCTGCTGTAGCTGTTTATCAGTGATGTATTTCATTTCTGATGTATTGATTGGTTTTCCTGACTGTATTGTTTGCTGTTTACCCTATTGGGTTGAAAGTGAAGCCTGTTCACTTTTGCCTATTGTTTTCTAGGTTCGAGGTTGAGTGGGACTCCCTTGCCTCGCTTGTGTTGTTGCATCCATGCATTTTACTGCTTTACTATATATATCTGCTATTGTTTCTGTTTCCGTTTATCCCTTAGGATCTCTGTTTCTCTCTGCGCAAGAGAGGAGCATGATAGACATTAGGTCTTAACCCATGCATGATAACATTAGGTTAGTTTGATTCCCTTTTCAGCCATAGGTTAGAGTTCTGTCTCTTCTTCCTCAAAACAAACAGAAAGACACAATAAATATTTCAAACACAATAAAAGACACTTCTTCCGTAAAAGAATGTGAACTCATCAAAACGTCATTTTTGTCCGCTTGGACTGCTAATCAGAAAAACCTTTTTCAGAAGGAATAAAATCAATCAAGACAGGCTGGTGTCGTACGTGGCCCGAACTACGTTTGCTCTGATCTTTCATGCTGTATGAAAGTACGTAGGCATAGGATGCGATATCCTAGCGAGCAACCTTCCCCTCCTTTCCCGTAGGTAGGCGAACTACATTGACTCTGATTTCTCGTTCCAGACGGGAATACGTAGGCATAAAGTGCGATACTTTGCCGAGTCATTTTATTTTCATTTTATTTTCTTGTTAACCCTTAACCTTTAGAGTAGATAGAATAACAATCCATACCCGAAAACAAGCGTGGATCCCGTCGAGTACGACGGACGTGAAGGGTGCTAATACCTTCCCCTTGCGTAACCGACTCCCGAATCCAGGTTTGGTTGCGACGACCATACCTTTCCCGTGTTGTGTGAGGTTTACTCTGAGCGTTTCCTTTCCCTCCGTTGGGATAAATAACACACGGTGGTGACTCTTTTGTTCAGCCGGCGCCGATTTTCGCAGTAGCGACAGTCTGCACTTGCTCCATTGCTCTGGCTTGATTTGCTCTTGTCAGATAGCGGTGGATTGGTCTTTGATCAATCCTAGAATAACCTGAAACAACCTGTATACACAGAAGGGTTAGAAAAAAAGACAAAGTGCTCGTTATGCAGATGCTTCATGCAAATGCAAACATGTGTCTGTGTGTTAGGGAGATTTCTCCCCCGATCCTAGTGCTAGAGTGCCAGTGCTGATAATAAGAAGTCCGAGTCCAGTCGTGGAAATAACATCTCATATATAAAGGAAGCCCATCAAGGCGGTACACAACGTCACTGAGTACAAGCATAATCAATTGCATGACCTCAACCAACAAGCCTGGTGATGGTCAGCATACAACAATGATCAAAACAAAAGGATTACAAATATATTCAAGCACGGCCCCGGGCGCGGAACTCTTCTAACATATTCCTCGTTTCTGGATGATCAGGCCGAGTGAGCAACCCTTCGACGAGTAACTCCCTCTGCATAATAGTGTATTGAAGACCTTCAACCGAGTCTTCCCATGCTCCTTCGCCAAAACAATCTTCTAGCTTCCGCTTCTTGGATTCAAACGTCAGTTTGCGCTCCTTCAGGTTAGTAAGAGCCTTGTTTAGCAGGCCTTCGGCGGCATATCTGTGGGCGGTTTCTTCATCAAACCTCTTCTCACTAGCCTTCACCTGGGCTTTCAACTTGGAGATCTGCTGTTTCAGCTTATCCTCCCGTTCTTTGTCGTTGGCTAGGGTGGCCTTCCAATGCTGATTAAACTTGGATATTCTCCGGTACGCTTCATCTAAGTGCGGCTTCTTAGTGGCTAGTACGTCATTGACAGCTTTGAAGTCCCGGCCCAAACGCTCGCGCTCAGCTATCTGCTTAGTCAAATCCGTCCCTAACTGGTTCACCAGCTCTGTTTGCCTCTTGAAGGAATGGACGGCTTCGCTTCTCTCGCTTCTGAGCTGAGCCAATTCTTTCTCCAGCTCTTCATTTTCCTTCTTCAGCTCATCTCTCTCAGCTAACACCTGATTATGCTGCTGAATGGGCACGGTGGTAGGCTCTTCAATCACTGGAGGGTTTTCTAACTTGGCAAGAGGAAACGGCATCCCTATGATATCTGCTCTGGCTCTGATCCAAGTCACATATGGAGCGTAGGCTTGGATATTACTTTTCCCCAGCAACGGCTTTCCTCGCTTATAGATACCGTTCCAAGCGTGTTGAAGCTTAGATAACATATCCACCTCTAGAAGTCCAGTGAGGTACAGAGATTCCTGCACCTCTTCATCCTTTGGCGGAGCTCTCAAAGCATAAGCAAACTGTCTGACCAACAGGGATGGATTATAGTTGATACAACCCTTCCTTCCTATCAAAGGCACATTCGGAAACCCGACCTATCTCTCTCAACCCAGGCAATATCCTCCACTGACAGACTCATCAAACGCTCAGACCACTCAGTTGTGGCTGCAGACGAAGCAAAGGGACCCTTCTTGGGTAGGTGACTATCAAGCCATCTATAGAGCAGGGGCACACAGCACGAGACGTTCCTACCCCTTCTGTTTTCGTTCTTGTAGTGGACAGAATGATAGACATCTCCTATCAAGGTAGGGACTGGATTCCCTGCTGCAAAGATGTGAAAGGCGTCGAAGTCTACAAAGTCAGGCATATTAGGGAACAGAATGATGCCATATACGCACAGAGCAAGAATGGCGTTGAACACGATCCAACATCCGTCTTTGGCGCACTGCTGGGCCTTTCCCACTAAGAACTGCAAGGAGGAACCGGGAACCCTGTTCCAACTAGACAAGACCAACTCGGAGGCATCCAGATGAAGTAAAGGGGCTAGGCTAGCCAAATTAGGCTCAGCATCCATATGAACAAAGGGCATCTGACTCTTGATAGGCACACCTAGCAAATCAGCATACTCCTCTAGCGTGGGTGCGAGAATGAAGTCCGGGAAAGTAAATCATCTCAAAGGAGGATCGTAGAACTACAGCAGGGCGTGCAACCCATTCAACTCAAACACAGAGGGTTTACGAACCAGGCTGAGCAGTTTCCCATAAGACTTTCTGAGTTCACCTCTCACAGAATCATCTGCCAAAGCAATCAAACCAGTCAGCTGAACAACATCAGGAGTGGGGAGCTTGTAGGCCACATTCTTCCTCAGAGAACCCATAGTAGCACAATAGAAGGCAAGAAAACCTGAACTGGGGGAAACGGTACCTGCAACACAGACACACGTTAATGAAATGCAGATGAATATGCAAAACAATGCAAAATGCAATCATGCAGCAGGAGATCAAGACGATTATGCTGTTGAAGTGGTGAAGGTGAAGATCTTGTATCAACAAGACCACAATACTGCTCTGTCAAGAACAACCCTATCTCTGATGAGAAGAAAACCCTGGTATCGGACCATAAACCTGCTCTATCAAGAACACACATATCTAAAGACAAGGGCCTCTGATACAGGACCACAAATCTGCTCTGTCAAGAACAAATACATCTCTAAAGATAAGGACCTCTGATACAGGGCCACAAATATGCTCTGTCAAGAACACATATACATCTGATGATGAGAACCCCTGATACCAACAAAACTGATTCACTATCAAGAAAACCAGGTAGCCTGAAGGTTAACGTGTCCTGCAACAAACCCAACCCTGCTCACAGGTATGGCCCTAAACTGACACAAGTTCGGCATCCTATGCGGTCATCAGCGTCACAGACATTCAAGAGGGGTGATACGATACCTAGAAGGTGTGGCATCACCATCTCCTGAAGTGGCCTCACTCAGCTGAATTCCAAATGATCGGTCCCCAGAGTCGACAATCCTCCAAACCAACAACCCCTTAGGCCCAAAGGGCTGGAAAAGAAGTCAACCTTGAGAACCTCGTCTGAGCGTGGATTTCATGAGACACTAGTGCCTGCAAAGCAAGCACGCGCCCACTAATTTCCACAACTAATGCTAGGTACACTCAAGCCTGGGTCTGGCTCCTCACTCATCAGAATGCCCCACCCACAACAGCACAAATAATCATATCATACTGAAAATAAAGTGTGGGAAATAAAATGCGATAAACAAACACAACCCAACAAGTAATCATACAAGCGCTAGGATTGACTCTCGCAGGGGCGTTGGATCCCCAAACTGACTCGCATATGGGACGTTGGATCCCAGGAAACTATCAAGTCCGCAACAGAGTCGCCAGCTGTCGCTACCGCAAAAATAAGGTGCCGGCAAAACAGAAGAGTCGCCACCTTTCGTTATTTATCCCTCAGAACGGGAAAGGAAACGATCGGAAAAACCTGACGAAAAAGGTATAAGACAAGGTCATCGCAACCATTGTCTGGGTTCGGGAGTCGGTTACGCAAGGGGAAGGTATTAGCACCCCTCACGTCCATCATACTCGATGGGATCCACGCTTGTTGTGTTTATCTGACGGGTTGGTTTTATCTATCTACCTATCAAGGCCGGTCTAAAAATAAAAAAAATGACTCGGCAAAGCGTCGCGCTTTATGCCTACGTATTCTCATCAGAGAATGAGAAATCAGAGTCAACGTGGTTCGACTGACTATGGGTTACGGGGAAGGTGGCTCGCCAATACGTCAATATTGTGCCTACGTACTCTCAACGGATATGAGAGATCAAAGCTTACGTAGTTTGGGATAATACGGATTATGGAAATTCAGATTCATTTGTTTTATCGAGTAGGGTTAACAAACAGTTCCAACAGTTTGGTGTATGCAGCTCGACCCTTGGAGACTTAGACGTTACCGTTTGCGGTAGAACTGGGAGTTAACGACACTCTTTTCTTCAGAAAAGCTTCCTTTGAATTACGGGCCCACGGGGCAAAAAGGTTCGAAGTTTGTTTTCTGTCTTTTACGGAAGAACTGTTTTTTATGGATGTTTGCAACCAATATCGCACTAGAGACTATGACCTGAGAGTGAATGCGTCGTATGTCACCCAAAGGGTACCATACTAAACATCCAGACTGTTGAAAAGAACTCTTTAACAACCCTTCCTCAGATAGCTTAAGGCTCGTAACGTACGACGTCAGTTAACCTTTATTACTCTATTTTGATTTGTTTTGAGATGAGAAGAGAGAACATGCTCAACTAAGGGGAGACTATCAAGTCCTAATGTTATCATGCCAAGGATTCATCCTACAGTTGAGGTTTGAAACAGGGAACTCCTAGAAGTTATCATGCATAGGTTTCAACCTAAAGTTCTAATCATCATTTCCTTATCAAAGGAAGTGAGATTCCTAGGGGATCATGTCAATGGTATACAGAAACAGATAAAGCATCAGCTTAAACAGTAAACAGTAAACAGTACAGGAAACAACTGTAAAATGCATGCAATGCAAGTGAGGGAGGAAATGTGTGTGGGACATCATCCTCCACAAGCTCATCTCAACCTCAAGCCAGATATGAATAACTGCAATCATACAGAGGAAATAACATGCTATCAAGCAAAATGTGAGTAACTGTAATCATACAGAGGAAATGAAAATGCCATCAAGCAAACACAAACCACATAGGCAAGGGAGCTGGGCTCTACCAAATACCAGCAAGCAAAGCCATACAGTAACAATACAAGAAGAGGGAGCAACTCAGCCTCTAGTGCAATCATGCTCCTAGCTTAAATCCATCTAGATATGAACTTATTCTAAAGCATCAAGCAAATCACAGAGGTCACATCAATACAGTTGCACAGAAAGCAAACAGACAGGAAAGAAAGCAGATCAACAGCTTCCACAGCTTTACAGCAAAGCAGTCCTCTGACATCAGTTCAGTCCTCAGTCTTCAACTGCTCTTCAAGGCTACCACCTTCAATAGCAAGTGTCCACTTGCTTCTTCAAGCTTCTAATACATCACACATAAGTATCAACTTATCCCTCTTCTTCAAGCCTCAGCTCCAAAATAGACTACACCTTCAGGCTTCAATCCCAATAGCAAGTATCAACTTGTTCCTTCAGGCACTCCAAACATTGAACTCACAAGTATCAACTTGCTTCCCAATTTCAAATTTCAGCTTCTTCACTCAATCTCAATTTGATCTTCTTCTCAAGTGTCAACTTGTTCTTCTTCTTCTTCAAGCTTCAGCTCTTTCTCCAATCTCAGCTTGATCTTCTTCCCACAAGTGTCAACTTGTTCCTCTTGATCTTCAAGCTTCAGCTCCAATGGCAGTCTTCAAGTACAGAGAAGTAGCAACTTCTAGCATCTTCAATCTTATAACAAGGAATTCCATCCTCTATCAAGGGAGAAAGATTCATCTAACAAGATCAAGGTTTAGATGATTGACAGCAGAGTGAAGACCAAAGGTCACCACTAAGCATCCTATCATCAGAGAAAGGGACCCTCAAAGGTTCTACCAACTTGTAAAGAGCCACACATCCTACCAAAGGAGGGATGAGGCCTTTACAAGGGGACCTTACATCATAGGGAAGAATGGAAGTGATCAACATCTTCCATGTTTATGAAGGAAGAGAATCTATCTAGAAGCTCTGCCTACAAACCCTAATCTCAATACCTAATCAACACTACACCAAAAGAAGGGAAATCCTCATATCCAAACTCCTTCAAGCCTCCCTTGGTATCCCACACATGTCTTCAACATCATCCAAGAGCAAGAGAGGCAAAACCCTAATCTAAGGGAACTAAAGAAATCAATCTAATTGAATTAGCAAGTTAGGATCACCTAAAACCTAGTACTAAAGTTAGTCCTAACTAAAATACTAGAACCAATTGTAAAATCCTACAAAAATAACTATGGGACCCTAATTCAATCATGAATCTACCATACAAAATTGAGAGGTTGAATCATCCACCAAGTCTTAGAAATAAAACCTAAATCATAAGGTACTAAACATAAACCCTAAAAATGGAGCACCTAAAGTTTCAACTTAAAACTACCACCTACATTCATCACAAAAATGTGAGAAAAATCGAAGGGGAACATGCATATCTATGCTAGCTACACACAAAAAATCATGGAAAGAATCATCACCAAGTGCTCAAACCAAATTCATCAAAACAAAGTATCAACCATGGTTATTTTAATATCAATTAATATTCAAAAAATGCAAATAAAATAAAAAATGCATGAATTATTAATAATTTTTATCTACAAATTCTAGATTCAATCATGAATCAGGGGAAAAAAGTTTGGAATTAATTGAGTTAATTTTCTATTTTTTATGAATTATTTTCTAAGTCACATGAAATGATGAAAAATAAAGAAAATAAAAGAAATTAATAAAACAAGCGTGGCAAATAGCAAAAATAACCAGTTCAATTCTTGGGTTGGGCCAGAAAGGGGGTGTTGATAGCAACCAATGTGAAGGCCCATGCGCATGAATTCAGCTCACTTCAGTTCAAATTAATCAAAAGAAAAAGTTGACATGCCAGGACTCGAACCAACACGCTCTTGGTCCACACAGCGAAAACCACAGCCTGAGTAATTTCATTAACCAAAACGCTGCGTTGCAAGGGGGGGTTTACGTGGCTCAACGTGAGCGCTTGGATGGAGGGACCAGGTCAATTTTTCCACACGCGTGGACGGTCAAGACTTCGTCTTCTTCGTTTTAAATTTCTGCAACTTCTCAACCTGCGCGCGCGAAGGCCATCGCTGGTGGCTTTTCCGGCCACCATCACGCAACCGTAACTCCCTCTACAGACCACCATTCGCCACGAGTTCTACATGAATCTTGTCCTAAATTTCACCAGGAACCCAACCATACCACTCATTCATTCTAAAAACGCAAGGTTCGTAAAATAACAATCTCAACCGAAAATGGTGTCAACCCTAAATTGTCTCTAATCATGCAATTCTTGATCCTAAATCCCACTACATTTCATCCTGATCCTAACCACATGCTTCTAATTCATTAAAAGTGCATAATCAGTGAGAAATTTCAAGAAGTTAGAACCTACCTTGGAGCTTGAATTGCAGTGGATACACGCCTCAATTCTCTCCCAAACCTTGCAGAATTCTTCAAGGATTAATGGAGAATGTTTCTTGATGCTTCACTCTGGCTGAAACCCCTTGATTCTCCAAAATGAATTTTCACTTTTCAAGCTTCTTGCTCCACCTCTCTCCAATGGTTTCTCAACAGAATTCTACACTAGCAGCTTCTTAGAATGATCATTATCCTATTTATGTTTTGTTCCAATGGATTAGAAGCCCAAACTAGGCCCATTCATGAGTTTTGGATCTTCACTTTTTCCTCCAAATTTCAATATGGATATGTGCCTTCTAGCCTTGGTCATGCCCCACAATCATTCCAAACCATTCACTTAAGCATCATGGAGTGTAATGAAATGGTTTTCTTCCTTTGGTTTCAACATATGGAGTGTGTTTGATATGTTTCTTATTTATGAAGCAATATTCCAAATGGCTATGTTATGGACCTCAAATAAAAAATGTGACAATTCCAATCTTTCTAAAACATCAATTCCATTCAAAATGACCACAAATTTGACTTGAAAACATGTTAATCTCATTTATTTTGAATTTTCTCATTTTAATTCATTAAAATGGCTTTTATATGAAGTTTCTTCCACCAATGCTTGATATAATCCATATCAATGAACAATTGATGTTTAGACAAGCTAAAAACATCATTTTGAACAACTTTCATGTTGAACAAAAATGCATTTGAGGCTTGCAAGATGGTGTAATGGACTCATGACTCAAAATGGCCTGTAATGCCCAAATACCCAAAATACCCTTGACTTGTCAAAGCCATAACTTGAGTTCTACAAATCCTATCAAGGATTTCTAGTACTCTCTAGAAAGCTAAGAGAATAAGGAACAACATTCATGTTGACCAAAAGTTCATAGGAATCATCCTTCTAGGGAAAAAGTGTCATGCAATTGGGGTAACTTTCAAGCTCCAAATTCACACTCCTCAAATGACTTGTAACTTGTCTGTCTCATAACTTGAGTTCTATAAACCCTATAAAGGACTTCTAGCACTCAAATTAAAGCTAATATCATGCTCTACAACAATAATGTTGGGTGAAAGATGATATGACAATCACATCTTGAGCTACATTGCCTTGAAGATAGGGGTCAAACTAGGGGATTTTACACTGTCAAGTCTTAGAAACCCTAGCCTGAAACTTCTCAAACTCTTCAATCATGATGAGTTAACCTTGGAATCATCCTTATAACCTCTCAATGCATCAATCCATGATCACATGGCTCTTGGATTAGGTATCAACCTCCTTCAAATCCTCGGTTGACTTAGGGTTGACCCTGTCAAACCCTAGCTGCACCACTCATGGCTGAGCCTTCTTAATCTTGCACAATGACCTGTCTAGGCCTCAAAGTGTTCTTCAAAACTTCTCATGAGCCCTTTTAAGACCTCAAGTCTAACTTCATGGCTTCAGAATCATCTGATGACTTCCCACAACTCAAGTTAGGAGACACACCCTCTTGGCTTCAACCACTATCTCTGAGGATCTTTTAACTTCTCTGACAAGGATATCAACTCTTGAACATCTGAATAACCTCCTTAGCTAGCTTCATAGTCTTGTGTAGCTCTTGACTGGTAATCAAAACTCTTGATCTCCTGCACACATGTCAATGAAATGCAAATGCTAATGTGAATGAAATGAAACACAAGCTAGGTAAAGAAATGTTGGGCAAACTTTGGGGTGCAACACACGACAATTCTCAATGGTTCACATGTGCTATCATGTTCCCCGACACAAAGCTCGATTAATTTTAATTCCTCCATGGTTGATATTCTTTATTCCCTGTATTGATGTTGTTAAATCAGAAAAATTTCCTCAGCAGAGATGTGCAGTTAAGATTGGTTCTCCTCAGCAGTTTGAGATTGCAGCAAGTTGAGATGGCACTTGTCCTTTATCAGAGCAGGATCAGGATTATCCTCAGCAGGTCGAGATTGATATCCCCTATAGAGTGTAGCCATCCTCGGCAGATTGATTGTGCATTCCTAACGGGTTAGAACTAAAGTTTTCCCTGACAAGCGGATTTGGGTTTATTTCCCCAGCAGTGGGATGAATGCAGTGTTGTATTCCCACATCATCCAAATATTTGGCTCCTTTACCCTCCGAGTCTAGGTCATTGACTCATTCCCTAATCAAAGGTGGATATTGATGAATTTAGTCCCCAAGCAGAGGCCGGTACCAATTTTCTCATGCAGAGGTAAATTATTCCCCAGCTGAGTATTCCCGGCAGGTTGGATTTTGATTCTTCCCCAGTGAAGCTGCATGTTTCCCCAGTAGAGCGGGCATGTTTCCTATAGCTGAGACGTTTGTTTCCCAGAAGAGCCATATTCTGGTGTTCCATCCAACGCGTTTTCCTCAGCAAGGTTTTGATTGGATCCCCGGTGGAGTTGGCTTTATTCTCTCCAGCATTTATTTTGTTGGGTCGGTTCCCTTGCATTTTGCATCGTGCATAGCATCTACCTAAATGCGTAGCATTTCCATCTTGTATGGAGCATTACGCCATTCTCAAACATATGCATTTGAAACATAAGCCAGGTGGTTACCGCTCTGTTCTCAGATGTGTTTTTAGCTAATGGTTGAATTATGTTGCCCGCATGGTATTCAGACCTGGCAAATTTTGGTTGATATTTGTGCCTATGGTATCCAGACCATGGCAAGTTGAAGAATGGTATCCAGACCATAATACTTTTCGTTAGCCCGCGTGGTATCCAGACCCCGGCTTACGTTTCTCCCCAACAGCGTTGTCGAACTTCGGTTGATGATTTTGTTTCTAGCCCTATATGGTATCCAGACCATGGCGAATAGATTTGTTCCCGTTAGCCTACGTGGTATCTAGACCATAACTCATATTGTTTCCTAGCAACATCGTTTGACTTGAACTCGTAGGATATCCAGATCCTGATGAATATATTTCTTTTGCGTTGAGCATCCAGGCTCAGATTATTGAGTATCCAGACTCAGATTATTATCGAGTACCAGACTCAAGTATATCTGCTTTGAGCATCCAGGCTCCGATCACCTTGAGCATCCAGGCTTCGGTTTCTCCGTCGAGTATCCAGATTCCGGTAATTCCCCATTGAAGTCGTCATTTCATTGAGCATCCAGGTTCGGATTGTCGCATTGAGCATTCAGGCTCCGGTTTTTGTCATTGAGTATCCAGATTCTGACAAATTTCTAGTTTGTGAATCCAGTTGCTCGTTGAGTATCCAGACTCTGGTCGTTTTCGAGCGTTCAGGCTCCGGATTTTGCTCGTTGAATATCCAGATTCTGATAAATCTCTAGTTTATGGTTTTGTTGTTCGTTGAGTATCCAGACTCCGACAACGTGAATGTTACCTTTAGCTAAAATGTTATCCTGACCATGGCTTAGTTTTTGATGGACGAGTTCATCTTATTGTGTTTCCCCAACAGAGTTACTTGGTTAAGTTTCTCCTTTCGCCCTGCCAAAGTTGCTTGGTTAAGTTTCTCTCTTCCCCAGCGGAGTATTTTGGTGAATTATCAGAACTGATGGCGAAGTCAGATTATTTTTAGAACTGACGGCGAAGTCAGATGATGTCGAGTTCTGACGGCGAGGTCAGATGCT
Source organism: Lathyrus sativus (assembly GCA_963859935.3). Lineage (NCBI taxonomy): Eukaryota > Viridiplantae > Streptophyta > Magnoliopsida > Fabales > Fabaceae > Lathyrus > Lathyrus sativus. The sequence continues at coordinate 158,373,660 of OZ012741.1, forward strand.
TTTTATTGACTTGATGTCGAGGCCTGACGGCGATGTCAGATGTTTATCAACTGTGTGGTTTTCTGGCGGCGATGTCAGATGTTTCTTATCGATGTTGAGATGTTTGTTCGACTCAGTATCGATGCCTTTTTTTATTTAACAGGTGCCTGACGGCAAGGTCAGATGCCTGACGATGATGTCAGATGTTTTTCCGACTTAGCATCGATGCCTGACGGCGATGTCAGATGATCTGTCCGACTTAGTGTCGATGATTTGAAAATTGTTAATCAACCAACTTATTTTCGTTGCAACCATTCCTTCAGTTACTTCCGGAGATCTTTGTTCCAATATATCAGATTTTTCAGCTCTGTTTTTGCGGTTGGCAAATTTCCGGGTTCTTTGGTATTCAACCGTCTTTTACCTTTGAATGTTTGAAAGCTGTTCGCTTTTCAACCCTTCAGGTCTAAGCCATTTGAACAGGGGCAGCTGTTGTACCCCAAAATTTGACCAACCGTTTCTTGTATTTGGCTTATGTTTCGTTTCATCAACATTTGCATCTGCATATCGCATACTGTGCATTTTTACAGCTGAATTGATTTAATCGGGATTACAACCCTTTCTGTCGTGTTCCAGACGATTCAAACCGTTTCGGATACGGAGTTTTATTGTGGAATTTGCGCTCTACCCGGTGATTCAGTCTACGTTGTTGATTTCGGTGGTATCTCGGTATCCGGTTTTATTACTGTTTATTTCATCGCATTTTTGCATTTTATCATTCACTGATTTTATTTTGTTTTCTAGATTTGTTTCCTATTTTTGGCATAGTTTTAGATAGGTTTTAAATGTAATTTCTATTTTTCTAGAGGTTTTTAAATTTATTTCCATATTTTAGATTTTATATCTAGTTTTAATAGATTAATTAGTTTTTTCTATTTTTAATAATATAACTAGAATTCTTAATTGTTTTTTTAGAATATATTGAGTTTTATGATTTCTTTTAGATTTTATTAATTCTTTAATATAGGGTTTAATTAGTTTTATTTTAGTATATTTGATTTAGTATTATGTTAGCACTTTAATTGGTTGTTAGTTTAATTAAGTCTGTACTTATAGATTAACCGTGCAGCTTTATCACTAATTCTCAGCATTTACTTTTAATTTAATTAATTAATGGTGTCAGCTAATCAATTAATATTGCAGGCCACTTGTCGGTTTTTTTCGCAGGTCCATTATGCAAGCTGACACTTGTCAGTACTATAAGTAGCATCATTAATGTTGTGACACGTTTCCCAAGGGCCATGCAAACCGCCGGAGCCTTCGCTGACAAAATCACACAGATCAAACCCTCACCGGAAACACATCAGGAAATTCATCCAATCACCGGAAAATTCATGTGTTCTTCGTGTTCATCTTATTTTCCCAAAAATCCTTCGAATCTTCATCATGTTCATCCCCAATTTTTCCAGAACATCATCCAAACTCATCCATATTCATCCGATTTCCCAGATCTTCATCCTGTTTCCCAGAATCTTCGCAAAACTCATCCAAATTCATCCTATTCATGTGATGTTCATCAAACTTCATCACCATTTCATTTTTTTCCAGATTCGTCATGAACATCAAACAACATTTCCAGATCTAAATCAAACCTCATCATAAAATTCAACTCACAATTCTTCATCTCCAAACATCTTCATCCGAAACTCCAAATCCGCACAAACCATTTCCAGATCTACAACATCCAACCATCATCTCAACCAACCAAACACAGATCTGAACTCGAAATTCTCCGATCCGTCTTAAACATCAGCAAACTATTTCGTCGAACGCCTTTAGATCTTCAACCATCAACATGTCCGTCCGTGTTCATCCTTCTCTTCCAGGATTCACCAAGATTCCTCACCTTCATCATGATTCTCCAGCAAGTTCAACCAAATCTAGATCTGAAACTTCGAGAACTCATAAGAACTTCATCAAGTCTCAAATCGGAGACTGTCAACGAGCCATGATCCAGAAAAGATTCATCAAACTTCCGTCTCTCAAACTCGTATTCAACTGCAACCTTACCTCAAGCACCATCAATATTCATCATACTTCAAGATCCAATGTCCATAAAACGAAGCTCACACGGTGCACACTGGAAATTAGAAGAGTCATGATTATTTTGATGTTACCGGTTTGGTTTTGTAGGTGATGATGATTATTTGAAGGGAACAGACGGAGAGAGAAGGAGAGGACGACGGCGGCGATGAACAAGAGAGAGCTAGGGTTTCGGTTTGCTGAGAGAGTGAGGAAGGTGATGTTGTTTCGTGACACCTCAATTGGGTTAGTGGGCCTTGGGCCCAATGTTCATAATTCTGGATCATACCCCCCGTTTTCTTATTGTTTTTGTTGGCTGCGTGTGATGTTGGGCTCAAGGCCCAACCGGTTTCCTTACTGCACCCTCTGCATGTTACTGTAATACTGTGCCCCCTTTTGCTGCTGTTGATTGTTTTTGATTTGGGTTTTCAAACTCAAAGCCCAATCAGATTTTTGGGCTGCACCCCTGTGTTGCTGTTGTTGCACCCCCTTGTGCTTTGTTTTTTTGTTTTGGATTTTATTTTGTAAATACTTTTTCATTTATGTATTGTATTATATTTTGATTTCTTTTAATATACCCTAATATTTCCCTTTTAGAATTCTTTTTATTTAGAATATTATGTATATATTAAATATATAGAATTTTATATTCTATTTTCTTTTTAATTTCTTTTAATAATTTCTTTTAGAATTTATTTTCTTTTTAGAAGTTTATTAATTTTTTGAAGTCGAGTTCTTATCTCATTTTGTTATTGGACTTGTTATCTCACTTTATTTTTTGTAGGTCGATGACGAGACCTCCGTAACGCGTTATTAATCAGATTGTTGATGGATAATGTAGGATCCGAGACCGCTTTTTCTCTCCTCATCTTTTCTTCTTCTTCTGTTTTTATTTTTCTTTTCTGTTGTGCTGTCCGTGTGACATGATTCAATTGGAGAATGATTTTCAATATCATTTCTCTATCTTGTCTTTGACACGGATATCAATACGCTACCTCTTGGGGTTTGACTTCTTTTATAAGTCGAATTATGACGGTTCAGCGTCACATTGGTTCTGGTTTGAAATGTCATCATCAAGGATCAAAAGAGGAAAGCTTGGAAATGGAATTTGCATGCACAAGTCAAGGGTCAACGGAACCACTCTGTTCGGTAACATTGTTTTTATTTCACTTCTTTCATCTCTTTCTTTTCAATCGTCGAGTGTTGCGAGATCGTTAGATACGTGGGAAATGGTGATTGGGGGGCCACCTCTCAATTGCCTAGAATGTTTAGTATATTTCCTTAGGACAATATGCAACGCATTCGCTCCTACGTCTAGGACTTCGCGTGTGCGTCCCATTCCGAAACTTTCCTCTCGCGTTCTGGCGATCGAGATCTTCCCTTTTCTCTCGCGTTCTGGCGATTGAGTTCTTTTATCTTGCCCCTGTGCAATCGAGACCATTTTCTGTAGTTGGCTGAACTACAGCTGCTCTGATTTCTCGTAACAGACGGGAATATGTAGGCATAAGATGCAATATCCTAGAGAGCACACTAACAACTAACTTTCTCTGTTCTCTCACTGCCGTGCGGTCGAGACTTTCCCGCTGACGACTAATCTTTCCCTTTCTCTTGCCCTAGTGCAATCGAGACCAGACCGTAGTTCTAGTTCCCATAGGTTCTCGTACCTTTAAACCCCGACATACTACGTCCGTTCTACCGTAAACAGGTAACGCCTAAGTGTCCAATGGTCGAGCAACATACACCTAACCGCAAGAATGTGCACGCTAGTATCGTCAACCTTTTCTCTCACCCCCGTGTGATCGTGAACACCCTTTTCTTACATGTAGTTAGCTTGAACTATGTTTTGCTCTGATTTCTCATTCCAGATGAGAATACATAGGCATGAGATGCGACGTCTTGGCGAGCAATTCCCCCCGTAGTTTCCCGAACTACGTTGACTCTGACTTTCCCATTGCACAAGGGAATACGTAGGCATAGAGCGGCGATGCTCTATCGAGTCAGTTCTTTCCGTTTAGCTTTAGCAGCCATAGATTAGTTTGTTTTTCACCCATAGACTAGACAACCCAAGCGTGGATCCCGTCGAGTACGACGAACGTGAGGGGTGCTAATACCTTCCCCTTGCGTAACCGACTCCTGAATCCAGACATGGTTGCGATGACCTTGTCTTTCCATTTTTCTTTATGTTTTTGCGATCGTTTTCTTTCCCTCTCTTTGGGATAAATAACGAAAGTTGCGACTCTTCTGTTGTTCCGCCGGTGGTTTTTCGCAGTTGCGACACATGTCATATTTTTACTAGTTCTGCTAAAAAGCAGATTTTTGTGCCCTAGAAACCCAATATCTCTCATTTCTTCATCTCTTAACATTATTCTACAAAAAGAAGGTGGATTCTCATCCAAGTTGGATTCTTTGACTCGGATGTTCATCAACCTTCTTTCGAAACTTCTTGTGCAAGCTACCATGAAAATGAGTGGCTAAATCTTTTCTTTTGTCAAGGTTAGATGTAGCTGATCATTAACTTTGTATGTATATGGGATGATCTTCATTTGTAAACTCTTTGATGATGAATATATGTTGAAAACTTTGTTTTATTGTTAACTCTTTGTGTTGGTTTATCATTGAAAGATATTTTCCAACTCTTTACCTAGGTTTTCGTCCATCTATGTTCTTGAGCTAGAGATAGTTTTGAATGTGGTTGTTCACTAAAATATCAAACCCTAAAAGTTGTCATTATGATAGATTGTGTGAGAAATCAAGAATGGATCAAAATGGAAAAAATCACAATGTGTGTTAGAAATAAACATATTGAGAGGATATTGTGAAATTGTTTATCATCTAACGGAGTTTACTAGTTTTGTTGATCGAACATATACATGCAAAGTAATCGTCGAACCCTAACTTTGAGAATCTTTCTCAAATCTTAAAACCTAAACTTTTACCGCATTTATTACTTTTTCTATGCAAGCTACCGTAACGAAAAACCAAAACCCCTTGTTACTATAAGTTAAAAACTTGACAACTGTTGAACGGTGGCAATATCACAGATTCCCTGTGGAGACGATAACAAATCCATTCGAGGAATATCCCCACAGAGATCTCACAGACTGGGGCCATTCGCTACTTGTTCGCTGAGCGAGCTCCTAGCGAGCATTCGCGACCTGCTCGCCTAACGAGCTGCTAGCGAGTGTCTGCGTATTTATTTTTCACTTACTGTTATCCAACTCAACCAACTCCAAAAACTCCAATCTCACCAATCCAATTCCAATACTCTTAGTCTAACATTTCTAGACTATTCTACATCATCTATTTCAGATTTTAACCGATTAAATTGAGTTCTACCGATTATTCCAACTTTTGCCCTAAATGGAAAAGGATGGAAACTACACCAAAACCTCAACCCAACATATATAACATCATGCAATGATCAAATAGAAACATTTCTCACCCTTACCTCGATTAATCGGAGCTTTGATGTTGGTTCTTGATGATTTTCCACTTTCCTCTTCTTCTCCTCTCTTTCTCTTCTTCTTTCTTTCCAAATGTTTCTCTCTAACTTTCTTTTCTTTTCCTTCTCTATTATATATTTCCTTTATTTTCCTTCCTTCCAATTTCCTTCTCAATTCTCTATTAATTCCAATTAATAAAAATTAATTTCCAACATTAATAAAAATCCCACTAAATCAATTAATTACTATAATTAATTATTTAATGAAATTCAGGCTGTTACACAAGAGTGCAGCTATGTATCAAAACAGTTTGTGGGTTCAACCAATTTGAGTTTTGCGAAGGTGGAATGTGTTGCACCCCAAAATTTGCTCAACCTTTTCTTGCCTGATTTATGTTTCATTGCATTTCATTTGCATAGTTACATCATGTAAATAGTTCAATCATTGGCATATCATAGCATATCACTCATCCAACAGGGGTCTAAGTGTGATTCTTATCAGAAGAAGCCTAGCAAGAGGTCTTATCCAAGTCTGAGAGATCATCCAAGCCATCAAGAAGTGATTTGAAGTCTTGAGAAGTTTGAGTGCCTACATGTGGGTTTTGCTCCTATCTTGAGGAATATTGAGAATCATCAGTGGGATGTGAAACATGGAATGTGAATTTGAGGTGTGTATGGATCTCATGGAATGCCTAGAGGGCCCTATTGAAGCTGAGACAAGTCATTGATTCAAGTACAAGAGCCACAGTTGAGGTGCAGTCAACTAGGGTTTCATCTGGGTCAATCCTAGGTCAATTGTGCAAATTGGAGAGCATCAAAGCCTACTTTGAGGTCATGGGGTTCATGTATTGGTATGTTGATACATGTGTGGTGTGGTGCCAAGATCAAGCAAAGAAGAATCAAGAATGTGGGAAGTTGCTAAATTAGGGTTTCAGTGTAAAATCCCCTATTTAGTGCCCAACTTCAAGGCCACATAAGTCAAAATACAAGTTTCAAATGGATCTTTTGCCAACATGAAACTTGTAGAGCATCTCAATAAATTTAATTTTAGTACTAGAAGTCCTCAGGGGGATTTATAGAACTCAAGTTATGATCCTTACAAGTTACAGGTCCTCAGATGACTATGAAATTTATCTGTGAAAGTCACTTGACTTCCAAGCAACGTTTACCCTTCAAGGAGTTTTCAAATGGACTTTTGGTCAACATGAATGTTGTTCCTTATCCTATTAGATTTCCATAGAGTACTAGAAGTCCTTGATAGGATTTGTATAACTCAAGTTATGATCTTTGCAAGCTAGGGGTATTTTGGGAAAGTGAGATTATAGGTCACTTTGGATTATAGGTCCATAACTCCAACTTGCATGCCTCAAATGGAAAATTGTCCAACATGAAACTTGTTCAAAATAATGTTTTAAGTGCAACCAAGTGGTCATGAGAGTTTGGTTTGGCTTGAAACACAAAATCATTTGAAATGGCTTAAAAAGGAAGAAATTAAAGTCATTAAAAGGTCAAAAAATGTGATTTCTTGATTTATGGCCAAAAAAATTCATGTTATATGTCATTTTGATCAGAAAATGCATTTTGAGAAGGTTGGAAATATTACATTTTGCATTTGAGGCCATTTTCAAGCACTTCCATTTGGTAACTTAAGGTTGAAGCAACACTTGAATTGCATACCATGGGATCAAAAACAAGGAAGCTATCATATCCATTCATTTCAAAATGTCATGAGGTGAGAAATTCAAGCAAAATCAAGGCCAAGAACAGAGCAAAGCACAAGTTGCACATATGAGTTTTTCAAGGAGCATGAGATTTTCAATATCTCATTCAGTTAGTTACAGAACTTTCTAGAGTGTTCTAACACACTCTATATATTCATAGCAATGCATTCATGTCATTTTTTTTGGGCAAGAATTGGAGAGAAACAAGAAGGAGCAAGTTGAAATTGCATAGCTGCATCAAGAATCGGGTTTGAATATTGGTGAGGTTTCATTGCAAATTGCTTGTTACAGAAGCTTCAGAGTGTGATAGTGAGTGATTCTGGAAGAAATTGGAGTTTGATTCGAGCCATAACACCTTCTGTTCATCCCTTTTTTCCAGGTATGCATCTTTCAACCTATGGCTTAGAATAGAGATAATTGAGTAGGTTTTGATAGGGGGATAGCTTAGTGATGATGCTAGGAAGGATTTTAGTGCAAGAATTGAGCAATTAGAGACACTTTAGGTGTGAGGTAGATTTCTGTTGAAGCATGTAACTCTTGATTCTTGAGGTATTAATGGTGTTTAAATAGCAAGTTTTGATCAGTGAAAGGTGTAGATGAGTTTAGGATCTTTAGTTTCAAGAATTGTGACATTCAAGACTTGGTGAATTTCTGAACATTCGATCGGTTTTGGAGTTAGGGTGATGATCAATGAATTTTGATGGCATATTCGTACTCAGGGGATGATTTTGAGTGGGATTGGGTATTAAGATGTTGTGTTTGGTGAGATTTTGTAACCCCCTCGCCGGAGACGATGGTGGCGATGTAGCTCAGGCCACCGTCTAAGTTTCCCTCTCATTTTCAAAACATTTGGAGAAGATGAAGTTTTAGGCGTTGGATCAAGTGTTGACTGTTGACTGAAACCAAAACCAATGGCCACGATTGCTTCACAAAATCTGAAGAGAGTGAGTTGATAAAACTCACCGTTTCATTAAATTGAGTTGGGTGGGCCTAATATTTTTCTTGCTATCAACACCCCTGCGTTTGGGCCCATTGAGAATCACACTAGTTTTGCTTGCTATTTGCCACACACGTTTTTCAATTTCCATTCATTTTTCCTGATTTTCTATACTTTCGCACTAGTGACAGATTTCTATACGCACCCCACTTTTGGGCCCAGTCTGAAGAACAACTGGAGAATATTGCTATTCAGCACGCAGTCTTATTATTTTCATCTATTTTCCTTTAATTTCACATTTAGCATATAGTTTAGGATTAAATTCATAATAATTAGGAAAATTAATCTTTTTAGGTTAGATTTTTTTTCCTTGACTCCTTAAAGAGACTAGAATTTAATAAGGTTAAAATTTCATTAATTCATGCATTTTAATTTTTAATTGCATTTTTTGAAGTTTAATTGGTTTTATTTTCATTTTGTTTGATGCTTGTTCTTGCTGATTTTAGTATGGGAGTTTGGTGTATAATTTATAAGGGATTCTTTTTGGATCATTTAGCTTAGATATGCATGTACCCCTAGTAATTTTATCACATTTTTGTGAGATAATTTTAGGCTGTTTTGAACACTAAACATTAGGTGTTGTAATTTTCGGGTTTTAGGATAGTACCCTTAGGTTTAGCCCATAGTTTTAGGTCTTAATGAATGGTTAACCCCCTGGTTTTTGTATGGAGTGATTCTTAAGAGGTTTAGAAACCCTTAGAATTTTTTATTGGATTTTACAATCATTTTTAGTATTTTAATTAGATTTAGTTTTAAGACTAACATTTAGGAGTTTCTAACACACTAACTTGACTAGTTTAATTCAATAGTTCCCCTTAGATTAGGGTGGTGGTGCTCTTGTGCTTGGATGAAGATGAATACCAATTGAAGATGCTTTGGAGAGCTTGAAGGAGCTTGAAGTTGAAGCCTTGTCCTTTGGTGGAGTGCTTGTCAGGAGCTTAGGAAAACTAGGGTTTTAGGAAGAGCATTAGATTAGTTTTGCTTGTTTCTTCAAACATGGAGTATACTGTTCATCTCCATTCAATCCAATGAAATAAAGTCCTCTTAAAGAAGTCACATCTCTCCTTTGGAGGGATGAATGGCATGCTTTAAGAGTAGAACTTTGAGGATGCCATTCTCTTATAATGTTAAGTTCTTAGTGGCTTCCTTTGGTTGTCATTAAGTTACTTAACATTTCAACCTGATCTTGTTAATTGACTCTCCTTTGGAGGTTGCTTGTTGAAGCTTGTTGAGAATTAAGTTTGTGCTTGGTGAAGCTAGAAGCTTGTTGAAGCTAGGAGTGGTTGCTTGTTGAAGCTGCTTGCTTGATGAAGTTGTTTGCTGGTTTAAGCTGGTTGCTTGTTGAAGTTTGAAGCTTGTTGAAGCTTGGTGCTTGTTGAAGATTGAAGGTTTAGTGGAGCTTAAAGATAGGGGCTATTCATGAAGATGAAGATTGTTGCTGTCAACTTTTTCCTGGTTAATCAATTGTTGCTGTCAGAGCTGCTGCTTGTGCTGTTTGCTGTAGGAGTTTGATATTGCTGCTTGGGCTGCCTCCTCTGCTTTGGTTTTTGTTTTCTGTATTGTTTGTTGGCCTGTGTAGCTTTCCCCCTAGGTTTGAAGTGAATGTTGATTCACTTTTCCTATTGTTTTCCCAGGTTCAAGGTTGAGCGGGACTCCCTTGCCTCGCTTGTATTGCTGCATTGCATGCATTTTACTGTATTTGCTTGGTTTCTTTTCTGTTTATCCCCTAGGATCTCTGATTTCCTCTGTGCAGGAGGGAATTATGACAGACATTAGGATTCTTATCCATGCATGACAACATTAGGTTAGTTTTTATTCCCTTTTCAACCCTAGGCTTTTTAGAGCTTCTTTCTCTTCTTATCTCAAAACAACTCAAAAATACCGTAATAAGGTTAATCGATGTCGTACGTTACGAGCCTTAAGCTATTTGAGAAAGGGTTGCTGGAGAGCTTCTTTCCAGTAGTCTGGCTGCTTAGTGTGGCACCCTTTGGGTGACACGCGACGTAGTCACTCTCAAATCATAGTCTCTAGCGCGTCAGAGATTGCAAACAAACTAAAAAAATACTTCTTTCGTAAAAGATTCAAAACAAACATCAAAGTGTCATTTTTGTTCGCTTGGACTCTTAATCAAGAAAAACCCTTTTTGAAGGTAATAAAAACAGTCAGACAAGCTTGTGTCTTCCGTAGCCCGAACTACGTTTGCTCTGATCTTTTATGCTATATGAAAGTACGTAGGCATAGGATGTCGTATCCTAGCGAGCAACCTTCCCCTTCATCCGTAGTTAGCCGAACTACGTAGACTCTGACTTTCCCATTGCACGAGGGAATACGTAGGCATATAGCGGCGAAGCTCTATCGAGTCTCTTTTCTTTTTTCCTTATCTTTGTCCCTTGACCTTTAGTGTAGATAGAATACAATCCCTTAGATAGAAAACAAGCGTGGATCCCGTCGAGTACGGCGGGCGTGAGGGGTGCTAATACCTTCCCCTTGCGTAATCGACTCCCGAATCCAGGATTTGGTTGCGATGACCATTCCTTTCCCTCTTTGCGTTAGGTTTACTCTGAGCATTTCCTTTCCCTTCTTTGGGATAAATAACGCACGGTGGCGACTCTTCTGTCATAGCCGGTGCCGATTTTCGCAGTAGCGACAGCTGGCGACTCTGCTGGGGACTCCAACGGTTCCCTACGCGAGTCAATCCTAGCGCTTGTTTTCCCGTCGTGGGTTTTGTATGGATTTACCTTTCTGTATTTACTTTCAACATTATATTATTGTTGTTATGCTGGGTAGGGGGTCAGATTGAGAGATAAGCCGGACCTGGGCTTGAGTGCACCTAGAATTAGTTGTGGAAAGTAGTGGGCGCGTGCATGCTTTGCATGTACTAGTGTCTCGCAAAATCCACGCTCGGACGAGGTTCTTCTGGTTGACTTCTTTTTCAACCCTTTGGGTTGAGGGGGTTGTTGGTTAGTTGGATTGTCGACTCTGGGGACCGATCAATTGGAAGTTGGCTAAGTGAGGCCTCTTTAGGACATGATGACGCCACACCTTCTGGGTATCGTATCATCAGTCTTGAAAGTCTGTGACATCGACGACCGCATAGGATGTCGCACCTTGTGTCAGTTGATAGGACACCTACCTGTGAGAAGGATTGGGACATGCAGGAAACTTGACCTCCAGACTACCCGGTTTTCTTAATATTGGATCAGTATGTGCGGTTACTTGGGGTTCTTCATCAGGACAGTGTTATGGGTCTGTTGAGACCAGGTTGGAGCTTTGTTTTAGGTCTGTTGAGACCAGGGTGGAGTATTGTTATGGGTCTGTTGAGACAGGATTTGAGCAGTATTGTGGGTCTGTTGAGACAGATATTGTGGATGGATCTCTTCAGCAATATATCACTTGATCCATGTTACATGTTTGCATATTGCATTGTTGCATACTCATTTTGCATATCATTAACGTGTGTCTGTGCTGCAGGTGCATTTCATACCCTCTGATTCTAGTTTCCCGGATTTCTGTCTGCTGCTATTATGGATACTTTGAAGAAGACTGTGGCTTACAAGTTGCCTACTCCAGATGTTACTTCTTTGCTTGGTTTGATGTCTTTAGCTGATGATGATGTGAAGAGAAGCTTCAGGAAGAGTTATGGGAAACTGCTTAGGTTGGTTTGCAAACCATCCACGTATGAGCTAAACGGATTGTACACGCTGATGCAGTTCTATGATCCCCCGCTGAGGTGTTTTACTTTTCCTGACTTCATTCTGGCTCCGACTATGGAGGAATATGCTGAGATTTTGGAATTGACCATTCAGAACAGGGTACCCTTCATTCATATGGATGCTGAGCCCAAACTGGAGGACTTGGTTGTTGCTTTGCATTTAGACTCCTCGGAGTTGCTGTTAACCTCGTGGAATGGAGTTTCTGGTTTTTCTCTCAAGTTCTTGGTTGGGAAAGCACAAGAGTATGCCAAGAGTGGCTGTTGGATTGTGTTTAATGCTATCCTTGCTTTGTGTATATATGGCATTGTATTGTTCCCTAATATGCCTGACTTTGTTGATTTGGATGCATTCCATATATTTGCTTTAGGCAATCCTGTGCCTACACTGATTGGAGACTTCTATCATTCTCTGCATTATAAGAACGAGAATAGGAGGGAAAAGAACGTCTCTTGTTGTGTGCCTTTGTTGTATATGTGGTTTGATAGTCACCTGCCCAAGAAGGGTATCTTTGCTGAGTCTGCAACTACGGTGGAATGGTCTGAGCGTCTGACGGGGCTTTCTTCAGAAGATGTTGTCTGGTTTGATAGGGATTTACTGGGATCTGAGATTATCTACAGCTGCACAGGATATCCTAACGTTCCTCTGATTGGGAGGAAAGGATGCATTAACTACAATCCGTCATTGTTGATCAGGCAATTCTGTTATGCTTTGAGAAGCCCGCCAAAGAAGGAGGAAGTGCAGGAATCTCTGTACTTCATAGGTGATTTGAAGGGAGAATTGTTATCCAAGCTTCAGCATGCTTGGAATAACATCTGCAAGAAGGGTAAGCCATTGTTGGGTAAGAATGATTGTCAAGCCTATGCTCCGTACCAAGTCTGGATCCAAGATAGGGCAAAGCAGGCGCCGTTGCCGTTTCCTGTAGTATTACCTCCTGCTCCCCTCGTGGTTGAGGAGCCAACTATTGTGCCTATTGAGAGATATGAGCAGGTTGTGAAGGAGAAAGAAGAGCTGATGAAAGCCAACGAGAAGTTGGAAGAAGAGCTAGTGCAACTCAGGAGCGAAAAGAATGAAGCCGTATATTCCTTCGAGCAGCAAACAAAGTTGGTGGACCAACTAGGTATGGAACTGACTGAACAACGAAAGAGGCGTGAACGTTTGGGGATAGATTTCAAGAGCTCTCATGACATGCTGGAGTCTAAGAAGAAAGAACTTGATATAGCCTACCGAGAGATCTCCACATTCAACAAAACCTGGAATGCTACACTGACCAATAATAAAGAAAGAGAAGACAAACTGAAGCAGCAGATCTCTAAACTGGAAGATCAGTTGAAGGCTAGCCAGAAAAAGTTTGAAGAAGAGGTTATATGGAGATACGACGTTCAGAATTCATTGAACAAAGTTGTCAAGCATAAGAAAGAGTCTGCATCCCAGAAGCGGAAGCTGGAGGAGTGCTTTGGAGAGGGTGCTTGGGAGGAATCCATTGGGGATCTCCAGCGTGTTATCAGGCAAAGAGACTCGCTCGTTGAAGCGTTGCTTTCCCAGCCGGATCATCCCAAGACTAAGAAATTGTTAGAGGAGTATCGGGCATATGGTCGCACTTGATTACCTTATGCGCTGTTGTATATGCTTTATTTGCATTGTGCTGGCCATCACCAGGATTGTTGGTTGAGGTCATGCCTTCTTGTTACTGTACACTCAGTGATATTGTATTTTTGCCTTGATGGGCTTTTCAGCAATATATGAGATGTTTTCTCCATGGATGAATCCAAGCTTCTTAGCACTGTCACTGCACTTGCACTTTGGCACTAGAATCAGGGGTTGATCTCCCTAACACACAGACACATATTGCATCTGCATATTCATTTTGCATTGCCAGTTACTTGTTGAATCTGTATCTTATTTCCTGCGTCTCATAGGTTTTTCAGGATTGACGACCAAAGAATCCACCGCTACTCGACCAGAAACAACTGTAAGAAAGCAATGGATCAAGTTCAAGTCGAGATGCAGGAAATCCGTGAGAAGCTGACTCTGTTCATGCAAGCTATGGAGAGCATGGCCAAGGGCCAGGAGAGCCTTCAGACCTTGGTGCAGCCGCTGCTGACGCCGACAAACGGAAATAGCAATACTGACCATAATTCTGTTGGAACTCCTCGCCGGGAGGATGAGATACCGGTAGTTACTCCACCTGTTGCGACTGTCAACGGAAACACTGGTACTGGTGCAGGTGTTGGCGCTGGTAATGGCAATACTGGAAATGATGGTGATGGGCATGTTGTTAACAACAAAGGCAACACTGGAGATGCTGATCAAGGATTCGGTGACAATGATGGCTTTGGAAACAATGGGTATGGCAATGTCAATCAAGACGGGAACTTCGGGTTCAACAATCAAGGCTTTGGTAATGACGGTTACGGCAACAATCAGGGGTATGGCCACGGTAATGGTGGATTCGGTAATGTGAATAACAACGGCGCTGGAGCATTTCCTTTCAACAATGGTTTTGGACCTGCTGGGGTCAATCAAGGGTTCGGCAACCGAGGACATGGTCCTATGTTCAATCAGCAAGGATTTGCCCATAACATGGGTTACGACGGGTATGGCAATGACTGGAATATGGATCACCAGGACGACGCTTTTTCGGGAAGAGGTATGAGACCTGAGGGCCCCATTGACCCTGTTCAGAGGATCAGAATGCTAGAAGAGCAGATGAAAGGTTTGGTTAATCAGAACTCCGCTGGGTTAGATATGACTACTATGGGGTTGGTACCAGGGCTTAGGGTGCCATTAAAATTCAAGGCTCCAACATTCGACAAATACAAAGGGGATACCTGCCCAAAGGTCCATGTACGTTCTTATTATAGAAAGATGTCTGCATATTCCAATGATGAAAGGATGCTCATGCATTTCATTTAGGATAGCTTATCGGGACCATCATTGGAATGGTACATGGGACTGGAGCCCACTCAGATTAGAAGCTGGAAGCAGTTGGCTGATGCTTTCGTTATGCATTACAAATATAACAGCGATTTGGCGCCAAACAGAGTTTAGTTGCAGAGTCTGTCGCAGAAAAGTGGTGAAAGTTTCAAAGAGTACGCGCAGCGGTGGCGCGATATGGCAGCTCGGGTGCACCCTCCTTTGGTTGAAAGGGAGATGAATGACTTGTTTGTGGGGACATTTATAGGAATGTACTATGACAAGTTACTCAATGTTTCGATGGGTAGCTTCTCCGATATGATCCTTATGGGAGAGAGGATCGAAAATGGAATTAAAATTGGAAAGATTCAGGCAGGTGAATCTACTTCAGCTGGGGGTGCGAGAAAAGAGTTCGACGGAAGACGACAAGGTGATACTAGCACTGTGTTTGGTGGTAGAGGCCAGGGCAGAGGTAGAAATCAGTACATTCAACCTCAGCAAATAGCCAGTGTTACTATTCCAATTCCTCAATAACAACAGCAGCAGCAACAACCACAGCAGCAGCAAAGGCAGAATCAGGGTCAGAGAAGGTTTCAGGATGTAAAGCCGAAGAGGGTATTTGATAAGCCTCCGTCGACATATGCAGAGCTTCTTCAGACACTGCTGGGGTTGAATTTGGTCGAGAAAAGAACATTGGAACTGCCTACCAGACTGGTACTTCCTTATGGGTATGACGCTAATAAGCATTGCGAATTCCATTCTGGGGCGCCCGGACATGATGTAGAATCTTGTCATGCTTTCAAGCATAAAGTTCAAGACTTGTTGGATAGTAAAGCCATCAACTTTGGCCAGGTGGGGCCCAATATTGTACAACAGCCTATGTTTAATCATGGGGCAAATGCTATCTTAACAGAAGGAAATTTGAACTTGGTGCTGGATGTTAACGAACTGAAGACACCATTGAGGGAGGTGAAAAGCAGGTTGCTCAAAGGGGGAGTATTCCCTGGTTGTGATGAATACTGTTTAGAGTGTTGGACCCAGCCTGAGGGCTGTACTGATTTTAAGCAGGGCATTCAGGCCATGATCAACGAAGGGACCTTGCAATTTGATCGAACTGCGGTTGAGAAGCCTGTGGAGGCATTATGTGATAAGCAGAATGGTATTGCAACGGTGACGATCCCGAGGAAGACTATAACGATAACGGCGCCTGCCCAGCGGCCAACAATTACAATTACCAAAGCAGGGCCTATTCCCTTTGAGAGTACGAAAGCTGTCCCATGGACATACGGATTAGAAGCATATTGCAACGGTGAAAAGATTGTGGTGAATAGCCAGCCAGCTGGGGCTGTTGATAATGTCGTTGGAACGGGGGGCATGACCCGTAGCGGAAGGGTCTTTACCTAACCTGAAATAGAAGCAGAGAGATTGGCCAAAAGCAAAGCCAAAGTAAATGAAAGCGGGCCTACTCAGTCGAAAGAAAAGGATACGTTACTCAAGGACGTAGAGGAGTTCATGAGACTGATTCGCAAAAGCGACTACAAAATTATTGAACACCTACAGCAGACGCCGTCGAAGTTTTCTATCTTGTCGTTGTTGTTATGTTCCGAGGCCCACCGGAACGCCTTGCTAAAGATTCTGGATACGTTATTTGTGCCTCAAGAAGTTTCTGTAAATCAGTTAGAGGGGATAATGGCACATGTCAATGTGGGACATAGCCTGGGTTTCATAGATTTTGATCTAACACCCAGGGGTCGAGAGCACAACATGGCGTTGCATATATCGGTGGAATGTCGGGGCACCATAATGTCGCGTGTATTGGTGGATACTGGATCATCGTTGAACGTATTGACAAAGAAAGCCATGATGAAATTGGACATACAAGGAATTATTTGCACGCCCAGCGATTTGGTTGTGAGGGCATTTGACGGGACGAAGAGATCAGTGTTTGGGTCAATAACATTACCGCTTCAGGTGGGGCCAGGAATTTTTGATACTGAATTCTACATCATGGATATCCATCCAGCTTAATGCTGCCTTCTTAGGCGCCCATGGATCCACGCTGCAGGGGCCGTAACGTCCACATTGCATCAGAAGTTGAAGTACATGGTGGGTGATAGTGTTGTTACCGTTTGCGGGGAGGAGGACATTTTGGTCAGTCACCTGTCATCATTCAGATATGTTTAGGTCGACGGAGAAATACACAAGACACCTTGTCAAGCCTTCGAAGGGTTGCAGATTAAAGACAAAGCTCAGGGTCCCAGCAAAATGCCAGAGGTGGCAGTGTCATCCTACAAAGAAGCTCAGGCTTTAGTGCAGACTGGTGAGACTAAAGGCTGGGGGCAGGTTTTGGAGATTCCCGTGAAGAATGACAAGTTTGGGCTATGGTATCGACCGACGTCGTCAGCGTCATCTTCAGGAGCGCCCAGGTTCAAGGGACCGATCACGATTACGCCAAGCGGGGTGTGCTTTGAGACAATCAACGCTATTTCCGATGCTGAAGACGTAGATAGTGACTGCGATATGGACGCGTGGATCAAGCCAAGCATGCCAGGACAAAGTCTCTTCAACTGGTCCATCCGGGAAACTGTCCCAGTGACTCTTAAACAATAATGATTTGTTTTGTCAATTGTTGAATAATCCTATGTCCTACCCGGGGCATAGTGATTTTACCTTAGGGCTACTTGATTATGTGTATTGCACTGTTTTAATCATGAAATAAAGGCGTTTTTCATATACAAATATTGTGATCCCTGTTTTTCTTGTTTTTACTTTAACAATAAATGGAAACGTGGTTATTTGCTTTGTTTGCGTGTTGAAGCGTTTAACCATTTCCTTTGCAGGACTAATATTTCAGATGACATCTTCTACGAACCGCCTATGACTCGTTTCGACTTCGAGCACCCGGTATTCCAAGCAGAGGAAGAGATTGTTGAGGATAGCGACTTGCCAGAGGAGCTGACTCGTTTGTTGAAACAGGAAGAGAGAATCATTCTGCCCCATCAGGAGGAAATTGAGATTATCAACTTGGGGTCGGAAGAAGTTGTGAAGAATATCCGTATAGGGGCTGCGCTGCAGAGCGACATCAAGCAAAGGCTGATTGAGACACTGCGAGAGTATAGTGATATATTTGCTTGGTCGTGCGAGGATATGCCTGGGTTGGATACGGACATGGTTGTGCACCGTCTGCCGTTGCAAGAGGAATGTCCGCCTGTTAAGCAGAAACTCAGAAGAACCAGACCAGACATGGCTGTGAAAATCAAAGAGGAAGTTCAGAAACTGTGGGATGCTGGTTTCCTAGCCGTTACAACTTATCTGTCATGGGTCGCTAATATAGTACTAGTGCCGAAGAAAGATGGTAAAGTGCGAATGTGTGGAGACTACCGTGATTTGAATAGGGCGAGCCCGAAAGACGACTTTCCACTTCCTCACATTGATGTGCTGGTTGATAACACTGCTCAGTTCTCCGTATTCTCCTTCATGGACGGCTTCTCAGGCTATAATCAGATCAAAATGGCGCCATAAGACATGGAGAAGACTACCTTCATTACTCCCTGGGGAACATTTTGCTACAAAGTGATGCCCTTCGGACTAAAGAACGCTGGGGAAACATATCAACGTGCTATGACAACTTTCTTTCATGACATGATGCTCAAAGAGATCGAGGTTTATGTTGATGATATGATTGCCAAATCTCAGACAGAGGAGGAGCATCTGGTTAATCTGCTGAAACTGTTCAAAAGACTTAGGAAGTTCAGATTGAGACTGAACCCTAACAAGTGCACCTTTGGGGTGAGATCGGGTAAACTGCTGGGGTTTATTGTAAGCGAAAAGGGAATAGAGGTTGATCCTGCAAAGATAAAAGCTATACAAGAAATGGCGACGCCTAAAACAGAAAAAGAAGTGTGTGGGTTTTTAGGGAGGTTGAACTACATAGCTCAGTTCATATCTCACCTAACTACGACATGCGAGCCGTTATTCAAGTTGTTGAAAAAGGATCAGGTGTTGACCTGGAATGAAAATTGTCAAAAGGCGTTCGACAAGATAAAAGAATACTTGCAGAAACCTCCTGTTTTGATACCCCCAGTGGCTGGGAGACCTTTGATTATGTATTTGACGGTTCTTGAGGAAAGTATGGGTTGTGTTCTCGGTCAACACGACGAGACCGGACGTAAAGAGCATGCGATTTACTATTTGAGTAAGAAGTTTACCGACTGTGAGTCCAGATACTCAATGCTCGAGAAGACGTGTTGCGCGCTAGCCTGGGCCACCAAACGTTTGAGGCAATACATGCTGAATCATACAACCATGCTAATTTCAAAGATGGATCCAATCAAATATGTGTTTGAGAAGCAAGCACTCTCCGGAAGAATTGCCCGATGGCAGATGGTGTTAACAGAATACGATATCCAATATGTCTCGCAAAAGGCTATTAAAGGTAGCGTTCTGTCAGAGTACCTCGCTGAGCAGCCGATTGAGGACTACCAATCGATGAGGTTTGATTTTCCTGAAGAGGATATCATGTACCTAAAGATGAAAGATTGTGAAGAACCGTTGCCGGACGAAGGACCAGAGTTGGGTTCCAAATGGCAGTTGATATTTGACGGAGCTGTAAATTCCTATGGTAGCGGAATAGGTGCAATTATCACTACTCCTCATGGGTCGCACATCCCATTTACTGCCCGATTGACCTTTCCCGTTACCAATAACGAGGCAGAATATGAGGCTTGCATCATGGGTCTGGAAGAAGCCATTGATTTGAGAATCAAGAACCTGGATGTATACGGAGACTCAGCTCTAGTGGTGAATTAGATTAAAGGAAAATGGGAGACACGTCAGCCCAATTTGATACCATATATGAATTATGCAAGCAGATTGTTGCCTTTCTTTGATAAGGTGGAATTGCATCACGTGCCACGAGCAGAAAATCAAATGGCTGACACCCTGGCGACATTGTCTTCAATGTATAAAGTTAACTTCTGGAACGAGGCTCCCCAGATTGTTATCTCTCGGCTTGATAGGCCTGCCTTCATATTTGCCACTGACGAGGCTCCCGATGGTAAGCCCTGGTATTTTGACATCCAGAATTTCCTGAAGAACAAGGAGTATCCGGCTGAAGCATCCAGTCGAGATCAGAAGACTCTCAGGAGATTGGCTGGCAATTTCTATCTAAATCCTGACGGTGTCCTGTACAAAAGAAACCACGACTTGGTGTTGCTACGTTGTGTAGATAAGAAAGAGGCGAAGTTGCTCATGGAAGAGATACATGAGGGTACATTTTGTACACATGCTGGTGGGCATGCTATGACAAGAAAGTTGTTGCGGGCAGGTTATTACTGGCTAACCATGGAAACAGATTGTTTCAAGTTTGCAAAGAGGTGTCACAAATGCCAGGTTTATGCACACAAAATCAATGTGCCTCCAAGTCCTCTGAATGTGATGTCATCACCGTGGCCTTTCTCGATGTGGGGAATTGACATGATTGGCAAGATTGAGCCTACGACATCAAACGGACACCGGTTCATTTTGGTGGCAATCGATTACTTCACCAAATGGGTGGAAGCAGCATCATATGCCAATGTGACCAAACAAGTGGTAGCCAGATTTATCAAATGAGATATTATCTGCAGATATGGAATCCCCGAGCGGATTATCACCGACAATGGTTCAAATTTGAATAATAAAATGATGAAAGAGCTGTGTTAGAATTTTAAGATTGAGCATCACAACTCTTCTCCTTACCGGCCCAAGATGAATGGCGCTGTCGAAGCGGCCAATAAGAACATAAAGAAGATTGTTCAGAAGATGGTTGTGACGTATAAGGACTGGCACGAGATGTTACCTTTCGCTTTGCATGGTTATCGTACGACGGTACGCACATCAACCGGGGCAACCCCTTTCTCATTGGTATACGGGATGGAGGCGGTGTTACCGTTGGAGGTCGAGATTCCTTCCTTGAGGGTTTTACGTGATGTCCAACTCGACGAGGCAGAATGGATTAAAGATAGACTGAATCAGCTCAGCTTAATGGATGAGAAGAGACTGGCTTCTCTAGCATACAGTCGGTTGTATCAGAGCCGGATGAAGAAAGTTTACGACAAGAAGGTGTGCCCTCGAAGCTTTCAGACGAGCGATCTTGTTTTGAAAAAGATTCTCCCACCACAATCAGATCACAGGAGAAAGTGGACTCCTAATTACGAAGGTCCCTACGTTGTCAGAAAAGTCTTCTCTGGAGGAGCCTTGTTACTATCCACCATGGATGGTGAGGACTTTACGTCTCCTGTGAATTCAGACGCAGTTAAAAAGTACTTTGCTTGAAAGTGACCCGCTGGACAGTAAAAAGAGAGTCCAGGAAGAAATGGGGCATCCCGGCGAACCATAAAAAATGAATAAAAGGTTCGGGCAAAAGTTAGGGATAAAATTGACAAGATGTACACCCGCGAAGTCGAAAACCTGAAAAGGGCAACTTCGGCAAAAAAGGGTATCCCGGTGAATTGAAGGGCAGTTCACGCAAAAGTTAGGGATTGAAAAAGCAAATGACTGCGGTCCGGATTTGATACGGCATTGCTTAGTGGTTTGGGAGTACCTGGGGACCGTCTATCCAAAAACAATCTCTTCCGAAGATCGAGTATCGGGAACGCGCAGAGTCAGGCGAGTCATAGGAGGATCAGCTCATGGTGTTTTTCTGCGCCACGTTGCCGACATGTATACAAATATTGTTTTGTATTTTCTTTATGCTTCTTGTGCATATATTTATGTGTGTTTGTGCGTAACTTCCTCTTTTCAGGAGTTGCATCCAGTGTACAAAACTTTGCCTATTCAGAGGCCCGTTATCAATAAAACATGTTATTTAGTACTTGATGCTTGTTCTTTACTGTTTTGTTTGTGAAAGACGCCGATGTTTTTGATAAATTTGCACTTACATAATCTTGCTGGCCCTTGCAAATAATTGCTAAAACTTCGAATTGACTGAAGTAATGTCACAGATGCTAACCCGAATAGATTCTGTTGTATAGGCCTGTTTTGTCTCGTTTGTGTTTTGCAGGGTTCTTACCTTTGGAGCAAATGGTCAGGAATTGTATTCCCCAGCCAAGGTCACTTGACGTAAGACCTGACTCCAGTCGATGTCATTCCTCAGCTAGTCGCAGCTTATCCCCAGAGAGTTGAAATGAGATTTATCCCTTCCCGGAGGAGGGAATTGTTTTCCCCAGGAGAGTGTCCTCATGGAAAGTCGTCCATAGGATTAACCCCAGCAAGTCAAAATCAATGTCCCCTGCAGAGGTTGCGCTCCTCAGCGAATCGAAGATGTGCACGTTCAATCTCCAGCATGGGAGATTCCCGCAATAGTTAACCAAGTTGTTGGTTCGAAAGGTGTATATTCGCGAAGGATGGTTTTCTTGCTCCCCACAGATCGTCTTGCCTCCGTCGGGATAATTGTCCCCAGCGGAGTGGTAACTATGAACGTGTAAAATGTGCCTAGATAGTGCGCTTTGCCCAGAAGTGTCGCTTCCACAGCTAAGTTTGTCCACTAGCAGGGTGTTTGTTCTTTCCTCCCAGTGGAAATTGATGTTTAATCTCTCCCCGGCAAAGTTGACTGTGTTTCTGGCATTTATTTTACCGGAATACCTTATGATACTTTTTCTCCCCAACGGAGTCAGCTTTATCCTCAGCATTCATGTTGTTGAGACATCATTATCAGAGTGGCCCCGGCAGCTTGAGCTTGTATTTATTTTGCATATATCGTCATATTTGCATCTACTCAAACGCGTAGCATTTCTGTGCCGTACGGAGGATTACGCCATTTTTAAACATACGCATTTTGAAACATAAATCAGGTTGGTTAACCTTTTGCTTTCAGGTGTGTTTTCTCAGCAGGAGTATGGAGTTCTAGCTCAGATCTATTACCAGGTATTCGAGGTCTCGTCGTGAGACGTGTGATGATACGGTTCATCTTACTATTTTTCCCCCACAGAGTTGCTTGTTGAAGTTTCTCTTATCCGGCCAGCGGATTATTTTCTTCAAAATTGCCATTACGTCAGCGTCAAAGGGTTTCATGAATCAAAATTTCAGAAGCTGCCGCCGGTTATCGAAACAGGCGTCCGGCAATTTGGTTTCCAAATATCCCCAGTAGAGTCCTCCTCAAAGTCGTTGTCACGTCAGCGCTAAAAGGTTTGTGGGTTGGAACCAATGTAGTTAGCTACTGCAGAGATAAGTAGAGAAACTGTATTCAGAGTATCTTCCCGTATGGATAAACGAATGTATTTTCCTACTGGTTGACAGAAGTACTTCCCCGAAAGTCGCCAAAATTTTCATTGCCTATGCTGATAGGAGTTCCTTGTGTTGACGAGATATGAGTCCTGACGTGGACAATTTATTCCTGTATTGACGAGATTACTTCGTGTTGGCGAAGTGTGCGTCCTGACGTGGACAAATTGATTACTCTTCGTATTGACGAAATGATGTCCTGACGTGGACCATCTTATCCCCAGCAGATATCTTCCTTCGTATTGGCGAAATGTGTGTCCTGACGTGGACAAGGTTATAGCTCCTCGTGTTGACGAGATGCGCGAGTCCTGACGTGGACAAATTTATCTTTCTTCGTGTTGACGAAACGGTGTCCTGACGTGGACAATTTACTCCTATGTTGATAGGATTTCCTCGTGTTGACGAGATGTGAGTCATGACGTGGACATATCAAGTTACCTTCCCTCGTGTTGACGAGATGCGAGTCCTGACGTGGACAAGTTTACCGTTCTTCGTGTTGACGAGATGGAATCCTGACGTGGACAAATTTATTTCTCTTCATGGTGACGGGTTTATTTCCTCGTGTTGACGAGATGTGAGTCCTGACGTGGACAATTTATTCCTATGTTGATAGGAGTTCCTCGTGTTGATGAGACGCAAATAAGATTTTATTGCCTATGTTGATAGGATCTCCTCGTGTTGACGAGATGCAAACAACTCATCCCCAGCGAAGTCGCTGAGATTTCTCCGTGTTGACGGAATGTGGAGTCCTGATGAGGACAAGTTTTATTCCTATGATGATAGGATTTCGCCGTGTTGACGGAATGTGGCGTCCTGATGAGGACAAGTTTTATTCCTATGATGATAGGATTTCGCCGTGTTGACGGAATGTGGAGTCCTAACGTGGACAAGTTTATGATGGGATTTCTTCGTGTTGACGAAGTGTGCGTCCTAACTTGGACAAAGTTGTGCTCTTGTTGAGGGGATTTCTTAGTGTTGACGAAACCAGCGTCCTAACATGGGCGAAGTTCTATTCCTATGTTGTTGAGATTTCTTCGGGTTGACGAAATGTGAGTCCTGGCGTGGACAGATTTGTATTTATTCGTAATTTGACGAAATTTGGGTCCAGATGTGGACAAGGTTACTCCTGTGACGATAGAATCTCTATTCGTGTTGACGAATTTGTTTCTCTTCTTGTGTTGACAAGGTTAGTCCAGTTGTGGACAGAGGTGTTTTTGCAAAAATTGTTCAGTACCTGTGGATCAGTTGTTATCAGACGTTGGATCAGTTGTTGTCGTAACAACCGGATTCAGATAGGGGATGTTGCTCCCCAAGCAGTGCAGTTTATTTCTGCGGTTGGCAAATTTCCGGGTTTCTTGGTATTCAACCGTATCGTACCTCTATTGTTTGAAGGTCGTTCGCTCTTCACCCAGTCGGGTCCAAGCCGTTTGAATAGGGGCAGCTGTTGCACCCCAAAATTTGCTTAACCTTTTCTTGCCTGATTTATGTTTCATTGCATTTCATTTGCATAGTTACATCATGTACATAGTTCAATCATTGGCATATCATAGCATATCACTCATCCAACAGGGGTCCAAGTGTGATTCTTATCAGAAGAATCCTAGCAAGAGGTCTTATCCAAGTTTGAGAGATCATCCAAGCCATCAAGAAGTGATTTGAAGTCTTGAGAAGTTTGAGTGCCTACATGTGGGTTTTGCTCCTATATTGAGGAATATTGAGAATCATCAGTGGGATGTGAAACATGGAATGTGAATTTGAGGTGTGTATGGATCTCATGGAATGCCTAGAGGGCCCTATTGAAGCTGAGACAAGTCATTGATTCAAGTACAAGAGCCATAGTTGAGGTGCAGTCAACTAGGGTTTCATCTGGGTCAATCCTAGGTCAATTGTGCAAATTGGAGAGCATCAAAGCATAATTTGAGGTCATGGGGTTCATGGATTGGTATGTTGATACATGTGTGGTGTTGTTCCAAGATCAAGCAAAGAAGAATCAAGAATGTGGGAAGTTGCTAAATTAGGGTTTCAGTGTAAAATCCCCTATTTAGTGCCCAACTTCAAGGCCACATAAGTCAAACTACAAGTTTCAAATGGATCTTTGGAAAAAATGAAACTTGTATAGAATCTCAATACCTTTAATTTGAGTACTAGAAGTCCTCAAGGGGATTTATAGAACTCAAGGTATGATCCTTACAAGTTACAGGTCCTCAGATGACTATGAAATTTATCTGTGAAAGTCACTTGACTTCCAAGCAACTTTTTCCCTTCAAGGAGTTTTCAAATGGACTTTTGGTCAACATGAATGTTGTTCCTTATCCTCTTGGATTTCCATATAGTACTAGAAGTTCTTGATATGATTTGTAGAACTCAAGTTATGATCTTTGCAAGCCAGAGGTATTTTGGGAAAGTGAGATTATAGGTCACTTTGGATTATAGGTCCATAACTCCAACTTGCAAGCCTCAAATGGAAAATTGTCCAACATGAAATTTGTTCAAAATAATGTTTTGAGTGCAAACAAGTGGTCATGAGAGTTTGGTTTGGCTTGGAACACAAAATCATTTGAAATGGCTTAAAAAGGAAGAAATTAAAGTCATTAAAAGGCCAAAAAATGTGATTTCTTGATTTATGGCCAAACAAAGTCATGTTATATGTCATTTTAATCAGAAAATGCATTTTGAGAAGGTTGGCAATATCACATTTTGCATTTGAGGCCATTTTAAAGCACTTCCATTTGGTAACTTAAGGTTGAAGCAACACTTGAATTGCATACCATGGGATCAAAAACAAGGAAGTTATCATATCCATTCATTTCAAAATGTCATGAGGTGAGAAATTCAAGAAAAATCAAGGCCAAGAACAGAGCAAAGCACGAGTTGCACATATGAGTTTTTCAAGGAGCATGAGATTTTCAATATCTCATTCAGTTAGTTACAGAACTTTCTAGAGTGTTCTAACACACTCTATATATTCATAGCAATGCATTCAAGTCATTTTTTGGGCAAGAATTGGAGAGAAACAAGAAGGAGCAAGTTGAAATTGCATAGCTGCATCAAGAATCGGGTTTGAAGATTGGTGAGGTTTCATTGCAAATT
Source organism: Lathyrus sativus (assembly GCA_963859935.3). Classification (NCBI taxonomy): domain Eukaryota; kingdom Viridiplantae; phylum Streptophyta; class Magnoliopsida; order Fabales; family Fabaceae; genus Lathyrus; species Lathyrus sativus. The sequence continues at coordinate 158,399,856 of OZ012741.1, forward strand.
GCTTGTTACAGAAGCTTCAGAGTGTGATAGTGAGTGATTCTGGAAGAAATTGGAGTTTGATTCGAGCCATAACACCTTATGTTCATCCCTTTTTTCCAAGTATGCATCTTTCAACCTATGGCTTAGAATAGAGATAATTGAGTAGGTTTTGATAGGGGGATAGCTTAGTGATGATGCTAGGAAGGATTTCAGTGCAAGAATTGAGCAATTAGAGACACTTTAGGTGTGAGGTAGATTTCTGTTGAAGCATGTAACTCTTGATTCTTGAGGTATTAATGGTGTTTAAATAGAAAGTTTTGATCAGTGAAAGGTGTAGATGAGTTTAGGATCTTTAGTTTCAAGAATTGTGACATTCAAGACTTGGTGAATTTCTGAACATTCAATCGGTTTTGAGGTTAGGGTGATGATCAATGAATTTTGATGGCATATTCGTACTCAGAGGATGATTTTGAGTGGGATTTGGTATTAAGATATTGTGTTTGGTGAGATTTTGTAGCCCCCTCGCCGGAGACGACGGTGGCGCTGTAGCTTAGGCCACCGTCTGTGTTTCCCTCTCATTTTCAAAACATTTGGAGAAGATGAAGTTTTAGGCGTTGGATCAAGTGTTGACTGTTGACTGAAACCAAAACCAATGGCCACGATTGCTTCACAAAATCTGAAGAGAGTGAGTTGATAAAACTCACCGTTTCATTAAACTGAGTTGGGTGGGCCTAATATTTTTCTTGCTATCAACACCCCTGCGTTTGGGCCCATTGAGAATCACACTAGTTTTGCTTGCTATTTGCCACACACGTTTTTCAATTTCCATTCATTTTTCCTGATTTTCTATTATTTGGTTTGGGCTTAGTGACAGATTTATATACGCACCCCACTTTTGGGCCCAGTCTGAAGAACAACTGGAGAATATTGCTATTCAGCACGCAGTCTTATTATTTTCATCTATTTTCCTTTAATTTCATATTTAGCATATAGTTTAGGATTAAATTCATAATAATTAGGAAAATTAATCTTTTTAGGTTAGATTTTTTTCCCCTGACTCCTTAAAGAGTCTAGAATTTAATAGGGTTAAAATTTCATTAATTCATGCATTTTAATTTTTAATTGCATTTTTTGAAGTTTAATTGGTTTTATTTTCATTTTGTTTGATGCTTGTTCTTGCTGATTTTAGTATGGGAGTTTGGTGTATAATTTTTAAGTGATTCTTTTTGGATCATTTAGCTTAGATATTCATGTACCTCTAGTAATTTTCTCACATTTTTGTGAGATAATTTTAGGCTGTTTTGAACACTAAACATTATATGTTGTAATTTTAGGGTTTTAGGATAGTACCCTTAGGTTTAGCCCATACTTTTAGGTCTTAATGAATGGTTAACCCCCTGGTTTTTGTATGGAGTGATTCTTAAGAGGTTTAGGAACCCTTAGAACTTTTTATAGGATTTTACAATCATTTTTAGTATTTTAATTAGATTTAGTTTTAAGACTAACATTTAGGAGTTTCTAACACACTAACTTGACTAGTTTAATTCAATAGTTCCCCTTAGATTAGGGTGGTGGTGCTCTTGTGCTTGGATGAAGATGAAGACCAATTGAAGATGCTTTGGAGAGCTTGAAGGAGCTTGAAGTTGAAGCCTTGTCCTTTGGTGGAGTGCTTGTCTGGAGCTTAGGAAAACTAGGGTTTTAGAAAGAGCATTAAATTAGTTTTGCTTGTTTCTTCTAACATGGAGTATACTGTTCATCTCCACTCAATCCAATGACATAAAGTCCTCTTAAAGAAGTCACATCTCTCCTTTGGAGGGATGAATGGCATGCTTTAAGAGTAGAACTTTGAGGATGCCATTCTCTTATAATGTTAAGTTCTTAGTGGCTTCCTTTGGTTGTCATTAAGTTACTTAACATTTCAACCTGATCTTGTTAATTGACTCTCCTTTGGAGGTTGCTTGTTGAATCTTGTTGAGAATGAAGTTTGTGCTTGGTGAAGCTAGAAGCTTGTTGAAGCTAGGAGTGGTTGCTTGTTGAAGCTGCTTGCTTGATGAAGTTGTTTGCTGGTTTAAGCTGGTTGCTTGTTGAAGTTTGAAGCTTGTTGAAGCTTGGTGCTTGTTGAAGATTGAAGGTTTAGTGGAGCTTAAAGATAGGGGATATTCATGAAGATGAAGGTTATTGCTGTCAACTTTTTGTTGGTTAATCAATTGTTGCTGTCAGAGCTGCTGCTTGTGCTGTTTGCTGTAGGAGTTTGATGCTGCTGCTTGGGCTGCCTCCTCTTCTTTGGTTTTTGTTTTCTGTATTGTTTGTTGGCCTGTGTAGCTTGCCCCCTAGGTTTGAAGTGAATGTTGATTCACTTTGCCTGTTATTTTCCCAGGTTCGAGGTTGAGCGGGACTCCCTTGCCTCGCTTGTATTGCTGCATTGCATGCATTTTACTGTATTTGCTTGCTTTCTTTTCTGTTTATCCCCTAGGATCTCTGATTTCCTCTGTGCAGGAGGGAATTATGACAGACATTAGGATTCTTATCCATTCATGATAACATTAGGTTAGTTTTTATTCCCTTTTCAACCCTAGGCTTTTTAGAGCTTCTTTCTCTTGTTATCTCAAATCAACTCAAAAATACCATAATAAGGTTAATCGATGTCGTACGTTACGAGCCTTAAGCTATTTGAGAAAGGGTTGCTGGAGAGCTTCTTTCTAGTAGTCTGCCTGCTTAGTGTGGCACCCTTTGGGTGACACGCGACGTAGTCACTCTCAAATCATAGTCTCTAGCGCGTCAGAGATTGCAAACAAACTAAAAAAATACTTCTTTCGTAAAAGATTCAAAACAAACATCAAAGTGTCATTTTTGTCCGCTTGGACTCTTAATCAAGAAAAACCCTTTTTGAAGGTAATAAAAAACAGTCAGACAAGCTTGTGTCTTCCATAGCCCGAACTACGTTTGCTCTGATCTTTCATGTTGTTTGAAAGTACGTAGGCATAGGGTGACGTATCCTAGCGAGCAACCTTCCCCTTCATCCGTAGTTAGCCGAACTACGTAGACTCTGACTTTCCCATTGCACGAGGGAATACGTAGGCATAGAGCGGCGAAGCTCTATCGAGTCTCTTTTCTTTTTTCCTTCTCTTTGTCCCTTGACCTTTAGAGTAGATAGAATACAATCCCTTAGATAGAAAACAAGCGTGGATCGCGTCGAGTACGGCGGACGTGAGGGGTGCTAATACCTTCCCCTTGCGTAATCGACTCCCGAATCCAGGATTTGGTTGCGATGACCATTCCTTTCCCTCTTTGCGTTAGGTTTACTCTGAGCATTTCCTTTCCCTCCTTTGGGATAAATAATGCACGGTGGCGACTCTTCTATCATAACCGGCGCCGATTTTCGCAGTAGCGACAAAATGTCACACAAGATATTATGACATTGAGTTACTACTCTAGCTCATGTTGAACATGACAGTGCATTCCTGTTGGGTCTGTCATCAGGTGCAAATGGATCAAATCAGACTTGCACAAGCATTGTTGGGAGTAATATGAATATGAAGATCAAGACACCATCAGCCTTGATCTTGTGCATAGGGAAGGATGTTCACTCTGACACCTTGGAGATTTTCTGTCAAAGCTGAAATCTGAGAAATCTTCCAAATAGGAATCCTGCAATTGCCTATGCCATTTGCTCCAGTATGGGTTGTGAATAAAGGGGTGTAAAGCTGCCTGTGTGAAGATGATGAAGTAATTCTTCATGTTCTTGGGTTCTCTCTTTCAGGGGGAGCAATGTTAATGTTGACAGGGGAAGATGTGTACCTGTCTGGTGTGTAGCTGCTGAAGTGGTACAGTCCTTATTAGAGATCAAGCAGCTTGTGTATTCCTTGGGAGATGGTGAGATGATTGTATGTACAGTTTGTGTTGAGCATATGTATGTACAAGTACTCCATTTGTTGTCAAAGTTTTGACTAAACCAAGGGGGAGAAAAGAAAAACTACTGCTGCTGATGAGGAAAAGCATTGTTGCTGGCATGCTGGATGCAACTATCAAGAGGGAGCATGATAGTTTGTGTAAACTACTACTGAATGTCCTGATAAGTTGTTTTAGCCAAAATTTGCCAAAGGGGGAGTTCGTTAGTTCCATGGTTCTATGATATAGAATTGTCCATGGTTCTATGATTGGCTAAATTGTGGTAAAACAAGATTCTGCGCAAATGTTAAGCAGAATGTCATTACCATAGTTATGACATCACTAAAGGAGCAAGCAGGAGCTGGTGAAAGAACAACTGTCATGGATGTCATTACCAAAGTAATGAAATATGAATAACAAAACTGCTGTCATGTGTTGTAAACAGGATGTCATTACATCTGGTGCAGCAGGAGCTATGTGCAGCAGGAGCTAACAAGAGCAGATGACAGAACTGTTGTCATGAAGAACTGCTGTCATGAATGTCATGACATTGATCGTATGACATCATGTCTGGTATAGCAGGGACTACCATGATATATCTCTTGACAGAACTCTTGACAGAAGTGTTTTGATACTGTTGGATATTCCACATCAGTATGTACAGGCCAAAGAGATTTGTTAGAAACAAAGTGTAGATTTAATGGGTGTTCACAAAATGGATCGTTGATACTTTTTAGGGAACTATAAAGCATTTGTTTCTACTGTCATGAAGAAGATTCAGCAGAAGAGTGCAGCAAGAGCAAGCAGGAGCTAGCAGAGGCTGAAGAAAGGAATGCTGTCAATAGATGTCATTACCAAAGTAATGACATAGCTGTTTGGCACAACAGGAACTGCTATGGGTTAGCAGTAGCCTAGTTCCTCACAGGCAGTGTGATGTGTGCAGCCACAACAATGTGAGTTATGGTGAGTGAAGTGTGTTGTCGTGTGTTTTAAGCAAGTCATAGCTGCATGACAACAGAAGGAGCTGCTAGTGTATATATCTTGACAAAATTGGTTTGGATTGATGAGACCATGTTGAAAGTACCTCATCAGTAAATATGTCAAGGAGATGGATTAGGAACAAGAACATATTGTATTGGTATTCATAAAAGAATCTTGGAGACCTTTTAGGAAACTTGAATATACTTGTTTCTAATATTATTCTGCAGAAGATTGGAGAAACCATGACTATCATGATGAAGATTCTGTAGAAGTGTTCAGCAGGGCAGGCTGGTCAGCTAAGAGTGAGCAAAAGCTAAATGTCATACTAAATGTCATGACATGGATCGTATGACATCAGACGGGCTGAGTTTGTTTTTCTGTTATGCTACCTGATTTATATCAGGCTAAATATCAGGAAACATGTTATGACCTCTAAGTTATCTTAGGAGAGATTCAAGGTAATGTTGACCATGCCATGACCTAATTGGACAGCACCTTGAATAGTGGAAATTAGTTTTACTTTATTAAAACTAATATTTTTTACTTCTGCACAGCCCAAGCCCAGTCTTCACGACTATAAAAGGAGGAGCAGAAGCAGAAGAAAAGCAAGCACTCATGTCAAGAAAAACCAGAGTGTAAAATAGAGGTCTAGGGTTGAGAGTCCCTTGTGTGTAAGTCACCCTTTGCATTGTATGATGCATTGTGGTAGACATAATAGTAAGTGAAGAGGGCTGTTTTTCACGTGCAAAGTATGTTTAAGAATACTTGTAATCCAAGCAATTGTCTGGTGGATGATTGTTTTGGTTAGGTAGATTATAGGTCGTGTCTCACTCGAAGCTGTGAAGCAAGAGTGTGTGAGCTCCTTGATTAAAGCTATGAAGCAAGGTCAAGGTGTGTATGAAGTGTCTCTTCATACTGTTTTTGTAATTGTTTGAAATCACTGTTGTGTGATTGAGGGGAAGTGAGTGGGTATACTCAGGTACTAGAGTGTCTCTAGGCTGAAATTGCATTGGGTAGAGATTAAGTGAGGAGTGTAAATTGGAGGTTTAACTCTAAATTAATTCTGCTAATAGTGGATTTCCTTCCTGGCTTGGTAGCCCCCAGATGTAGGTGTTGTTGATACCAAACTGGGTGAACAATTACTGTGTTATTTATCTTTCTGCATTTATAATTCTGTAAGTTAAATGGTTAGATAAATAGTATGATAGACTGCAGATGTCACAACAGAGGTTGTGACATTGGACAATTTAAAGAAATTTATATTGGACATGATCCGTCCTCGTCCTTGTTGAGCAGAGATCGATGTTCTTGGAACACATGTGATCTGCATACCAGAATTTCAGGATTCATTTGTGTTAACCGCAAGAATTATGGCCAGAGAGCTCTGAAGAGGAAATTGGAGGCAGAAGCGTTGAAAGATTCCCTGACAGATTCGTGAAGGCTTTGAATCAATGTTTAAGGTATGAGGAGTATTTCCTTTCATAATTTTCTATGTGTAGATTTCGATGTATTAAGGTTGATTTAAGGGTTAAGGGTTTTGAGGGTAGAAATGAAGAATTATGATCTTTGGCCATCGTGGCCTAAATCTATTATAGGTAAATCTAGCCGTGGTTCAATTGGGGAAAAAGGGATTTTGGCCTTCGTGGCATAAATCTGGTTTTGGGAACTCTGATGTTGTGGTGTAGTGGTAAGTATTCCTAACAGTTAGAGCATAATATGAGAAAGGGAAACCTTAGGCCTTCGTTGCCAAAACCTTGAATTGTTATATGTATGACCCTGAAGGAAAATGAATATTTGAATGTGAGTAACTCTAATGCCTTAGGGTGTAATTAAAGGAAAAATTGTGATTTAGGGTTGAATATGTTCTGGGATTGGTCTAATAAACCGTAGGTTTTATGCCTTTAAAGCCGTAGGACCTTAGGGATAATTTAGGGATGTTTTGGGGTCATTGGTAAGTGAATCATAGAGCCTTTTGAGTAGGAATCAGTTCTGGTGTGTAGCAGAATTTTTTGTTATCGCACAGTTCGCCTAGCGAAGAAAGCTTCTTCTAGCGAACAATATTGTTCCCAGACTCGCCTAGCGAATAGTCCTTCGCCTAGCGAACATGCCAGCGAACGTAGCAGAGTTTCACGAATGTTGATCGTTTGCAGCGACGCCTTGATGTTTGATTATGTGATTTCTATGATGAATTAACATGAGTATGACTGTGAGTTTATGTGATGTATACATGATGACATGATAATTTATATGACTTAATATGATGATATTACCTTGACTTTGATAAATTATATGATGATATGAGATATGATGATGATTGACATGATGATGAATATGATGAATGATGATGCACCTATGTTGTTATATGAGGATGATTTGTGATGTGTGCATCATGCATTCATGTGCATCCGGAATTTGGTTCAGGACCTCGATTACTTTGGCTTCAATCCCATTGTGTGGATGTGAAGTGTTTTGATGTGCTCTAGTTCTCTAGCAGAATCGATCCTATTGATGGGGATCTATGGAGGGTTGATGGCCCAGTGTCCATCGCGCTGTGATGATTGGTACCACATGCATTGAGTCTATATTGCATTTGCATTTATGAGCCTTTTGTATAAATTATGATATTGTGGCCTTCGAGGCCCATTGAAGGATATGAATGTGTTGAATATGAATATGACGCCGTTTATATGTTGATTTTTATATATTGGTTATTATGAATTGTTTTACTCACCCTGCCTGTTTGAATGTTACCTCCACATGGGTAACGTGCAAATGACCAGGTTTAGTCGTGGACGCCGTCGAAGAGTATTTTTGAAGTTTTGAGTTTTTAGCCTTTTGGTTAGCTTAGAGGGTCTTGCTCTGATATGTAACATTGGGTTGGGTTCTTTTGAGTTAAACTCTATACTGTTGAGTTATTTTGCTTATTTTTACCTAATGAGGAAACCTTGATTTATGCCTTTGAGTTTCGCTGCTTTGTGCGAATTGATTATTTTGAGAAAACCCGTTGTTCGGAGTCTTGACCGATTTGTTGATTTGGGAAATGTACGCCCTTTTGATGGCTTTTATGAAATTTAATAATTTTACTATGATATCTGTGTTATTTTGCCTTATTAATCGTGGGGTAGAAAAGGGTGTTACATCCTTCATCCGAAAATGTTTCGTCACAATCATTGGCTTTCAAGCACATAATGTCCTCGTTAGGAAATTCAAACTTCATCAGCTGATAATCCTCAATCGGCTGTTGAGCAAGATATTCTGACAGAACATTTCCCTTGATGGCTTTCTGGGAAACATATTGAATATCATACTCTATCAAAACCATCTGCCAACGGGCAATTCTCCCGCTAAGAGCTTGCTTCTCAAACACATACTTTACCGAATCCATCTTCGATATCAACAGAGTTGTGTATGTTAACATGTATTGCCTTAGGCGCTTAGTCGCCCATGCGAGTGCACAACATGTCTTTTCTAACATTGAGTATCTCAACTCGCAGTCAGTAAATTTCTTACTCAAGTAGCAGATAACGTGTTTTTTTCTACCTATTTTGTTGTGTTGACCGAGTAACACCCCATTGAATTCTCAAGAACCGTCAGATACATTATCAATGGTCTTCCTGCTACTGGAGGCATAAGGATTGGAGGTTCTTACAAATATTCTTTTATTCTTTCAAAAGCTCTTTGACATTTTTCATTCTGACTGACCAATTGATCTTTCCTTAACAACTTGAATATTGGTTCACACGTGGCTGTAAGATGAGAGATGAATCTAGCTATGTAATTCAACTCCCTAAGAAACCACAAACCTGTTTTTCTGTTCTCGGTTCAGGCATTTCTTGTATCGCCTTTATCTTGGCAGGATCAACCTCGATACCTCGCTGACTGACAATAAAACCCATCAATTTACTAGACCTCACCCCAAAGGTATATTTGTTCGGATTCAACGTCAACTTAAACTTTCTCAACCTTTCGAACAACTTCTGCAAATTAACCAGATGCTCCTCCTCAGTTTGGGAATTTTCAATCATGTCATCAACGTAGACCTCGATCTCTTTGTGAATCATATCATGAAAGTGAGTCACCATAGCCCGCTGATAGGTTGCCCTAGCGTTCTTCAATCCAAAGGGAATCACTTTGTAATAGAATGTTCCCTACAATGTTATGAAGGTTGTTTTCTCCATGTCGTCTAGGGCCATATTGATTTGGTTATACTCAGAGAAGCCATCCATGAATGAAAACACTAAAAATTGAACAGTATTGTCTACTAACACATCAATGTGAGGGAGCGGTAAACCATCTTTTGGGTTTGCTCTATTTAGATTCCTGTAATCAATGCACATCCTCACTTTACCATCTTTCTTAGGCACAGACACGGTGTTAGCAACCCATGGAGGATAACTGGTAACAACAAGAAAACCAACGTCCAACTGTTTCTGAACCTCTTCCTTGAGCTTGGAAGCCATATCTGGTAGACATCTTCTAAGTTTCTGCTTGACCGGAGGACAACCCTATTTGAGAGGAAAATCGTGCATGACAATATTTGTGTCAAGTCTAGGCATATCATGGTACGACCAAGCAAAGATGTCGACATACTCTTGCAGCATCTCAATCAACCATATCTTAACACTGTCTTCCAAGGTAGCCCCAATTCTGACCTCTTTCTTTACATCCTCAATACCTAGATGAATAATATCGACGTCTTCCTAATGTGGCTGAATGACCCTTTCCTCTTGTTTTAAGAGTCTGGCCAACTCCTTTGGAAGTTCACAATCGTCTTCAACCTCTTCTTCGGCTTGGTAGATCGGGTTGTCAAAATCATACTGAGCCATAGCAAAGTCATTATTGATGTAATCTGACATGGTGGATCTGCAGGATGAATGTTTTATGCTTTATTCACAATGCGAATCAGAAACAAAAACAAACATTGCTAGCTTTTAAAATGTAAAAAAATGGAAAAACAGGGAACATAATATTTGAATGCAAAAACGTCCTTTATCCATAATAATCATTGCAAACAAAAACACGAGGTACTACAAATGGATCACTACGTCTTGGGCACAACGTAGGACTTGACAAGTGTAAAAACAAAGAAAATTACTCTTCAAGAAGAGTGACTTGAACAATATCTTCAGAAAACCAATTGTTGAGTGTCTGCCCTGGAATACAAGGGTGAATCCAGTTATCAAAATCACAATCACTATCAGCACTGTCTCCATTCGCAACATTAACATGATCATAAACAATCCCAGTACATGAGAATCTAATAGGAGCCTGACAGCTCTGAACCCTTGGTGGTGCTTGGGAAGGCTTGTATCCTAAACCAAACTTATCCATATTTACCGACACATCGAGGACCTGACCCCATCCCTTGACACTACCAGCTTCTACTACCGTTCGAGCTTCTTTCAGTGACGCCATAGAAGAAGATTCAGGCTTCTTATCTCCCACGGGAGGCTCATTCTGGATTTTAACAGCTTCAAATGCCTGGCATAAAGTCTCATGGATCTCTCCTTCTGCCTCGACATACTTGAAAGAAGATAGGTGACTCACAATAGTGTCTTCCTCACCATAGAGAATAACCACATTCCCATCAACCACAAACTTAATTTTCTGATGCAAGGTTAAAGATACAACCCCGACATCATGAATCCATGGACGTTCCAATAAACAACTGTAGGAAGGTTGGATATCCATGACAAAGAATGTAGTCTCAAAGATCTCAGGTCCCACCTTGATGGGTAATACCACCTCTCCCAAAATAGAACATTTTTAACTATCAAAAGCTCGAACAATCAGGTCACTAGGTCTGAGTATCACTCCTTGTATATTCAGTTTCATCAACACCTTCTTTGGCAACACATTTAAGGAAGATCCAGTGTCCACCAAAACATGAGATAACACAATGCCTTTACACTCCATGGAGATGTGCAAGGCCTTGTTATGATTTCTTCTATCTGGCGTTAGATAAAAATTAGTGAACCCTAACCCATTGTTGGCATTAACATTCACTACAACCCTTTCAAGCTGGTTGACAGAAATCTCACGAGGCACATAAGCATCATTCAAAATTCTCAACAAGGCATTACGGTGAGCCTCAAAACAGAGTAATAGAGACATAATAGAAACCTTTGATGTAGTCTGATTTAACTGGTCCACCAGTTTATAATCGTTATTTTTGATTATCCTCATGAATTCCTCAACATCCTTAGAAAAGGAAGCTTCAGACGACTGATTTTGTTCGGAGTCTTCAACAACAACCTGATTTCCCTTATTCTTGGCAACAACATTGTTGCATCACTGTGAAGAGGGGCCAGAAAGGACAGAAGAGTCGCCACTGTTCGTTATTTATCCCAAAGAGAGGGAAAGGAAACGATCAGAAAAAACCTACGAAAAGGGGAAAAGACAGGTTATCGCAACCAAATCTTGGGTTCGCGAGTCGGTTACGCAAGGGGAAGGTATGAGCACCCCTCATGTCCGTCGTACTCGACGGGATCCACGCTTGTTATCTATCTAAAGGGTGTTTATCTATCTAAGCTACAGGCCACAGGGACAAAAGAAAAGAAAAGAGACTCGATAGAGCATTGCCGCTCTATGCCTACGTATTCCCTCGTGCAATGGGAAAGTCAGAGTCAATGTAGTTCGGAAAACTACGGGTGAAAGGGGGGAGGGGGAAGGTTGCTCGCCAAGACATCTTCGTCTTGTGCCCACGTATTCTCATCTGGTATGAGAAATCAGAGCAAATGTAGTTCGGGCTGACACGACCACAGGTTGGTTCAAGTGTTTTAACCGAGTAGGGTTAAACCTTAGTTCTAGCAGTTAGGTGTATTGTTGCTCGACCATTGGAGACTTAGGCGTTACCTGTTTGCGGTAGAACCAAGAGTTAACAACACTCTCTTTGAAAATGGTTTTCAATTAATCCCGAAGGATAAAAAAGTTTGATGTTTGTTTTTGAGTCTTTTATGAAAAAGTGAATTGAATTGTGTTTGTAATTCATGTTGCACTAAAGACTATGACTTAGGAGCGAATGTGTCGCATATCGTCCAAAGGACATATGCTAAACACTCTAGACATTTGAGAGGAGGCCCCCCAAACATCATTCCCCAAGTACTTAAGGCTCGTAGCGTACAACACATATTATCCTTTATTAGATGTTTTGAAGAAGTTTCGAGATGAGAAGAGACGACACAAGACTAAGGGGAAACTAACTCAACCCTAATGTTATCATGCAATGTGCTCTTATGCTTGAGATTAAAAGGGGAAAATCTACCTTAACGTTATCATGCTTGGATTGAACAATTAATGTCTCTCCTACTCCCAAAGGGACTAGGAATCCTAAGGGATCATGGCAAAGAAACCAAGTAAACACAAGATAAATCAATCACAAGATGAAAGAAGAAATGGATGCAAACATGAAATGCAACCCAAAGAAAAAGAGGGAGGAAAAAAAGTGTGGGGCGACAACCACCACAAGCACATCTCAACCTCTTAAATGCAAACAAAAATATGCAAAACAAAAGAAGGACACTCATCACTTTGAACAACAACTACAAAACTGTGCATTCAAGTGGAAATCGAACAACGCGTGTCAAAGAATCATGATTAAACAATCAAGAACAGCAACACAATATCCAAAACATCTCACTCAAATGCATCATACTAATCCATGAAGATTCAAAGTGAAATGATACCCAAAACAAGCTCCAAAACAGCAAACATGACATTCTGGTTCAGTGTTAATCGGTTAACACATATGGTTAACCGATTAACCAGTTGAAAATGTTTGAAAATTTGGAAATTCGCACTGGTTAATCGATTAACTAGTTTGCACTGCATCTGGTTAGCCAATTAACATTGTACCAGAGGCAAAAAACAGCAGCTCAAATGCACTTTTCAGCAATTAATCACTTCTCCAATAATCCAAATGATCATATAATCACTTATGCACGAAATTAAATCAGAAAACAGTGATCCAATAGCATGTAAACACATTCAAACAACAAGATCATAAATCACATGGATCAAAAAACAACAAAATCAATCAAAAATAAAGATCAACATGATGATTATGTAAATAAGCTCAAAAACAGAATCGAATCTAGAATTTCCAACCTACAAAATGGAGATTTGCTTTAGTGAATATTGATTCACTTGTAATGAGCAGATCCAAGCAAGAAATCTGGAATTCCTTCAAGATCCAAATGAGTTCTTGTAGTAGAAATGAAGATCCACCAAAATTAAGCAAGAATTATCCAAATAAGCTCCTCTAGATCAACTTCAAAATTCAGATCCACAATAGCACGAAATTTGAATGGAGAATTGGAGACAATAAGGATGAAGGATGAAGGTTTTAGCTCTAGAATTCAATGATTCCAATGGAGAATCAAAGAATTCAAGGTGAGAAGAGCTTTGGTGGAGTTTGGGAGATGGAAAAGTTGAGAGCAAAATTCAAAGAGTGGGTGAATTTTGAAAATGAAAGGGAATTATGAGGATTGTGTGTGTGAGGTTTGGAGCAAATCATTTAAATATGCTCTTGGTTTGGATCCAAATGTAGTTTGAAGTGTGGTTTGTGAAAATTGGAATGGGATTAGGAATGGGAAATTGGAGGGAATGTGAATTAAATTTGAAAACTAATCAAAATTCAAAGTTGTTCTAGATCCTTCCTTTGGTGTAAAATCAATTTCTCAAGTGATCAAAATGGACCCCAAAGTGAATTCTATTGAAAATTCACGTACAGGGGCAAAATTTGCCTTGGTTAATCGGTTAACCATATGGGTTAATCAATTAACACCTTTAAAAATTCAAATTTGACCTGATTTTGACTTGGTTAATCGGTTAACACCTTTAAAATTTGAATTTTGGCGCCTTTTGGAGGGAAAAGTGCACAAGTGTCTGTTTCCCTACGTTCTAAGCCTTGTTCAGCCTCTGAAACTTGCTCTTGAAATACTACAACCATGAGAATGCTTGAGATAGCCAGAATGCTGCCTCTTGATCTGAAAATATCCTGCAAAAAAATAAAATCGACCGCTCGATCGCTGGGCAAAATAAATGTCGGAGTCAATGCTCATTGTTTGTCACTCGCACCAAAGAAAACCCTGAGCCACAAAAAAACCTTGATCCCATGCCTCGAGAACAAATGTTATGCTATGCAAAAATGCGAAAATGCAAAGAAACATAAGGCAAGTATAAGAAATGGTTGGTCAAATTTTGGGGTACAACAGCTGCCCCTATTCAAGCGACTTGAACCTGAAGGGATGAAAAGCGAACGACTTTCAAACATTCAAGGTAGAAGACGGTCGAATACCAAAGAACCTGGAAATGTTTCAACCATAGAAAAGAACTGTATTTGATAGTTGCAATGGCAATAAGCTAACTCATTACGAATTAGAACACATCGACACGCAGTCGGGAGGAATATCGGCTAACACGCAGGCAACGAACCCGATGGCCGGCCCAACACGCAGCTGAGATGATCTACTATTCAAAGCAGACATTCGCTAAATAAAAGCGAGCATCGAACCCTCAGGCCGGCTCAACACGCAGCTAAGAAGTGATCATAACAACAATTCACAAGAAACCTTCGCTGGGGAAAGAGAAACTTAAACAAACAACTCTGTATGGGAACAAATGGTAAGATAAACACATCTATCAAAAGATTTCACCGTGGTCTGGATACCACACAAGCTCAACAATTAACTAATAATATGTTGGGTCTGGATACCGCGCGCTACAGGGATATAATATCATTTTCCGGGGTCTGGATACTGCACGGGCGAGAGAAGATTTTATAATTTGCCAAGGTCTTGACACCCTATAGGAAAAACGAGTGAACTGGTGGGATCCGGGGCCTGGATACCACACGGGCTCGGGAAATAACCAACATCAGCTAGGGTCTGGATACCGCACATGCTAACGGAACAACCCGATGTGAGTTGGGGTCTGGATACCACACGGGCTCAAGAAAGTCATTAATCGGGGTTTGGATAACACACGGGTTAATAAAAAATAAACCGGTGCGAGCAGGGGTCTGGATACCACACGGGCTCAAGAACGTCATTAACCGAAATCAACCAGGGTCTAGATACTGCACATGCTAACGGAATAATTCGATGTGATCCGGGGTCTGGATACCACACGGGCTCAAGAAATAACTGACATCAGCCAGGGTCTGGATACCGCACATGCTAACGGAACAATCCGATGTGAGCCAGGGTCTGGATACCACACAGCTCAAGAAAGTCATTAACCGGGGTCTGGATACCACACGGGTTAATAAAAATAAACCGGTGCGAGCCGATGTCTGGATACCACACGGGCTCAAGAACGTCATTAACCGACATCAGCCAGGGTCTGGATACCGCACATGCTAACGGAATAATTCGATGTGAGCCAGGTTCTGGATACCACATGGGCTCAAGAAATAACCGACATCAGCCAGGGTCTGGATACCGGACATGCTAACGAAATAATCCGATGTGAGCCGGGGTCTGGATACCACACGGCTCAAGAAAGTCATTAACTGGGGTCTGGATACGACACGGGTTAATAAAAATAAAGTGGTGCGAGTCGGGGTCTGGATACCACACGGGCTCAAGAACATTATTAACCGACATTATCCAGGGTCTGGATACCGCACATGCTAATGGAACAATCCGATGTGAGCCGGGGTCTGGATACCACACGGGCTCAAGAAATAACCGACATCAGCCAGGGTC
Source organism: Lathyrus sativus (assembly GCA_963859935.3). Lineage (NCBI taxonomy): Eukaryota > Viridiplantae > Streptophyta > Magnoliopsida > Fabales > Fabaceae > Lathyrus > Lathyrus sativus. The sequence goes on from OZ012741.1 coordinate 158,415,413, forward strand.
TGGATACCGCACATGCTAATGGAATAATCTGATGTGAGCCAGGGTATAGATACCACATGGGCTAACTGAAATAACCGGAGGAAGCCAGGGTCTGGATACCGCACAGGCTAACTGAAATAACTGGAGGAAGTCGGGGTCTGGATACCGCACGGGCTAAGTGAAATAACTGGAGGAAGTCGGGGTCTGGATACCGCACAGGCTAACTGAAATAACCGGAGGAAGTCGGGGTCTGGATACTGCACGGGCTTGAGCCAACAAAATCGGTCTGCTGGAAATACACCTGAAAGCAAGATATAACAACTTGGCTTATGTTTCAAATGCATATGTTTGAACATGGCGTAATGTTCCATACGAAATGGAAATGCTACGCGTTTGGTGGATGCTATGCACAATGCAAAATGCAACGACATCGAATCAGCAAAATAAATGTTGAAAAGACAAAGCCAACTCCGCCAGGGAGAAGTGGAACATGCCAAGCACGATTGGACTTATGCTGGGAAAACAAGCCCTGGATGGCCTCCTGAAACAGAAATCTCTGAGGTAATACGATTCTGACGAGAACAAATATCCACTCCACTGGGGATTAACTCAAAACCTGCTGAGGAAAACACCCTGAATGACCTTCTGGAATACAACGCTTCTGAGGAATTGATGACCTGACTGGGGAAAGACATCCAACCAACTAGGATCAAATCTAACCCAACGGGGAAATCAACGAATCTGCAGGGGATAACAATCAACCACTAAGATTAATTTTGCTCCACCGGGGAAATCAGCGACTCTGCAGGGGAAAATGATCAACCATTGAGATTAATTTTGCTTCACCGGGGAAATCAGCCCTGAATGGCCTCCTAGAACACCGAAGTCCTTCTAGGGTACAAAACATGCATCTGGGAGTAACTCCGCTCTGCTGAAGATAAAAAAGATTCAACCTACCGGGGATTACTTAGCTGGGGATAACCACACAAGACTTATCAAGGAACTATCCCAAACCCTCTCTGCTGAGGATAGAGAATATCAATCAACCTTAATCTGCGGGGAAGAGATAACTGCTCTGCTAACTTCTCCGAGGAATTAAGAAGGAGGGAAAACAACCTCGACCTCTGCTCGGGGATAACAATCATCACTTTAAGCTATGAGTGTATACAAAATCACAAATCTGGACTCTGTGGGGAAAACAAAATTCTGACCTTACTCCGCCACTAGGAAAAGTTCCAAACTTGCCTGGTGGAGAGAAATTCAGCCTCGACTTGCTGGGAGGCTTGGGTAACGACCCTGCACATGAACAAACAACAAGATATCCTGCACAAAGGGAGCTATCTCGGTCATCATCCGTGACATTGTTCAAATAAATCAAAGTTTTAATGATTATGGGCAAAGTCTGCAAGTTTCTGTATGCAACATTTTATCAAAACATCAGGCATTTTTTCGCAAACAAAACAGTAAAGGCTAAAGCGAAAACAACAATTCACTGAATAGTACATGCTTTATTGAGAAATGGCCTGTAAATAGGCAGATCTTACAACAGATGCAACCCCTGGAAAGAGGAAGCTGCACAAAAATTTACAGAAATGCACAAAAATATACAAAATATCGGCAATGTGGCACAAACAAACACCATGAGCTGATCCATCTATGACTCGCCTGACTTCGATGCCCTTCCGATGCTTCGTCCTCTGCAGAGATTGATTTGTATAAACGGCCCTCAAGTCCTCCCTTAGTCCACTATACTCTGAAGATCAATACGCAGACCGCAGTCATTTGCTTTTCAAATCCCTAATTTTTGCCTAAATTGCCCTTGCGGGTTTTCAATTCACCGGGATACCCTTTTTTGGCCAAAGTCTCCTTTCCAGGTTTTCAACTTTGCAGGTTTACATTTTTTCTTTTTATCCCTAACTTTTGCCCGAACCCAGTCTTTTTATGGTTCGCTGGGATGCCCCATTTTTGCCTGGATATTCTTTTTCTTTCCAGCGGGTCTCTTTAAGCAAAGTATTTTTTAACTACGTCTGCATTCACAGGGGATGTCGAATCTTCACCATCCATGGTTGATAACAGCAAGGCTCCTCTGGAGAAAACCTTTCGCACGACATATGGCCCTTCGTAATTGGGAGTCCATTTGCCCCTATGATATGTTTGTGGAGGGAGAATCTTCTTCAATACTAACTCGCCTGCTTGAAAGCTTCGAGGGCGCACCTTCTTATCAAAAACTTTCTTCATCCGACTCTGATACAGCCGAACATACGCAATGGATTCCAGTCTCCTCCCATCCATCAGGCTGAGCTGATTCAATCTGTTTCTTACCCATTCTGCCTTATCAAGCTTGACATCAACCAGAACTCTCAAAGAAGGAATCTCGACTTCTAACGGTAGGACAACTTCCATGCCATACACCACTGAGAAAGGTGTTTCCCTAGTTGAAGTACGTACCATGGTACGATATCCATGCAAATCATAGGGCAACATCTCATGCCAATCCATATAGGTTACAACCATCTTTTGCATTATCTTCTTTATATTCTTGTTGGCCGCTTCAACAACGCCGTTCATCTTCGGACGATAGGGAGATGATTTGTGATGCTCAATTTTGAAACTCTGGCACAGTTCCTTCATTATCTTGTTATTCAAGTTCGAACCATTATCAGTAATGATTCTTTCAGGCACTCCGTAACGACAGATGATGTCCTTCTTGATAAACCGGGCTACCACTTGTTTGGTGACATTCGCATAGGAAGCAGCTTCAACCCATTTGGTGAAATAGTCAATTTCTACCAAGATGAAGCGATGTCCGTTGGATGCGGTTGGCTCGATCTTGCCTATCATATCAATGCCCCACATGGAAAAGGGTCAAGGCGACGCCATAACGTTCAGAGGACTCGGCGGCACATGAATCTTATCAGCATAAATCTGCCATTTATGGCACTTCTATGCATACTTGAAGCAATCAGACTTCATAGTCAACCAATAATACCCTACTCTTAATAGCTTTCAAGACATGGCGTACCCGCCGGCATGTGTACCAAAGGCACCCTCGTGGACCTCTTCCATAAGCAGACTCGCTTCTTTCTCGTCCATGCATCTCAACAGTACTAAGTCAAAATTCCTCCTGTAGAGTACACCATCTTGATTTAGATAAAAATTTCCAGCCAACCTCCTCAAGGTCTTCTTATCTCGGGCCAAAGCCCCAGGCGGATACTTCTGATTCTTGAGAAAATTCAGGATATCATAATACCACGGCTTGCCATCAGAAGCTTCCTCTATGGCAAATACGAATGTCGGCCTATCAAGGCGCAAGATGACAATTCTGGGAGCATCATTCCAAAAATTCACCTTGTACATTGAGGATAACGTCGCCAGAGCATCTGCCATCTGATTCTCCGCTCTCGGCACATGATGAAACTTTAACCGGTCAAAGAAAGGTAACAGCCTCCTTGCATAGTTCGTGTAAGGAATCAGATTAGGCTGTCGGGTCTCCCATTCTCCCTTGATCTGATTAACAACCAGCGTTGAATCATCAGATCAATGGCTTCTTCCAACCCCATAATGCACGCTTCATATTTGGCTTCATTATTGGTGCAAGGAAATGTTAACTTGGTAGTGAATGGTATATGGGAACCATGGGGAGTCGTGATGATTTCCCCAATTCCGCTACTGTAAGAGTTAACAACACCATCAAAAATCATTTGCCATTAGGAACCCTTATCTGGACCTTCATCGGGTAATGGCTCATCACAGTCTTTAATCTTCAAAAACATGATGTCTTCATTAGGAAATTCAAACCTCATCGGTTGGTAATCATCAATCAGATGTTCTGCAAGATACTCTGACAAAACACTCCCCTTGATAGCCTTCTGGAAGACGTATTGAATATCGTATTCTGTTAGGACCATATGCCACCTGGCAATCCTTCCCGAAAGTGCTTGCTTTTCGAAGACGTACTTAATCGGATCCATCTTCAAAATTAGCACGGTTGTATGATTTAGCATATACTGTTTTAGGCGTTTGGCAGTCCAAGCAAGTGCGCAACACGTTTTTTCCAACATTGAGTACCTGGACTCACAATCTGTGAACTTTTTACTCAAGTAGTAAATTGCATGCTCTTTTCTTCCAGTCTCGTCATGTTGACTGAGAACACAACCCATGCTGTTCTCAAGAACTGTTAGATACATTATCAAAGGTCTTCCAGCCACTGGAGGCATCAATATTGAAGGCTCCTGCAAATATTCTTTTATTCTTTCAAATGCCCTTTGGCAATTTTCATTCCAGACCACCGCTTGATCTTTCTTTAACAATTTAAACATGGGTTCACACGTGGTTGTGAGGTGAGATATGAACCTAGCAATGTAGTTCAATATACCTAAGAAACCACGAACCTCTTTCTCTGTTTTCGGCACTGGCATATCTTGAATTGCTTTTATCTTTGCAGGATCGACCTTGATTACTTTTTCACTGACAATGAACCCCAACAACTTTCCTGACCGTACACCAAAAGTGCACTTGTTTGGATTCAACCTAAGTCTGAACTTCCTTAGCCTTTCAAACAGCTTCAAAAGGTTTACTAGATGTTCCTCTTCCGTCTGTGACTTTGCAATCATGTCATCAACATAGACTTCGATCTCATGATGAATCATATCATGAAAGAGAGTAACCATTGCCCGCTGATAGGTTGCCCCTGCATTTTTCAACCTAAAAGGCATTAACTTATAACAGAAAATCCCCCATGGTGTAACAAACGTTGTTTTCTCCATATCCTCTGGCACCATTTTAATTTGATTATATCTGGAAAAGCCGTTCATGAAGGAAAACACTGAATATTGTGCAGTATTATCTACAAGTACATCAATGTGGGGAAGCGGGAAATTATCCTTCGGGCTCGCTTTATTCAAGTCTCTATAATCAACACACATCCTTACCTTACCATCTTTCTTTGGTACATGTACGATGTTAGCGACCCATGGAGGGTAAGTTGTCACGGCGAGAAATCCTGCATCCAACTGCTTCTGGACTTCTTCTTTGATTTTTACCGCCATATCTAGTATAGTCCTTCTAAGCTTTTTCTTAACAATATTTATGTCAAGAACGGGCATATCTTCGTATGACCAAGCAAAGATATCACTATACTCTCGGAGCATTTCAACCAATATTTGCTTGACATCACTCTATAATGCGGCGCCTATCCTAACTTCTCTTCTGGCTTCCTCGGTACCCAAGTTGACGACCTCAATTTCCTCCCAATGAGGCAGAATGAATTTCTCATCCTTTTTTAGTAGCCTGACGAGTTCTTCTGGTAGGTCTTCATCTTCATCAATCTCTTCTTCGACTTGGAATATCGGATTATCAAAGTCAAAGCGAGTCATAGACGGTTCTGGAACGATGTCATCTGCAATGTGAAACCTGCAATGATGAGGATTTAATGCTTAAAATGATATGAAAACAAGCACAAACCACATTGCCATTTTATTGTTAAAAATAAAAACAGGAAAGACAGAGATCACAATATTCGAATGTAGAAAACACCCTTTGATTAATTGATAAAATGATTGTTCAAACATAAAAGATTAGGCCCTATAGACAAAGACCATTATGCTTCGGGTAGAGCATAGGGCTGTAGATAATCAAGAAAACAAATCATTACTCTTCTGTCGTCATTTAGATGACTTCTTTGACAGTCCAGTTGCTTAGGCTCTGACCCAGAATACATAGCCGAATCCATGAGTCCATGTCGCAATCATTGTCACCTTCTTCATCTGATACATCACTAATCTGCTCAAAGATCACCCCACCGCTGGTGAACTGGAAGGGTCCCTTATAGCGCGGCGCGCTCTGCGAGGAGGGAGATGGGTTGTATCCCAATCCGAATTTGTCTTGCTTGTTGAGGATGTTCAGAACTTGGCCCCAACCCTGAGATGCCCCAGCTTTCACCACGGCCTGTGCTTCTTTAAAGGATGACATGGCAACTTCAGGTGCTTTGTCTATAACTGGTATTTTATCCTTGATCTGCACAGTCTCAAAAGCCTGACATAACGTCTCATAGATCTCACCGTCAACTTCGAAATATTTGAACGAAGACAAATGAATTATCATAATGTATTCTTCCCCACAAACAGTAACAACACTGCCACCCACCATATATTTCAACTTCTGGTGCAGCGTTGATGTTACGGCGTCTGCCGAATGGATCTAGGGTCGTCCTAACAGGCAGCTATAAGCTGGCTGAATATCCATGATATAAAATACAACGTCAAACACTTCAGGACCGACCTGGATCAGAAGAGTCAATTCCCCAAACACAGACCTTCTGGTCCCATTAAAAGCTCAAACCACCAAGTCGCTTGGGGTGCACATTATCCCTCGGATATCTAGCTTTAACAACGCTTTCTTGGGAAGTACATTCAGGGATGACCTAGTATCCACTAACACGTGTTGTTAGAACATAGATTGGTTCTTAATATATCTCTATGTTTTGATGATAACATTCATGAAATTTTGTATGAAGTAAATATATACTCTAATTTTGTTCAAGTGTTTTTGTTTCAGATATCAAATAAATATTCATCTGAAGACAAAGAATTTCTCTGAACATTATTTAATGCAAAGCTCTGAACATGAAAACGCAGTTTGTTGACGAAAACTCTGAGGCAGAAGACTCTGGAGCGCTATCCTACAGAAGACTCTGAGCACAGAGTATAAAGACTCCGAATATTCAGAAGACTCTGAGAACTTAATGCTGCAAGTACAGAGGCTCTGAATCAAGTCAACTCTGATCATAATTCACGCTAAGCACTTTGCTGCAAGACTCTGAAAGAGTGACTCTGATAAAAAGAACAACGAACAACATCAGAGGATCTGATGCAAGAATACTTTTCATATATGTTCAATTAAAAAGGAAGTGTTCAAGAAAGAGACGTTGCTAAACCCAAGGTCTACCAACGGTACTATTTCTCATTCGTGCGTGACACAGGATTTCAGGAAAAAAGGGAATGTCAAATCAAGATGGAAAGTATTTGTCCTTTATGTCTACATCCTACAGTACTTTCTTCCATACACTATTGAGAAAGTGTAGTATATAAAGAAGTCTTCATCAACACTTCAAGTACAACAACATTTCACAAGAATTTTGCTACAACATTTTGAAAGAAAGAATTAAAAGAAGCAATCAAAGAAAACATTCAAACAACTTTCTACATAAAACACTAAGTTTTATCCGTTCTTCATTTGTGTAAAATCACAGTTATGATATAGCTTTTTAGAAGAAACTCTTAAACACATTGTATTTTACTTATTTGTAAAAGGTTCCTTAAGAGACCAAGTTGTGGTCAAATTTCTTGAGAAGACTAAGATGGTTTGTCTTAGTGGTTAACACTTAGTGGATTAAGTCCTTGTTGAGAAAGGCAAATCACCTTGGTAGGGTGGACTGGATTAGTTATAGTTCAAACGAACCAGGATAAAAATACCTTGTTATTTTTACTATTGTCATAGTTGTTATTTGAAACCCTTATTCAACCCCCCTCCCTCTAAGTGTTTTTCCTACCTTTAGTTGGTATCAGAGCTCCGGCTCTGTAGTGCTATCACTTAACAGTGAAAGAGAAAGATCCAGTTGGGAAAAACTCTTGAGTTATTATTCTTAATTTATCATGGCTGAAACTTCAACTTCATACAACAACAAATATGATGATAGAGATAGAATCAACACCAAACCTCCCATGTTTGATGGAGATAAGTTTGACTATTGGAAAGATAGAATAAAAATTTCTTTCTAGGCTATGATGCTGATCTATGGGATTTGGTCACTGATGGTTACATTCACCCCACTGATGGTGAGGGTAAAAAGGTTGACAGAAAGTCAATGAGTGACCAACAGAAAAAGGATTTCAAAAATCATCATAAAGCTAGAACCATTCTATTAAATGCTATATCTCATACTGAGTATGAGAAAATTACAAAGAGAAACATCATTTGATATGTTTGAGTCATTAAAAATGACACATGAAGGAAATTCCCAAGTAAAGGAGACAAAGGCCTTGGCGCTTATCCAGAAGTACGAAGCTTTCAAAATGGAGGAGTCTGAATCTGTGAAAACTATGTTCTCAAGATTCCAGATCCTAATTTCTGGTTTGAAGGTTCTGGATAAAGGTTACTCCACCTCTAACCATGTCAAGAAGATCATCAGAAACTTACCAACAAGGTGGAGACCAATGGTTACAACACTGAAGCTGTCAAAGGATCTGAATAAGATCACTCTGGAGGAACTTATCAGTTCCTTAAGAAGTCACGAGATTGAGCTGGAAGAAGACGAGCCTCAGAAGAAAGGTAAGTTTGTTGCGTTAAAATCTATCAAATCTGCTAAAGCTTTGCAGGTAATTGAAGAAAGCTCTGAAGAATCTTCCTCAGAAGAAGATGAACTGTCTTTGTTGTCCAGAAGGATAAATCAACTTTGGAAGCATAAACAAAAGAATTTCAGAAACTTCAAGAGATCTGATCAACGTGGAGAATCTTCTGGACATAAAGGATCTGGCAAGAAAAAAGTTGTATGCTATGAATGCAAGGAGCCAGCTCATTATAAAAATGAATGTCCCAAACTTTAGAAAGACAAACCCAGAAAGAAGTTTGAAAAGAAGAAGAAAGTTCTGATGGCCACGTGGGATGATTCAGATGCTTCTGAATCCTCATCAGAGTCAGAGGAAGAATGTGCAAACATGGCACTGATGGCTGACGTGGAGGACCATGAAGAAACATCTGAATCTGGATCAGAATCAGATTCAGAAGAGGTATTTTCTGAACTTACCAGAGTTGAACTTGTTGAAAGTTTATCTGAAATGCTTGTAAACTACAGTAAGATCAAACTCAAATACAAGAAGCTTCAGAGCTATCTTGCATCTGAGAATGATCAGCTGAGATCATAAGTTGCTGAGCTAAAAGCAAATAATCTTAAAATAAAAACTGATTTAGAAAAGGCTTAACAAATGTCTGACTCAGATACTAGATCATGCTCTAAAAACATTTTAGAAGAGTATGATTATAGTTTTCAGAGGGTTTTTTCCAGAGGCCTAGATAGAAGCAAAATGGCTTCCATGATCTATGGCGTAAGCAGAAACAATAGAAAAGGAATTGGATATGAATCACCCTCTGGG